>CM031958.1:37245114-37935114 GCA_018749465.1 Paracanthobrama guichenoti
TAATTAAATCAAATGTTTTTCAAATATGAATTAATATGAATATAAAAAAATGCCACTTCAAAAAAGTCTGCACATGCATTTTAAAATGGATTTCTCCTTTTCATCACCTCAAACATACTTATTTATTACAAAGTCATTTATTTTTTTAATGTACCTACTAATTTTACTATAAACATGAGGATGAGCAAAATAATTCTTACCACACCACCGATCCAAAAAGCAGCCGCACACTCTGAAATTAGGTTCCATACCCAAAAGCTGCGAAGCAAAATCCCCAACACAATATGGATGACTCCAAGTATTATCTGCATAATCTATGGAATAAAAAAGACAATTTTGTTTGCACATCTCAATTTAAAAAACAACTTTACATGCAAATGTCTTCAAATGAAAATAGTAAAAAGATGTAATATTGTTTCATGCACCCCGAAGGCTGTGTGGATGTTCGTCAGCTTTCCTTTCATTCCCTGAGATACTGAACACACTGGACTGTAGCACAGAAAACCCAGAAGCTGACACAGTACGGGCCATTTGCTCTTTGGGTTTGAGGTGACGGTGATGACCGTCATTCCCTCACCCTGAGACACTGTCAGAGTCATGCTGCAGACAGAGGTGATGGACTTCGACAGGTGATAAAGGCCAAACTTCCTGTGTAAAGACAAGCAGATCATCGTTCTAGTTAGTACATCATATGTGGTATCAATACCATCCATCCATCCATCCATTATCTTCCGCTTATCCGGGGCCGGGTCGCGGGGGCAACAGTCTAAGCAGAGACGCCCAGACTTCCCTCTCCCTAGCCACTTCCTCCAGCTCTTCCGGGGGAACCCCGAGGCGTTCCCAGGCCAGCCGGGAGACATAATCTCTCCAGCTTCCCTGGAACACCTCCCCGGGAAGGCGTCCAGGAGGCATCCGAAATAGATGCCCGAGCCACCTCAACTGGCTCCTCTCGATGTGGAGGAGCAACGGCTCTACTGAGCTCCTTCCGAGTAACTGAGCTTCTCACCCTATCTCTAAGGGAGCGCCCAGCAACCCTGCGGAGAAAGCTAATTTCGGCCGTCTGTATCCGGGATCTTGTCCTTTCGGTCATGACCCACAGCTCATGATCATAGGTGAGAGTAGGAACGTAGATTGACCGGTAAATCGAGAGCTTCGCCTTACAGCTCAGCTCCTTCTTTACCATGACAGACCGGTACATCGACCGCCTTACTGCAGAAGCTGCACCGATCCGTCTGTCAATCTCCCGTTCCATCAGGTATCTTGGGGTGTTGTTCACGAGCGGTATCAATACATCAATTCAAATCAAGTGTTAGAGGAGAAACAAAGAAGCTTGTTCACCCAAAAGGCACCTTAAAGCGCAGGACAAAAAGACACAGTTCATTAACAAATGATGGCATAGCAGGGGGCATGTCACAACAGGCCTTTCAAGGATAAAGTGTCATAATGCTCTTTATTGAACTGTTTCAATTTGATACTTTTTGAAAATATCTCCTTTACTTGGTTGGGACAGTTAAGCCAAAAAAATTTAATTGTCATTTTTTACTAACCATCAAGAGGTTGCAAACCTGTTTTTAATCTCCTTTTTGGGTGAGCTATCCCTTTAAAATTTAAACAGGACAATAATTATGATAAACAAAATTCGGGTAACCACAATTTGTCCAACTTTCAAATTGTAAACTATAATAAACTGTACTTTGGTTCTCCTTCCCAGGCCAATTCTAGAATACATCTGATTATTAACACAGCTGTAGTTTGTTTATCTGCAGAAACTGGAACTGCGTGCGAACATCTAACGTTACTAACTTACGTCCACCGTGACGCAAAATGTAACGTTACTTTTCATATATTATTTCAGAGAGCTCTTAAGAAACAAGTCAGACTTACCCTGTGACTGACAGTCCAAAGTTCAGGATATATATTTTAGGGAAATGTCGAAACTGAACTATTTGTTCGACAGCATAAATTAATTTCGCTAAACTAGGACAGGCCCAAAACTCGTGAACTGGTTCAGAAGATTCGTTTAAAATATCCGACTCAAAAGAACGATTCGCCATTGATTCGCCAAGAACTGTTCAGCGATGCTGGCGAATCGTTCTTTTGAGTCGGATATTTTAAACGAATCTTCTGAACCAGTTCGATTGTGTACAGGAAACGATTCGTTCACGCATCAAACTGAATCTGAGCGGTTCTCACAACAGTCAATCACTGCACCGAGAAGAGTCGTTTATTGACACATTAACAAAGAGATTTTCATCCAATAGATGTAGGCCTATTATTAATTTTATCATTGTTTAATGTGAATACAAATTATATTTAGGTTCTAACTGACTGACCTTATGTTTTGATGCAATGTGGGATGTCATAGATCACGTGGATCACGCGATGACATAATGAATCACTGAATCAATTTTGTGAGCCGGTTCTTTTAAAACGAACTGTACGAAAGGACAAACAACTGTTTTCGAACTGCAAGAAATGATTGCACATAAAGGTTTTATATGAATTTAAAAAACATTTATTTTATTTTACAAATCCATTAACATGTTTACTGACATATTACTTGAGACTTAGTGATATAAATATTATAATGAAATATTATTTGGAGTAGGCCTACTTCTTTATTGCGCAATGTAGGCTACATTTCTTAATATTAAGCCTAAAATGTGTTTTAATATCACCACTAGTAAGGATAGTGTGATCTCTGTATAATATCAGTCTTTAAATGCAAGATATTTAAAGTAAACATAAAGTATTCTTGGTTCCACTTTAGCACAATCAAATATACTTAAAGGGATAGTTCACCTAAAAGTGAAAATTCTGTCATCATTTACTCTCCCTCATGTTGTTCCAAACCTGAATGAATTTCTTTCTTCTGCTGAACACAAAGGAAGATATGTGGAAGAATGTTCCAAGACGCTCTCGCACACACACACACACACACACACACACACACACACACACACACACACACACACACACACACACACACACACACACACACACACACACACACAGCTGCTTAGTTACACACAATCTTCCACATATCTTCCTTTGTGTTCAGCAGAAGAAAGAAATTCATTCAGGTTTGGAACAATTTGAGGTTGAGTAAATGATGACAGAATTTTTAGGTGAACTATCCCTTTAAGTATATCTTTAGTTGGGCCTCTGCACTATGTCTACTAAAGTGCATTATTAGGCGCAAAAGGTGATTATACATAACTATTTTTTGTTATACTGGTTGAAAGTCTCTTAGTCATATCCTTATAGCAATCACTATATTAAGCGGTCTAAATGTATTTTTTTTATAAACGTATATCATCTGTGGAAGGTGTAGGACCATAAAATGTTTGTTTAAACATTGCATTCATTCTTAATGAGATGAATGAAATTAAAGCATGTGTTGATTGTCAGTTAACATGTATTTGTGTAAGCTGCCCATCCCAAATAAGGGGAGTGGCGACGTCAGTAGCGTCCACAGTGCTTTCCTTGAGTTGTGGCAATAGACAGGGGCCCTATGCAACCGCTTATATCACTTATTAGTTAGGGCCGGCACTGGGTGTATTTTCAGGGTCAATCCAACGCTCTCCATTGACTTTGTATTGCTGAGGCTGCCTCCTTGTCATTTCTGACTTATAACAAAAAACAGAACAATGTCTAAAACATGTGACAAGGTGTACAGCAAACAAGCTAAAAAAACCTAGAACTAAGTTTTTATAAGCTACCGAACCATAAAAGCTAGCCTTTAATGAGAAAAAATGGAGACCCAGGCAATAAGACGTGAAGCTTCAGCAGGAAGAATGGGTAAATTTTGGGATCCTGACACTCTGTATGCCTACGTGTGCAGTAAACATTTTGTCACTGTTAAATCAAATATCCAAATGTCAGATTTATATATTATATTTTAGTATAATCCTGTCGTCGATTACGTTCCCCTCTAGTGGGCGTAGTTCTCAGTGTAATATAACATGTCACGCTCTGTCTCATTTGCCTGTATTTTTTTTTTGCTTTCTTGAGTAGGCTATAATTGAATTGTGGTCCTTTTACTCTTATTTGAGTTGGATAAAAATAAAGGATTCAACATCGCTACATTTATTTTTCTGCAAAAGTGCTGAAAGGGCGAGCTGGCATTTGACAGGCACTTTTCAAACTCCTGCGGTGGAGCCCTGCGCTTCAGCCAATCACAGACAGGTCTGACTCGTGCCAAACCAATTAAAACTCCCTGTTCAGCTGGGGGGCGGGGTGTTCATCCCACGCTTTGACATTCAATCAATGGCACTCGCGTTTTGAAACAGTTCCTGAAGAAAATGTGAGTGGTGCTTGCAGTGGCAAAATTCGGCACTCGGTTGCTAGGGTGTTTCTAGGCAGTTGCTAAGGTGTTCTCAGTGGTTGCTATGTGGTTGCTAGGGTGTTCAGTGTGGTTGCTAGGCGTTTGCTAAGGTATTCTGGGTGGTTGCTAGGGTGTTGCTAGATGGTTGCTATGGTGTTCTGGGCGGTTGCTAGGCGGTTACTAAGGTATTCTGGGTGGTTGCTATGGCGTTGCAAGGTGGTTGTTAGGGTATTCTGGGTGGTTGCTAGGCAGTTGCAAGGGTGTTCTGGGAGGTTTCTATGGTGTTGCTAGGTGGTTGCTAGGGCATTCTGGGTGGTTGCTAGGGTATTGCTAGGCGGTTGCTTTTATTATTATTCTGGGTGGTTGCTAGGCAGTTGCTAGGGTGTTCTGGGAGGTTGCTATGGTGTTTGCTAGGCAGTTACTAGTTATCATAGATGGTTACTATGGAGTTTTTAGAGTTCTTAGCATTATTTAACACTTAGCTAATGACTATTAGCATGTAGATATTCACTGCTAGCATGTGTAGCATGTTGGAAATCCAGTTTGCTAGAATGAGTCAAAAGATCCAACCCCATCTCTATACAACGTTCTGATGCAGAGATATAGGTCTTGATAAACAGTTGCTAGGGTACTCTGTTTGGTTGCTATGGAGTGGCTTGGCAGCTGCCAATGATGATACTCCAAAAGCTCCTTGCCAGTATGAATGATATAAACCAACCCCCATGGCTCTATGACATTTAGATTAGAAGATATCCCTCTTTGGATTTGGGTTGCTATTGTGCTCGAAAATGGTTGCTAGGGTGTGGCTAGGAAGTGCTGAAGGTAATTTGTCAAATGACCCTACCCTTATGTTTCTATGACACTTCAATCCAAAGATATCCCTTTGATCTCTTTCAATGGAAGTCTATGGAATCAGTTGCTAGGGGGCTCTAAGTGGTTGCTAGGGCGTGGCTTGATAGCGTCACGATGATCCTGAGACAGTGATTGGTTGCTGTGATCCAGAGTTATGTTCAATACAAAATCACTATGCAAGTTACCATATGAATATCAATATATCAATAAACCATAATTTTGTAGGCACCCCTTAGCGGCACCCCTGCAGTTCAGTTTAATGGCAATAAAGGGTGAACTAAACGTACGAAGCGTAAATAACACACTTGGGTCGTGTGCTTTCAATGCTAGTAAGCTAAAGTTAGCATTTCCCAGATCACCTATTGCACCTTTAAGTACAAAATTAGTTGTTCCAATTTAGCAGACTTTAAGTACATAAATTTAGTATACCAATTGCAGGGTATTTATATTAAGTACACAAATATGTAAATGTATTTGTAGTGTACTTAGCATAAAATAAATGTATTTCAAATAAATTTTAGTATATTTATTTTTCACTAGGGTACTGGTAGCTCAAATAAAATAATAAAATATTTGATTTAAAACTTTAAACGAAAATTTGAAATGTTGCCTTATTAGCAACTAAATGAAAAAGTTTAAATTGAACTAAATAAATAATAATTAAACCTTAATAATGATAAAATACAAACGACAAAAGCACTGAACACTAAACTCAAACTTAAAGAAAAGCTCAAAACATTAATAAAATAACACTCCAGTAAGACTGGGAGGTCCTCTGAAGACGATACAGTGTAAACAGAAAGTCATGAAAGCCAGTGATGCTGAAGTCATTTATTTAAAAAAGCAGCCCAAAAGTTCCCTTTTTTTCTAAAAGTAATGCAATTTGGTTTAACGGACAGGGGAAAGAATAACAATATATAGCTCGATGATTGTATAACAGACACCATTTCACTATTAATGATTAGACCAAATTAATGAGAGACAATAAAGCCATTCTATTACAAGAAAAAAAGAAAAGAATAAATTATAGTATTGTCTAGCATGAGCAATGGAGTCCTTCATGACTACAGTACATAAAACACATGGAAACACAGAGAGCAGCTCTGACTGAAACATCTAGTAATTGAATTCAATGATCTTTCCAATCAAATCCAAGCCTGGGAAGTCCATGGCTATAACCCCAAAACAAGGCTTGGGAATGGTATTCATTTCGTTATTGAGATGGTTATACAGCCAGGGGTTGATTTTGCTTGCCACTTTTTTGGGAGTTTTAAATAGCCTGAATTTAGGCCAGCCTGTGCCACTTGAATAGCTTAGAATAACTGTCTCATTTCTACTCGTATTGTCTCTGGCTTCATTCAGATGCTGTCTAATCCTTTCTTTCTTTATTTCAACATCAGTTACTTTATAGTCATTATGTTGATCAGTTCCAAGTAGAGGGATGCCCAGCAGAAAGGGATCTTTCTGAACAAATATTTGCAATTGTTTGTATTGTTTTATTAACCCAGCTAATGCTGTTGTCAATTATACCTTCAACTAAATCTGGAACTTTGCCCTTAAGAATGAATTCACCCTTAACTCTGACCAACACTGTCTCAGTTTTATATACAGATAAAAATTCCTTAATTGTGTTGAAAGCTTTAGGGAAAGATGTAAATTGGTAAATCGGTCCATGCATAATTATTAATCCAAGGCCAGACACTCTGAAGTCGAAGTAGCGTATCCCAGCCATTAACTGGTCCTCTAGTGACCATGCCTGGCATTTTGCTGCTGGTCCTCCATGAAGAGCCAAGGAGTCATGGGTTCCAGGAATAGTGATGTTAGAAATTAATGTTTCATTATCCAGAGTTTCCATCCAGCCAATTTGATAATTTTCAGGGATCTCGAGTGTCTCCTCATCATTAAACACTTGTTGTTGACTACTCTTGTGCAGTCTGAGGAACAAAATCAGAATATCAGGTCAACAATACTTGACACAAGTTCTTCATATCAGCATGGTACTACTGTAGCAAAAACAAGGTAATGGGTGCACAGGATGTGCATTTATCAGTGGAATGTATAACTTGAAGTTTCTTTGGACAAATGAACAAATGCAATGGGAATCAGCAGACTTCAGGTAAGAGGACTCCTGCGAGGCTCATTTCTGTATACCCTAATCACTGACAACATGTATTCTTGACCGCAAAGCCCTGCAAAGAGTAGTGCGCTTATCCGAGCGTATCTCAGGGTCAGCTCTCCCGTCTCTGCAGGACGTCTACACCAAACGCTGCAAAGGTAGAGCTACCAAGATCATCAAGGACTCTAATCACCCTGCAAACCCTCATTTCACGCTGCTGCCATCTGGTAAGCGCTTCCGAAGCCTGATGGCCAAAACTGAGAGACTCAGGAGGAGCTTCTTCCCCCAGGCCATCAGACTCCTGAACTCAGTCACTTAACATCACGTGACTTCACGTCAGGATAAACATCGATACACTGACATTGCACTGCACTTTCTGTTCTCGTTGTTACTGTGTAACAACCTGTTATAAACCTGTTTGCACATTATACTCTTTATACATTTGTTAACCACATATTTATAAGTCTACAGTTTACTCACTGCACAGTCTACTTCAATTATTTTATTCCACTTTATCCTTATTTGTTACCTTTTTTTTCTCTTGACTTGATTATTTATAATTCTACAGATATAGACATATATATATATATATATATATATATAGATAGTACTTTTTTTATCCTATTTCTATTATAATTTCCTCCTTGTGTTTTTAACTGTGAATTTACACTGTCCATGGAGCGGACCTGTTTACATTTCACTGCCGGTTGTATATTCTGTATATAACTGTGTATGTGACAAATAAAACTCTTGAATCTTGAATCTTATTCACTTTTTTATGCCTTACATTAATTATTATATTGATTAATAATACATTGTTAGCTAATTTGTGTGCTTTATGTACATTTCTGATATGCATAACGTGGACAAATCACTTTAAATTGTAAGACGCATGCATTTTCTGTGAAGCTGCTTTGAAACGATATGTATTGTGAAAAGTGCTATACAAATACATGTGAACTGAATTGAATTGAAAAGAGTCGAAACAGAATCCAAACAGAAATTAAATCCAATTTGGCAGACAGGCTCTACAAAAGCGTTTATTTAACCAGAATGCATGATTAATATATTTTGAATGGCAGTCAGTGGCGAAAGATAGGAACAGGTGAGGTGGGGAAAGACATGTTCTCATGTAAATACACAGACGCAAAAGGACAGGCAGTGGTAGCACAGGCAGATTTCTGAATTCACGATTCAATTTTCTGTGCCATTCTCTCCATTACAACATTAACGCACAAGGCAGTCTCATATGGACGTGTGCATTCTGTGACCCAAGCTGGGTACAGGTGCAATGCAGCAAATTTAGAAAACAATGTAGTTGCTGAAATGTCCTCATAACGTCATCAACCTGTCCGAAACATATTTACGAGAGTAAAAAAATGAAAATAGCAGTGCAAGAAACACTGGTTTTAAATGCATACAATTCTGAAAACCATAGGAGCATAAAAACACAGATGTTACCCCAGAAATAAGACCTTATAATTCCTTATTGAGCTCTTGTGATAATCAGCATTCAATGCGGATATCAAATAACATTACCATTTTTGTAGCTTTCTTTCTTAATCATCCAAACCCCAATAACCCATCCAATTTTGGCAAATAAAAATTAAATAAAAGCAAAAAGTTTTTTTTTTGAAAACTCACAGCAGCATCAAGATGCAGAGAATTTTGCCAGGAACTCCCATTTTCTTCATTGTCTAAGGATGGCACAGAATAAAACAATACATTAGTACAATTTAACAGTACTAACAGTACATAACAGTTTAATGCACTACAGAGGTGATATGAATGTATTTACACAGGTGAAAATAAAGGTCAAATGTTGGTTTTGTTTAGATAATTTTGAAAGATAAAATGAAAATTGCAAAATACATATGTGTTTCTATACTTTTATGGCTTTAAATTTAGGTCTACATTAAATATAGCTCACATTTTTAAACAGTTGTTACTGTTACAACAAAAATGATAAAATAATACCTCACAATTCTTGATGGATCCAGAAACAAGTGTCGATCACAGCAGCGTTTTTAGCTCTGGTACAGATAGTATTCTGTCTGGGAGCTATAAGAACTCATTGATATTCACTGATATCATAAAACATTGGCTTGATCTATATTTGCATGCTGTATAGAATGGCCCCTAAATGCATTTTAAGCCACACTTAAAATGTACGAATGTCTTTGCTTTATTTAACCAAAAATATCCAACAAAGTATCCATTATTTTAGGCACCAAGTGTAAATAGCAACTTTATTCTATTTTCACATGTAAAAGTAGCAGCTCTTTGCAATATGTGTAAATAGTAATTAGATGCTATTTATACTTTGTTTTAGCAGATACATACTATTTGTGCCTCAGTATTGTTGCACATTAACAGGATGCAATAATAACATAGAGTGTACATTATTATATTCACCTGCATAGCATGCACTAAAAAACACCCTAGCATCCACCTAGCAAAAATATAGCAAGTTTAAAACCTCTCAGAAACGCCTAACAACCCCATAAAATTCACTTAAAACACCCTGGTAACCACCTAGATACATCTTAGCAACCACTCAGAACTCCTTAGAAATCACCTTGCAATCCATAGCATAGTTTAAAACCACTCAGAATCACCTGACGACCTCGTAATATTCACTTAAAACACCCTGGTAACCACCTAGAAACCCCCTAGGAACCACTCAGAACACTTAGAAACTTAGAAACCACCTTGCAGCCACATAGTAGCAAGTTTAAAATCATTCATCTAAAACCCCATAGAATGCACTAAAACACTCTAGTATCCACCTAGCAACATCTTAGCAACCACTCAGAACTCCTTAGAAGCCACCTTGCATTCACATAAAAGCCCTCCCTACACCTACCCTAACCCGACCCAATAAATACCTTTATTATTGTTATTATTATTATTATTAAACATCTTAATTTTTACTGAAAGTAAATGCCTTTCTGATGTGATAGGATGGGAAAAGGGAGAAGAGCAAGCTTGGCAAAAGGCAGACTCGAACCCGGGTTAATCGCGTCAAAACCTACTGATTACACCACTGAAGATGTTGTGATATCCGCGTCTTTTGTTGGCGGGAGCTAGTGTAAATAGCACTTGCCAACAAGCCACTCCATTATTTTGCACAAGCAAACCAGGTTTTAATTTATAAAATGTTATGCATGTAATTTATGTAAAATGTAATTTGTAAAACAGTAGACATACTGTTAAAGTGAAGCCAAGAAGAATTTGGACAATTTCTGGTACGCGAAACACTGTAAGCGTGAACTTAAAAAAAAAAAAAACTGATTGTATCTACATTTCATATTGTTAATTATATAATATAATCAGAGTTAAGTTGCTCTTGTGGTTGCTGTCCCATGATGTTGGCTTGATGTTTTAAATTGTGAAAGTACAACTGAGTTGAGTTTTTCAGCGAATAATTATTTGGGAAAATGGAACACATTATTTCTATGGTGCTTTTTTCCACTCATTACTTGGCATTAAAAATGATTGTCGGAAAACTCGTACAGGTTTGGGATGACATGAGAGTGATTAAATTATGATAATTTATATATTTGAGTGAGCAATATAATGCAATGCAGATCATTCTATATAATTCTGCAAACTGGATGTTATTCACTTAAAAAACGTGAAAACACATATTGTCCAATTTACACAATCATATTATTTTGTGATTTATGCAACAACATTGTGTTTCTATTCTAAACTTGATTTCTTTGCTTTCGATTAATGTAATTCTCTAAAATGTACAATCTACTAGACTAAATTATTTAGGCGAATGTGAACCAATCAAGTACTCAAATCATTTTTGCTAAAACTCTAATTCCCAGCGTGCTTTGCCCAGCAAGATGAGCAAAGGTGGAGACTTGATAGTGTTTAATGTTCAATTGTGTTGGAATTATTAGAACAATTTAAATTACACTGGGTTACCATTATGGAAAGAGTTGCGCATTTTCTTACAGCACATGTTATTACTGCTTTTCCCATAGAGCTTTTCATGCTTAGCATTTAACATGCTAATATTTGTTATAGCTAATAGTTTGGAAGCTAGCTAAACAGTCTTATAATTTAGTTATGTGACGCAAAAATAAATTGAATAAATTAATCCCATTAGGGAACCATATTAAAAGAATTTATAGACTACTTAATCGGGATACTTAAAAATGACATGGTTTTGGAATGTCGACAAGACAGAAATGTCATTGGACATGCTCAGATAACATGGTTTTAGCTGGTAGATAAAACAGTGTATCATCAGCATAGCAGTGGTAGGAGATGTTATATTTCTTAAAAATGGCACCCAACGGCAGCATATAAAGTGAAAAGAGAAGCGGGCCTAAAATTGACCCTTGGGGCACACCACTTAATAGGGGAATCAACGAAAAATAAAACTTCCTCATGCTGACTGAGCAGGTTCTGTCTTTGAGGTAAGAAGTCAACCACTGTAAGGCGACACCCTGAATACCCACCGCCTTTTCCAACCGATGTAACAAGATACTGCAGTTGACTGAATCAAAAGCAGCGCTTAAATCCAACAAAACAAGCACTGTGTGCGAACCAGTTGAGAATTTGCAAAAGGTCATTGCTGACCTTCAACAGTGCAGTTTCCGTACTGTGCACTGATCTAAAACCAGACTGAAAAGTATCTGGAATATTTTGATGCTGATAGAGGTATTCAACTGACAACACACAACTCTGTCTAAGAGCTTAGAAATAAAAGGCAATTTGGATATTCCATTCGCTATAGAGAACTGTTAATAATAGCTGTTACAGCTGGGCTCAAGGTTTCAAAGACTTCCTCAAATTGACGAGTTGGGGTAACATCAGACTCATAGCTGGAACATTTCAACTAGCTTCACTGACGCTCACGTGACGCTCCTGTTCCCGGAGTGAATGCACTCATTAATTAACAAGCACGCCGGAAAAATATGCGCTGCTCACATGCCCCTCACACTTGCGTTGTGAAGCGGCCATCAAGCTCTGACAAGTGAGTTTAAACGAGAATGCTCGCATTGGCGCCTGTGTTGTGCCGAATTTCGACCCCCTGTCAAATACTACCCCCCTCGTTGAAGTCACTACCTGATTGCCTGCCTAATCCGAACCCCACCTCTAATTTTTCTCATCATTGGGACAAGTGAGTTGTCAGTCAATAAATGGGAAAACAAAGTAACTTGCGTTACTGATTTGAAAAAGTAACTTGTAATGAGTTACCCCCAACACTGCACTCCCCCACACTCACACCTACTCCCAAACCTACCAAAACAGGGGGTAATAATCTGGCAGGGGGTCAAAATTCAGCACAACACCTGCTATGCATAGACAGGCATTGCGTGAAGATGTGGAGAGTGTCAAAATAAAGGTGTCTCGAAAAAATAAATATGGGCATTGTTTTTTACACGTTACATTGATACATTGTATCGTTAGCCATTAGATCGATGTATCAATCAATATCAATATATTGTTACACCCCTACTTAAGTGGTTCAGATAGAGGATGTAATGTATTAGAACGAAACCTCCCACAGCACAACTCCTTGGTCTTACTAATGTTCAACTCCAGTAAACTTTCTTGGAACCTATGGACCATAGAATCAACATATTGCCTATATGTTCTAGCAGCATCTGACCAATTAAGACTAGCACTTACTTATTCTACTAATTTTTCATAAAAAACAAAAAAACAACAACAAAAAATAAAACTGTACTGTGCTAGACTAACTGAGACTGGCATACTGTTGCCCCTTGTTGGTCTGATTGCTTCTGCTCTCCTCATTTGTAAGTCGCTTTGGATAAAGGGTCTGCTAAATTATTAAATATAAATGTAACCAGATTACATATATCAAAATGTAACCAGATAGCATATTTCAAAAGTGACACACCATTAATATCACGCTTGATTTCATTCGTATATATGGAAAGTAAAATGTGGAAACCCCCATATTTACAATAATACTATTAGATTTAGAACCATACATTCTGACATGTTGGGGTCTGCCTTTTAAAAAGTCCTTAATCCATAGTACAAGAGTTGAATTAACTTTAATTTAATTTAATTAGTCTCTGAAGGCAATTCAATAATAGACAAATGTGTGTTCACTGTGTTGAAAGCAGATGTAAAATCCATTAATAAAATCCTAACAAATGAGTTTGAAAGGTCCAGGTGTCTGAAGTGGATAGACACTCCACCCTCTCCATATAGGGGAGTGCATGTTTTTTTTTCAGGAACAGGAATAATGGTTGTCATACCCTGTGTTCAGTGACAGCTGAAAGAGCCGAGTCACCATCCCACCTAATTGGACTGAACACTTTCAACACGTGGCCTTCAAGTCTATCCGTACCAGGAGCATATAAGACATATAAAATAAAATAAAAAAAAACAAAATAAAAGACAAAGTGCAATTCCATTACAAGCAAAAAGAATAACTGTTTATTTTGAGTTCATCTTGTCTTCCAGGAGCGGCTTGTGAAGTTCTGGATCCTCCACCGACTGAGACACAAACATGAACACACAGAGCAGCTCTCAGAATCTGTCATGATCACAGTGGATTTGACTGATTGATTGATGTGATTGTGGTGATGATACAGTACCTTTTCATCCTCATCCTTCTTGCGCAATGCTTTCCCGGTCAAAACACAGAAACTGATCGTCACACAGAGCTGAAGGACCGACAACACTATCATCATGATATCTAGTCCTCTGACGATCATCTAGACATGAACATCAGTGTATTAATACAATTTTATAAAATACACACAAATATTGTTTTA
The DNA here is from genome assembly GCA_018749465.1 of Paracanthobrama guichenoti. Classification (NCBI taxonomy): domain Eukaryota; kingdom Metazoa; phylum Chordata; class Actinopteri; order Cypriniformes; family Gobionidae; genus Paracanthobrama; species Paracanthobrama guichenoti. The sequence goes on from CM031958.1 coordinate 37,259,186, forward strand.
CAACAATTTTTTATACTGCACTGTAAACCTGAATAAGTTGGCAAAACTCAAATTGAGGCAATCAGTTGAGAAATGTTAAGTTTAAGTAAGCAGAACTTGCAGATTTTTATTTTGTACTCAAACATGTATTTGCTCTGAACTACATGAAATATTTGAGTAAGCTAAAATCATTTAACTTAAAAAAATATAATGTAATCTCAAATATTTAGTAGTGAAAACTTGACTAGCTTTAACAAATAAATGCCACCTTGCTATTTGGTTACACAATGTTTTATCCTTAGCATAGCATAACACTTGCTAAAATGAGAACAGGAATATAACACATCCAACATGTATCTTATGGTCTCAAACTAAGAGAAGCTCCACTCGTCTAACCCTAAAAAAAAAAACTCTTCTAAACTAGCATAACAAAACATTAAACACTACTTAATATCCCACTCAGCATTAATCTTGCAAAAATAACAAATAAAATATTTCAGCATTTACTGTCCCCTTTGAGTGTCAAGCATGCTGGGAAATAGAAATCCCAGCCCAGTTTCGGTTAAATTTAAGTTTGTCTAAATTAAAAGAAACAAGTTCATAAAACTCAAAACAAGGAAACAATTCAAATTACGTAAAATGTGTTAATTTGAAAAATACATTTCTAAATTTCTAAAAACTAATTTGTTACATTTTAATTGGTTCTACTCATATCAATTATTTTAAGCGTTAGGGTTTTTTTACAGTGTATCTGAAAATGATAAATAAATTAAATCATTACCTGATTGAGATCCCTGTAGTGCAAACAGGTCTCAAAGTTACTCTCTTCTTCTGCACTATTTGCAAAATCATTAGATGAATAATAATTATAACCTCTGTAACAGTTTAAACTATTCCCCATTGCCAGGTCCATTGAATACAGCACAGCAGCTGTGATAGCCAGTGCAGCACTGACTATGTTCAGAACCACTAGAAATACAAGCTGTAAAACACAAACAATAGAAATGGATGATACTCAAGAAAAGAATGGGGGAAAAAAATCAGAAACTGCTAAAAACTCTTGATTCACACTTACCAGCCTAGGACTGGGAAACTTGACTGCAAGAACACACATGATTCCAACAACAAGGAACTAAAAGGCAAAGCAAACAAATAAAACATGCTTGATTTTACATTATTCTAAAGAAAGGGAATTATTAAATGTGAATCACAAACTTCATTCTAGTAAATAGCCAGAGCTGGGTAGATTACTTACAAATTGTAATCAGTTACTACTTTTGGATTACTTTTAGATTACATTTTATCTAATTTGTTCATCACATTGATGTGAGTAAAATAATCTTTTACCATTTTTATTGATATAAAAATACAAAGAGAGAAACTATATTCCATTCTTCGATAACAACAACATGAAGTGCATTAAAGCAGAGCAGTGCAAGATGAGCAAATTAGGTTAAAATGTATATAAATTTTGTAATTTTTTTGGAAAATGACTGATGGTTTCACTAGATAAGACCCTATTCCTCAGCTGGGATCATGCAGAGCCCTTTGAAACCCTTCGAAACTGCATTGATTTGGACCTTCAACCCATTGGTTGCCATAGAAGTGCATTATGTGGAGAAAAATCAGTTTTCCTCAATTTAATTTCTTTTCAACTGAAGAAAGATATGAACATATGGATGTAATGGGGTGAGTAAAATATCAGGAAAGTTTCATTTTCATTAAATCATAAAAATGTTCTGTAACACTTTAGTATGGGGAACACATATTCACTATTAACAACAACTTTTGCCTCAATAAACTCCTAATTACTGCTTATTAATAGTACGGTAGTTGTTAAGTTTAGGTATTGGGTAGGATTAAGGGATGTAGAATAAGGTCATGCAGAATAAGGCATTAATATGTGCTTTATAAGTACTAATAAACAGCCAATATCCCAGCCATATGCATGCTAATAAGCAACTAGTTAATAGCGAGAATTGAACCCTAAAATAAATTGTTACCAAATGTTCAATTAAAATTTATAATTTTAAAATAAAAATAAATCAAAACAAAACACTTACCAAAAAATATTTTACACATGTCATGTGACCATTTGTCACGGTTCATGGGTTCACTGACTCGCCCACGTGTGGTGTAAGAGGGTGTGGTGAGTATCAGTGTGGGCGTGACCTTGTTGACGACTGATTGTGATCTGCGTCAGCTGTGCCTTGTTTCAGCGCTCTATTTAATGTGTGTGCCTACGTGTCATTTTTGTCAGATCGTTGCAGGCTGTCCTGGGGTGTGGTTGCTCCTTTTCCCCGTGTGTCTTCCTGGATTTTGGATTCTCTGGACTGTTCGTGTTTTCCCTGTTTCTGGGTTGGCTTATTCTTCGGACTCTGTTGCCCATTGCAGCCCTGCGTCACCCAGCCCACCACCTTCTGTTACCTGCCTGCCTGACGTACTATAATCTAATTACAAGTACTGGAATCTAATTACTTGCAACCAGTTACTACCCAGCTCAAAAATAAAGAAATAAATGTAATACCATGCCCTTTCAATATCCTTATTTGAAAATAAATGCATAATATATAAGAAATAAATGTAATTTCTTCCTTGCATTCTGAAAGCACTGTCCATGCGGACCTAAACCAAGGTTCAATATCATTTATGATTTATAAAACTTTTTTGAATAAACTCACAATATCATATTGATTTAGTACTCATGAACTGAATTTAGAAACATACAAATAATCAGAATAAGAATTAAGTCTTACCACACCACCGATCCAAAAAGAAGAGACAAAACCAAAACAACCCATTGTGAAATTCATGACACCGACTATTATCTGTACAATCTATGGAACAAGAGAACAATATTTGTACCAGTTTTATACGTGACAAAACACCTAGTATGAACCATTTTGTAAAGGTGATGATATCAAAAATGTCATCTAACTCACTCCAAGTGCTGTGTGGGTGTCTGCCAGCTTCTCTTTCATATCCTGAAATACAGAATGCATTGGACTGTAGCATAAAGTACCCATAATCTGACACAGTATAGGCCATTTGCTTTTTAGGTTTAAGGTTACAGAAATAACAGTCATCCGCTCACCTGAGACACTGTAAGAGCCATGCAACCAAACGGAAATAAATATTGGCATAGTCCACTGCTGGATTCTGAAGTTGTGGCCTCCACCAACTGTAAAACCATAGACAAACATGAACACACAAAGCAAATGATAGCTATAGCGATAAACATACAGCGTCCACACCAACAGACTATAATATTCTGTTTATTATAAAAGTGTGCTGTGGTAATGTCTTCTGCTTCTTTAAATTCTCAAGCTCTTTAAAGATGACCTAATATGCTTTTTTTACATTTTCATATTTCTTTAGTGTGTAATGTTGCTGTTTGAGCATTAAAAAGGTCTGCAAAGTTACAAAGCACAAAGTCACTCCAAAGGCAGTTATTCTCTATCAGTGCGCACTGAAACGCCTTGATTGTAGTCTTGAGTTGTCTTCTAGGAACGTACACGTCACAGTATTCTTCATTTAAATAATTCCCCCCTAAAACATACTCAAAAAAAGGGACGAGGCCATGTCCATGTCCAAGGCTGCATTTAAGTCCACTTTTTAACTTCCCTCCATCTCATTCACTCAAATGTACATCATTGCATACGTTGCACGAGTGCTCACTACTGGTGGAACCCTTGCAATGGGTTTAAATGGAATGCCCTAAACTCTTGATCACTTGTGGGTAAAGTAAGTGTGTGCGTTGCAGTTGTGACGTCACAAACGTGTTGCATTGTGGTCTATGGATGTACATGGAGTGTACATAAGAGTAAACTAGCTCCCTTGATCAAAATCGACCTAATAAAGTTTCCTTGCCCACTTGATGAAGTTGAGTTGTGAGTGTATGTCTAATAGCGGAGTTAAAGGATAGTTCACCCAAAAATTTAAATTCTATCATTAATCACTCATGTTGTTCCAAACCCATAAGACCTTTGTTCATCTTCGGAACACAAATTAAGGTATTTTTAATGAAATCTGAGAGCTTTCTGAACCAGCCATAAGAAGCAACATCATTGCAACACTCAAGGCCCAGAAAGGTAGTCAAGACATCATTAAAATAGTCCATGTGACTACAATGGTTCAACCATCATGTTATGAAGCGACAAGAATACTTTTTGTGCACAAAAAACAAACAAAAATAATAACTTTATTCAACAATCTCTTCTCTTTAACACCATTATCCTACGCTATTCACATAGTAAACACAGTACAGCACTTCCAGGTTCTATGTCAGAACGCCGGCTCATTATTGGCCAGCTCCTGCGTCAGCATCGCCATGGTGCTCACAGCATTGGCCAATAATGAGCTGGTGTTCTGACGTAGAACCTGGAAGTGCTGCACTGTTTACTACGTGAATAGTGTAGGAGAATGACGTTGCAGCATATGGCTGGTTCAGAAACCTCTGGAATTTCATCAAAAATATCTTAATTTGTGTTCCGAAGATGAACGAAGGTCTTGCAGATTTGGAACAACATTTTTGGACATGAGCATGAGTAATTGACAGAATTTTCATTTTGGGATGAACTAACCCTTTAAATACAGTCCAAGACACTTCCTCCCCAGATCTAATGAAGTTATGGTAAGGGGCATGACATTCCCTAAACATGCTCGAAGTGGTTGAACAATCACAACACACTGGTTCAGCCAACCAATCAGAACACAATGCGCTTTTCAGAAGGACTTTTTCTGAAAAAAAAAATTCTGAAAGTGATTCTAACCATATGTGACCCTGGACCACAAAACCAGTCATATTGAGTCATTGATGTATGGTTTGTTAGGACAATATCTGGCCGAGATACAACTATTTGAAAATCTGGAATTTGAGGGCGCAAAAAAAAAATCAAAATATTGAGAAATCGCCTAAAGTCCTTAGTAACGCATATTACTACCAATAATAAATGTTTGATATATTTACGTTAGGAAATTTACCAAATATCTTCATGGAACATGAACTTTACTTAATATCCTAATGATTTTTGGCATAAAAGAAAACTCAATAATTTTGACCCATACAATGTATTGTTGGTAGGGGTGTGACGAGATTTCTCTGCGAGGCGAAAAGCTGTCTCGCCCGATACTGCCATGACGGAGTGTGAGGGTGACGTTAGGATAGAATATGCCACCGCTACATTTGCATTTACACCTTCACAGTTGTTTTGCTTTAAAAAAAAATCAATTGTATATGTTGTATACATAGTGCACAGCAGGAATCAGAATTCACTGATCACGTAACGAGATTACTGACGGACCATGGCTGAACTGAAAGCGAAGGTAAACTCGAGCGCGCATTCAAATGCAATTTTAATACCCCACATTTTGAAAGCGGCTCTCTGATGCATGTGAATATCTCCCAATATGAAAGCTATCTTAAGCTGGGCTGTGTAGTTTTAACCATCTCTGTAACCATCATAACTGTTTTTATTTCTATGATCAATTTGTGGAAAGGAGTTCAGTTAGGATGTCAAAAGTTGTAAAAGCTCATAAAAAGCATGTGCAGTTCTAAGGTTTGAAGAGACAATCCAACAGAAGAGAAGCCAGTCAGTTGAGTTTGTGGCAAAACCTTTACAGTGCTTGTATATTGTTGTCTTTTACTGTATATGATCACTCATACTCAGAAAGTAGAACTGAAATGATATTCATTACATGATGATGAGTTAAAACATTTCAAATGCACCTGCAGACTATTTTTCTAGTCATGTGTTTCGTCATTGAGGATTTGTTAAAATACTGTGTAAAAATCTCATGTCTCGTGAGCTGTCTCGTCACACCTCTAATTGTTGGCTATTGCCACAAATATACCCGTGCGACTTTTCACTGGTTTTGTGGTCCAGGGTCACATTTTGTTCCTCTGTGTTTTGTTACAGTTGTTGTCTTGTATTTCCCCATTCTTATAGAATTAGAATGATTATTAAAACTTTATAGTTATCATAATCTTTATAGTCCTTGATGTGAACAGACCTTAACTGTAGTGATGATACAGTACCTTTGCACTCCCTCCGTTCTTGCACAAAGATTTTAAAGTCAAAAGAAAGAAACTGACAGCCACGCAGAGCTGAAGAACTGCAAACACCATCACTGTGATGTGTAGTCCTCCGAAATTCGCCTAGATGAAAAGATCAGTGTGTTAATCAATAAAAGAAACTTATAATACAGTATGAACACCAGTTCTAATCAAGACAAAATGTGAATTGAAATGACAATTTCAATAAAATATTACAGCTCTGCCTTAGTCATTCCATAGTGTGGAATACAAAGAATTTTGAAGAATTTAGAATTTTACTTATAAAAAGTATCACAAATAAATCATAAATCCAACTAACATATAAAAATTATTTATTTATTTTTTAAAACATTAAGCTGTTATTCAATAATGAATAATGACATAACAACTGTAGTGGTTCAACGGATCACAAAACTCATGGTTCAGATCATATTAAGTTTTTTGAGTTACGGATCGAATCAGGGATCAGTAAAAAAATTTAAACAAATACACTAATTATAAGCACAGATAAATACAATATAACAAAGTTACAAATAAAATAAGGTGTAATTAGTATTCAGGTACAGAAATGTAATAAACGTAAAAATAACACTATAGTGTTCACAGTATGAATTACATCGGTTTATCTTTGTTATCGGGTATATTGGGCTGCTGTCACTTTAAGACCTAATGCATGGAACCAATATAATGATACACAGCCGATTTCTTTCTCAACTGTTTACATTTACTGAGATGAGATGGGTATTTAAAAAAAAAAAAAAAAAAAAAAAAAACATACAATTTTGTCTCCATAACTTAGGGTATACCTTAACCACACACACACACACACACACACACACACACACACACACACACACACACACACACACACACACACACACTTTACTGCATGAACTGATTTAAAAACATAAATCTTACCATACTACTGGCCCACGTAGTAAGAAAAAAGAAGATGAAGCCAATACAGCCCATAACAAAATTCATGACTGCAACTACTAATTGTACAATCTGTGGAATAAGAGAACAATGTTTGAGCCAGTTGATAGACCTACAGCTTTAAATATGTATATGCCAAATCAAGAGTACATACAACATACCTACGCATCTTAAATCTTTTTTAAGATATCAAGATTTCTTACTCACCCCAAAAGCTCTCTGGGTGTCTGTCAGCTCCTCTTTCATATCCTCAGATACAAAACACAATGGACCGAAGAACAGAAAACCCGGAATCTGACAGAGTGTGGGCCATTTGCTCTTTGGGTTTGAGGTGACGGTGATGACCTTCATTCCCTCACCCTGAGACACTGTCAGAGTCATGCTGCAGACCAAGGTGATTCTTCAACCTGCCCACAAGGTAAAGACAAGAGAAATAAGTAAGGCTCATGTATGATACACCCATGTGTAATCACAATGGAATGTTTGTTTTGTTATTTATTTATTTATTTATTTATTTGTGTATTAAATTATGTTTTTATTTTTTTATTTTTATTTTTTTATAAATACAACTGTTGCCACTAGAGGCAGTAGGCAGTGGGTTGCCATGGTGATTTGCAGTCTGTTAGAAGCTACAAGTACTAATCACTGATCTATATCAGTGGTACTAATGCTGAGCCGGCCCAAGGCATAAGCGAACTAAGCAGCTGCCAGGGGCCCCCCAAGAGCACATGAAATGACTCATTGCTACTTTATGCCATCGGCTGAACACTATTAGCTTGTTAGATAGGGTTCAAAGTTCAAAGTTGGGGAATTGTGAGCATATTTAGCATAAGAGCCTTCTTTTAAAAACATTTTTTTTTTTTTTAAATCTTACATATCCAAGACTCTGAATATTAAAGTGCAAATTAACACCTGAGCACTCTTAAGCTACTGTTACAATGAAAAACCATATAAGGGTAAAAACATGACAGGCAGACATGATGTAAGCAACACAGCTACAACTACTAACATTGATACTGGGTGGGCGATTATGATCAAGAATTGACAATAGTCAATCGTACCAGGGGGCCCCCAAATAAAATTCTGCTTAGGGCCCCATAAAGGCTTGGCCCGGCCCTGTCCTAAGTATTAGTATCTATTTAATAGGAACTAGTATTTAATGATTAAGTACTATCTATTGAATAATTACTAGTATCGAGTAAAAGGTATTAGTATCTAATAAATATGTACTAGTCACAATTGGAATACATACTAGTCAGAACTGAATAGTTGATATCTGAATGAGAGATCCCCATTGAAGTCAAAATGTGTTACTAGTAACAAAAGAAGCTAGTTACTTTCAAAATAAGTACTAGTCTCTAATGAATACGTAGTGTCTAATTAATAGGAACTAGTATCTAATAAATAAGTACTAGTAACTAATTAATAAGTACTGGTACCAATTTAATAGATTGTAGCTTTTTAATTTAATTTAATTTACTAGTAGTTAATGAACAAGTAGTGTCTATTTAATAGATAATAGTATCTAATGAATGAGTACCAGTATCTAAAAAACAAGAACTAGTATCTAATGAATAACTATTAGAATATTTTAAAAAGGTACTAATATCTAAATAATAGGCACTAGTACCTAATGAATAAGTACTAGTCCTTAATGGAATAGAATACTAGTATCTAAAAAAATAAGTACTAGTAGCATGAAAATAGATACTAGTACGTTTTAAGGATTAAATGTTAAAACGGCTTGCCATACTGGAACTGCTTCATCGGTCATCTCAGCAACTGATTACAAGCGATTGTTTTCAAAAATAGCTCTTGTAACGCTTTACAGAGAGACCAATGGTTTCAGGCAAGTGCAAACAAAACTCACGCTTTCACATGGGGTTTATTATCAGCACCGTTCCCACGCACACATGGGGCAGTTTGCAACATTTCACTGAAAACCGCGTTACTGAACAGAAAGAAAAAAAAACGGCAAAGAGCAACAGAAATATAATGCCCACTCATCAGCGAGTGCGAGTGATGAGTGGAGCCTTAAAGGAGCAGTACCCAATTCTACTTGTTACACACTGCAAAAGACATCAGTGATATTAAAGACTTATACTGGTGAAAAAGTGTCTCCGAAAGGAAAATTACCAGTAACTGTGATGTACAAAGGAAATCAGCAGCAGCTGAACCTGTATGTGTTGGAAAAAGGAGGGCCTGCATTGTTCGGACAGGAGTGGCTGAGGAAAATACCTCTGGACTGGCATGCAATGAAAAAAACAATTTTTAAAAAAAGGATGTGTCCCAGCAAATCACAAACAAAGAGACACAAAAGACTTTAGCGAAAATGCAGAACCTGTGTTTCAGAAAGGGACAGAACCACTTAAAGGTATAAATGCAAATCTGGAATTAAAGGAAGACACTGTTCCAAAATTCTTTAAAGCTTGCCAGTCCTGTATGCCATTCGTCCCACAGTGGAGGCAGAGCTGGATCATTTGGGAAAAAAAACAGGAATCCTGATTAAGGTAGAATGGAGTGAAAGGGCAACACCCATAGTCCCAGTGATCAAAAAGGGGAAGACAGAAGATGTGTGTGACTTTAAAGTGACCATTAATCCAGCGCTTCATGCAGTATCTCCTGCCACATTGAAGATATTTTTGCCTCCTTGTCTGGTGGTAAAAACTTTTCAAATATTGACCATGCCCACACTCTAAAAAATGCTGGGTTAAAAACAACCCAAGTTGGGTTGAAAATGGACTAACCCAGTAATTGGTAACACAGTAAATGGGCTGTTTTAATCCAGCGGTTGGGTTAAATGTTTGCTTAAAACAACCCAATCGCTGGGTCAGTCCATTGACAGCCCAACTTGGGTTGTTTTTAACCCAGCATTTTTTAGAGTGCAAGCTTTGTGCAGACATGCAACACACTCCACAAAACTTAAGATCTCGCTTGGATCTCATCAAACCCGATGTTTGACGTGATGTTGACATTTACATTTATGCATTTGGCAGACGCTTTTATCCAAAGCAACTTACATTGTATTCAAGGTACACATTTTTACATTTTGTCAGTTCTTGCTTTCCCTGGGAATCAAACCCGTGACCTTGGCATTGCTAGTGCCACGCTCTTATTGTTTGAGCTACAGGAAAGCGTTGTTGAAAGCAAACAATTCGTGCACATGAAGGACAGAACCACAAGAAACTTCCAAGCTGGACAAAATGTCTTGGCATGTGACTACAGACTGGAAAAGTGGCATCCAGGTACCATCGCCACCAGAACTGGACCCTTGACATACACCATGAAAGATGGAGATAACACATGGAGACGCCATGTAGATCAGTTGGTGGATCGCCAGATAAAATCCTCACCTTTATCTGTCCCTGATTCAAATGATAAGGACAATGATGTTGTTGAAACTGCCCCACCTACCTCACTTAACATGAATGACTGAGCCACACAAAGACAAACCAGATGTAACAATTCCAGTTGCACCTGAACCTCACCCAGGCTCACAGAGACGTTATCCTGAGAGATGTGACGACCTCCACAAAGGCATTAAAGAACTATCTCAACTGTTAAATAACAGATATACGATTACAATAATATCAGATTTGTCTACTTTTAAATAAACGGAAAAAAAGACAAAGATATTTTCATTTTGACAATTTTTTTCTCTAAGTAATGTTGATATGGCAACTGGTAAATACTGTAAAAATACAGTAAAAGCTGGTAAAATTTCGTCATCCTGGCATGTGTGGAAAGTTTTAAACCACGTGTGTTTCTAACCTCGCTTTAGGTTGTGCCCTGTGCTCCCCTGTATGTTTTATGAGAGGGACAGTGATCATTTTTGTCCAGTGAAACCGTTTCAATATAAAAGTTATGATGTTAATAAAGAGAAAAGCCACTAGAGTTTTCTTGTTATTTATTTCTCCTGATAATCAGGTTTTTGTAATTTACGTGTTCCACGCCCGGGACTCGAAACACAGGCAGCAGAAAATCACAATGACCCAAATTAAATGTTTCTTTTGATAGTTATGTGAATTCATAACATTTTATTTCCCATTCTCAAACAAGCTCTAGAATAATAATTAAATTAATTCAAAAGCCTTGTTGAACATCAATGTTTTTTTTTTTTTTTTTTTTACAAGGTAGTGAACATTCACCTGCGCATGTTTACTAAGTTCTGATTCAAGTCAAAGTTACTTCTTTTTTTCATATATAGCCTATACGTTTCACATGGTAGGATACTTTTTAAGTAGCAAGTAAATTTCACAGATCTTAAACACAAACAAACTCAGACTCACCTTATGAACAGAGAATTGCCTCTTTGCTGATATGGCAGGTGATGTTTTGACACTGTCAGTGTTTCTCGTAAGTTCTACATTTCCTTGTTCCACTTGTAACCTGTATTGCCATGATATCACTAAAGACAGTGGTGCGAACAAAAAGAGCACTTTCACTTTGAAAAGGGCAGGGGCTCATGAGAAAAATACATGACTGGGGAAGCGCAAAACCCACACAACCACTTTTCCCCCACGTTTTTCCATTTTAAAAATAGGCGCATCTACTCAATGTTTTGTCTATAGGATACAAATAAATGGGTATAGCCTACTATTGTAACTAGCCTACAATTAAGGTAATTCGTTAATTTTAGGTAATCCTGTCGCTAATACAAATCTGGTTTATGTTTAGGTCAAGACAAGATATTTAGAGGAAATTTTTATCCATACAATGTTAGTGGAGTTCAAAACAACATTATATATAGGGTTGACTTTGACTTTCACTGTATGGGCAATATTCATTAGGCCTATTAAAAATGAATTAAAAAAAACAATCTTTTGTATTCAAGAAATAAATTCATACAAGTTTTGAACGATATGAGAGTGGGCATGATGGCATGTAAATAGTGAACCATCCTTTTGTGCTCCAATGTTGTAAGCTACTTGTTTGCTTTCATTGATTATGCCAATCAATTCTGTTTCAGACTGTCCTTAACAAAAATTGTTTATTTAAATAGTCTATTCTGTTTCATCATCTAAACCTATCTTGACATTTATCTTGACTTCCCCAGGGGCATGATAGTCCGGGTGAGAATTTCAGCCTAAAATAAAAATTGAAGTTGACTTTTGGACAGAAACAATATATTTTTCATATTCAACAGAATAAAGATACAGATTTGGAATTAAATTAATTAATAATGACAGACCAGTGGCGTAGCAAGTCAGTCTCGGGCCCATATGCAAAATTAATTGTACGGGCCCCCCTAACCCAAGTACATCGAAGAGACATTTATACCAAACAATACCATAAAAACACACACGCTACCCAACAATTTTTCACAACCAGAACGAAAAAAAACCAAAACAAGTCTAAAACAAGCTCAGCCACTAGTCGCGCTTCCATTACAGATTTGCGAAAAACTTTTGAGATATTTTCTAAATTTCGATAAAAACAAAAACGATTGCGAAATGACAGCGTTTCCATTAACCGATGTTTTGCGACTAAAACTTTTTTTTTTCCTCTTGTGATAAGTCATTCCAAAAATTCCAAATAAAGGCATGTTATTCAAGCATTAATTAAAATTTAAAGAGCGAAATATCTGAATTTGCATGGTGGTAACTCAAAGTTGTTCGTTATTTTGGCTTGAAATTTTGTTTGTTGGAAATATGAACTAAATTTAGAAATGCTTTTGAAATTAAAAAGTTTGCGTTTAATAAACAAAATACATTTTTGAAATGAAGACAGTGTGTGGAGTGGAATGCAGGCAAAATAATCCGTTCCCTGAATCCACGGCATTTGTTGTTATTATTCACAAATAAAAGTAGACGGTTTATAGTTTATAATTATGTCTTGAACTTATCTGTATGGCTAAAAATGACGGAGTATTGTGAGTTATACACTCACCTAAAGGATTATTAGGAACACCTGTTCAATTTCTCATTAATGCAATTATCTAATCAACCAATCACATGGCAGTTGCTTCAATGCATTTAGGGGTGTGGTCCTGGTCAAGACAATCTCCTGAACTCCAAACTGAATGTCAGAATGGGAAAGAAAGGTGATTTAAGCAATTTTGAGCATGGCATGGTTGTTGGTGCCAGACGTGAAATACAATAAATATACAATAAATTGGTGTGAAAAGGGAAAAACATCCAGTATGCGATGTAGAAAATGCCTTGTTGATGCTAGAGGTCAGAGGAGAATGGGCCGACTGATTCAAGCTGATAGAAGAGCAACTTTGACTGAAATAACCACTCATTACAACCGAGGTATGCAGCAAAGCATTTGTGAAGCCACAACACGCACAACCTTGAGGCGGATGGGCTACAACAGCAGAAGACCCCACCGGGTACCACTCATCTCCACTACAAATAGGAAAAAGAGGCTACAATTTGCACGAGCTCACCAAAATTGGACAGTTGAAGACTGGAAAAATGTTGCCTGGTCTGATGAGTCTCGATTTCTGTTGAGACATTCAGATGGTAGAGTCAGAATTTGGCGTAAACAGAATGAGAACATGGATCCATCATGCCTTGTTACCACTGTGCAGGCTGCTGGTGGTGGTGTAATGGTGTGGGGGATGTTTTCTTGGCATATCAATATGGGCCAACATTTCTAAAGAATGCTTTCAGCACCTTGTTGAATCAATGCCACGTAGAATTAAGGCAGTTCTGAAGGCGAAAGGGGGTCAAACACAGTATTAGTATGGTGTTCCTAATAATCCTTTAGGTGAGTGTACCTGCTGTCATAAAGGAAAATATCTATCAGAATGCGCCGGCGCCTTCGTCGCCCATGTGTTAAAGAAAACATAGCCTATTTATTTTCATAGTTAGGCTATGTTTAAATATTAACCTATGATATTATTATTTTGTTTAATTTCATATGCTGATTATGAAAAGTTAGCAGCATGAGTAAGATAGGCTACATGCGCAATATGTCTGGAGACATGGAGTGGGGTCAGACATGATTTTGACCACATCATTGAGTAATGTTTTGTAGAAAGTCTTTCTGTAAAAGGAATTTCATTTTGCAAATTGTATTTTAATTTTGATCAATGTTTCATCAACTAATTTTCTGTATATTTAATAAATAAGAAGCAAACCAAGAATGTCTGGAATGGATTGACGTGCATAACTAACCCACTGGCCTTTGAGCAAGGCTGAAACTATAGCGTCTTTCTGTTTTTAATATATTTCTTCAATATATGTCTTAATTACAGTAGGGTAATTATATATGGGAGTACAGTAATTATATATGGGAGTTTTTGCGAAATTGATGCGGGGTGCAAAAATAATAAACTAGCACAAAAGAAATGGAGAAATTAGACATTACGGAGAAACATGAAATTACTACACATGACATGCATACAAATATATATTACGTTTTTTAATTGTTCTACAAAGTTGTAAAAAAATGTAAAGGGTTGATGCCAAACTGCTCCACTCATTTATTTTGAAAAAAAAAAAGCTCACAACAAAATTGAAAAAAGGTAATAAAAGGTAACACCCATTAATATAGAGAGATCAATTATTGTTAAAGTGTAATTGTTAAAGGGGAAAAAATAAGTGTAATTAAACATGTAATTTAATGAGTACAGTGTTGCAGATGGGGGGCATCATTTCATCACAATATTGAGACGTTAAATGCCATTCCATCACAAAAAAAAAAAAAAAAAAAAAAAAAAGACCTGTTTGTGTGTGTGTGTGTGTGTGTGTGTGTGTGTGTGTGTGTGTGTGTGTGTGTGTGTGTGTGTGTGTGTGTGTGTGTGTGTGTGTGTGTGTGTGTGTGTGTGTGTGTGTTCTTGTCTCTCTAACATTCAGCACCGGCAGTGGCGTCTTCCAGGAGCGGCTTGTGAAGTTCTGGATCCTCCACCGACTGAGACACAAACATGAACACACAGAGCAGCTCTCAGAATCTGTCATGATCACAGTGGATTTGACTGATTGATTGATGTGATTGTGGTGATGATACAGTACCTTTTCATCCTCATCCTTCTTGCGCAAAGCTTTCCCGGTCAAAACACAGAAACTGATCGTCACACAGAGCTGAAGGACCGACAACACTATCATCATGACATCTAGTCCTTTGAAGGCCATCTAGAGGTTTTAGATATACAAATGCAGTGCACTGAATGTGAGAAAGTACAACATGCAATATGGAGCCAGTTGCCAATTGGTAAAATCATGGTGTTACTGCAGCTACAGTTACTATAGAAACAGTAGTTGTTTCCCAAATGACGCACTATACACTGTGCACTTATATGTGCTATGTACTCAACCATGTAGTGTATGAATTTTATACGGTTATTTTATCATCCAGCATTGGAGTCTGATAGCTCCAACAGTCCACACGTAGTTTTTCAGTTAACTAAGTGCATCATCCGGGTATTTAAAGTGCACTTTTTCTTTTTGGAATTTTCAGTGAACACATTATTTGTACTATTTATACTACAAAATGGCTTAGAATAGTGCATAAGTATGCAAATTGGGACGCATCTAGTCAAGCTTCTGAGACGCGTGCCGATTGCATGTGCGCCTTGGCTGGTCTAGCCTGAAAAAAATAAGCTTTTTTAACACCATTAGAGCAAAAGAAACCACATCTATGTGACAGTTTGTGTCAGATTTTGTTTGCAGATTTATAATATGTTATTTAAATGTGAGATTTCAGGATTCCCTTATTCAAGATAGGATTTGGATACCAAAATAGAGTGCAACACTATTGGGAAGTAAAAACTCCATTCATTTTCTCCATAGGAAAATAGATTTTAACTTATAAACATTTAAAGACAGCTTCTGTTGAAGGCATTAGCCCACATTATTTCAACTTATTTTTAAAGTAATCGTGTTTAACAGCTGAATTTGTGATGAAAAACTACATTACCCATGATGCTGTACAGAAAAATTCTACCAATCAGAGAGTTGAAACAAGCAACTCCAAAACAGCTCTTTGATCACACCCACTCCCATGAATCACTATGACTTAATCAGTCTGTCTCCCATGTATATGTGTGTGTGTGTGTGTGTGTGTGTGTGTGTGTGTGTGTGTGTGTGTGTGTGTATACAGAGCTTGACATTAAGCAAATCTGTCATTCACTTGTCCAAGTAAAACAATTTACTTGTCCAGAATTCTTTTATTTTTTTTATTTTTTTGTGTTGGGGTGGCCCAAAAATGGTGGGCTGGGCACACATGCATTCATGACCTTCCTGGAGCTCAGTGGAGCAGTGGTTTCAGCCTAATGACTCTCTAAGCAAGAGGCCAACTCACTCACTACAGGGGAACTGTCCACCTGGAGTTCTGTGAAGCAGCGGTCTCATCATAACGACTCTCTAAGCGAGAGGAGACCAGCTCACTCACCACAGGGAAATTACCAAGGTCACCTTACCACAAGCCGCACTTGAGAACATCATCTACCTGGAGCTCAGTGGAATGGTGGCTTCAGACTAATGACTCTAAAAGAGCTTTCAGTCCACCAATAGTGTCTCAGGACACAGTGCGAGTTCCCTTTCGAAAGGGAACTAATCCTTAAACTGAGTATGTTTGGAAAAAGGTAGCTTGTCTTACCACCATCTAAAGAATCGTTACCTCAGTGAGATTCTTGTAGTACAGACAGGTCTCTGTTTCCCTTCTCTCTTCAGGGGAAGGCGTTCTATAACGATCATGGCGCGAATATCCTGAATAAGAATTTTTGCTGTCGGGACAAGGATTGTTGTAGTATCCAATATGATCATTTGCAAGGTCCAATGAATACAGCACAACACCTGTGATAGCCAGTGCTGCACAGCCTATATGCAGAATCATTCCGATGACCAGCTGTAAAACACAAACAATATATATACATAAATAAATATGTAATCTTGCAAACTGGAACTGTCAAAAACACAGATTCCTTTGATAGAAACTTACCAGACAAGAAGTGGGAAACTTAGCTGCAAGAATACACACGATTCCAGATACAAGGAACTAAAAGACAAAAGCAAACAATAACAGCTGTTAATTTATTGTATTTAAAATGTTTGCTTTAGATTTAAATAATCAAATGAATGATACAAAATGAGACCCAAGTCTTACCATACTACCGAGCCAAAAGGGTCCCATGGCCATCATATACATGCTTCAGTATAACCCAAGGGATATAAACATGATCCCCACCACAATATTGAGGACACCAACTATCATCTGCACAATCTATGGGACAAGACAACAATATTTTTTATGCCACCAGCTTTCAAGAATCTTGAAATAAGAATATACCTAGTTGGCACTATGACAGTGGAAGTCAACCAATCAAATTTTGGCTTTCAGTGTGGACAGCTTCACAACTTTTCCAAAATATTGTATATTGTTTGAATACATTTAATTTGCTTGTGTAAGACTGGATAAACTGAAAAAGAGGGCTGCTACGAAGGAAATTAACATTTTAACTCTCTTGTGCAAAATTAGCATCCCCATCCGAGACGCAATCACACTCAGTCGATCACACTTCAGTATTGTCTTAATGTACATCTCATTCCCTTCACCCCATCTCTCCTCTCCACATGTTGAGATGACCTGAAATTCACCCAAAATCTATATGGGTTAATGTACTAGGATATACAGTATTATACATGTTGGGTATCATTTGAAATGTGTGACAGGTACAAAGGTCCCATCCCCACAGAAGTAAACCAAAAGGTGGTAAATGTTTTAAGAGTTTAGATACTTTGCTTACTGTGGCATGTGTGTCCCTTTTCAAAGGGTCCTTCATGCAAATGACCTTCTGTCCTTAGTAAGGTATAAACTACCCAGGTCTGGAGACTTGAGTAATGCAAATTCCCATTGCTAGCCCATGTTTCCATTTGAAAGAGGTTCTGTCTTGGTCTGAGTATTTAAAGAGATGTTGCAGGAGGCTCAGGGCGCGATTTGTTGTCAGATCAGCCCGTAATGCTCAAGTGTCTTTCAGATACTTAGCATTATGTATACTATTTTTCCAATGTCAGGTATGCATCTTTTACTCATTATCTCTGAGCATTTGATGTTATCGTATTAATTATCTCTGAATTGATTATGTAATTGTCATGATACATTTACCTGACTAATTATAAATTGTTACATTTGATTTTATTCAGACTTACTCTGAAATGATTGACTTTAGTAGATTACGTTGTATCCATTGTTACAGCAAATCTGCATCAGGTTAGTAACGGACTAAAGTCCAGTTTTGAGTGGAGCATATGGGCACACCTACTGAGAATTTCCCTTTAGGACAACAGGATGTTGCTTGACCAACCTAGGGTGAGCCTTAGTTTTAGGCTAAGTTTATTGTACTTAGCCTAAAAGGCTCTGTTTATTGTAATATTACTATTAATATTAATATTAATTAATATTATATTAATATTACTCTAGCTAAGTGTACGTGTGAAACCATGGCATGACCAAACCAAAGCTACTATCAGAGAAAGCAATATTGGTCAGCTTATATCTGTAGTAGTTGTCATGATCTCTGACTAGAGATAATGTTACTTTAATTAAAGTGCATACAGATCTATGGGGACTAAACAAAACACTTTTAGAGAAGAGCAAGCATGAGAGTGGCCCACTAAGCCGTATAGTCAATTACCTCTGTCCAATGACCAAGACTGTCGAGTTTGTGATTGTGGGATCTGCGTTAAACGCCTGGCGCGAGACCCTAAGCAACATTAGTATCCGAATGAGTGGGTACAATAAGAGTAAAGAGTTAAATAGAATAATCAAATGTCTAGATAATTTATCACATAAATTACCAATAACCAATTGGCATCCCAACCTACATTCGAGGTTGTGATAAAATGGAGTCAGATAAAAGCTGAATTTGAATGAAATTACTTTGCCACGCTGAAAAGACGTTGCAAACGCACAAGAAACCTTCACCCGCTTATCGTTGGGCCGATTGGGTGGGCCTTACACATGCATAAATATATTTGCAACTAAAATGTAACTTTTCTAAATGTTGTAGCTTGTTACTAATAATTTTGACTAATCCAAAAATCTGCATGTTTACAATGAGAATTTTTAAAGAGATGTCGGAGGATATCAGTATAAGAAAAGAGGAGCTTGAGTTTGTTGCCCAGCCCTATTTGTTGGAACCATGAGAGGCGTCAAAGTTTACGCTACTCCTACATCATACATCACGACACAAGTTACTCTTTTGACGTGAGTCAACTTGCGTAGGCCGTCTGTCGGAAGCTAGTTAATTTATAAAGTTTTAAATACGGATATTTCTCTTACAAAAACTCGCTTTGCTTCAGAAGGCCTTTGACCCACTGGAGCCTATGGATTACTTTTAGATGGATGTGCTTTTTTGGGCTTCAGGTACCATTCACTCCAATTATAAAGCATTTTTAATTTAACTCAGAGTGTGTTTAGCTGAAAGAAAAAAGTCATATACACTTAGGATGGCTTGAGGGTGAGTAAATCATGGGGTAATTTTAAGTTTTGGGTGAATTGTCCTAGATTAAAATGCATGTTTGAGTTGTCTTAACTGAAAAAAATTGCATTGACAAATCTTAAAATATATTTATTTTGCTATTGCTCAACAGTAATGTTTTTTTTCTAATGCACATTTAAAAAGCTACTTAAATGCCCTAAGTGAACTAAGGCCTAATCTGTGAAACCGGGCCATAGTGTTCAAATTAAATCGATCTAAAGTAGCCTAAAATGACAAGGCCTGAAAATCCAAAATATGTTTTGCAATTAAAGTGTCTGACTCACCCCAAGAGCTGTGTGGATGTTCGTCAGCTTTCCTTTCATTCCCTGAGATACTGAACACACTGGACTGTAGCACAGAAAACCCAGAAGCTGACACAGTACGGGCCATTTGCTCTTTGGGTTTGAGGTGACGGTGATGACCGTCATTCCCTCACCCTGAGACACTGTCAGAGTCATGCTGCAGACGGAAGTCTTCCCACAGGTAACAATGGCTGATCCTTCTGTTTACGGCATTAAACAATAAGGACAACTGCTCATCATTTTTGAATGCACATAAATTCATTATATCAGGTTTGGAGGATACAGAGCATAGATATTTTACACTTCAATTCAAATAGACTCAACTAAATGTTTTAAATAATGATAGTATGTAAATACACTAGAAGAATGTGTTTAATTATCTAAATAAAAATAGACCTGAATCAAAGTTAGGAGGAGCAAACTGCAAAAATCCAACTGCTTCTGTTTCCAATAAGGAAGTTGTGATACTGCAGGCTGTTTATCCATACACAGTTTATTCATTAATATTAAAACTATTGTCCTTCATATGACTGTTTTGTTTTTTTCCCAAGTTCATTATATTATTGTTAATTATCTAAGAAACACTGTTAACTCAAACTCACCTTGTATGGATGGCACGTCTATGTGAGTCTAAGTCCAGAATAAAGATGGCACAACTGCTGGGTTTTTCTTTTTTTAAGGCGGAGTTTAGCTTTTTTCCCGGCAGTGACTTCCTCGTGGCGTTCAACTTTTAACAGGTAAGTTAGGCAAGAACAGGAATGTTGTTATGACTTGAATAAGTGTTCAGTATGGGAGATGTAAGCAATGGTGTTATTGTTAATATAACAAATGTTACCCTCAATCTACAAAATTTAATAATATAAAAGAACAAATGTAATGGTTATAGCACTGTAAGCAATTGATTATTGCATACAGTACATTCAAACAGTGCCATCTAGCCTATCTGCTGTTTATTACTATTGAGACCTGGGGTTCATAGCCTAACATAGCTTAAATTTAGCCTATAAAGTAGTAGCTTCTGCATTGCAACTAACGTGTTAAGATGCTATTTTCATGTAGGCCTATTTGGAGTCGAATTCATCCTGTTTAATATTGCTCTGATGCAGGTCTATTGTTTTGTGTAAGACTCATTAATATGCTCCAAGTATTCCATGTCATGCAGCTTGTGCTCATGTTATAATAAGCTAATACCAAGAACATGTTTTTGAAAAGTAAATGAATTATGATTTCATGTTGACTTTGTCGTCTTCAACAAGAAGCTAATGAGCCAGAGATTGCAATGCTTTATTTAGTTCAGAAACAATGATCATACACCACATCAGACAGTTGAGAATGTGTTAAAACGACACACCGATCAATAATCATGCCATTATTTTCCAGCAGCTGTGCACTGTAAACCCAAGTAAGCTGGCAAAACTAAAAAACTAAAAAAATAAGAAATTCAGAACTGGCAGATTTTTATTTTGTATATATATTTTAACTGTTCTTAACTTAAAATGTTTGAGTACACTAATTCATACGGGGAGAGCGGGGCACAACCTAACACTTTAAGACTTTCTCAGTTTGTGTAAATCCACTCAGAGTTCAGATAATATTGTATTCAACATTGGCAGCTAGTTTTTGCTTTGTTTTTGTAAAGAAAATGAATATAAATGAATAAAATATTATTTAAAAATATTAAAATATTTCTCACCAGTATATCAAAATGCATTGCTGAAAACAAAAATACATCACCAATTAATCAAAACCGAAACATCTGGTAGTTGTTTAGCTTTTTATACCTAAAATGAATATTTTGTCATCATTTACTCACGCTAATGTTGTTCCAAACCCATAAAACAACAAAGAATTCGTATTCTTGAAATAACATAACACCTGAAATATTGATTATATCATTTGCCTGTTTAAAAACTCTCAATTATCTGATGAAAGCAACGAGAACATTAATTTCTTGATAAACTCACAGGAAAAAAAGTAAAGACTGAAAAATTTTAGGTAGGCGTATTGAATTTGATGACCTTTTGAATCAAGTCAAAGCCTGGAAAGTCCATGGCTATGATCCCAAAACAAGGCTTGGGAATCTTGTTAAATTCCTTTGTAAGATGACCATACAACCAAGGATTGATTTCCCTTGCCAGTGATTTTGGCAATAAAAAAAAACTCTTATATGTGCCTAAACTCGTGCCACTTGAGTAGCTCAGACTCAGAGCAGCACCCGTTGTACATTTCTCAGCAGCTTCTTCCAGATGCTGTTTAATTTTTCCCTCTTTGACTGTAACTTTAGTTACTTTATAGTCTCCTTTTTTGTCAGTTTCAAACAAAATAATACCCAGATTAAAGCTGTTTTTCTGAACAAAAACTATTTTTCCTCTTACATCCCTAATCTTCGGAATTGATGGCTTAACCCAGATATCTTCAGCATTTCTAATCTTGTCTTTAACTAAATTCAGAACTTTTCCCTTCATAGGATTAACGGGCTTAACTCGGACAAGCACTACCTCACTTCTGAATTCATTTAAAAATGTCCTGATTGTGCTGAGAGCTTTCGGCAATGATGTACATTGGTACATCGGTCCATGCATAATTATTAATCCAAGGCCAGACACTCTGAAGTCGAAGAAGCGTATCCCAGCCTTTAACTGGTCCTCTAGTGACCATGCCTGGCATTTTGCTGCTGGTCCTCCATGAAGAGCCAAGGAGTCATGGGTTCCAGGAATAGTGATGTTAGAAATTAATGTTTCATTATCCAGAGTTTCCATCCAGCCAATTTGATAATTTTCAGGGATCTCGAGTGTCTCCTCATCATTAAACACTTGTTGTTGACTACTCTTGTGCAGTCTGAGGAACAAAATCAGAATATCAGGTCACAAGCACCAAGTGAATGCGCTGTAAGTTGCTTTGGATAAGTGTCTGACAGCTGAATAAATGCAATGGGAAATAACAGACTTCAGCTAAGAGTCAAAAACTAGAGGAATCTAAACATAAAACCAAATTCAGATTGGCAGGCTGGCTCTTCCAGAAAATTCAAATAACATTCCTTTTGTTGTAGTCTTTGTTTTTTAACTAACCAGACCCCAATAGCACCAATTTTTAGCACATAAAAATACATTCATTTAGTGATTTCATACTCACAGCAGCATCAGGATACACAGAATTTTCCCAGGAACTCCCATCTTCTAAACTGTCTGAGGTTAGCACAGAATAAAACAATACATAAGTACAAAACTACACAACTACCACTTTGATGCTTCATAAAGTTCATAAAGAGATTGTAAAACTAATCCATATGAATTGAGCGGTTTAGTCCACATTTTCTGGAGACATGATCGCTTTATATGATGAACAGATTGAATTTAGGCTTTTATTCACATTTAGACATTGATCTCTCAGATTTCATCAAAAAGATCTTCATGTTCTGAAGATGAATGAAAATCTTACGGCATGAGGGTGAGTAAATAATGACAGAATTTAATTTTTTTTTTGGTGGACCCATTTCATCCATTTTCAAGACTTTTTATGGCTTTAAATTTTAGACTATACAATTTAGCTTACGTTTTTACAGCAACAAGAAAAGATAAAATAATCTTACTAACTAACGTTTTTAGTGCGGGTACAGGTAGAGTTCTGTCTGGGAGCTATAAGAACTCATTGATGTCATGTGACTGGCTGTTGGATTGATGTATATTTGCATATAAAATGGCCCCTATATGTTTAATTTTCACAAAATTAAGTGTGCAAGGTTTTAAATTATAAAACAATAGACACATTTTTTTTTTTTTTTTACAGTGTAGTATAAGTGTAACAGTGGTAAACTTTGAGTACACAACTAGCTTACAACTGTTTTTACAACTTTACTTCAAGTGAACATTTGAACTGATTGTTTAGTTTATGAAAAATACACCGTTAAAAAAAAAAAAAAAGTTCATGCCTTAAATTTTCAGCTTGGCTATAGAAGTAATTTCAATTTAAGTACATAAAACTCTTTAAAAAAAAAGTCTTAAAAAGCTAAATTGCTTAACTTATATTGATGAGTTAAAGAAATGTAAAACCACTCATTGATCATGTATACACTTTGAAGTATACTCTCAGTAAATTACTAGTTTTATATGACAAGTATACTTGTAAGATTTCTTTAAGTGAACATAATGTCACTTATAGTTTACTATTTATATATTATTTTTGCACTTTAAGTATAATATATGTTACTATTTAGGTATTAAGTTTTATACTTGAAATATGCCTGTACTTTAGATTTGAAGTAAATTCTATGTACATTTCTAATGGACTATACAAAAATTCACATAGGATTTTTTTTTCCCTAAATCATTTAGAATTAGGAATATATCGGTTTTCTTTGTAAATCAATATTTTAAAACAATTGCAAATTTATAAGACAGTGTTTGAAAAAAAAAAAAAAATCACATAGTATGAACTATGTGAAAAAAACAGTACAAATATAGGCTTGGATTTTTCTGTCAGTATGAGTCAAGTATACTGTGTGCACTGTGTACATTTTAGAGGCATCTAGTGGTGAGGTCGCAAATTGTAACCACCCACCACTCACCCGTCCCTTTCAAAAACAGAGAAGCTACGGTGGCCGACACAGGACAAAGATGTTGTCTGAGAGAGCAGAGAGTGACTAGCGCTCTGTAGAGCAGTTCCGTTTAGGGTATTGTAGAAACATGACTGCGCTAAATGGCGACTTCACTGTAAGGGGACCCGTGGTGTATGAAGATAGAAATGGCTCGTTCTAAGGTAATAAAAACATAACGGTGCATTATGTAAGGGCTTTATACACCACTGAAAACATAGTTATGTATATTATGCATTTGTCAATAGATCGTCAAATATTACATACCTTTAAGTGTAATTTTAAGTATAAGTACATAAAAAGTAGACCGAAAGTATACTTTTATTTTAAGATTATAAGAAGTACATAGTACGTACAAGTACATGATAGCACACTTAAATAAACTTCTTTTTTCTAAGGGTAAACTGCATGTGAACTGACGGAAATCTGATTGTATTTTCGTATTTCACATTGTTAAATATATATAACGTCTCGGTTACGTATGTAACCCTCGTTCCCTCGTTTCACTTAGAAGCCAATCGCCTCTGAGATCTACAAAACGAGCCAATGGCATGAAAATGCCATGGGTCTGTGGAATTTGCATAACGCAACCCCGCCCCACCGTGTGGGTATAAAGGGAGTTGTGTTGCAGACTCGCATGATGTTTTCTGCTGAAGAGCTGAGGCTGAGTGCCCCGGCGGTTCCAGTGGTACGCTGTTGTGGTGAGAGGTAAAGAAGAACCCAAAGATCATTGTGGCTGAGCTCCAGAGATGCAGTCGGGAGAAAGTTGTAGAAAGTCAACCATCACTGCAGCCCTCCACCAGTCGCGGCTTTATGGCAGAGTGGCCCGACAGAAGCCTCTCCTCCATGCAAGACACATGAAAGCCTGCATGGAGTTTGTTTAAAAAAAACACCTGAAGGACTCAAAGATGATGAGAAATAAGAGTCTCTGGTTTTTGACCAGAAGTAAAGCAAAAAGTTTTTGTCTTGTCTTGGGGGAAAATAAAATAAGCAAAATAATCTGCCAATGGGGTAAGCAAAATAATCTTAATTCTAACAGAAAACAAGATTATTTTTCTTACCCCATTGGCAGATTATTTTGCTTATTTTAAGCAAAAACTCACTTAATTTTGAGTTATTTTTTTCCCAAAACAAGACAAAAACTTTTGCTTGTTTAGTAAATGCTTCTTAAATGTAAGAATGTTTAGATATTTGGACTTAAAACAAGACAAAAATACTAAGTAAGAAAAGCATTTTTGCAGTGCTGTCCAATACAGTCCCAACAGTGAAGCATGCTGTGGGGGTGTTTTCCAGCTGCAGGGGTCAGACGACTGGTTGCAATCGAGGGAAAGATGAATGCGGCCAAGTACAGGGATATCCTGGATGAAAACCAGAGTGCTCAAGACCTCAGACTGGGCCGAAGGTTCACCTTCCAACAAGACAATGACCTTAAGCACACAGCTAAAATAACGAAGGAGGGGCCTCACAACAACTCTGTGACTGTTCTAGAATGGCCCAGCCAGAGCCCTGACTTAAACCCAATTGAGCATCTCTGGAGAGACCTGAAAATGGCTGTCCAGCAACGTTTACCATCCAATCTGACAGAACTGGAGAGGATCTGCAATGAGGAATGGCAGAGGATCCCCAAATCCAGGTGTGGAAAACTTGTTGCATCTTTCCCAAAAGACTCATGGCTGTATTAGCTCAAAAGGGTGCTTCTAAATACTGAGCAAAGGGTCTGAATACGTAGGACCATGTGATATTTCAGTTTTTCTTTTTTAATAAATCTGCAAAAATGTCAACAGTTCTGTGTTTTTCTTTCAATATAGGGTGCTGTGTGTACATTGAGAAAAAAAATGACTTAAATGATTTTAGCAAATGGCTGCAATATAACAGAGTGAAAAATGTAAGGGGGTTTGAATACTTTCCGTACCCACTGTACGTAACCGAGACGTTCCCTTTCAGTCAGTACACTACGAGTTACGTCAGTACTGACGAAATGGGGGTCCCAATTCAATCTCGCCACAACTGCTGTCTTCCAGCATCCTGTGCTGACCTGAGCTCCCTGCTGTCACAAACGAGGGGCTGGGCTCAGCTTACCAAGGTACACTGGGAAGCATATCCCATGTGGAGAAATGCAAAACAATGCCTACCCACAGGGAGGACTTAAGAACACACATATGGCCCTCGTAGGAGCTAACATATGGAACACTCTGGGGTATCCAGCCACAGGTAGAATATTTCAACCCCAGGGGTGGCAAGGTGTCTTGCCAAGGGAAGACACGTGCTCAAAGAGACTTACCGTGGAATACACGTGGGGGTTGCCCAGAGGGGGGAACCAGGCACATGGAAGCACCTAGCCTAACACAAGGGCTGACCAAGCGGGCATGCACTCAGGTGTCGGCATCAACAGTGCTGGAGGAACTCAGGGCTTACTGAGAAACTCACCTGAGTAAATATGCGCACAGATCCAGTCCATGGAGTGGAATGGCGAAGCGAGCGATGACACCTGAGCCTGTCCAGTTACTGGCCCCTTGGGGTGAGAAGACGAGAGGAACACTCAGAGATTATGGAATCTAGTGAATGTGTTGGATGTTGCCCAGCCTGCAGCTCTAAGTCTGCTAGCGAGGTACCATGCGCTAAGCCCAAGAGGAGACAACACTCAGTGGAGTGTGCTGAGACCCCTAGGGGGCATGGCATGCCCTGAACCATAAGCTCAATGGCGTGACAACCTCTGCTTGGAGAGAGCCTTCCCTTTCTACTGCTCTCCATAACAGACAAGAACTGGTCAGAGGTCCTGAACACTGCGATTGGTCTACGTAAGCGAAAGGGCGTGTACTGGACAGCGCAGTGCCAAGGCTGGGTCTGCCTCCTCCAAGGCAGCGCTTGCAGGTTCAGCACCTGAAGAGATGGGAACCTTGGGCACACATCCAAGCCGGGGTCTCAGGTTATCACGTGAGAGTAAGCCAGCTTGAATTCCAGGCATGCTTCATCACCGAAAAAACCTGCAGGTCTCATAACCCCCTTGATAGGAGCTAGGCAATCAAGAGTGTCACTTTTCATTGAAAGGAACTTACAACTCAAAAGGACTGCGAGGCTCAAAGGGAGCACTCAGCAGGGTAGATAGCACCACTGTGAGCTCACAAGAGGGCATAAGACCTGCGGATCAGGTCGTGCTGTCATACCATTTTAGAGTCCACTAGGTTGTGGTGAGCCAATATAGCGGCCACCTAAACCTTCAGGGTAGAGGAGACAGCCATCGCTCCACCCTACTTGGAGGAAGGAGAGCACAGACCCAAACAGGCATTTCCTGGGGTCTTCCGTGGAAGAGCGCCAGGTGACGAAGCCTGCTTCTGTTGGGCAAAGTTCTCGATGGCCCCACAGAATAGCCCAGTCTGGTAGATAGGGGAGTTGAGGAAACGTGTTCGCTCAGCCTCCTGCAAATCTGCCAGACTGAGCCATAGATGGCATTCCTGGACCACAGCAGTGGACATCACCTGACCGAAAGAGTGTGCAGTAGCCTTTGTCGCCCGTAGGACGAGTCTGTAGCCGCACGCAACTCACGCACGAGTGCGGGGTCAGTGCTGCTCTCGTGCATGCTCCTGTGCACCTTCGCCTGATAGACTAGAAGGATGGGCATAGCATGCAAGGGGGACGCGGCCTGGCCCACGGCTCTGTAAGTCTGCGGACACAGTTGCATCACAACAGAACGCCCAACAGGGCGAACCCCAGTGTACCCTTGACTCATCCATGAACGCGCGCTCAGCCTGCACGAGGCCCAAGCATGCCAAACAGCGCTCATGCCCGTCAGACGACTAATCAGCCGACCGCACCCAGAAACAATGCAAAGGGTGAAACGTCTTGAAAAAGACGTGCTGCGTGCAGCTCTTTTAGAGAGAAGAAAGCTCTGCAGAAATGCTGAAGCACCCAGGGAGAACAAACACGCTGTGCTAGATCACTGCACAGATCAGACAGGAAATTTGGAACTCGCTGGAACGCACCGTAACATGAGGAAGCTCAGAAGGCAAGTAACACTCGGC
Organism: Paracanthobrama guichenoti; assembly: GCA_018749465.1. Lineage (NCBI taxonomy): Eukaryota > Metazoa > Chordata > Actinopteri > Cypriniformes > Gobionidae > Paracanthobrama > Paracanthobrama guichenoti. The sequence goes on from CM031958.1 coordinate 37,287,495, forward strand.
TCTGAAGCAGAAAACATAATGCAAGTATGCAACGCAACTCCCTTTATACCCACAAGGTGGGGTGGGGTTGCGTTATGCAAATTCCGCAGACCCATGGCATTTTCATTCCATTGGCTCGTTTTGTAGATCTCAGAGGCGATTGGCTTCTAAGCGAAATCCCCATTTTGTCAGTACTGACGTAACTCGCAGTGTACTGACTGAAAGGGAATCAGAGTTAAGTTGCTCTCGTGGTTGCTTTTGTTGGCTTACTGTTTGACAGTTTTTCTCAATGGCTTTGGTACTTTTCTCAGATCACAATTTGAAATTCTCAAATTTCAAAAACGTCTTGTTCAACCTCCATACCATCTAGTCACTTGTTCACATCAACAGCAAGTTCTCATTCTTTTGAACAAATTCCATTACATTCATGAAAATGGATTATGTATGTTGTCTGCAGTTTCCTATACATTATGTCATGTTGATCAAAAAATATTTTTGTGGCTCTGTGTTGAATAGTCTTCTGGGTTCGGAAATTCAACATATCAATGGCATCGTTTAATTTGCCTGATCAATTCCGTGGACCAGAAAATACAATTACAGATGAAGCTTACCTTCGTCTGTGTGTCTCTAAGAATGCCAGATGTCTGGCGTCTGGTGTCAGCACTGGTTTCTTCTTCCTGCTGCTCGCTGAGATGCTTGTGTGCTCTTCTCTCACATCAAAGAAAGCACCTCTTCTTATAGTCAGTGTAGGTGAGGTGCTGACACATACTTGCCCTAATTTTTCACACATAATATATGACACTTGCTATATCTATGTCTGTCAATTCTCTTCCTGTTTGTTTGAAAAGATGAAATGGTAATACACTTTTTTTTTTTGCCACATTGTATCTAGACGTTTCATTTGGCAGTTTACAGGCACCGCAATGGGGTCCTGTCACTTCACTTGGTCTTCAAAGGTCCAAGAGATCCGATCTGTATATTTCCTTCCCAGTGGAGGTCCAGACAACACTTCTTTGGAATAGTTATAAATTTCCACTTGGGTAGCAGTAGTAGGAGAGCACAGGGCACAACCTAACGCAGGGTTAGTTGTAACACACATGATTTAAAACTTTCCACACATGCCAGGATGATGAAACTTTGTGCATTTACGAGTTGCCATATCAACATTATTTAGTGAAAAAATTGTGCCAAAATTAAGAAATCTTTGGAAGATATCACTGAACATTTATTTAACCATAGCAAAAGTACATTTCTTGTTTATTTTTCATCTCTTGTGTTTATTTAAAATAAGACAATTCTGATATGATTGTAATCTTCTATCTGTTATTTAACAGTTGAGATGGTTCTTTAATGCTGATCTAACAGCAGAAGACACGAGCCGGGGTTTAAATCCCAGTTGAGCAGGCGGGGCATGTTGTCACAATGAGCCCCTGTCAGAACTACGCTATTATATTCTATACTTTTATGAATTCTTTTGAGAAACCATGAGAAAAGGGTGAATAATGACAGAGAGTCAATGTTCAGAAATTATTCATTATTATTATAATTTTAATTATGCTGTATTAGCGATGTGTTTGTTGTCAAACTCAAAAATGTTTATTTTTAATTATTAAAAAAATGCCATTATTTTATTTTTAAATTGTACAATAATTGTATTTTATTGACAAAATATTTTAGTTTGTCATGGATATTTTTTGTTTTATTATATCAGGTAACATTTTAAGCTGTCATTTGGTGATGTTATATGTGCCCCTCACATGTTACAATGTACCCCACCTATGGGGCATGTTGTCACATTTCACTTCCATTCTTTCGGGGTAAATCAAGAAAAAGGTATACATTGTATTAATGAAACAAAGCCACATATTTTTACTAGACATGTGGGAAATTAATGTGGGAAAAAATAAATACTCTAAACCCAAAGTGGATTTCCACAAACTGAGAAAGTCAAAAAGCGTTAGGTTGTGCTCCGCTCTCCCCTACTTCATAAAAGAAAAAATCCTAAACAGTCAAAATCAAAATGAGGATATTGGGCCCCGAGAGCCATCCTATGATGCCAGTTTTTGCCAACTCAGCACTCCAATTAGGTTTCATAAAGGGGGCAAAATGTATGGGATTCCCTTTTGCCTTCAGAACAACTGCCTTAAAGGGGACCCATGCAAAATTCACTTTTATAAGGTGTTTGAACTCTAGATGATGTGTGTCCACGGTCCAACCAGCCTATAATGGTAAAAATCCAGCCAATACTTTTTTTATAATCCTCATCAGTCATTATCAATCTCTCATAACACGCTTTCATATTTCCCCCTACTCCTACATAAGAGTAGTGAAACCCCACCTATGACTGTTGTTTGGGCTTGTTGCGATAGTCAGTGTTGCCGGTGATCAGGCGCAGTGGAGGCCTGGTAAACTCACTGTCATGTTCAAGAAACCAACTTGAGATGAATCTCAGGTTTGCGGCAACCTGTGTTTGCATTATCCTGCTGGAAGTAGCCATCAGAACATTTGTGGTCATAAATGGATGGACATGGTCAGCAACAATACTCAGATAGGCTGTGGTGTTTAAATGATGCTCAATTGGTACTAAGAGGCCCAAGGTTTGGCAAGAAAATATCCCTTACAACATTACACCACCAGCAGCCTAAATCATTGATACAAGGTGCTTTCATGTTGGTTATGCCAAATTCTGACCCTACCATCTGTATGTCACCGCAGATGATGAAAATACTTTCTGAAATACTCAGACCAGCATGTCGGGCGCCACATTCAAAGTCACTTAAATCACATTTCTACTTCATTCTGATGCTCAGTTTGAACTTCAGCAGATCGTCTTGATCACGTCTAAATGCATTGAGTTGCTGTCATGTGATTGGCTGATTAGATATTTGCAAGCAGTTGAACAGGTGTACCTGAAGTGGCTGGCAAGTGTATAGACATGTAAAAGACATATAAGATTATGTTAACAAAAGGGTTCATTGTATTAAACTTTCTGAAAAAAAACAGTAAACTTTCCAGCATGCAAACCGAATGAACAAGTGAGAAACTACGTAGCTGTTACTGACATTTTCAGTCATTACTAAGTGAGAATTCTTCATAGTTTCCACTTATGTGGCCACTCACAGTCTATAACCACAAACACTCTTCGGCACAATGGTAACCACAAGCACTGGAACTGTTCAAAATAACAGAAACTCTTTTGAACGTCAAACAAAACTGAACATTGAACACTAACAATACTAAAAACACATGAAAGACAAGGCATGTTTATTTATATAGCACAATTCACACAATGCTAATGGAAAGAGGATGCATAAAAGATTGACAAAATGCATTAATACATTAAAAATAATAAAATAAAATAAAAAAAAATTATAATTAAAAATAATAATAATGATAATAATAATTAAAAAGAGTACATATGAAATACAGTGCAATCAGTTCGGACATATCACAGAGCTCATTCAGTAAATGCAAAGCTAAACAGAAGTGTTTTGGGTCTGGATTTGAAATTTAATTTATAAATGAAATATAAATGCTAGATGAAAAACAAAAAGAAAATTAGAAGTGTTGCCTGGCAACAAAGTATAAGTTGAAGCACTAAAATGACTTGTGGTTGTGGTAAAGTGATTGTGGTGATGATACAGTACCTTTTCATCCTCATCCTTCTTGCACAAAGCTTTCCCGGTCAAAACACAGAAACTGATCGTCACACAGAGCTGAAGGACCGACAACACTATCATCATGATATCTAGTCCTCTGAAGATAATCTGCAGGTGGGTAAAGGTCAGAGTGTCAATTTAGTAAAATAAGAATTACATCATTTTTCTTTTCTTTTCTTTTTTTTTTTTTTTTTTTTGGTTTACTATTAAAATATTTGTTGTAAGAATATTTGCAATATTTGTTTGGTGTCTTACACCATCTAAACAGATTTCCATGTTATGGATGGTGATTCACTGTAATAGTGAATAATAATTGTAGGAGTTGCAGTACTTTTCCATTGCCAGGTTCATTGAATACAGCATAGCCAGTGGAGAACTGACTCAGAAACCTTATGATGACCAGCTGTAAAACACAAACAATAAAAAAAATATAATAATTCTTTTTAAAAACAGAACCAGAAATACACTATATTGCAAAAGTATTGGGACACCCCTGCAAATCATTGAATTCAGGTGTTCCAGTCACTTCCATGGCCACAGGTGTATAAAATCAAGCACCTAGGCATGCAGACGCTTCTACAAACATTTGTGAAAGAATGGGTCGCTCTCAGGAGCTCAGTGAATTCAGGTGTGGTACTGTGATAGGATGCCACCTGTGCAATAAGTCCATTCGTGAAATTTCCTCTGGCAATCTGATGGACGAGTCTGGGTTTGACGGTTGCCAGGAGAACAGTACTTGCCTGACTGCATTGTGTCAAGTGTAAAGTTTGGTGAAGGGGGGTGTGGAAGAGGGTTATGATTGTTTTTCAGGGGTTGGGCTTAGTCCCTTAGTTCCAGTGAAAGGAACACTTAATGCTTCAGCATACCAAGACATTTTGGACAATTTCATGCTCCCAACTTTGTGGGAACAGTTTAGGGATGGCCCCTTCCTGTTCATGACTGCCACCAGTGCACAAAGCGTCGGTCCATAAAGACACAATGAGTGAGTTTGGTGTGGAGGAACTTGACTGGCCTGCACAGAGTCCTGACCTCAACCCAATAGAACACCTTTGGGATGAATTAGAGCGGAGACTGCGAGCCAGGCCTTCTCGTCCAACATCAGTGCCTGACCTCACAAATGCGCTTCTAGAAGAATGGTATAAACACACTCCTAAACCTTGTGGAAAGCCTTCCCAGAAGAGTTGAAGCCCAGTCGTGGGCTACAGACTGATATGGCTGCTGATTATGACAGGCATTAAATTTTTCACAAATAATATTTTATTTTAGTCATATAAAATTAACACTTTAAATGGCCACAACCATAAGTTTAATTTGTATTTTGTGTCTGACTTACTCCAAGAGCTGCGTAGATTTTCTTTAGCTTCCCTTGCATACCCTGAGATACAGAACACGCTGGACTGTAGCACAGAAAACCCGGAATCTGACAGAGTGTGGGCCATTTGCTCTTTGGGTTTGACGTGACGGTGATGACCGTCATTCAACTTCAACTTCAACGTTTGCTAATAGGAAGTTGTTGAGATTCATGTCAGACTGTTTACCTTTTACAGTGTTCTTACTTTTTTAATAGCATGTGAATTTTAGATTTTAAGAAACTGTAAACTCAGACTCACCTTATGAGTAATTGTATGTACGTTAAAGTGCAGATTGACGGTTGAAACTGTTCTGATCCTGATCTCTTGAAGGTGGAGCTGTTTTGTCCCTGTCAGTGATTCTCATGTTTCATATTTCCTTTTTGTTCTTCTTGAAAGTCTATACTCAGGATGTAACCGAAGGCATAATAAACACTGTTGATATGAAAAAATATTAAAGGATTAGTAAAGGATTATTATTAAAGGATTGCTTCAAATCCGTTTCACCTGTACTAAAAATCAAACAATGCTTTCAGATCATACACACACGAGTCAATAATATAAGCACTAGAGATCATTCATTAGACACTACATAAAAAAAATTGAGAACACAGCATCCAAAATTTTATAGAAAAATGTTTGCAATTACATAAAAGACTAATTGCAACTGAGTAAGGAGTATATATATTTTATACTGTATGTACTGCAATTATAGTATTATACTGAATATTGAATAGCACTGAAAGTCTGTATATGCAACACCTGCATACTGTAAAAATACTGAAGTCCAACTGCAAAAGCCAAAAAGGTCAAATTAAACTCTAAAGGAAAAGCATGTTACAGTCCACTCAAATACTGTATTTTGTGCTACTGCAAAATCAAGGTCAATGAGAGATCGATTTGCAAACAGTGTCTAACTGCCTGAACTTGTTTAAGGTTTTGCAGAAAGGGTGATTTATTTGACAAATTGGTTTTGGCTATCGAAAATTTGGTTCAGAGAATCAAATTTAGTGTCTTAGCAATTGTAAAAAACTGTAATATAACTCTGATTATGTTCATCAGAAAGAAGAAAGTCATATTGTAAGGCCCGCCCAATCGTCCCAATGGGCTTACAGTTGGTGGACAAAGGTTTCTTGCACGTTCTGTCTTTTCAGCGGGGCAAAGTGATTTAGTTCCAATTTATCTTTATCTGATTCCATTTTAACATGACCTTGTATTTAGGTTTACATTTACATTTATGCATTTGGCAGACGCTTTTATCCAAAACGACTTACACTGCATTCAAGGTATACATTTTTACGATTTTGTCGTATGTGCTACTTGGTTGTTTTGGTACTTGGCCTGAAAAGTTTGCGAATCACTGCTTTAGATAAAAGTGTTTGCTAAATAAATAATACTTTTTTTTTTCATTATAAAGGAAGACTTAGTAGGGAAGCTATAAAATGAAAACATGAAAGGAATTATGTCAAAATGCTCTAGTCATTTATTTTTATAAAAGCAGCCAAAAATATTGCAACAAAATTGAAAACTGTAATAAAAGGTAACACCCACTAATCTATGTATAGAGAGATCAGTGGTTGCAGATGGAGATCCATCCAGATTGTGGTGATGATACAGAACCTTTTCATCCTCATCCTTCTTGCGCAAAGCTTTCCCGGTCAAAACACAGAAACTGATCGTCACACAGAGCTGAAGGACCGACAACACTATCATCATGATATCTAGTCCTCTGAAGATAATCTGCAGGTGGTTAAAGAGTGGCAGCATATTACAGTTTTTTATGATTGCTTAGCACAATTTTAAAAACAAGGCTCATTTTGTCAAAACACTACACACAATTCACACATGGTTCATACAATCTGATTCTGTTTGATTCATTTACACACCGCTGTTCTCAATCTTAAACACTTGTAAAATTTCTACTTTTCTAATGATAATCTGGGTTAGATTTTTTTTCAGATATTGTTAGTAAAGTATATGAATATTGACCAAATGTATATGAATATTGACCAAAACACAAGACCAGTACTGCATATTGATGAAAATATTTATTTCTCTCCACATTGTAAAATCATTCGATTCATTCATGCATTTTCAAAGGTTTGTTTTTTATATCTGCTGAGGTTGGGCTGAACTCTCTGTCCAGCTTCTCTCAATGTCAACCCATGGGTACTCAGTACTCATGGTCAACCAAGGTTGCGCGAATCGCATCTGATACATTTGGTCAAAATGGCGACAAAATGGACAAAGGACTAGGAGACAAAATGGCGCCGCTGTGTTTGGTCGCCGTTCAGGTCGCTCCGCGAAGACTGTGCTTTTATTTACTATTTTACTTTCTTTTACTCTCAGTTTTTACAAACTTATCATCTGCATTGATCTACTACGACAGCAAAACTCTTTTGGACATTGGTTACCTCTACACTGGACTGTTTCAGGACACTTTCGCCGATCCTCTGTGGCCATCTGAGATTCTTCGGAACGCCGAGTTGAACAATGGACAGAGCCAGCGGCGTAGAACAAAGAAACACCGTGGGAAACGTGCTGGTATCCGTAACAGACTGAGGAAAAGGGCATTCAGACCTCCTCTCCGAGCATTCTTCTAGCAAATGTTCAATCCTTGGATAATAAGATGGACGATCTTAGAGCCAGGATAAGTTTTCAACGGGACATGAGAGACTGTAATATCTATTGTTTGTCTGAAACATGGCTCACGCCGCGGTCCCGGACACAGCTGTGACGCCGTCGGAGAACTTCTCTGTTTTTCGGATGGACAGAACAGCCGAGGCCGGTAAATCCAAAGGCGGTGGAGTGTGTTTCATGATCAACAAGAAATGGTGCGATCCCAGGAACATCACCATTCTCTCGCGGTCCTGCTCACCTCATCTGGAACATTTAACAATCATCTGCCGCCCATTCTATCTGCCGAGGAGTTTTCTGCGGTTGTCGCGACCGCCGTTTACATCCCACCGCAGGCAGACACAGCGCTGGCTTTATCTGGCCTTCATGATGTTGCCAGCGGCGTCATAAACCAACATCCCGACGCGGCATTCATTGTCGCGGGCGATTTTAACAAAGCAAACCTAAAGAAAGTCCTGCCAAACTTTCACCAGCACGCCTCCTGCCCCACACGAGGAGCAAACACACTGGATCACTGCTACTCTCCGTTTAAGAACGCCTATAAAGCGCGGTCACTTCCAGCGTTTGGCAAATCGGATCATGCCGCCATTTTCCTCACTCCCGAATACAAACAAAAGCTCCTCCAGGAACCCCCGGTGAGGCGGGAAGTTAAGCGTTGGTCGCCCCACTCAGAGACCGCGCTCAGGCAGCTCTTGATGGCGTTGACTGGGACATGTTCGAGCGAGTTCAGCTGACGTAAGCGAGTTCACAGATGTGGCGCTTTGCTTCATCGACACGCTTACAGAGCAAGCCACGCAAACAATAACAATAACGTCCTTCTCAAATCAGAAACCGTGGGTGGACAATTCAATCCGCGCGGCAGTGAAGCGACGCACTGCTGCTTACAACGCCGGTCTCCATTCAGGGAATATGAATGAATACAGATCGTCCTGTTATGCTCTCAGACGAGCAGTTAAAGCCGCAAAACTCCGTTATAAAGACCGAGTGGAGTCTCATTTCCAACTCAACGACTCGCGGCGCATGTGGCAAGGTCTGAGGTCCATCTGCTCCTTTGGATCTAAATCCTCTGCAGAGGCAAGCGTTGATCCGTTGCTCGTGAACGAGTTAAACTCTTTCTATGCTCGCTTTGACTGTAACCGCGGCAACGCGACTCCGCCAAGTGGCGCGTTAGAGGAAATTACTCAGAGCAGCAACAATCACGTGATCTCTGTCTCGGAGGATGAAGTTCGGAGAGCACTCAAGCGTGTGGACGTCAGGAAAGCTGCTGGGCCGGATGGTATTTCAGGTCGTGTTCTGCGGTCCTGTGCTGATCAGCTCACCGGGTTGTTTACATCTATCTTTAATGAGTCCTCGCTACATCTGTGGTCCCCACCTCCTTCAAAAAATCCACCATCATCCCTGTCCCTAAGAACAGTAAACCCTCTTGCCTAAATGACTATCGTCCAGTGGCTCTCACGTCTATAGTCATGAAGGTCTTTGAGAGACTCATTAAAAACACCATTTGCGCCTTCATTCCTGACACTTTGGACCCTCTTCAGTTTGCCTATCGTCCCAATAGATCGACTGAAGATGCCATCTCTCATGTCCTCCACTCCTCCCTCACTCACATCGACAGCAAAAGTGGGAACTACGTAAGACTGCTATTTATTGACTATAGCTCAGCCTTTAACACCATAGTTCCCACCAAGCTAACCTCCAAACTCCTGGATCTCGGCCTGAATCCTTCTCTCTGCCACTGGATTGAGGACTTCCTCACTGGCAGGCCTCAGGTGGTGAGAATAGGCCAGTCCACCTCCACCTCCATCACCCTGAGTGTGGGAGCTCCACAGGGCTGTGTCCTGAGCCCCTGCTCTACTCTCTCTACACGCATGACTGTTTGTCCACACACAGCTCCACCTCTATCATCAAATTTGCTGATGATACTGTTGTCCTGGGCCTCATTTCCAACAACAATGAGACGGCATACTTGGACGAGGTGGAGCATCTAACATCATGGTGCCAGGACAACTGTCTCTCTCTGAATGTTGGCAAGACCAAAGAAATGATTGTGGACTTCAGGAAGAGACAGCAACGGACATACTCCCCCTCATGATCAGCGGGTCACCAGTAGAGAGAGTGAGCAGCTTCAAGTACCTGGGAGTAAACATCTCCGAGGACCTGACCTGGACTGCTCACATTCAGACACAGGTGAAAAAAGCCAGGCAAAGACTGTACCACCTGCGCCAGCTGAGGAAATTCAGGGTTTCACCAGCTATCCTGAAAACTTTCTATTTAGGGGCGATAGAAAGTGTTTTAACTCAGTGCATCACAGCGTGGTATGGGAACAGCACCAGTCATGACCGCAAAGCCCTGCAAAGAGTAGTGCGCTTATCCGGCGTATCTCAGGTCAGCTCTCCCGTCTCTGCAGGACGTCTACACCAAACGCTGCAAAGGTAGAGCTACCAAGATCATCAAGGACTCTAATCACCCTGCAAACCCTCATTTCACGCTGCTACCATCTGGTAAGCGCTTCCGAAGCCTGATGGCCAAAACTGAGAGACTCAGGAGGAGCTTCTTCCCCAGGCCATCAGACTCCTGAACTTAACATCACGTGACTTCACGCCAGGATAAACATCGATACACTGACATTGCACTGCACTTTCTGTTCTCGTTGTTACTGTGTAACAACCTGTCATAAACCTGTTTGCACATTATACTCTTTATACATTTGTTAACCACATATTTATAAGTCTACAGTTTACTCACTGCAAAGTCTACTTCAATTATTTTATTCCACTTTATCCTTATTTGTTACCTTTTTTTTTCTCTTGACTTGATTATTTATAATTCTACAGATATAGACATATATATATATATATATATATATATATATATATATATATATATATATATATATATATATATATATATATATATATATATATATAGATAGTACTTTTTTTATATCCTATTTCTATTATAATTTCTTCCTTGTGTTTTTAACTGTGAATTTGCACTGTCCATGGAGCGGACCTGTTTACATTTCACTGCCGGTTGTATATTCTGTATATAACTGTGTATGTGACAAATAAAACTCTTGAATCTTGAATCTTGAATCTTGGTCTTCTTTGTCCACATCTCACTCCAGGTCTACCTCTTCCCACCCCCTCTACCCCTCTTCCTCTCTTCCCCTCTCATCCCCCCTTCCCCTCTCTTCCCCTCTCTACCCCTCTTCATCCACGGGCTCCCCCTCTCATCCTCACTCTTCCTCTTACTGCGATGTTGCCTTCCATTTTTGTTGAAGACAGGTGAACTTACCTGTTGCCTTTGTATAGTGCTTAAACCTGATTGGTGTTTCTGCAATTAAGCGCCAGTGTGTGTGCACACCTGGTGGCTGTGTTTAACCAGTTGGTTCATGGGTGTGTTCATTTGAAAGCCTTTGCTTTGAAATTGCAATAAAATTACATCATGATAAATTTCTGTGTCAAATGCATGCAAGTGTGTTTAGTGTTTTACAAATCACTGTGTGTAATGTTTTGCAAAAAGTGTGAACCTGACAATGTGCTTACAGTTGTGCAAATCTAGGCCGGTGTTTTGCTCCTTGAGTGTAAGGTTTTGCTAATTGTGGGAAAGTTTTAATTTTAGTGTGTAAGCAACTGGAAAAAAAAAAAAAAAAATTCATAAATCCTGTAAGACATTTAAATCAATAAAACACAACAGCTCCCCTTCATGTTTTCCCTATTCCTATTCAGAAGACCTGGAATAAAGTGTATCATATAGACTACTTTATATGGTGATTTTTGTAAAAACAACAATAAACTCTGAGTATGCTTGGAAGAAGATTCGATATGCAGTAGCTTACACCATCCAAAGAAAATCCTTACCTCATTGAGATTTTTGTAGTACAGACAGTTCTCTTTTCTTTTACTATCTTCAGGGGAAGGTGTTCCCCAATAAGAGGTTTCGCAGTATTCAGTATGATCATTCGCAAGGTCCATTGAATACAGCACAACTGTGATAGCCAGTGCAGCACAGACTACATTCAGAATCATTTGAGCTGTAAAACACAAACCATGTATGCAAAACTGGAATTGTCAAAAACACAAATGTCTTTAATAGAAACTTACCAGACAAGATGAAGGAAACGTGGCTCCAAGAATACACACGATTCCAGTTACAAGGAACTATAATAGGTAAAATCTCAAATGAATGATACATTTTCACTGGCATTGCACTGATTTAAAAAACATTATGGCCTGGTTTTATAGACTAGAATAGGGCTTATGGTAGGGAAACACCAAACCGATGCCAAAGAGAACACGTCACCTGCGCATGCCTTAGAAAAATACTTGTGTGCATCTTGAGACAAAATAATGGCACTGACATATTTTAAGATATGTTAGTGCAAGTGCTTTCAGTTAAAACAATTCAAACATGCATTTTAGTCTGGAACTAGGCTTAAGCCTCGTCTGTGAAACTGGAGGACAAAATAACAAAAAATGAGACCCAAGTCTTACCAGATGGCCGGGCCAATAGGGTCCCTGGCTTATTCTGTACATGTCAAAGTACATGAAAACACAATCCCCACTGCAATATTGAGGACACCAACTAACATCTGCACAACCTATGGAACAAGAAAACAAAGCATATCATATTTTGATGGGAGGAAAAAACTCTTCCCCTAGTAGTTCCTCAGAGACACTTTATGTTCTCTCACAAAATGATTTTGTTCCATCGCAAAACTATTTCATTCCATCGAGACACTTTGTGTTCTCTCGCATAACTATGAGAGGAAAAAACTCTTCCCCCAGTAGTTCCCCTGAGATGCTTTATGTTCTCTCACAAAACTATTTTGTTCCCCTGAGAGACTCTGCAAAACTATGCCATTCCTCCGAGACACTTTGCATTTTCCTCCCAACTCTTATTACAGGTTTTTCCAATTGCTAACACACAATTTTGCAAACTAGGGTGGTTTTATCAAAATACTTAACACAATTCACAAAACCACACACCCAAACTGCAAAATACCTCATATATCTTGCAGAATGAAGCACTGCAACTAAAACTACATATAGCATTATCAAAATCAAACTTTTGCATGCAATGGCACACGCTTCATTCATATTACTAGATTTTTGTCTAACCAGCTACACACTGTTGTGCATAATGAAAAGCACGCTCATCTTTAGTATGCTTTGCCATAATACTAAAATATGTAACAATGTTCTTCAGATTGCTTCAGAAACATTTGCAGATACACACACAGGCTGTTGAAACTTTTTTTTTTTTTTTATTTTTTTTTATTTTTTTCACCAAACAAGTCAGTGCAACATATGCACAGCAGATATATTTACATTGGACTGAACAAAAATATGCTCACAAAAATCAGTAAACTAAAAAAGAAAATTGCATCCTCCTTCTTCCTCTTCCTCTCTCTGCAATGTCTTCCATTGTTATAAAACAAAAGGTGCTCACCTGTGGTCTCTTCATTCAAGATTCAAGACTCAAGAGTTTTATTTGTCACATACACAGTTATATACAGAATATACAACCGGCAGTGAAATGTAAACAGGTCCGCTCCATGGACAGTGCAAATTCACAGTTAAAAACACGAGGAAATTATAATAGAAATAGGATAGAAAAAAAAAGTACTATATATATATCTGTAGAATTATAAATAATCAAGTCAAGAGAAAAAATAAGGATAAAGTGGAATAAAATAATTGAAGTAGACTGTGCAGTGAGTAAACTGTAGACTTATAAATATGTGGTTAACAAATGTATAAAGAGTATAATGTGCAAACAGGTTTATAACAGGTTGTTACACAGTAACAACGAGAACAGAAAGTGCAGTGCAATGTCAGTGTATCGATGTTTATCCTGAAGTGAAGTCACGTGGTGTTAAGTGACTGAGTTCAGGAGTCTGATGGCCTGGGGGAAGAAGCTCCTCCTGAGTCTCTCAGTTTTGGCCATCAGGCTTCAGAAGCGCTTACCAGATGACAGCAGCGTGAAATGAGGGTTTGCAGGGTGATTAGAGTCCTTGATGATCTTAGTAGCTCTACCTTTGCAGCGTTTGGTGTAGACGTCCTGCAGAGACGGGAGAGCTGACCCTGAGATACGCTCGGATAAGCGCACAACTCTTTGCAGGGCTTTGCGGTCAATACACTTTCTAGTTAATACACTTTCTATCGCCCCTAAATAGAAAGTTTTCAGGATAGCTGGTGAAACCCTGAATTTCCTCAGCTGGCGCAGGTGGTACAGTCTTTGCCTGGCTTTTTTGTCTGTGTCTGAATGTGAGCAGTCCAGGTCAGGTTCTCGGAGATGTTTACTCCCAGGTACTTGAAGCTGCTCACTCTCTCTACTGGTGACCCGCTGATCATGAGGGGGGAGTATGTCCGTTGCTGTCTCTTCCTGAAGTCCACAATCATTTCTTTGGTCTTGCCAACATTCAGAGAGAGACAGTTGTCCTGGCACCATGATGTTAGATGCTCCACCTCGTCCAAGTATGCCGTCTCATTGTTGTTGGAAATGAGGCCCAGGACAACAGTATCATCAGCAAATTTGATGATAGAGGTGGAGCTGTGTGTGGGCAAACAGTCATGCGTGTAGAGAGAGTAGAGCAGGGGGCTCAGGACACAGCCCTGTGGAGCTCCCACACTCAGGGTGATGGAGGTGGAGCTGAACTGGCCTACTCTCACCACCTGAGGCCTGCCAGTGAGGAAGTCCTCAATCCAGTGGCAGAGAGAAGAATTCAGGCCGAGATCCAGGAGTTTGGAGGTTAGCTTGGTGGGAAATATGGTGTTAAAGGCTGAGCTATAGTCAATAAATAGCAGCCTTACGTAGTTCCCACTTTTGCTGTCGATGTGAGTGAGGGAGGAGTGCTTATATCAAGACTGAAGTGTTAACCATTAACCAAAGAGGTGTTTGGCTGATGCTGATGTAGTGTCATTGTGAATGGCAGTGTTTTGAAATGGCAAACGTGACTTAATGTCAGATTGTAGGTTATGTAAAAAGCTTATGTGAATTGCAAAATGTGTGTAAAGCAGAAAATGTGTTTGGACTTTAGGAGACTTGAATAGAGGTTTTGCTCTCTGTGTGTCAGTTTAAATTGGAAAAAAATATATATTTCCATTACAAATTTTTTGCAAGCGAACACAAAGTTTCTCTGGGAAACACAAATGTTTTGAAATAAAAAATGTTCCTCCCATCTAATTTTTACCAATTTTTTTTTAAACACTGACAATCTAACTGCACATTGTGAAATGTTGTAAAAACATTTAAAAGTGTTGTAAATAAAATGTATATTTTTAAAGTTTGAATCAAATCTATCCAAAATGGCCTAAAATCCCCAAACCGGAAAATATCAAAAAGATATTATGCAATTAATGCAAGTGTCTGACTCACCCCAAGAGCTGTGTGAACGGGCCATTTGCTCTTTGGGTTTGAGGTGACAGTGATGACCGCTGCTTCCTCACCCTGAGACACTGTCAGAGTCATGCTGCAGTGCTGAACGGATGCAAGTGGTGGAGTTCAACCTTCCGGTAACAATGGCCAAACCTTCTGTTTGTTTACTGCATGAATCAAAAAGCAAATGATTAACATTGCAGGATATTCAGATTTGTAATTACATAATAGGGGAGCGCGGGGCACAACCGGGGTTAGTAGTAACACACCTGGTTTAAAACTTTCCACACACGCCAGGATGATGAAACTTTGTGCATTTACTTTTTATGAACATTTATTTAACCATAGCAAAAGTACATTTCTTGTTTATTTTTCATCTCTTGTGTTTATTTAAAATAAGACAATTCTGATATGATTGTAATCTTCTATCTGTTATTTAACAGTTGAGATGGTTCTTTAATGCTGATCTAACAGCAGAAGACACGAGCCGGGGTTTAAATCCCAGTTGAGCAGGCGGGGCATGTTGTCACAATGAGCCCCTGTCAGAACTACGCTATTATATTCTATACTTTTATGAATTCTTTTGAGAAACCATGAGAAAAGGGTGAATAATGACAGAGAGTCAATGTTCAGAAATTATTCATTATTATTATGTTTTGAACTGTGCTGTATAGCTGTGTTTAGCGATGTGTTTGTCAAACTCAAAAAATAATTTTGTTTTTAGTGATTAAAAAAATGGCATTATTTTATTTTAAAAAGTTAATTGTATTTTATTGACAAAATATTTTAGTTTGTCATGGATATTTTTTTTATTATTATATCAGGTAACATTTTAAGGGTCATTTGGTGATGTTACAGTGTGCCCCACCTATGGGGCATGTTGTCAACAAAACCACATAATTGTACTAGACATTTGGGAAATGAATGTGGGAAAAAATAAATACGCTGAACACCAAGAGGATTTACACAAACTGAGAAAGTCAAAAAGTGTTAGGTTGTGCCCCGCTCTCCCTATTCGTTATATCAGGAGAAATTTAACTCCTTTAAATAGACTAAAATAAAGTCTTTTTTACTGTTATGATAGTATGTAAATTAGTAGTATGGACACAGTATATGTAGACACTTATCACATAAGACACATCACTTATATCACATGTCAAAGTGATATTGCTGACTGAAGTTTTGTTGCCTGCACAAGTCTTTTGTTTTAAAGTTCATTACATTGTTAATTATCTTAAGGAGTATGTTAACTCAAACTCACCTTGTATGGTACGCTTATGTCAGATGAGTGAAGATGGTACGACTGTCTGTGTTTTGTTTTTGTTTTTTTAAGGTGGAGTTTTGATTTCTCAACTATGAACAAGTCTAACAGGAATGATGTTCATGTCTTGAATTACTCTTCACTGACTGGAGATGTAAGCAACGCTGTTAATAATAACAAATGTTACTTACCTTCACACCACAATGTTGAAAATTACATGAAAAAAAATATGTATTTTAAAAGGTTTCAGGCTGAATTTGAAATGTAGCCTACTGTAAATGATTAATTACTGTATACGTGTAAGCAGCGCCATCTATCTGCTGTTTATTGGTATTGCGGTAACATAGTGAGACTGCGTTCATATAGGCCTACACACAGTATAACGTTTCTAAGTGGTCAAAACATACAAATACACTAGGCTACTACTACATATTATTTTGCTATGAACGTGTTAAGAAGCTACTGGCATGCATTTTGAAGGCATCCTGTCTTTATTTAAAAGAAATGATTGCTCTGTTCACATTTGGTTATTTCTTAAAGTGTGTATTATTTTATGTTTCATGTAGGATTGATTACAGTCTGCACCACAACATTCCCCATTGTGCAGATCAGCATTCATTTATGTTTGAACTTTTTGCACTGTTGTGGGAACTTGTGTTGTGCCACATTGGTTTGAATGCAATTGTCCAAAGATTTAGACCATGAAAACTCTATAGATGTAAAAACAGAATACCTCTGTTGTAACACACACACACACACACACACACACACACACACACACACACACACACACGCGGTTACTGGTTTTCGATAAGCCAGCTCTGGCATTTCCGGTGAACTGTAGCTCTCATTCTGTACTTCTCATTCTCTCATTCTTGTTAGTTTTTTTGGGATCTCAATTACTGTTACAGCACTCAATTGACTGTTACAGCACTGAAAAGAAGTGTGAGAAACCCGTTTTATCCTTACAGGGGTTTGAGAACTACAAAATGGCAGATGAGGTAAATAGCAATAAATACTACTTAGGGTACACTAAGTACAAATAATGTTAGATACTATTTACACTCGTTATTTGCACCTCCGTGTGTACAGATAATTTTGAACATAAAATATGAGGGTCAACTCTTAACACAATAAAATAGATGGGAATTATTGCATTTTTCACATATCTGTGTGTGTGTGTGTGTGTGTGTGTGTGTGTGTGTGTGTGTGTGTGTGTGTGTGTGTGTGTGTGTGTGTGTGTGTGTAAGTTAAGTGCTCCAACGCTTCAAATGTAGGACTTCAGAGTAACTTTTTTAAATTGATGCACAAGGCATGCATTTACAAATTACCAACGTGATCTCATTGCAAATTATGAACATGTTAAGGTGCTATATTAATGTATCCTGTTTTTTTATTCATCATAAATTATTGCTCTGTTCAGCAATTTAGATTTGTTGTTTTGTGTAAGACTCATTAATATGCTCCAAGTATTCCATGTCATGCAGCTTGTGCTCATGTTATAATAAGCTAATACCAAGAGCATGTTTTTGAAAAGTAAATTAATTATGATTTCATGTTGACTTTGTCGTCTTCAACAAGAAGCTAATGAGCCAGAGATTGCAATGCTTTATTTAGTTCAGAAACAATGATCATACACCACATCAGACAGTTGAGAATGTGTTAAAACGACACATCGATCAGTAATTGACATTATATGCCATTTTCCATGCAGCAAATGTGTGTTTATAAGTTGTTGGACATTACAGCTGTATTATTTCCAGCTTGTTGCTGATTTAACATTGAATTAATTATTTAATAAAATATTTCTAGCTAATATAAAAATGCATTGGTGAAAACAATTAATCATCAATTAAGTAAACTTGTTGTTGAGTATATGTTTTGCCCATGCCTAATTGTTTTTTGGAGTTCACCCAAAAATGAATATTGTGTCATCATTTACTCACGCTAATGTTCACCTTTGGCGGGTCTGAGGACTTCTTCGGGGTCCTGAATGTCATTATTTTCTATTTCTTCTCTTTGCCCACTACTCTTGAGCAGTCTGTGGAGCAAAACCAAAATATCAAGTTAACAATGTCCATGATAAAAGGTATCCTTATCAAAATGCATAGAACTACAAAAAACTATTCAAATCTTTTTCAGGCACAAAGCAAATTACATTTTTTTTTCTCTCCAAAAATATGAGAAAAATATATGATTTCATTATTTAACTATTTTAAGCAACAATGATTCAACATATACAGTCCCCACCATGATAAACAGACCCTCTGTTGTTCTTCAGGTGATAACATGCAAAATATAAGACAGACACGCCTGCAATTAAAAGGCATTTGAATGTGCCACAGGTCATATTTTATGGTGTTCTTTTATCAGTGTTAGGTAAAGATTAAAGAAGAACCCAACCGTTTTTACATTCAGAATGATTAAATGCATCTCTTAGATGAAATAGTCATGTATATATTAATAATAAAAAAGCAAACCTCAGTTCTTGTTTATGAACTGTTTCTGTTTGTTATACAAACCAATTTTTCCAACCTATGTGATTTCACTGAGTCATCATGAAGCAGACTCCTATTTGATATTTTTTTCATACTTACAGCAGCATCAGCATAAACAAAGTTTTCCCAGTAACTATCTTCATCTTTACCTGTGGTTAGCAGAGAACAGAACAATACATTAGCAAACGGTTGTTTAACTGTTAGAAACGGTTTAAACGGTTGAGATTTTGCGACCCAAAATTCGGTTCATAATTTCTTTCTGGTTTATTTTGATGGTCCACAATCTACTAACTATTACTAAGTTACTTTGCAACTAAATGTCAACTAACTCTCTTATTAGAGTATTAGTAGACTGTTAGGTTCAAGTTAGTAGAATAAGTTGACTTGTAGTTGCAAAGATACTTATAGCATGTCTGTTGGAGGACCATCAAAATAAAGTGTTATCAGATATTAATCAGACAGTCAATAATACTCTAATGAGAGTTATTGACATGAAGTTACTTAGTAGAATGTCTAAAGTGGACTATAAAAATAGTCACCCTTTTTTCTTTTTAACAGTATTTTGGTTTGCCAACTCACCTCTATACACTCACCTAAAGGATTATTAGGAACACCATACTAATACTGTGTTTGACCCCCTTTCGCCTTCAGAACTGCCTTAATTCTACGTGGCATTGATTCAACAAGGTGCTGAAAGCATTCTTTAGAAATGTTGGCCCATATTGATAGGATAGCATCTTGCAGTTGATGGAGATTTGTGGGATGCACATCCAGGGCATGAAGCTCCCATTCCACCACATCCCAAAGATGCTCTATTGGGTTGAGATCTGGTGACTGTGGGGGCCATTTTAGTACAGTGAACTCATTGTCATGTTCAAGAAACCAATTTGAAATGATTCTTTGTGACATGGTGCATTATCCTGCTGGAAGTAGCCATCAGAGAATGGGTACATGGTGGTCATAAAGGGATGGACATGGTCAGAAACAATGCTCAGGTAGGCCGTGGCATTTAAACGATTCCCAATTGGCACTAAGGGGCCTAAAGTGTGCCAAGAAAACATCCCCCACACCATTACACCACCACCAGCCTGCACAGTGGTAACAAGGCATGATGGATCCATGTTCTCATTCTGTTTACACCAAATTCTGACTCTACCATCTAAATGTCTCAACAGAAATCGAGCCTCATCAGACCAGGCAACATTTTTCCAGTCTTCAACTGTCCAATTTTGGTGAGCTCGTGCAAATTGTAGCCTCTTTTTCCTATTTGTAGTGGAGATGAGTGGTACCCGGTGGGGTCTTCTGCTGTTGTAGCCCATCCGCCTCAAAGTTGTGCGTGTTGTAGCTTCACAAATGCTTTGCTGCATACCTCGGTTGTAACGAGTGGTTATTTCAGTCAAAGTTGCTCTTCTATCAGCTTGAATCAGTCGGCCCATTCTCCTCTGACCTCTAGCATCAACAAGGCATTTTCGCCACAGGACTGCCGATACTGGATTTTTTTCCTTTTCACACCATTCTTTGTAAACCCTGGAAATGGTTGTGCGTGAGAAAATCCCAGTAACTGAGCAGATTGTGAAATACTCAGACCGGCCCGTCTGGCACCAACAACCATGCCACGCTCAAAATTGCTTAAATCACCTTTCTTTCCCATTCTGACATTCAGTTTGGAGTTCAGGAGATTGTCTTGATCAGGACCACACCCCTAAATGCATTGAAGCAACTGCCATGTGATTGGTTGATTAGATAATTGCATTAATGAGAAATTGAACAGGTGTTCCTAATAATCCTTTAGGTGAATGTATATCAAGTGCTATATTTAGCTTAAATTATCTATTTATTGAAATTAGTTAACATTACACTAAAAAATGCTGGGTTAAAAACAACCCAAGTTGGGTTGAAAATGGACTAACCCAGCGATTGGGTTGTTTTAAGCATAAATGGTTAGTCCATTTTCAACCCAACTTGGGTTGTTTTTAACCCAGCATTTTTAGAGAGTAGAGTAAAATGTTGTGTAAAAATAACAAAAGTAAAAACTCACACTTCCAAATGGATAAGCAGAAACCCCACTGAACTTGTTGAGCACAGCACGGTTCTGATACTTCTAGTTCTGCATTTTATGCAAACATTTGGACATGCCATTGGCTCTTCTCTTGATCTTTGATCTTTTGCATGTTTCATATTACTTAGTATTCAATCTGATGAATGTGTTCACTCCGTTCTAGCTTAACAAAGTCAACATTTTCATATTTTGCATAAACTTTTCGTCTTGTGTTGCCTTGACTGTTTTATATAGCAACACTTAAACAGGACAAAATTCCATACTAAATGAATGCAACGTTACTTATTTTATATGCAAATAAATTGCAACTATATGTCATTAAATGTATATGAGGAGATTTTATTTTTCACTGACTTGGCCTGTAATGGCACTATTAACATAACTTAACATCAAATCCACTCTAACTGTGAGGAGGCTTTCAATGTAAATAGCAGCAGAAGTGGAAGTATAGCACAGGGAGAAACTCAGAAAAAAAAAAAAAAAAAACATTGCTATGACACAATTTTCAGGTTGAAAAATATTGAAACAACTAACTGACTTAACAGACAATCTGTGAGTATCACTCTTTTCCCTGTATCACTCTTTTTTGCTGCCAAAACAGCCCTGACCCGTCGAGGCATGGACTCCACTAGACCCCTAAGGTGTGCACCAAGATGTTAGCAGCAGATCCTTTAAGTCCTGTAAGTTGCGAGGTGCGAGGTGGGGCCTCCATGGATCGGACTTGTTTAAGTTGCTAAACTATTTTACTGAGAGTATATGTGCTTTCCATACAAAATGCTGTGTTAAAAATAACCCGAGTTGGGTTGAAAAAGGGCAAACCCAGCAATTGGCTTGCTTTAACCCAGCGGTTGGGTTAAATGTTTGCCCAACTTGCTGGGTAGTTTTATTTAACCCAGCTATTGTTTAAAAATTACTGTATTGCTTGCTTTAAAAGAAAACCCATATGGCAACGCTGTACCACAGTGGAATTGCAGTAATGTATTTCCCCATTGGATTTTTTTAAGATAGTAGCATGGAAAATATGATTACAGTTAGGCTGTGTGTTTATTTATTTATTTACTTACTTTTTTGGTTTGTATGATTGTAGCTATTTCATGTAATAAAAACGTATTTGAAAAAATATTTCATGGTTAGAATATAATGCGTCCCATATAAAATATAACATTTACTTATCTAATCTGTCACGTGTTAACGGCTACGGCAAATCAGCTGTTCTCCCGTAGTAGAACGTCACGAAGTAGCAGTTAAAGTCGCGCATGCGCAATAGGACACCAGAACGCCGTTGCCGTTCCATCAGCAGCTCACGTCCCTAATAATAACGTAATGGGGGTATTTTCAGAAACAGTACGTCATAAGTATCAATGGAATTTAAAATATTGGCAAAAATATTTTAAATGCCACCTATCGATTTATAATAAGTGTAGCCCATTGGCAATGCTCACAAGCAGGTCTCCTCCATGATAAACGGCATTATAAAAGCATAAACTAACCATCCACCTGCTCTTCAGGTAATAACATGCACAAATTAAAAGGCATTTCAATTTGACAGAACTGCCACATGCTCAGATACTGTTCTATGATGAAGTGTTTGGTACCTCAATTCTTGAACTGAAATTTTAATCGTCACCACTCACTACCATAATATCAATGGGGGAAAAATATTCCTTTAGTAAAAGACTGATCCTTGTGTACAACTACATTTTTATGCAGAAGCTATAGAACACACATTACGGTTAAACGTGTTGCATGGTTACTGAATGAGACCCATATGTTTTCTGCTTCTGGATTACAATTCGTTGTTTTTTTTTTTTTTTTTTTTTTTTTCTTTGTGGGGCTTAAAGCCAAAAGGTCCTGTGGTGTTACCAACAAATCAGGAAATAACCTCAAAACTTCACATAATTTAATAACAGGAGTTCATGTCAAGCATATTATTATTTTAGAAAAAAATATTATACTTAGAGTATATTGACTTTGAAAAATATATCTGAAACTCAGACTATGTTTAATGTTTTAAAATATTAAATAAAAACATATTTTTTAAATACGATTAATATCGCTCACAAAAATATATTTATTTTTGCTAGACGTATTTGCAGAGAGTGAAGTCGATGACACGCCACAGCACCAGAGGGCGCTGTGGAACAGACGGCGTTTGCAGCACTTTTCCCCGCTGCTTGTTGGTGCGATGATGTAATGAAGTAAAAGAAGAGTAAAGATGGCGGAGAATAGCGGCACGGATCCGGCCGTGGAGACGAACACTGAAGAAAATGCCGCTGCTAGCGCGACTATCATTAAAGTCACCGTCAAAACACCGAAGGATAAAGAAGAAATAGCCATCGCCGAAGATTCATCAGTCGCACAGGTGATTTTTTCGCGATTTCGTGTTGTTTGTGTCACCCGGGCGTTCGTTACAACAGCGGCTAGCAGCTTTAGCCGGCGAGCTAACGATTGACGACGAACAGTCAGAGACGCAAATCTTCGCAGTGGATATTTAGAATGACTTTCACTTCTGTTATCACGTAAATGAGTTTATCCTGAGCATCTCATTTATTGTATTTTGGATTTTATAACGTATGCAAAGTGGAGGTTTCTAACTCGCGGTTGTTAAAGAATCGGCCTGCTCATGTAGAAGGTTCTAGTCTGTCATCTTTGGTCGCGCTCTTTCTCTTTTGCTTTGTATTTTTGACTTCAAAATGCTCTGCATAAACTAAATAGCTTGCTAAATGACTTTTCATTTAGATGTGGTGCTATGCTGCAATGTTTGTGTCTGTTTATTTGACTAATTGCTGTTTTATGCTGCTGTTTACGAGCTTAGGCTTGATAAAAAGGACTGTAATGTTATTCAAAAGTGAGATTGTATTGATTTGATTTAATGTATAACCCGCATGTTTTGACCTCTTAACAGTTTAAAGAAGAAATCTCCAAAAGATTCAAGGCGAAGCAAGACCAGTTGGTTTTGATTTTTGCCGGGAAGATCCTGAAGGATGGAGACACGCTCGGTCAGCATGGCATTAAAGACGGACTCACGGTTCACCTGGTCATCAAAACCGCACAAAAGTAAGAAGACCTGCTCTTAGGGTCACAACTGTACCGGTATTTTCATATGCAAAGTCATATTGTGAAGATGATGCCTATGCAGTTTGAACGGCTCACTTTTCGAGTGTTTTGTGTTTGTAGGACTTCAAGTGGTGGTAGTTCGCAGACCTCTGCTTCTTCTGGCCCTGGACCATCAGAGGGCAACAATGGTGGAACTGCTAACCCCAGC
This sequence comes from Paracanthobrama guichenoti, assembly GCA_018749465.1. Classification (NCBI taxonomy): domain Eukaryota; kingdom Metazoa; phylum Chordata; class Actinopteri; order Cypriniformes; family Gobionidae; genus Paracanthobrama; species Paracanthobrama guichenoti. The sequence continues at coordinate 37,311,585 of CM031958.1, forward strand.
CCTGCCGGCAACCTGGGCACACCCCAGGGCATTGGGACGTCCCCGACCCCTTCACAGCCAGCCAATATTCTAGGTGAGTTATGCTTTTAAATTTGTTTTTATTATTGTGTCTGGTTTTAATGTAATTTCATTGTAATATTTTTGTGGTGAGTATTGATCTTGTTAACTAATGTTAAAAATAGTTTTTGTTAATTAAAATAATTCTGAAATAAGCCAAACATAAATGTGTAAAACTTAAATGAAAATTAGACATTTTTCATTGGCAGCTGGCTGAAAAATTGAAAAGTTGAGGTACTAATAAATTGAAATTGAAATAAATTGAAGCTAAATTAACAAAAATTTAAAAACCAAAAACAATGGCAAATATAATACATTAAAAACAGAAAATATAAAAATTTAATATTTAGTAGTACTGTAATCGTACATAAATAATACAAAATACCACTGGTTGCAACATGCAAGAGAGTATTTGTTCAGTATGTACATGCATAAATACTAAGTGAATGTTTTTAGCATTGTTTATATTGGGGATCACCTCATTGTCTTTTTTTATGTACATAAGAATGTCTGTTCAATTTATTGACTGATTAACCCCATACTGTGAATTGTAAGATAATTCTGCATTTTTTTTTTTCTCCTCTTGCTTTTGTTATACTCTTGTACCCTTGTGTGTTTTCAGCTGGTTTTGGTGACCTGTCGGGCCTGTCTAATCTTGGTATGGGATCTGCCAACTTCATGGAGCTTCAGCAACAGATGCAGCGGCAGCTCATGTCTAACCCCGAGATGCTGTCTCAGATCATGGAGAACCCGCTTGTGCAGAGCATGATGTCCAACCCTGACCTGATGAGGCAGATGATAGTGGCCAATCCACAGATGCAGCAACTAATGGAGCGCAACCCAGAGATTTCACACATGCTTAACAACCCAGAGCTCATGAGACAGGCATGTTATTGGTCATGTACTACAGCATTGAAATGGACATGTTAATTTAGCTTGATTTAGATTTTTAACCACACTCTCTTTTTTTTGATTAAGACAATGGAGTTGGCACGGAACCCAGCTATGATGCAAGAGATGATGCGTAACCAGGACCGGGCGCTTAGCAACCTAGAGAGTATTCCCGGGGGTTACAATGCTCTTCGGAGGATGTACACAGACATTCAAGAGCCCATGTTTAGCGCTGCACGTGAACAGGTCAGATTATTATTATCATTTTTTTTGTGTGTGTCTAAAATATTGTTGAATTGAACTTATGTCTTAACTCTAATTTGATATGACAATAGTAAATGTTAAATTGCATCATCTTTTGAATAGTTTGGAAATAACCCCTTCTCGGCATTGGGTGGAAATGGTGAAAACTCTGGAACACAGCCCTCCAGGACAGAAAACCGAGAGCCCCTGCCAAATCCCTGGGGTCCCCCTGACTCCACTGCCGCCACCACCACCTCTGGGACTGCTACCACCACTAGCTCCACCACAAGCTCAACCACACCCAGTGTGTCCAACCCCCTGGGCATTGGTTCCTCTAGCCTAGGAAACGGTAATAGCATTTAATGGAAACATTTGCCTTTAACTGTAAAGCAAGCTGCATGAATTGGTTTGAGGATATGTTGTGGAGAATTTGCAAGCAGATAATTTAAGTGCACAGATTATTTTTTCAATAACACCAAAATAAATGGCAATTGGAATGGGATGACATGAAATTATTCAAACTACATGAAATAAATCTTGGTGTTTTACCTTCCATTTTAATAATCATTGGGAACAAGTCATTTACAGGACACTCTAGACTCACACACAATTCTTTACTATCAGGAGAAAGTGTTCATCTTGTCAGAATCCACTGTCCATTAAACATATTTTGCTGGGCTGTAATACTAATACCCCTTTTATTCTGAATACAAATTTCATTTTAAGGTTTTTAGAAAGAAAAAGTAATCTTATTTAGTTTTATTTTTGAATAACTAAACCTCTAGCCATGATGATGTTCAAAGAAAGAAAGGGGGGAAAAAAGCTTTTCAATAATTCAAATTAATAAATATTTATTCTAGTCAAATACTGCATAAAAGGGTAAAAAGTTACATTGCCGTCTATAATTACAAAGGATCTCAAATGAAATGATTTCATGTTAAACTTTTTGTGTGTGTGTGGTTCACTGTTAGGCATGTTCAACAGTCCTGGCATGCAAAGCCTAATGCAACAGATCTCTGAGAACCCTCAGCTTATGCAGAACATGCTTTCTGCTCCTTATATGCGCACTATGATGCAGTCCCTGGCCCAGAATCCTGATGTTGCCTCACAGGTAGCAAGACCATCATTTGGCAGTTCTCCAAAAGTTTTGATTTGCTGTGATGTTCTCATACTAATTAAAAATGCTTTTTTCAGGTATTGATGAACAACCCTCTCTTTGCGGGAAATCCACAGCTGCAGGAGCAAATGAGACAGCAGCTACCTGTATTTCTACAGCAGGTATGTCCAGTTGGAATTGTTGTAGTTTGTGTCTTTGGGATATTTGACTAGATTTGGGTTTCATGCGCTAACTGACTTGTTTTCTGACTCACTTGCAGATGCAGAACCCAGAAGCCCTTTCTGTAATGACAAATCCTCGAGCCATGCGAGCCCTAATGCAGATCCAGGAAGGACTGCAAACCCTTCAAACCGAAGCCCCTGGTCTCATGCCCAGGTGCAGTTCCATTCAACCCCCATAAAAAACATGAAACATGCAGGGCAAAAGTACTATTTTTGAATGTTAATCCAAATGAATTGCTTAATTGGATTTTTAAATTGATATATTTAATAGGATAGTTTTGAAGTGTTTTATATTTCGAGCAAAATCTTTTTTGAGATTTTTATCACTTGGCCACTAGTCCTTCATTCTCTACTGAGGGACCATGGAGAACACATCCTCTTTCTACTAGTCATTTCCCTCTTGGCTTTGTCGCCAAGGAAATGCAGCTTCCTCTAGATTACAGCACGCATGTTTGCCTATTAAACAAGTTTGTGTTACTCCGTTTAAAGAATTAATTGTCGGATCCAAAAATTAAACAAGCACCATGTCAGTATCTGCTCTTTCCCAATTAAATGTCTTGTCTCTTTGTAGTCTGGTCCCTGGTGGAATGCCTGTGGGGATGCCTGCAGGGATTCCTGCTGGGATTCCCGCTGCCCCACTGCCCACAGGTGTGAATGTGACTCCTGAGAATCCTCCACCCTCAGGCCAGGGCCCTGCTCCCACCCCCGCTGCTGGAGCTAATCCCGCCCAGCAGCAGCTCATGCAACAGATGTTACAGATGTTTGCTGGAGGGAGTGCATCGGTACTCTTGTTTCTTTGTTGTTGCTGTTAATTACACATCTTAAAGTTAGTATGGTTGATTGTACTCACTTTTTTTCGCTTCGCAGACTCAGACTCCAGAAGTGCGTTTCCAGCAACAGCTGGAGCAGCTGAGTGCCATGGGCTTCATCAACAGGGAAGCCAACCTGCAGGCCCTCATCGCCACCGGGGGCGACATCAATGCCGCCATCGAAAGACTGCTCGGCTCCCAGCCTTCTTAATTCCATCAGCTGAGAGCGTGCGAAGGGAGACAAGAAGCAACCATCGTCCTTCATCACATAAAATCTGACAAGCCCTACATAGACAGAATTCCAATTACTCCAATCTTGTTTTTTTTTTTGTTTTTTTGTTTTTGTTTTTTTGTTTTTGTTGCTTCGATCAGTTGCTCTCTGAATCAAAAGCAAAGAGGTTTCAAATTTGTTTCCCTGAACAAAAAAACCAAACCAGAATCGCTGTGGAATGTCACACTAACCCCTCATCACTAGTAAGATGGGACAAAGCTTACATTTGCTGAACCAAGTTTAAGTTACCATTCCTTACATTTAGATCATGCTCACCTGAGGCACTACTCAGTGGTTAGGGGAATAAAATCCATCCGCTTGAATTCCGAGGCCAGAGAGATTCTTGTCTTCTGTGAGAATGCTTGGTTTCCTTAATTTCTCCATTTCTCCTAATTCATGCCTGATCAAACCAGTATTTATTGCAGAAATGTAGAGCTTACCCTTTACTCCCTTTCCACCTTCCTCAGTTGACATTGATTTGAGCGTTCCTTGACATTTGATGTGTTAATCAAAATCTAATGAACATGTTGGAGCACTATAACACCTTGACTCTGATTGCTTACACTTCAGCTATTTTAGAAAAAAAAGGAATGAATTTTGGAGATGAGATTTGGAAAAGATGTTCAGTCATCTCTTTAGTCGTTTGCCTTTGTGAGGAGTGTACCTCAATTGACCGTAAAGGCTTGTCATGGGTAAGGCTGTAACAAAGCATCAATAAAATATTTCTCAGCTTAACAAGCAGTGGAGAACGCAGAAGCCATTTGTTTTGATCATATCTTTATGCTTTGACATAGGCGTATTCTAGTGCCTGGAACACACTTGTATTGTATACTGGATACATCATCATCAAGTTTCTCTGGCAAAAGAAAAACTGGTTACAGCATGATAGTGATGCTAGCTTCTCTCAGTGCTAACCAACAGCTATCTACTAACAGTTTTGATGTGAATTAAAATGTTCAACTTTTTTTGCTGCACATCCATAATCCACTCTTTATTCTACTTGAATTACAATATGGAAATTTACTTTAATTGGGGTTTGTTTTTCCTTTAAGCAGACATCTGATTTTGTCTTAAATTCAATGCGAGTCACTCTTTGCAATGCTTTTATAATGATTTTAGAAGTATTGCATGATCATATTCTCTGTTTTTAATCCACCTGAGGGTTGCAGGTATTGTCAAATCAGTGGAGGTCACACAAGGCATCTGTCCGTCTTGATACATTGTACATTTATTTCTGCTATCACGAAGCTTTAAGCATTAAGATTGCTTTGGCTAGATACCTTATAACACATCTTGGTAATGTACTTATGATGAGAAGTTGGCCTTTTGAAAACCTGGAATTTTAAAATTGTTATTTCCAGGACTGGAAACGTTATGGTGAATTCAGATTCTGTTGTGCTCCGCTGTAAAAAACAAAACAAAAAAATGTTCTTTGTGGGTGCAATTACTATAAAAATGATTTTTAAAAGATTATTTAAAAATGATGGAAATTCATTGGTCCGAATCTCGAAACCATGCACTCTTGAAAATAAAGGTTCAAAAGGGTAATGACGTTGAACCACTTTGGTTTCCCCAAAGAACCTTTCAGTGAACCTTTTTTTTTTTCTCCTTCTTCTTGGTGTGAAGAACATTTTAATGATCTAACATACCTTTCCCCACCACAATAAATAACGTTGAGTGCATTGGAAAGGTTAAAGGTTCTCCATAGATGCCAATAAAGAACCTTTATGTTTAGGAACATACATGTGTATCACACACATGTGACCAATCGGGGTGAGCTTGTTGCAATAAACCTATGAAGTTAAATCCTTTTTTGATATTACCTGTACAATTTTAACTACAGGCTGTACTTGAAGCTGTGCCCTGAAGCCCTCACCCCCTCTCAAGGTTGAGAGGTCTCAAAAGTATATATTGTATTTACACGCAAGTAAAACAGCGTTAAAAACTAGATTCACTTTTAAAATGCCGATATAGTAAAGAAAGCTTGGTAGTCAAAGCAACATGATCCTTATCAGACCGACAAAAGTACTGACATTATTTGAGTTTATAACGCATTTATTTATCGTCAATATATAAGAAAAAAATTAACAGTATTAGTTTGTGACACTAGAAATAACCATTTCATTTTTTAGACAGATTTTGTGGTTTCCCTCATTTTAATAATGCCCGTAAACAACTAAATAAATCATTACTGCTTCGTTTTTTTAAACAAGTGATCTCTAGGCCGGTGGTTCTCAAAGCTGTCCTGGAGGCCCTGCACAGTTTGTATGTCTCCCTTATCAGACACACCGAATGTAGTTCTTGCAGTCTCTACTAACGAGTTGATGAGCTGAATCAGGTGTGATTAAATGAGGGAGACACACAAAATGTGCAGGGCTGGGGTGCCTCCAGGACAGCTTTGAAAACCACTGCCCTAGGCCACGGTTTTGCAGTTTGTATGCACTATGACACTACATTTCCCATGAACCATCAGCGCGGAAGTAAGAAGTCAGCTGATGTTGTTGTGCTGCTGGAAGTTGTTGCTGTAATCTCGCGTACATTTTAAACGTTTATTGGTATTTTTGCCCTTTTCATTTAAATTATGTTGCGTCCTAAAGCATTAACACAAGTACTTAGTCAAGCAAACACCAGTGGAGTACAAAGCACACTGTAAGTATATGAAATTCAGTCTTTGTTCATTTTAGTAGCTTTAGCTGGCAGATGCACTGATATGAAACAATAATGTTGTGTATTTATGTTATTCGAAACCTGTTCCCTTGAGTTGTTGCAATGTTGCATGTTAAATCATTAACAAATGTCATATCCGTGCATTAGCTCCAAACCTGATTGGGTACTTAATACTTACACATATGGGAAAATGTATTTGCGTTAGATTAAATATCAACTTAAGTACCATTTATTTAAGATAGATAGATAGCACCCCCACACTTTTCATGCAAATCAAGTTTTTTTTTTTGTTTATCTGTGTGAACTCAAAGAGAACTAACTGACATACATGCACTAAACACCACCCAAACAACAGCTACAAAGTAAAGTCACTCAGCAAAAATTAAGTTCTGAGAAATTTTGCTTCCTGATGTCATTTGGTGTTCATGTAATTTTTGGGCACGTTACAAATCAAAGTCATATCATAAAGTGTTTTTGTGGTGTGTTTTTCTTTTAGGTTACTGAACAACGAAGGCTCCCTCTTGGCATATTCTGGATACGGAGACACCGATGCAAGAGTCACTGCAGCTATTGCCAGCAACATCTGGGCGGCTTACGACAAAAACGGACACCAGGCCTTTAATGAGGACAAACTGAAATTCATTCTGATGGACTGTATGGTAGGAATGAATGTACAGTTGGGTTACATTACATACTGATTGTGACTGCTGATCTTTGTGAGATGCAATAACGTATGCATTAAGCAAGAATGCACATATTTAGCACAGCTGCTGTAAGTTATGATCTGTTTTTAGAAATTAAACCATGTCAGAAATAATACTAACATGATGAACTATTGCAATTGTTAACGTTTATTGTTGTACAGTAGCTTTTCTTTTATGTGGTGCATTTTCTCTGTCATTACAGGAGGGAAGGGTGGCCATTACACGTGTTGCAAACTTGTTGCTTTGCATGTATGCCAAGGAGACAGTCGGCTTTGGGATGCTTAAAGCCAAGGTGAGGGATGTGTTGTATATGAACTCTCAATTACTACACACGTTTACGTCTTATGTTTTTTTTTTTTTTTTTTCTTGAACAATCATAAATAACAGTTGTTTTGTTTTTTGTTTTTTTTTTTCTGTTCACAGGCTGAAGCTTTAGTGCAGTACCTTGAGGAACCACTAACACAAGTGGCAGCGTCGTAGGACATACTTTTGACGTGTGCATTTGTTCAAGATCTTGGCCTTCATACAACATGTCTATGGCTTTATTTATTTGCATACTCGCATTGATTGCTGTATCGTGTGGCTAACCCAAAATAAGTATTTGCATAAACATGAATAACAATTAATACAATTGGATTGCATTTTCCTTTTTTGTTTATGTCTCAGGACTTTTTACAGTCAGTGCTCAGGCTGTGTCTTATGGAAACTTGCTTCTGCCAAATCTCACAATTCTGACTTTATAATTTGCAATTGTGAGTTAATAACTCAAAATACTAAGAAGAAAGTGAGACTTGTGGAAATAAAAAGGGAAAAAAGTCAGAATTGAGGGTTTATATCTTGCATTTTTGGAATTGTGAAGTAAAAAGTTGCAATTACCTCTTATTCCGTGGTTAAAACAAGCTTCCATAGTGTTGAGTGTCAAGAATATGAAATTAAAAACAATTTGGTTACATTTTGTTGTTTTTCCTACTTTAAAGCACTTTTTTCCTGTCTGTAATCCTATTAATTTAAACAAAATGTACAGAATCAGGAATATTTTATGTACTTTATTCACCTGAACATTGCATAAAATATCACTGTTACATCTGTTATAAAATCTGTGTTTCAAGTAGTGATATTTCAGCCATGTACCATGGGAGAGGCTCTTCCATAGCAAATGTCTTCCTGATATTGGGAGAGACTGCTTTAAAAGAAAATGATTGGTTGTGGATGGTGTGTATGTCGTCTTTTCATTGGTTGAGCAGGTGCACTATTGTGCCCAGTTTCATATGACTGCACCTGTTCTCGCCTTACCTGTTTGACCTGACTTGAGCGCAACTAAAGTCACGCCCTCCCCAGGTACGGCACATCTCATAGCGGAACTGCCAGGCTAAATAACAGAGCTAGTTCCTTGTACAAACAAGTGAACTGACCACCATAAACAGTGGGATTTCATTTACATTTAGCACTGTTTTTCTGCTCTTTTAGGTCAACCGCTGTAGTATAGTTCGGGGAAACTATCTTGATTCTCCTTGGGATTTTGACTCATGCAGCATTAATCTAGATTAGTGAAGATAGATCTGCTTACAAGAGTGACAATATGGGGTCTGATGAGGCCTACAACTTTGTTTTCAAAGGTAAGATTTGACACTTCTGTATAGTAATGGTTGCAATGCATGATTAACAGAATACAATGTAACCATGTTGATGTTTAATTAGTTTCATTATCAGTAAGCATTCATCCCACTGTTTTGAAGTACTTGTACAGAATGTCATTTACTTTGCACATGGTTGTATTATACAAAAAAAAAAAAAAAAAAAGTTTATTATTAGTTAGAAATACCTGCAATTGAATTCCTCCTTTAAGTAAAGCTCTGAGGGTTGGTTTACCTAGAGCAAATGCAGTCCTATAGGTTGGTTGAAATCTGATTTCCATGACAACAAGGGTTTGTTTACACAAGATTACTGAGTTCAGTTACTCAATAAAGGATTGGAAATAGTTGTACCTCTTGAAGCCCATTGTAAAACCGTGATCTGAGCAAGAGCAGTGCACAAACCACATTGTGTAAAACCTGCATTGTGTGTTGGTTTCATTACGGTTAAATTGAAGCAGAATGAACAGGAAGAAACAATTTAACAGAAGCAAGATCGTGATTTTTCACCTGTCCTGATGGTTTAATTAAAAATGACATGTAAATATCAAACACTTTAAATACACAGATATTTGTGCATGGGAGAGTTAATACTTCGCATAGGATACTATATGCTTAAACCTTAAACATGTTTTCCTTTTCATGTCTATCATTGTCCCATTTCCTGACATGGTATGCTAAATTAATGTCATAATAGTCTTACATGGGTGGAGTGTTGACTTTACTTCTGACATGTTCAGTCATTCTTGTTTGCACCCGCAATTAAAAGGGTTTTCATAAAGTGAAATGTTATACTGGGACACACTCTTCATCCAGTGTGGGTTTGATGTGGCAGAATAATACGAGGATTAGATCTACTTCTGTCTCAAGTTTTAATGAACAACAAGCCTGAACAATTTCCACATAAGGATATAGATGTGTGATTGCATAAGACATGTTTTAAAAGCAGGTTTGGTGATTTGTTCCAGAAACATTTTTTGTTATGCTATTTAAAAGTCTATTCACATCCTGAAAGCAATCACTACGTTAAGTGGTCTAAATGCATTTATATGTCTATATATATCATCCATGCCTGTCAACGTATGTATTTCCTTACCTCTGCACACCGTTCGCGCAGAAATCACGTTATCAGTGCGTTTCATGCTAGGGGCCGTTCACACAGAATGTGTTTTTCAATAGACGATAGATGGACGTGTATGTCCTTGCGCTTTCGTCTTTTGCAACGTCTCGTGCATGACACAGCATCGCTCAAGTTAAAATCAGTTCAACTTTTTTTTTTTAAACGCATTTCGACACCATGTGTTTTTTCCCTCATTGCACTTCCCACATCTCGTTTTTCAAAGCAAAAACGCTTTCTGTGTGAACCAGGCCTTAGCCAGACGTCAGTCACCGAGCATCGCCACTTTTTACAGCAGCCACTTTTCCTGAACCAAAACAATGAGCTTATACTGCGTTCACGCTATAACTACTGCAATTTGGGAGATGGAAACCTGTGACTTTATACTCGGAGCGTTTCATGTCTCGAATTTATGCGTTTCAATGGCAACACCATCAACGCCGAAATGAATCTGCAGCAGTACAGGTCAGTGCTTTTTAAATTGTTTTTTGTTCATTGTTATTGTACTGTTATGTGCTTTGAGACATGAGGTAGTTTAAGGCCGTCTCTCATGAGCTCTCTGCTGTGTGCGTTCATGTGTTTTGAAGAAGGCATGGCTTTGGAGACGTCATGTTTCTACAGTAACCCTAAACGGACAAACTGCTCTACAGAGCGCTAGTCACTCTCTGCTCTCTCCGACGATGACATTTTTGTCCTGTGTCGGCCACCGTAGCTTCTCTATGTGCTTTGAAAGGGAGGGGTGAGCGGTGGGTGATTGCAATTCGCAATCTCACCACTAGATAAAATTTACACACTGCACCTTTAAACGAATAATAATTACATTGAAACATGACCTGCTTTGAGTAAAATGGTTGAACACTATAGTGATGAATAAACCCTGCTTTATTTTCTCACTCTATAAATGGCTGAAATAAATTTGTGACATTAGGGAGAAGTGGTGTTAGGATTTCTCACTGGATAAAGAAGCATTTATGCATTTGGCGGAAGCTTTTATCCAAAGCAACTTATCAATTTGTGTTTGTGTTCTCTGGGACTTGAACCCATGATCTTGCACAAGACAAGTCTGTAAAAATAGTCTCTCAGTGTGTTTCTGTGTGCATTTATCCTGCCATTTCTGTAGCTTGCCTTTAAGGGTAGTATATGGCACTTGCAATGTCAATGTCACAATAACATTGAATTCAATGGAAGTCGCTTTGGATAAAACCGTCTTATATGTTAATATAAATGTTTTGAACGTGGCTTATCTAATCAGAATTTAAAGTCAGAATCACTCCTTAATATCAGATCATTTCTCAATTTCTCAAACTCCAAAAAAGTCCAAGACAACAAACATTTTATTGTAGACGATTGCATCACGAGTCTGTAGATAGCTAGTCCTTTAACCCGCAGCTGATTTTACACAAACAGTGTTGCTAAGTAGTTTAGACACAAACAGTGTTGCTAAAGACTGTAGAAATGCTACCAACCAAAACTTGGTGTCATGACTATATAGTGTTCTCTTGGCATAGGGCACTCACTGAACCCACCCATGAAGAAAAGGTTCTATAGAACCCCAAAAGGCTTTTGTCAGGCCCTTCAAAACCTTTTAAGGGTTCATCATGGGATCATTTTATGGATTTAGTTTTAATTAATTAATTTTGTTTTAATTAATTTTATATTTTGATTAAATTAAACAACTCATAAACATACTTTATCACACACACACACACACACAAAAAAAAATCAGTTAAACTGTTTTTTAATATTATGCAATCATTTAAGACATTTCTCCTTATATAGAACCTTTTTGGCATAAAAGGTTCTTTAAAATTGAATATATAGAACTACTAAATCTTTTTCTCTAAGAGTGTAGACTCTGTGACTCATATGCACCTCTATGTTTTGTTGCAGTGGTTCTTATTGGAGAATCTGGTGTTGGCAAGAGCAACTTGCTGTCACGGTTCACCAAGAATGAATTTAATCACGACAGCCGGACGACAATCGGAGTGGAGTTCAGCACAAGAACTGTGAAGCTAAATAGTCTCACCATCAAAGCTCAGATCTGGGACACTGCCGGACTGGAGCGGTACCGGGCCATCACTTCTGCGTGAGTTTTGCATGATATAATATTTAAGGAACTTACAAATGCTGCAGCTAAACAAGCAGATATGCCCCTAATTCACCAAAAAATAAAATTCTGCCATCATTTACTCAGCATCATGCCACACTTTTGTATGCTAACCACAGCTGTGCAACTCACATAAAATGAATACAAAATATTTTTTATTTTATTTTTTACATTTCTTTATTTTATATTTTTAATTATAATTTTTTTTTTTTTAGAGTTGGTAAGATTTCATTTAAACTCTCATATGCTTATTGGATAACAAAAATACAGTAAACATTTTCTATTGTAATATACACTGATCAGGCATAACATTATGACCTAATAATGTGTTGGTCCCCCTTTTGCTGATTCATCAGACCAGGCCTCCTTCTTCCATTGCTCCGTGGTCCAGTTCTGATGCTCACGTGCCCACTGTTGGTGCTTTCTGTGGCTATGTAGCCCCATAAGCAAAAATTGTGATGCACTGTATATTCTGACACCTTTCTATCAGAACCAGCATTAACTTCTTGAGTAATTTGAGCTACAGGAGCTCGTCTGTTTGATCGGACCACACGGGCCAGCCTTCGCTCCCCACGTGCATCAATGAGCCTTGGCCGCCGGTTCTCCATTGTTCCTTCCTTGGAGCACTGATAGACACTGACCACTGCAGACCGGGAACACCCCACAAGAGCTGCAGTTTTGGAGATGCTCTGACCCAGTCGTCTAGCCATCACAATTTGGCCCTTGTCAAACTCGCTCAAATCCTTACGCTTGCCCAGTTTTCCTGCTTCTAACACATCAACTTTGAGGACAAAATGTTCACTTGCTGCCTAATATATCCCACCCACTAATAGGTGCCGTGATGAAGAGACAATCAGTATTATTCACTTCACCTGGTCATAATGTTATGTCTGATTGGTGTATATATAGATTTTTTTGAGGAATAGAAAGTTAAAATATATATTTGTTATGTAAGTCTTCTGAAGCCATACAATAACTTTGTGTGAAAGTTATTCTCTCTACAATCATGGTCACCATCCACTTTCATTGTATGGTACAGAGCAGCAAGGAGATGATCACAGAATTTTAGGTGCACTGTCCCTTTAAGTAGTTCACTCGTGCTTTGAATATGTGTATATGCAAATACATTATTGACTGTATGTTAATTGTCATTCAGCTATTCTTTGTAGTATAGCATATTTCGCCACCTGTTGCTATACAATTCATTTCTCACCTGTCATTCTAAATAATGTCCTGTTGTCATTCTGCTATGATGTAATGTTTTATGACAGTGTTCTATTCACTCAAAAAAGGAAGTAAATCCAGTCGTCTGACCTGATATGATCTGGCTTCCTATGCTTCAGATATTATCGAGGAGCAGTTGGAGCGCTACTAATCTACGACATTTCAAAGCACTTGACGTATGAAAGTGCCGAGCGCTGGTTGAAGGAACTCTACGATCACGCAGATGCTCATATCGTAGTGATGCTTGTGGGCAATAAATCGGACCTGGCAGCAGTACGGTCCGTTCCAACAGAGGACGCAAAGGACTTTGCAGGTCATCATTGAAGACTGCTTTATTTTATTTATATTATATATAAAAAATGTATATAGTCCAGCAACCACAAGTCAGTGTTTATTAAAATATTAGAATTTTTTTTATCTCTCTTTTTAGAAAAGAATGGTCTTCTGTTTATGGAAACCTCAGCTTTGGAGTCAATAAATGTTGAGGCAGCATTCAACACTGTGCTTGCAGGTATGTGTATTCTGAACACATTAGACCTTATTTACATGTACTTTACATGTGTTCCTTGCCCTCTGGATTTCTCCTCCTCAGTCAGGCTTGAAATAGTGTACACAAGCACTTGGCTTCATTATCATAATCATGTTGTTATTACTGCTTCTCTCAGAAATCCATAAAAAGGTGAGTAGCAAAGAAGTGACCCGAGGCTCTATCAATGCCGTGACGTTGTCCCAACCTAATACAGCAGACGGCGCACAGGAGGAGAAGAGGACCTGCTGCAAGAACATGTGAAAGAACATTCTGGATGTTCAGAAGGGCTTCACAAGGGTCCTAATGAAGTTGTGAATTCAGCTTGTGCAGTAGAGCTATCATTAAGAAAGAACCAGTATGGTAAAATGCAACAGGAAATTAATTTCATTGACTGACAGCCATATTTGTATTCCTAAATATTATGCATTTTAATGTTTGTCAGGTTTGACAAGGATTTGTGTAAATTTTACATCATATTAAAATGTTTTAATTAAAAATATTTTCCCTATACGTTTCCTCTTAGTAGGAGATTTTTGTTTGTATTATTTTAGAAATGTCAAGCCAAACTTTTTTTTTATTTTAATTTTATTTGCATACATTAAGCGGACGCTTTTATCCGAGTGTTTTATAAATGATGAATATAACAAGCAGTTCATCTTACTCGACTTACTGATAACAATACATGCTGGGGAAATAACTTTATCACTTTAATTAGTAAGTAAGCTTGAGGAAAGAACTTTTTTCCATTTATGCATTTATTCACATTAGATTTTAATTTGATTAATTTAACATGCCTAATGAAGATCATTGGGGAAAAAACAAAAAAAACAGATGTAACTTATTTTTATTATTTAAGACTAATCAGCACTAAATCAATATTTTGTGCTATTAAAAATATATAAAATATTTATACAAGCAAAGTGCTGATTTTTATCTTCATTAATCTTAATGAATGCTTGACATTTTGGCATATTATATTGTCATTATCATTATGATAATCTGCTTGCTGATGCTGGGGTGTTATCAATTGCTGTTGTTAAAGCAAAAAGTAAAATAAATCCAGTATGTCATTTTCAAATAATAATTAAAGCAACATTATGCAAGACAAATGTCTGAATTGTTTTTCCACAATGAATTTCAAGTGCGGTTTGAAAAATGTATAAAGTAACAACAAAAGGAAATAATCAACTGTTTATATATATCAAAGTCTGAGAATGCACATCATTATTCAATATATATATATATATATATATATATATATATATATATATATATATATATATATATATATATATATATATATATATATATATATATACACACACACACACACACACAGTACTGTGCACAAGTATTAGGCTCTCGCTAGTATTTTTACACACAAAAAGTGTGTTATTTATATCTTTTGCTGTAGTGTGTCTGTAGGAAATATCAGTTTACATTTAGATTCAAGATTCAAGATTCAAGAGTTTTATTTGTCACATACACAGTTATATACAGAATATACAACCGGCAGTGAAATGTAAACAGGTCCGCTCCATGGACAGTGCAAATTCACAGTTAAAAACACAAGGAGGAAATTATAATAGAAATAGAATAAAAAGTACTATATATATATATATATATATATATATATATATATATATATATATATATATATATATATATATATATATATATATATATATATATATCTGTAGAATTATAAATAATCAAGTCAAGAGAAGAAAAAAAGTAAAAAATAAGAATAAAGTGGAATAAAATAAGTGAAGTAGACTGTGCAGTGAGTAAACTGTAGACTTATAAATATGTGGTTAACAAATGTATAAAGAGTATAATGTGCAAACAGGTTTATAACAGGTTGTTACACAGTAACAACGAGAACAGAAAGTGCAGTGCAATGTCAGTGTATCGATGTTTATCCTGAAGTGAAGTCACGTGGTGTTAAGTGACTGAGTTCAGGAGTCTGATGGCCTGGGGGAAGAAGCTCCTCCTGAGTCTCTCAGTTTTGGCCATCAGGCTTCGGAAGCGCTTACCAGATGGCAGCAGCGTGAAATGAGGGTTTGCAGGGTGATTCGAGTCCTTGATGATCTTAGTAGCTCTACCTTTGCAGCGTTTGGTGTAGATGTCCTGCAGAGACGGAGAGCTGACCCTGAGATACGCTCGGATAAGCGCGCACGACTCTTTGCAGGGCTTTGCGGTCATGACTGGTGCTGTTCCCATACCACGCTGTGATGCACTGATTTAATACACTTTCTATCGCCCCTAAATAGAAAGTTTTCAGGATAGCTGGTGAAACCCTGAATTTCCTCAGCTGGCGCAGGTGGTACAGTCTTTGCCTGGCTTTTTTCACCTGTGTCTGAATGTGAGCAGTCCAGGTCAGGTCCTCGGAGATGTTTACACCCAGGTACTTGAAGCTGCTCACTCTCTCAATTTTTAAATAACAATACAATACACTCTCTCAATTTATAAATTAATTGCCATTAATTTTAATAATCCAGTGAGATTTTTGTATGCATAAAGAGTCTGACAATAGTCTCTATGCTCCACATGGAGATCTGAGCTCATCTTCATCGAGTCTGTCTGTGATGACATGAAGAAACAGAAAAAACTGAGATGGACTAAATCCAGAAGAACTGAGGCAACGTCTCCCAGACACTTGAGGAAACCTTCCTGCAGAACTACAGGAACAGGTGTAGGAATAGATGAGGTGACACAAGCCGTTTAAACGCAAAGGGTGCTCACCCCAAATATCCATTTGATTTAGTTCATAGAAGTTCATTCAGAAATAAAAGCTATTTATGTTATTATTTTTGACAGCATTCTCACTTTAAAGCATTCTGACAAGTGTCTAAACTTTTCACAGTGCTGTACTTTTGCAGGAAGGTTTCCTCAAGTGTCTGGGAGACGTTGCCTCAGTTTTTCTGGATTTAGTCTGTCTCAGTTTTTTCTGATTCTTCATGTGATCACAGACAGACTCCATGATGGAGAGATCAGATCATACCGGCTGCTGGCAGACTTCTTGTGCATAATGTAAATGTAAACTGATATTTCCTACTGACACACTACAGTAAAAGATATAAATAATGGCTTAAAAAATTTTTTTGCGTGAAAATACCAATGTGTCTTTTGCACAGTACTGTATTATATATATATATATATACAAACCCGATTCCAAAAAAGTTGGGACACTGTACAAACTGTGAATAAAAACAGAATGCAATGATGTGGAAGTTTCAAATTTCAATATTTTATTCAGAATACGACATAGATGACATATCAAATGTTTAAACTGAGAAAATGTATCATTTTAAGGGAAAAATAAGTTGATTTGAAATTTCATGGCATCAACACATCTCAAAAAAGTTGGGACAAGGCCATGTTTCCCACTGTGTGGCATCCCCTCTTCTTTTTATAACAGTCTGCAAACGTCTGGGGACTGAGGAGACAAGTTGCTCAAGTTTAGGAATAGGAATGTTGTCCCATTCTTGTCTAATACAGGCTTCTAGTTGCTCAACTGTCTTAGGTCTTCTTTGTGGCATCTTCCTCTTTATGATGCTCCAAATGTTTTCTATGGGTGAAAGATCTGGACTGTAGGCTGGCCATTTCAGTACCCGGATCCTTCTTCTACGCAGCCATGATGTTGTAATTGATGCAGTATGTGGTCTGGCATTGTCATGTTGGAAAATGCAAGGTCTTCCCTGAAAGAGACGACGTCTGGATGGGAGCATATGTTGTTCTAGAACTTGGATATACCTTTCAGCATTGATGGTGCCTTTCCAGATGTGTAAGCTGCCCATGCCACACGCACTCATGCAACCCCATCCCATCAGAGATGCAGGCTTCTGAACTGAGCGCTGAGAACAACTTGGGTTGTCCTTGTCCTCTTTAGTCCGGATGACATGGCGTCCCAGTTTTCCAAAAAGAACTTCAAATTTTGATTCGTCTGACCACAGAACAGTTTTCCACTTTGCCACAGTCCATTTTAAATGAGCCTTGGCCCAGAGAAAACGCCTGCGCTTCTGGATCATGTTTAGATATGGCTTCTTTTTTGACCTATAGAGTTTTAGCCGGCAACGCGTAATGGCCTGAGTGGATTGTGTTCACAGACAATGTTTTCTGGAAGTATTCCTGAGCCCATGTTGTGATTTCCATTACAGTAGCATTCCTGTATGTGATGCAGTGCCGTCTAAGGGCCCGAAGATCACAGGCATCCAATATGGTTTTCCGGCCTTGACCCTTACGCACATAGATTTCTCCAGATTCTCTGAATCTTTGGATGATATTATGCACTGTAGATGATGATAACTTCAAACTCTTTGCAGTTTTTCTCTGAGAAACTCCTTTCTGATATCGCTCCAGTATTTTTGGCCGCAGCATTGGGGGAATTGGTGATCCTCTGCCCATCTTGACTTCTGAGAGACACTGCCACTCTGAGAGGCTCCTTTTATACCCAATCATGTTGCCAATTGACCTAATAAGTTGCAAATTGGTCCTCCAGCTGTTCCTTATATGTACATTTAACTTTTCCGGCCTCTTATTGCTACCTGTCCCAACTTTTTTGGAATGTGTAGCTCTCATGAAATCAAAATGAGCCAATATTTGGCATGACATTTCAAAATGTCTCACTTTCAACATTTGATATGTTATCTATATTCTATTGTGAATAAAATATAAGTTTATGAGATTTGTAAATTATTGCATTCCTCTTTTATTCACAATTTGTTCAGTGTCCCAACTTTTTTGGAATTGGGTTTGTGTATATATATATATATATATATATATATATATATACACACACACTCACCTAAAGGAGTTATTAGGAACACCATACTAATACTGTGTTTGACCCCCTTTTGCCTTCAGAACTGCCTTAATTCTACATGGCATTGATTCAACAAGGTGCTGAAAGCATTCTTTAGAAATGTTGGCCCATATTGATAGGATAGCATCTTGCAGTTGATGGAGATTTGTGGGATGCACATCCGGGGCACGAAGCTCCCGTTCCACCACATCCCAAAGATGCTCTATTGGGTTGAGATCTGGTGACTGTGGGGGCCATTTTAGTACAGTGAACTCATTGTCATGTTCAAGAAACCACTTTGAAATGATTCGAGCTTTGTGACATGGTGCATTATCCTACTGGAAATAGCCATCAGAGAATGGGTACATGGTGGTCATAAAGGGATGGACATGGTCAGAAACAATGCTCAGGTAGGCCGTGGCATTTAAACGATGCCCAATTGGCACTAAGGGGCCTAAAGTGTGCCAAGAAAACATCCCCCACACCATTACACCACCACCACCAGCCTGCACAGTGGTAACAAGGCATGATGGATCCATGTTCTCATTCTGTTTACGCCAAATTCTGACTCTACCATCTGAATGTCTCAACAGAAATCGAGACTCGTCAGACCACCTCTCTGAGTCTGCATGATCATTTTCTCAATCTTTTTAAGAAAAGCAGAAAAGCAGTTTTTCAGACCAAAATTCTTATGTAGCAGCATTGAGTTGTAGGAAATAAAATCAAATGTGAAAAATAGGCGGTGCAAAAGTTTGGCAACCCTTTCAGTTGTGTTGATTTGAATACCTGTAGTTAACTTCATGCTGATTTATTGCAACACAAAATTGATGTAATTGGCTCAATGAACATTAGACTGAAAACACAGGTGCAACCAATCGTGAAAAAGGATATTCAAGGTAGCTAATTGCTAGTTGTGCTTACCTTTGATTCTCTACTGGAAATTAGAAACATGGGAACCTCAAAAGAACTCCCTAATGACTTAGAAACTAGGATAATTCATCAATATAAATTAGTAGGATACAAAAAGTTATCACAAAGGTTTAAGGGCTCTGTCTCCACAGTCAGAAATATAGTTAGAAAATGGAGGGCCACAAGAACAGTCCCTGTGAAGGAAAGATGTGGTAGGCCAAGAAAGATATCTGAAAGGCAAAGGCGAAGAATGGTTAGACTGGTCACAGACAAACCAAACCACAGACTACCTCCAAACAGCTCCAAGAACATCTTGTTCTGATGGTGTCATTGTACGTCATTACACAGTCCAGCGTACTTTGCACAAGGAACAGCTTGATGCATGGAAGGGTGATGCAGAAAAAGCCTTTTCTGCGTACTGCCAACAAGCAGAGTCATTTGAGGTATGCAAAGGCTCACCTGGACAAGCCAGAATCATTTTGGAATAATGTGCTTTGGAATGATGAATCTAAGATAGAGCTATTTGGTCACAACCAGAAGCGCTTTGTATGGCAGAAAAAGAACACCGCATTCCAGGAGAAGAATCTGCTTCCTACTATAACATTTGGTGCTGGGTCCATCATGCTGTGGGGTTGTGTGGCAAGCACAGGTACTGGAAACCTTGTCAGAGTTGAGGGTCACATGGATTCCCTCCAGTATCAGCAGATTCTTAAGAACAATGTTCAAGAATCAGTCAAGAGGTTGAAGTTACGCCGGGGTTGGTTATTTCAGCAGGACAATGATCCAAAGCATTGCTCCAAATCTACCAAGGAATTCATGCACAGATACAGATACAATGTTCTAGAATGGCCATCCCAGTCCCAAGATTTGAATATCATCGAAAATCTATGGAATGATTGGAAGCGGGCTGTCCACACTCGGAAACCATCAAACCTGACTGAACTGGAAACATTTTGCAAGGAAGAATGGCCCAAAAAAACCTGCATCCAGAATTCAGAGCCTTGTCGGTGGCTATAGGAAGCGACTACAGGCTGTTATTTCAGCAAAAGGAGGCTTTACTAAATATTAATTTGATAATTCCATAGGGGTGTCCACATTTTTGACTCAGATTGTATTGTTTGTGTTGATTCAATAAATGCTATTTCAGAACTGAAATGTTACTGTTTTTATAAGGTATAAATTATATCCAAATGAAGTTGTGGCTTTGAAAGCCCAGCAGATTATAAACTGAAATTATGATAATTATCAGTGGTGCCCAAACCTTTGCATAAAACTCTATATACACACACAGTCAAACCAAAATGTATTCAGACACCTTCAACGTTTCTCACATTGTCAGAGTTTATTGGCTATAGTTTAGAAAATGGTAATAAAATATGACAAGAACTTAAACTGTCAGAACCAATTCATCTTGATAATGTCAGATAACTTTGATAGAAAGGTATGTAATGGATTACAATCAACCAATCAGCTGTCAGCTGTTAAATTTAAGTACACAATTAGATAACATTAATTTAGGTCAACCAATGACCAAGCAATGCTTCATTTTGTTCAGTCTGCGGTGTAAAAGGTCACATTAGCAATTACAGAAAAAACACTCAGGCCAAAACATGGTCAGGTCAAAGTGTCTGAATAATTTTGGTCACAAATCTTTATTAATTTTACTGGTAGTCCACTGTATGAAGAATTTTTGGGTATAATATGTCACAGTTTACTTTATTTTGGTATCCTCACTTGAAACTCACTAGTAAAATTATATCTGGTGTCTGAAATATACTCAGTATATAGTGCTGGGGAATATATATAAGTATGTATATAAATACACACACATACATGTATATATTTAAGAATTGTTTTAATATTTTTATTTTAATATTTAAAAAATAATATATATATATATATATATATATATATATATATATATATATATATATATATATATATATATATATATATATATATATATATATATATATACATTTACACCCATAAAAAATAAGATGCAACCTTAATTCAATTGAATTATAATAAATTAATTGGAAATTAAAAGTCACTGAATGGTGTTGCGCAGCCCTGCCTCCTCATTACCTCCTACGTGGCATTTTCAGGCCCCATCATCCTCTGTGAAGCATGAGTGAAGTCACGCTGTGGAATGTGGAAGAGCTCATGTTACATGCACCTGCAATCCTCTGCTTTCTTTTAAGCTGTTTTTCTACTGTATTGACAGGCTCTCTCGTGTGTTTTTGATCAAACATGATTATATTTTAATCAATATACTTTGTGTTTATATCTCCTGACAACTATAAAAGACACACCTGTGACGTTACACACCTGTACGGAAGCCCCGTCACGCATTTGATTGGGTGACAGAGGCACACTAGTGTGATTGAAGGTGTTTCTGGCCAATCAGATCGCCGGAAAGGCGGGGCTATAATCGCAGCACAATGACGTAAGTGTTTGCCTTAAGATGAGACAGCAGGGCGAAACTTGGTTGACGTAGCACAGCAACAT
This sequence comes from Paracanthobrama guichenoti, assembly GCA_018749465.1. Classification (NCBI taxonomy): domain Eukaryota; kingdom Metazoa; phylum Chordata; class Actinopteri; order Cypriniformes; family Gobionidae; genus Paracanthobrama; species Paracanthobrama guichenoti. The sequence continues at coordinate 37,333,397 of CM031958.1, forward strand.
CGTATCAAAGTGTAATTTGGACTCATTCGGGACCTGTTTTGTTTAACGATTACATTATATGTAACTGTCGACAGAAGGAGATATATATTACATGGTTTTGTTTTTGATTCTTTAACGTATGAAGTGCGCGCGTAATGAAGTGCTCGTGATCAGCTGATGCGTCTCATAAACAAAGTTTTTTTGGGGGCTTTGTAATAAATATAAGCGCACCTTGTGGTTTTCCAGAAGAGCATAACGTCTTAATATTTGAAAACACGGAGTTCTTATTAAGCCGGTAAGAAGATTAAAATCATGACGGGTAGAGAGGACGAGTATGACTATCTCTTTAAAGGTGAGTACCACGTTACTACACTTCCTGAACAGCTGACTTTCAGATGAGCTCCTGCATGTCCTCTTCATACGCTGTGTGTCTCTATTTTGTTATAGGATGTTTATTCTAAAACACAGGTTAGCATATTCAACCTGTGGTTTGCAACATGGTAACTGTTTCAAGTTGTTGAATAGCTGGTAGACCACCTTGGACCAGCAAAAACGAGCTGGTCTTACCAGCTCAAGGTGGACAAGCTGGTTTTTGGGACATGGTGGCAGGCCAACCATCTAATATTCATCTTAGAGCAGGTAGAAGCAAGTTAGCTGTTCCACTATCATGTTAAAATGGATATTTAGGGCAAATACATAAAAGGCATAATCATTTCTGAGTGTCGCTTGATTATATAACCTCCTGGGCATTATATTTTAGTGAATTTCTCTGACAGCATACACGTTACGGTTTTAGATCCGGGTGTCCTGTCAAGAGCACATTCAGGGCTTTTCAGAGAGACCATTTGTTTTGAGGTTTCACCAAGACAACCACATCTCCTTGGTCTTTAAAAATGACTGAATGATCAAATTTAGCACTCTTATGGAAATATATTTTGTAATTATCATTTAAATCTGACAAATTTTCAAATAGTTTGTTATAAATCAACATCTCGGGGATATGTTATGGGTTTTCTAATCAGAATATGACTTTCTGTTACAGAGCAGGGCATTGATTTCATACATGTCCTCTGTAGAGATCAGGGAGACCCAACAAGTGAAGAGGGAAGGAAATTACACATCAATATTCCTATAAAATATTATTATGAAAATGTTGCCAACTATTACTCCTGTTATTGCACTTCTTTTTTCGTTACATGTTGCTCCAAGAACACATTAATATGCAAATTAGAGACCGTGTATAGAGGCATTGCATTATATATTGCTTAACGTAAAATAGTATATCAATTCATTCTGTTATATCTTTCATAACATAGTTGAGAATCATCTTTAAACAAAGTTTGGTTAAAAAAAACCTGATTGGTGAATGAATGAGTCCTGGGGTCCACTTATGAGGACATAGCATAAAATGAATGAAATATAATTTTTTTTTAAATAGTTTTTTTATTTTATTTCCCATTTGTTTCTTATACTCTAAACAATGTAATGACATGGAGAAACCCCCACAAAAACTCCTTTTCCTGGTTCTTAGGAGGATAATACACACCATGATTGGCTTCTCTTAATGTGCCTTGTTTTATCATTTAATATAGATCAGACATTTGATGATATGGAAACGGATAATTTGAACATTTAATGCAATTGTCACATGGAAAAAAAAAAAATATTTTGAGGTTTCATTCAGTAGCGTCAGCAATAAAAGAACAGTTAAACTGGTAGGACCTGTATAAATCAGGTCTTTCTCAGGATGGGTTTGCATTCAGGAGGATTTTAAAACTCACTGAGGTCATGAAATCTTACCTATTTGCAGGGAAAACCTGGAAGATTAGATCAAGGTTTGTCTTGTTTAAGAATTTCTCCTAAAGTGACAGACTAATGTGAATACTAATGATGATTTTGACCTCGTTAATGTCTGTTGTGGTTATGTCCTTGGATTTGACACTTCCATTAGTCATAGTTCTGCCCTCGACCTCCGTGTGTGTTTAAGATGTCCGTGCACTTTTTGCTGTTTGATCATGAATCAATCTGTGCTGTTCAGTCACCGCTCTGCTCTTTAAACATGCCTTTCCACTAGCTTTAAAACAAGCAAAGTCTTTGTCAAAGTGCATTCCTGTGTGTTCAACTCAGACAATTATCATTCTAACAAATATAGCTGAGATGTGTGTTGGTGGAATGTATTCTTTCATGTTGATGAACTGACAACATTAGGTTTAGATTTAGGTTAAATGAAAATTTTCAAAATGTAATCCCCTTCATGTCATATTCAGGTCTTGTGATGTTATACGATAACTTTGTGTGAAGAACAGACTGAAATACAAGTCGTTATTCACTGATAGTCCTTGCATCTGCTGAAGCTTTAAAATCTTATTGACTTCCATGTTCAGATGTAAAAAATTCTGATTTAACATGAGGCAAAAATGATTGGTTCTCACATGTCCAAACTGAATGGGACATGATAGTTTGATTGTACAGATTTGAGTGTGCCTGTGTGTGCCTGTGTGTGCCTGTGTGTGCGCCTGTGTGCCTGTGTGTGTGTGTGTCATTTTGGTCACCAGTCTTTAATAAGAAATAAGATTAAGATAATCTTTTGTGTTCTATGGACCGGTTTGGAAGGAGTGAACCATGTGAGTCATTTAAGTTCAGAAACCTCAGGCACAAATTATAAGCTACCGTTCAAAAGTTTGGGGTCGGGACAATTTTCAAATGTTTAAGAAAGAAGTCTCTAATGCTCACCAAGGCTGCAAAAAATAATAACTATTATTCAAATAATTCTATTCGGATATATTTTAAACTACAATTTATTCCTGTGACGCAAAGCTGAATTTTCAGCAGTCTTCAGTGTCACATGATCCTTCAAAAATCATTTTAATATGCTGATTTTCTGCTTAAGAAACATTTATAATCATTAGTAATGTTGAAAACAGTTGCTTCATATTTTTGTGGAAACTGTAACGTGTTTTTTTTTTTTTTTTTTTTTTTTTTTTTTTTTTTTTTTTTTTACAGGATTCATTAATGAATAGAAAGTTCAAAAGAACAGCATTTATTTGAAAGATTTTATAACAGTGTAAAAATCTTTACTGTCACTCACTTTTGATCTATTTAATGCAGGCTTGCTAAATAAAATCATTGGTCCCACTTTATATTAGGTGGCCTACTATGTAACTGCTGTGTACTTACATTAAAAAATGTTTATTTATCACTTTTGCTGATATTGAGGTGGGATACGGGTAAAGTTAGGGACAGGTGTGGTGGTGTGGGTGAGTTTAAGGGTAAGGTTAGGGACAGGTGTGGTGGTGTGGGTGAGTTTAAGGGTAAGGTTAGGGACAGGTGTGGTGGTGTGGGTGAGTTTAAGGGTAAGGTTAGGGACAGGTGTGGTGGTGTGGGTGAGTTTAAGGGTAAGGTTAGGGACAGGTGTGGTGGTGTGGGTGAGTTTAAGGGTAAGGTTAGGGACAGGTGTGGTGGTGTGGGTGAGTTTAAGGGTAAGGTTAGGGACAGGTGTGGTGGTGTGGGTGAGTTTAAGGGTAAAGTTAGGGACAGGTGTGGTGGTATGGGTGAGTTTAAGGGCAAGGTTAGGGACAGGTGTGGTGGTGTGGGTGAGTTTAAGGGTAAGGTTAGGGACAGGTGTGGTGGTGTGGGTGAGTTTAAGGGTAAGGTTAGGGACAGGTGTGGTGGTGTGGGTGAGTTTAAGGGTAAGGTTAGGGACAGGTGTGGTGGTGTGGGTGAGTTTAAGGGTAAGGTTAGGGACAGGTGTGGTGGTGTGGGTGAGTTTAAGGGTAAGGTTAGGGACAGTGAGTTTAAGGGTAAGGTTAGGGACAGGTGTGGTGGTGTGGGTGAGTTTAAGGGTAAGGTTAGGGACAGGTGTGGTGGTGTGGGTGAGTTTAAGGGTAAGGTTAGGGACAGGTGTGGTGGTGTGGGTGAGTTTAAGGGTAAGGTTAGGGACAGGTGTGGTGGTGTGGGTGAGTTTAAGGGTAAGGTTAGGGACAGGTGTGGTGGTGTGGGTGAGTTTAAGGGTAAGGTTAGGGACAGGTGTGGTGGTGTGGGTGAGTTTAAGGGTAGGGTTAGGGACAGGTGTGGTGGTGTGGGTGAGGGTAAGGTTAGGGTTAGGGACAGGTGTGGTGGTGTGGGTGGTGGGGTAAAGTTAGGGACAGGTGTGGTGGTGGTGTGGTGGTTTAAGGGTAAGGTTAGGGACAGGTGTGATGGTGTGGGTGAGTTTAAGGGTAAAGTTAGGGACAGGTTTGGTGGTGTGGGTGAGTTTAAGGGTAAAGTTAGGGACAGGTTTGGTGGTGTGGGTGAGTTTAAGGGTAAAGTTAGGGACAGGTGTGGTGGTGTGGGTGAGTTTAAGGGTAAAGTTAGGGACAGGTGTGGTGGTGTGGGTAAGGGTAAAGTTAGGGACAGGTGTGGTGGTGTGGGTAAGGGTAAAGTTAGGGACGGGTTTGGTGGTGTGGGTAAGGGTAAAGTTAGGGACGGGTTTGGTGGTGTGGGTAAGTTTAAGGGTAAGGTTAGGGACAGGTGTGGTGGTGTGGGTGAGTTTAAGGGTAAAGTTAGGGACGGGTTTGGTGTGGGTGAGTTTAAGGGTAAGGTTAGGGACGGGTGTGGTGGTGTGGGTAAGTTTAAGGGTAAGGTTAGGGACGGGTGTGGTGGTGTGGGTGAGTTTAAAGGTAAAGTTAGGGACGGGTGTGGTGGTGTGGGTCAGTTTAAGGGTAAAGTTAGGGACAGGTGTGGTGGTGTGGGTAAGTTTAAGGGTAAAGTTAGGGACAGGTGTGGTGGTGTGGGTAAGTTTAAGTGTAGGGTTAGGTGTAAGGGAAGTGTCAACAGTGTAATTATAAATGTAACTAAAGAAATTAATTACAGATATAATTGCATGCAGGTATTTTCAAAATGTAAGTACAATGTAAAAACATGTACGTACACAATAAGTGCATTGTATCAAATGATTAATTGAAATGTTAGTACATAGTAGTTAAGGCCACCTAATATAAAGTGGGTTTCATTTTTGCCTCTATCAGCGTAAGAAAGACATTCCCAGTATTTCATAACTCTGCCTGTGTGGTTGAAAAAGGGAGTTGCTCTTTGGTCTTGCCCTTTTCACTCATTGTTAAAAGCTTTGTGGAAACACACCCTCTGTGTGTGAAACATTCGACTGTAATTGCTATTGTGCGGTGAAGGGATGCTGCTTTTTGCCAGTGCACAAATGGAATCTGCTTGAAAGAGCTCTCATAGTGTCACGTGTGTCTCCAGGGTCAATAGCACACACAATAGCATATAAAAGCACCATAAAGTTGAAACGGTTGATCTCACACACTGTTGTCCTTGTCATCCGCAGTGGTTCTGATTGGCGACTCTGGTGTGGGCAAGAGTAACCTGCTATCTCGCTTCACCCGTAATGAGTTCAACCTGGAGAGCAAGAGCACCATCGGTGTGGAGTTTGCCACCCGCAGTATCCATGTCGAGGGCAAGACTGTCAAGGCCCAGATCTGGGATACAGCTGGACAGGAGAGATACAGGGCCATCACATCAGCGTAAGTGTCTTCATAAAATCGATCAAGACATCCGCTAATTTATGTCCATTTATTTATATACATACAGACAGACAGACAGCTGTTTAGATTTAAATGGGCAAATGCTTAAGAGTCAATGATTGGATGATTATTGCTGCCATTATGATGTTTCTAGCATGTTATATGTTTGACAACAGTTCTTCTAACCCTCACTGATGGAGTGTGTAGCTTTTCATTTCTTGAACAACCATGTAGGAAGACACATTATGGCCATATTCCTTGGTAACTCTTGTTGTGAAAAATTGTGAAAGAATGGTTGGGAGGGAGGAAATCATGAAGAATGAATCCTCTGGGGGATATCTTTGGGATGTGCTGGAGGAGACTTTAAAGAGTGCTTGACTTGCATTGTCAATACAAGACCAAAAATCGATGCATCCCAAAGACTTTCCCTATTACCTGAGAGATATCTTGAAATTTAGTGTCCTGAAAAATCACACCAGACAAATATCTGTGGGAATGTGTGTGCCGAACCTTAAAAAAAATTACACAAATATTTGGAGACAAAAAGCAAGTTACAAGTTTTAATGATTTATACCCATTTTTGTGGTGCTTTTATCATCTATAAAGATAGAACGTTATTTCCCATTTGGCATCCTTGATGTCAAATTCTTTTGTGTGCTATATAAATTTTGAGTTCAGTTTCTAGGCCTTTCAGTTAAAAAAAAAAAAGCTGTAAATATACACATGGCATTTCAGGGCCTGCCATGTCCACCTTATTTTTCAGCATAGAAGTAATCTATTTTCTGTGTATGTACAAGATTTCCTATTATATGTAAATGACAACGGACAACAAAGTGCTGTAAACAGTAAAACCATTTAAATGTAATTGAACAAATACCACTTTGCAACATCGAGCAGCATAAAAGTCTGAGACTAAAATAGCTGTAAGCAACTGACACCAAAGGCTTTGCACATTCAAGGTAAAAATGGCTGTACCCACTCTTACATTCTTACCGTGTAATACTATAGGATTCCATACTCCTAAGAAGTAAGGGGCAGCCGAATGAGCTTATAATAATCACATGATCATACACCCTATTATTGAGCACTTTAGGTTGTGGAATAAATAGTGTATATTGTAAAATTGCATCTAATAAATGCATCTTTTTAAATGTGTGTATTCAAAGGTATTACAGAGGTGCTGTAGGAGCCCTGCTGGTGTATGACATCGCCAAGCATCTGACCTATGAGAACGCCGAGCGCTGGCTGAAGGAGCTGCAGGATCATGCTGACAGCAATATTGTCATCATGTTAGTAGGGAACAAAAGCGACTTGCGCCATCTGAGGGCTGTTCCTATGGATGAAGCTAAGGCGTTTGCAGGTTAGTGTTGGGGAAGCTAGTTTGAACTTTAATTCTCATGCTACTCATATTAACAGTTTCTGTTGAGTCATTTTTTTCTGGCAAATCAAATGTATAATTTATTTAAAGTTACACCTTAATACAGTTATAATAAAACTACACCCAAAATACATAGTAGCCTTGAATGAAATATTTCATATTCATATGTACCCTACCGTTCAAAAGTTTGGGGTCAGTAAGAATTTTTGACAGACATTTATAAAGACAAAAGTGTCACAGTAAACACACAAAATATTCTTTTCAAATAAAGGATAGCTGTTCTTTTAAACTTTCTTTTCCTTTAAAAAATGCATCACAGTTTCCACAAAAATATGAAGCAGTTTTTTAATAAATGTTTCTTGAGCTAATCAGCATATTAGAACGATTTCTGAAGGATCATGTGACACTGAAGACACAGGTGCTGTTTTATTAACCTCATATATTTTCAAATACTTGTGTTACGAGGAATTGAATCCATGAAATGTGTGTTGCTAGCTCCATGCTCTTAAAGGCCCCCTGAAATCAAAATTTAAGTTTTTTTAGCTTTTAGCCTTAAGGTTATGAATAAGCTGGTGTGTTCCAAAACAATAACAAAATTCACATTTTGGAGATGCAAGCATTCAAAACTTAGTCTCTCACTTCCGCTAAAATAGATCACAGATTTTTATGACATCACTGTGGACTTCACCTTCTCATCACATCTTCTGTCCAATCAAATGCTCCCTAGAATCTGAAGCGTCCCACCCCCTAAATAGATGCTGAAGCTGTGGCTGAAATCGGTCACTTGTTCACACATTTACTATTTTCTACACGGTATACAGGGGATAGGGAACGATTCAGACAATGTAAATATGCTTTCAGTTAAGTCGAATGAAGTCTGGTTTCACGTTAGTTTCATGCGCTGCTTCGGTCTAGAGACACAAGAGCTCAGAGCGGATCACACTCGCGAGTCGGCGCAGAAAACGAAACATTTCGGACCCATTTAAATTCTGCACAGAATGCTGTATTTCAAAACGATACGGAGGAGATTATGATAAAAAACAGTTGGAGATTAGGAGGAAACTGTGGCTTTACCGAGCTTGAAAGCTTTAGTCAAACTGTGATATAAACAAAGCGCTATTGGCTGTTTTAAAAAATGGGAGGGGCTGTCCCGCCCTGTCTTCCTGTTTCACGGGAAATTACATCAACACATTGAATACTGCTTTGCGTTTCAAGGCACTTCAGAGGGCCTTTAAACTCTTATCCTTTTTCTAGTAATGCTTTTTATTCATGTTGCATGTTACTTGTTCATCTCAGAATTAGTGTGTGCTAGCTGGTGTATGTTCTGTCTAGATATTTACACAATTTTTTTCTTTGATAATGTATTTGAAAAGCTAGATATAAAATAGATGTAAAGTATCTTTGTGTGCGTTTAGGAGATGTCAAATGCTCTGTTGAATTTTGTGTGTGTGTGTGTGTGTGTGTGTTTTACAGAGAAGCATGGACTTTCTTTCCTGGAGACCTCAGCGCTGGACTCTTCTAATGTTGAACTTGCCTTTCAGACCATTCTTACAGGTCAGTCCTGAGCAAATCATCTAAAATGGTGAATCACATTAAAGCTGTCATGTTTCTTTAAGACGTTCTCATTACTGTAATGCGTAGTAGTATTTAAATAGAAGTGTATTAATGCATAGTTTTTTTGTGCTGACTTTTAATTTAAGCTAAATTAAAAAGTTACAGTAATTTTTACTGAATTACAGAATTTTTCAAAGAAACATAATGAATAATGGGCATTAAAAAATCTCAAAAGTGAAACATCCAGATGTATTGCCATAAGGAGAATTTAGGGGTATTTTTAAATTTTGTAATTGTTTATTATTATTATTATTATTAATTTTAGGGTGAAATGTGGCATAAATTGTCATTACTACGTGAGGGGAAAAAACTATTCTCATTGTTGTAGTACAGAAATGAAAATCATCCAGAAAAGCTTTTAATTAAAAACAATAAACCATGATGAATAAAATTGGCTACTTGACAAATGTAATTCATGTTTTAAATAATATTATTATTTTGTCACATTACAGTAATGACAATTTGGGGTTGAGGGAATCTGTTTAGTTAATTTTGGTAACACTTTACAATGTCTCTTTTTTAACATTAGTTAATGTATTAACTAACATGAACTAACCATGAGCAATACATCTGTTACTATATTTATTAATCTATGTTAATGTTAGTTAATAAAAATAGACCTTCATGTTAGTTCACATTGCATTAACCAATGTTAACAAACACAGGTACTTTCTGCTTAGTCACATTAGAAATGTTAAAAAAACAAAAACAGGGAACATTTTTCTTTAATTAAAATAAAGGGGGTGGGGGTGTATTTATTTTACAGTTTTTGTAATATTCAGATGTAGTATGCGATTCAAAACTAAAGCGCTTGTCTGTTATCAAGTATTGCCTCTAGATGGCGTCAAACTCCAAGCCACAGAAATACTCCGATTTTCCTGTGAATGAGTGAAACTGTGTTTTGAGGTCAAACTTTAAAAGTTTGACCTCACAGAAATAGTGTTTTGCTTTCTGCAGTTTTTCTTTTATGTTTATTTTTTTGGGTTGGCCTGGGAAATGCCTCTATTCAGCCACACAGTGTTTCACAGTTACTGTGTGACAATGAACCGCAGCTGAACTGTCAGTGACATACCTGAATGATGACTTTTATCAGGTAACCATCCGTAATGCCGGAATCTCTGCCCGACTCTCTCCCACACAGAAATCTACCGTATCGTGTCCCAGAGGCAGATGTCAGGGCGTGGCGAAGACAGCTTCTCCCCCAGCTCCAAAGTGGTTCCCATTACTGTACAGCCTACACAGAATTCTGGCAAGCAGGGCGTCTGCTGTCAGAATAACTGAGCTGCCACAGCGCCACCGTGGGATCCGGGGAAAATCAACAACTTTGTTGGGCTGGGCTGCGATTTTGACTGTGACAGGCCGACTGCGTTGTATTCCCTGCGTGTGGTGTGGTTAATGTATGTAACGGACTTACTTAGTTATGCCCAGAATTAGTGAGTAATAATCTTAAAAATAGGACAATAAGAGATGTTGAAATTCAATGGATCAAGCATTTTCTCAGAACTAAGAGGCCATGCTTCTTGTTTCAGACTAATTAGAAATGAGCAGTTAGCTGGGGCACTCGGACATGGCTGCTTTTTTTTTTTTCGCACTTTTTGCCTCCTGTCAAGCAATGGGCAGGAAGAGCGAGGAAAAAGTGCTTAGAATGTGTAACGCTACCTTTAAATAACTCTTGAATGCTTTCTGATCACAATAGGGATTCACTTCAAATTATATGTATTTTTTTCCTCTAGTGTGCCACCGCAGAAGTAGTCTGACAACTTTGTGGTCATCTGTTCGGTCAATTCTTACACTGACACCGCTGTAACGGCTCTTTTGTATTTATTGAATGCAAATATGATCTTATGATCTGTGGTATTTTTGCTTTCTTGTGTCATGCTTCTGTGAACCGTTTTTTTCCATTACTAGATTATTGGCTTTCTCCTTCTAGTCATGGCGCTGGGAGTGTTTTCTGTGGATCAGAGCAATCTTAATAGGTTGAGCTAATAGGCAGATGCACGTGATGTAGTGTTTGAGTATAGGAGTGTCGTCTATTCTGATTTAGGGTTGGGAATTGTTATCTGGTTCTCAAAAAACAAAACATACCAAATTATATTCATGATGTCTGTTATCAATTTTTGTATGTATGCATTCTTTTGCATGGGCATAAAAAATATGCATGCAATAGATACACCATGCATTAAACTTGTCCTATGGCATGGCGATCATTATGCATCTAATTTCTTGTCAGCTGTGCATTAAAATAGCAGTAAACTTTCAGGCACATGATTTTTGTTTCCTACGTTTAAAAAAAAAAAAAAGTTTGGAAACGCCTTTTGTGGTATATAAAAATAATGTTATTATTATTATTATGTTTTATTACTGTTCTGATGAAATTCTCCTAATTTCACAACAGACTTGTTAAGAGGGTAAAGAATGGAATATGATTTTTCCAAACATTTTCCTCAGAATTACTAAAAAGAACCAGAATCATAAGGAAGAGTTAATCTATAAATGAAAATTGTTGTCAAATTACAATACAATTTTTGACTTTGTGTGAACTATTCCTTTAAATACCTATCCCTACTCAGAGAACAGATGCGGGTCAGATCAATTTTATTTCTGCTTCATATTGTTTTGTTGTACTTTCTGTGGCACATTTGCATGATTACTTTTGCTTTAGCTGGTTTCTGGGTGTTGTCTTTGGCCTAATAGTCTTTTTTTTTTTTTTTTTTTTTTTTTTTTTTTTTGCAAAACGAGCGGCAGGTGGGATTCGGTTCTCTGAGAGGAGCTTCTATCATTGGGTACATTGACCATATGATATTGCAAGGCAGGGGAACTGATGGCTTGTGATGTACTGCTGAGGTTTTCTTACTGGAAGCGAATTCCTCTCTGGCCACCCTTGTTATCTGCTACATGTAACCCGAAGAGCAGCATGTCTCTTGAGATCTCACTCACTGTCCCAGCTTTTCTGTCTTCTACACTTTTGGTGTGGTTTTATCTTTGCGTACGTTTGCTGTGGTGTTCAGATTCTACTCTCCTCAGGATGGGGAGGCCGGGGTCGCGCTTTTGGCTTTATTTTTATAGTAGTGTTGTAATTTGTTTAAATACATGACACGAGGTGTTTCCTTAAATGCCTTGCCTGAAAGATTTATGCTAATGCCATCAATCTGTTATGCTGAATATCAGCCGTTTAGCTGGAGTCGTTGATAATTACTGCTTTGGGAAGATTCTGTCATCGTGCCTGTTCTTTTCCCAGTGGGACTTCTGAACAAAGGCTCTGAATGCTGCAAATACATTTATACATTTTCAATGTACATGGATGTTTATCAGCTGCTGGGTTTTTTAACTTGGGTTTACATAGACACTATTTTTTTCAGGGTTCCCACATCTTTTGACCAGTGACTTCCACATGACCTTTCCAGTCGTTCCTGAATACTGGATAAGGAAAATCATGGTAGAGAGCGATTGCACTCACAAGGAGCAATTTCTAGTTGATGAAATATTTATGAGATTTTTTGAAAAGTTATTAATTTCAGTACATTTTTCCAGGTCATTTTAAAATTCCCTGATACTTCTAGATATTTCCATGAACGTGGGAACCCATGAACACTTTTATTTTTAAAATAGTTGGTGATTTTATTTTATTTTTGCAGTTTTCTGTGTATTTAAATGACATTCATGAATAAAAGCAGTTTTGTTTCAAATCATCAGGTGTACGACCAACAGAATTCAGGGTAGCAGTGATTATTCAGTTTGTTTTATTAGAAACATTTACAATACAATTTCTTGAAAATAACCAAAAAAATCCAAACTAGTATGGCATAGATACATTGATCAAATATCAAAAATGAAGGTCACAAAGAACATGTTCTAAGGAAATAACCTGCAGTTTGCGTGCCCCGTGTAGACACGACACTGAATTATGAAATTAAAACGACTCGTGGAGTATCGGCTAGCCTCGTCTATGATATGGCAAACCCCTCGTTTATCAACAATAAATTGAACACTAGTACCAGGAGATGCTTGACCAAACTAATGCACTAAGACCACTATGAGAGCTGTATGAAACACTTCTACTGTGCTGGAAGCTACCAAATACAGACTGTCGGACTGGAGTAACTCATCCCAAGCGAGGTCACGTCAATGACCATCCTAACCCCCCCCAACCCCCATGTTCCTGTCTGACTGAAATTGAAACCACTACACAACTATCATTGCCACCACAGAGCCAAAACAAAGTCGAGATGCGTGTTCACCATGAAGTAAGTATTGAGAGATTATGATGCTTCTCCGTGTAATCTTGTAAACAATAGTTCACCGCTTTGACATGTTTGAGACACTCTCGGAAATAATGAAACGTAATCATCAGCCCTTGAGTGTACTTTGTACATAAGCCTCATTTGTATGTGACAAAACAAGTTGCCAGTTAAGAGATGATACAAGTTACATGCAAATAACGGTATTACTGTGAGTGTGCTCGAAACCTGCATTCCGTTCACATAATCTGGAAACAAATATGATAACGGAATGTCTGATTTGCAGAAAAAAAGTGTGATTTGTTTTTTGTTTTTTTTGTTTTTTTTTTAAGTTGTCATGCATATTTTGAAACGATTGGAAATTGGAACATCATTACATGTAGTTGATTTTTGCTTGTATTACTATGCACAATCATTTTTCTGTTTCACCCTGTTATACTTCAGCCTGTTATCGCTTCGTAATAATTGCATTTAAAAACAAAGCAATTTAATAATAAAAAAAGGAAGGGACCCTTTATTCACTCAGCTATGGACGAGTACACAACACTTCTGAGTGCTTCTAGTATGCAAAAACGCGGTATTGAGGCACAAAGTTGAAGTGACTAAAATTCCCCGAATGCTATAAAATATTTCTGCCGTTAATGCACACATTAAAACGGCACGTTTTAAAATATAAGCCTTTGAAACCCCACCCCACTCGTTTTATGCTGTCAGAAGTGTGAAGGATTTTTCTAACTTTCATAAATAAAAATTCTATAGTTTTAATCATTTTAGTAGAAATCAACTTCATGCGTTTTAGAAATATATTAACTTTTTTAATTTATTAATTAAAAAACAAAACGTCTTGAAGTTACTTATAAATATGTTTGCTTCATTAAAGATATTCATAAATAACATCCAGATACTGACCTCTTCCTCTATGAAATAATAATGCATGTTAGCAAAATAGAATCTTACGAAACAGCTATAAGACATTTTTTTTCCCTTTTAAGTTGCTTTGTATAAATGCTGTGAGGAAGAACCTAAACAGATATGGTGGTATTTCTCTAGCCATGAATTTCAACTTAAAGCTCACTTTTGATAAACAAACAAAAGGCAAAATTAGACATTGGTTGGGTGGCCTTTTTTACATTCAAATACATTATTTGCCCTTTGTACTATACTGAAAGGCATTATAATTGCTTAAGTGCATCATGTATATGTTCTCTGGTGATTCTATGGAACAGACGCTGCAGTGGTTACAGATAAATACATGCAGCTTCGCTATCTGCTATGTAAGAACATATAAGAGTATATACTGTTCGCCTTGTCGGGCGTATAGAAAACCGTAATGGGAATGCAGGTACAGTTCAGCTCATACATTTGCAAACCCCTTGAAGAATTTTTACATTGCATTTTATTAGATTTTTTTGTTTAGCACATCCCTAATGCAGATATTTCAAAATATTCCACAAGACTAAAATTGTTTGCATGCCTTTGTATAGCATCAATGAGTGTTTGTAATCTTAAGTGATAGTCTCGAGTCTCTGGTTTGTCCTGAGCGGAGACACAGCCCACTGTTCTTGACAAACATCCCCCAAGTTCTTTGGTTTCCCAGCATGCTCTGCACGTTTGAATTTTCCCCCACAGCGGCTGTACGATGTTGCTCTTCAGCTTTGACGCTCGGGTCAATCGAGGGACTCGTGGAGCTTTCACAAAAGGCTGCAAACAATCATTGATGCTCAAGGAGACATTATTCAGAACGGAATAATTAGTGTGAATTATTTTGTATATGGCATCATCAGGGCAGTACTAAATAAAATAAAATCTTTAAAATGCACCTAAACAGATTCTGCTAGGGGTGTGTAAACATATGAGCAAAGAAAACCGTACAAATTCGGGTATTTGTGCATTAGATACTTCAGAAATATGTTTGGAAAAATAAACTGGTATCATTGTACAGCGTTATATTTAAACACCAGCTGTAGTCCTCACTAAAGTTCTCTGTAGTAGTGGCTCTGTTATATTTTATCTACACAGGCTGTTCAAAGGTAAATAATGCTCTGTAAAATAATTTTCCAGCATGCACAACCAAAAAGAAGCAAGAGAAGCTGTTGAATTGCAACTATATTTAACAACACCACGTAATTACTGAGGAAAAAAAAGCAGAAACGATTCACAGTGGTTCTTAAAGTTAAGCTTCACGTTAGACAACACATTCTCGTTAAACCTGTTCGACTCTAAACTGGACCACTTTTCCTGTGAATCTGTTGTCGTACGTTGTGACCACTCCCCCCTCTTGATCAGAATGGCTTTTTGCATGAGCAGTTATTATTCTGGATTAGGCATAACAGTAGTGCCCTTATCAATGTAAAATTATGATGGAATTTGCCAGTTGATTAGATCGTTCTGATATGCATTTTAAATATATTTTTTATTTCTTCTGATCTGCTCTTACATGCAGTATATCCTGTCAATAGGGTGCGAGAGATTTGTTTTTTTTTTTATATTGTCATAACCGTATGCATTCAGTATAGGCAAAGCAAATGCTGTACAAACTAAACTATATATGAATTAATTCCCCTATTGATTGTGATAACCCTATTTTTTGGTTATGTGTTTTCTGAAGAGCTTTCAGATTTTGGGGCATCATAACCTCACACACTTTTTAATTTATTTAATTTCTATTGGGATGATGCCTTACGTAATAATATTACAAACTAGCAAGTAGGCTATTAGAGACTATTACAATTGCTTATATAGTGAAATATATTTAATGATATGCCTATGGTAGTCAGTCTTTATTATACATCTCCTAAATGTCAATAAATATAGTCTTATTCCTATCAAATAAATAATACTCAAAAAGGTTTTGCTGTGATTGGTTGTATAAAGTCTTTAACAGTTAAAATGTCTCCTTTTCAAAGCCTGCATTGAATAATATCTGGCTCTGAATACTTAAACAGCACCTTCTTCATTGATTCAGGCTACATTCTTTGAACAACATCATCACTCTGAAGCTGCAACGTTTGATTAAGAAACTAAACTTTTGAAGTGCTGCATTTTCAAATCGGGAAAGTCGTTACTGCTTTTGTTTTGCTCTCAAAAAGGGCTTTTATTGTGTAAATACAATGTGCATGGCTTTAATCGATTCTTAGGGTTATCAACCACTGCAAAGCATTTTTGTAACAGTGCATTTTTCCATAAAGATTAACTGATATCTTGTTTTATTAAGTATTAAGACAGTTATTGCTGTTTCCTGCGTACGCTGACCTGGTGACCTTAACAGAAGCAGGAGAACAAAATGTGGTTTACAGACAGACAAATGTTCTGAATCAGATTCTAAAATCCTTGCTATTACAGTTTGCATAATCAATTTTTTTCAGAATGGTTTTGGTTTTTATATATATATAGTATAAATGACCGAAATGCACAATCATACATTCCTTCAATGGACGAGCGTCTGTCCCTGATCAGTGCTGGGGATTTGAAGAACCAGAAAAGAAGGTAAGAAAAACCTCTATTCAATGCCGTCGTATTGTGTCCTTTCATTTTAAAGGAAATTAAGATGCCGTTTCTAAAGACTGTGATATTTAGAAATAACGCCAAGTGACTTGTTCAAAATGCGCTATCCGTGCAAATACAACCAACTAGCCCAAAGTATAACCCAAGTGCAATAACGATAATATTTGCCATGTGAGTTCGCTGTCGAGAAATGCACATGCTTTTCGATTGCAAATGCTGTTTGAGTTCTTAATAAGGTGCTTTTAAGAGCTTTCATTGAAGTTTGTTTCTCAAATCTGAGAGTTACTTAAAGGGACTTGAAATATATTTTGATTAAAGAAAGTACCTTATTACATTGACACTTATAGAAAGTACTTATTCTCTTAAACAAAAACACTGTCAGGCGCTAATGCGGCCGTAATACATAAAATCATGAGGCAAAAAACTACTGTAACAGTCAACTGAGCGTCAAAACTTTTCAGAACTAATATTTAAGATGCTAATGGCTCAAAGGTAAATCATTATAGTAAGTTAAATACAATCACAAGCTTACCCTAGCATATCTTCTAACACCGCGCACATGTGGCAATGGCGCAGAGAGGCTTGATGGGGGGAAAAAGCGACCCATTTCAAACAGAGTACATTTTCAGTGGCTCCATTCTTTTGTAGTGGCCTTCTAGCGAGAGGGGGGAAAAAAGACAGTTTCCCAACCTCAGAATGCTCTAATCCCCTATCCCGAAATCCCCTAGCCTGCAATGAGACAGGCAGTGGGTGTGTAATTTGATTCAGCATGAGCGGCCACCAAATTGGGCGTTTCCCCCCCTGCTTTCTTGTCAATTACAATTGTCTGATTTCATTGTGGAGTTCAAGGTTGTTCTCCGATTGGCTGCTTGTGACCGTGCACTGGCAGGGCTGTCTCGAGGGGGTCACGGCAGGATGTCCCGCTCATGAAGGAAGACTCCATGGAAACTTCGACGGCCTGCCTCTCGTGCACATTAAACGAGGAATTCGGTAAGTTGAATTAAAAAATGCTTTGGGTCTATCTCATCACGCTGTACCCAGAACGCCAGGATTTCTCTTTGAAATAAAATCTGCTCTTGAATTTTTTTTCACCCCATGGCAGGACAAAAGAGGCCCCCTTTCTCCCCATTGGGAATAGCTGAACGGGAGAGAGAGGAGAGAGCGATCGACAGGAGGGGCCCCAGCTGCACCTAGTTTAGCCCCCTGCGCGGCGTCTCGTCCATCCTCATTCACGCCACTGTACGCCGCCCCTCCTTCCTACAGCAGTTGCTTTGCACCTGGACTCTGATGTATGGCTAATTATCAGCTCCTCCTAGGGCAGGCCATGTCGGGGCGCTCCGGGGATTGTACCACCACTGCGACAAAACAATATACTCTCTGGGAGGAGCTTCGGAGCTCTGTAGTCTTTACAGCGTATGCACGGAGCAGTGAGTAGAATTGGAGCATAATTCCCCCCCTGACAGCCTGACCCTTTAGAGAAAAAAAAAAACTTAATCTAAAGTACGATATGCAACACCTGCCTCAGTACGACAGCTTTGCAACTCAAATGCAGGACCTCGGGAGTGGGTGATTTACATTGTACTGTAGCTCGGAGTCTTGCTTGCTTTTGTCTATTTGGTCTATTCAGGATCAGATTACAGGCCCCCTCCCCTCAATCGCCCCCTCAGCTTTTTTCTTTTTTTTGTACATCTCATGCCTCATGCTCATAATTAGCATTTTACAAAATAAATGTGTGGAAATTGAAAAAAATCATAAGGAAATGAGAATAAAAATGTTATTAAAAGGAACCCGGGAAAGACCTTTTGAACAACAGAATGCTGGATGAGTTTCAAGGTTTAAGCTGACCAATCAATGTGCTCTGAAAACAGTTTTTTCTTTTCTTGTATTGTACCTAATAAGACCTTTTTAGATGCATCACATAATAGGCTGACTGGTGCAGAAACAAAACCAAACCAAAAGTGAAACTCCCTGTTTTACTCGTCAATTACCCGTTCAAATATCGATTAGCAAAGCAGATACTAATTGTGTAATTGTGTCGTTTAGAACATGATCCAAATTTAAAGCCACAACGACATCAGGTCGTATATATATATCAGCCCATATCGGCCATTTCTATACCATCTATTTCGCATAGACATCTAGCAATGTAATGTTTTTTTGACAATCGCTTTACATCAATTTTAAGGTGCAAAGATTTAAGATTCTAGTTTGCCTTAAAAAAAAAAAAAAAAAAAAAGAATACTAGCTCATTTGCAGAAGATGCTGGGATGAAAAACTATACTCCAATCTTAGGAAATAAACTTGTAATGATATTTTTTTAATACCTCCCCAGCAAAGGAAAAGTGTAAAATGTTCACATTATTTCTCCTGTTGCCGTCCACACAGCATGTGGAAAAAACAGCACCAGTAAAAAAATAAAATAAAATAAAGAAAAAACAAAAATGAACATGCTAAGAACTACGTTCTTTCCATTTTTAAAAAAACTTTTATAAAATATATATGTATATATGTGTACATATAAAAGAAAAATCTGAAAATACTTCTTCCTCTTTTTTTAGTAAAGCAAGCAGTGTGTTCTAAAATATCTGCTTGTTTTGGTTTTGTGTTTTCTGAAAAATAAAAAAGTGAATACTGGCCAAATAAAAAAAGATTAAAAGTAAACTGATTCTACAGAGTAAAAACAAAGCACAAAAAAAAGAAAAACAACTCTTTAAGAGAATATTCGGATGGCCTGTGTGACCAGGGTGTGGCAGACAGGGCACTCTGGATGGTTTAGCTCACAAATTCGGATGGCGCACTCCATGCAGAAGAGGTTATGACCACACGGGACCAGAGCGGCCGTCACTTTGCTCTCAAAACAGGTCATGCAGTCCCGAGCCACGGCGGGCGGTGAATCCGGCACGGGGAGACGTCCGGTGAACGCGGCCGTGGTGGCGGTGGGCTCGCTGTGGGCGCGGCGCGCCTGGGCGTGAGGAGACCCGACGGCGTTGGAGTTGCTGGTGCCGCACGGTTCGGGCAGACCCGGCGACAGTCTGGTCAGAGGGAGAGGCAGGCCTCCAAAGCTTTTGGAGCGCTGCTGGGCATAGTAAGCCACCTGTTTGGGATAGTCGGGATCGCCCCAGCTTTGAGTGCCCTCTGAGCCGAAGTACGAGCACGGCTTGTCTCCATTGCCGTGGTTGGTAAAGTCACCTTTACTGTAAATCCCACCTCCTCCTCCTCCTCCGCTACTTCCGACCATGGTGTCTGAGAAATTCTGGCGATAGCTGCTGGCAAGCGGTTTGCGTGGGGCCCCCTGTAGCCCCCACACCTGCTGCAGGCGGCTCTCCAGACCCCCGTTGCCACTGTCAGGGCCCAAGCAGTCGTTCTCATTGTTGTGGTCATGCAGGCCACCCGTGCGGAAAGCAATGTGCGCCTCGATTTCCTCCCGAGCCCGTTCGGCGTTCCCGGGGGAGCCGGTGATCTCGAAGACCGGGTCACGGTCGCGGCTCGGGGTCACGATATAAGTGCACGTTTGCTGCTGGATGCGTTTTATAGTTGAGCCTTTCGGTCCGACCACCAAACCCACGACGCGGTAGGGCACCCGCACCTGTATGGTGGTCTGGCCAGGTAGCGGTGCAGGAGGCGAGCCGCTGAATGAGACGCCCAACTTGTTCCTGGAGGCCCGCAGCATGGAGAAGTGCTCTGCAGCAGAGATGATTTCGCGTCTGGCCAGGGCCACGTCCTCTTTGCGGCCGGTGATGAGGAAGACTGGTTCTTCGCCTCTGACGGGGGTCTTGATGTAGGTGTTTGTCTTTGCACGCAAAGCTTTGATTTTGCAACCTGTTGAGTGGAGAAGCAGTATTATAGTAGTGGTATTACCAATATCTGTCAGTTAATACATCATTTGCTTGTTTGTTTCCAGGTCAAAAGGTCACCCATGCTCAAAATCTGAACTCAATCACAAAGTTCTTCATGTTCTCCATCTCTTAAGTGTAATTTATTTTAACATTTTGGATAGTTTGTGTTTTCAGTTCTCAATTTACTCTAACGCAATTTATTGACCATGTTTGATCATTTTACCATGCTTGAATATACAAAATTCTGCAGATTCATTGAAAAAAGTCAGCAGATTCAGTCTGGGCCTGCCCTTGCTTTTCTATTGTAACCATTATACCAGATATATACTTTTTTTTCATGATAAAAATTAAAATTGTCTTTATTAGCGTTGTCTTTTTGGTACACAATATATAAAAATGTTGGTGTACTAAATTTTTAATATAAAATAAGGATTGTCTTGCTGTATTTGATTAAATCCACTGGACCTTATTCATAAACAGAATTTAATAAAAAAATATTTTTATTGATTAAACAATGTGCACTGAAATATCTTCTGCTCGTGTTTAATGAATGAGGCCTAAAGTGAATTTAGAAATTGCTGTTCGCTGTTGTGGTAAACGTACAAATCGATTAAAACAATGGCTTTGTTTTTTTTTGCTACATTACAGTCTGTCTCAGAAATATTTTTGCTGTTTTCAAAATATAGAAAGAAATATGTTGGCTTTAAATTATCTTAAGTATTTACCATAATAAATCCCATTTAGCATATTAAATTCCAGTCTATGTGGACGTACCTATTAGAATGCAGAAAAAAACAAACCTGTGATTGCAATAGCTCTTAAAAATCACTGATGTCTGAATGACGTCTCCTCTGCAAGAGTGCCATGTGCTAACTGACAGTTACAGGTACTATGATATCCAGCACTGAAACACAAATTGTAAAATGTGTTTTCAGATGTAAATTCCATAACTATTCTCTCGCATCTGCAGATGGAGTTCCTTCGAGGACGAAGCAAGCAAGCTAAATCACCCATAAAGTTATTGTTGAGATACGAATTCATAACAAGGTGTGGTGCTCCACAGCATCTGCCTCGTGTACAGCACCAGAGTATTTATTAGCACCTCAGTGGTGTCTTATCAAGAGTGAGGTGGCTTTCTCCGCCCAGGGGCCTGTTCAGTGGATAGATCTCTGCACACTGGTTTCATGCCTCATTGTGTAGAGCAGAAGCTAAAAAAATAACCTGGATGGACTGTCTAGCACTGACAGCGGGGAGCACAGATTCCCTCCCGCCGTTGAATCGTCCCTCTCGCTGCAGGAGCGCATCTCCTAACAGGCATGGCAGCCACTGCAGGTGAACAAAGCACTGGATCCTTACAGCTCAAATTCCAACTAATGGCGATAACAAGAATACATAAGTGCTGCTTTTTTCACCATCACTTTCGCTTGTTATAATCAGGCCAAATGCACCCATCTATTCATAGAAAGATGCAATTAAATTAACCTAATAAAGGCCAAACAAATGTCCAGTTATTCAGCACAGGATGTGGCCGTAATATCAGTAACTAATGAGGTAAAGACCCCATTTCAAATCCTCTTAATCAGCAACTTCCAATCCACGCGCTCACTGCATCCCAAGTTGGATTTGAGCGTTCACTTCAGACACACGCAGGCCACTTTACAACTAGACAAAGTCATTATATGCAGGGAACCCGCTTGCTGTGGACGTTTATTAGTGCATATCTCATCTGGGTAAGATATTAGGTTCTTAATGAATGGACAGTGTGCTCCATAGAGGCTTCCTGACCCCCTGCTTTGAGTGCAGGGCTGTTGTACTGGTAGACGGGGCGTGACTCTAATAGTCTTTATGGTCTGTCTCTCCAGGACCAAATGCAACATGGCTTTCCAGAATACTGCACACTGTGCTTTCAATGTATCATGAAGTGACTTGTTAATCACAATGAGACAACGGGGTCAACAACACGAGATTGCCTCCTCAACTTAATCCAAATATCATCACACATTCAAAATATAACTTTTCCGCCAAGTCACGTTTGTAGCTATCTTCCCATTTCCCCCCCGCACGAGCTTTGCCCTCAACGCACACAAGGACTTTCACTTCTTTGTCTGACAACGCTGTCAGAATTTCAGCACTTTTGGGTGTTCGCGAGACCCACTTTTATGAGCTTCACGATACTGTGGACATAAGCGGTGGACTTAAGTTACCCGACAAGTCCTCTTTGTCTGAGGTTGCCTAACAAAAACAACGTGGTGGTGCTGCTGCATATGAAAGCCCCCAGGAACTACAGAGGCGCGCGAAGGAGCGAATGACACAATGTATCCAGTCAACAAAGACCGTTGACTGTTACATTGTATCCAGCGAGCGCACACGCGTTCCATTTTCTGTTTCAAAAAAACAGAATTACGCGCCCTCAGACGACAAAGGGAAAGCAGCGTGCTGACATTGAAGGCGTGGATGTGGAATAACGCCTTTGTTCTCGTACCCGTTGGTAACTTTGCTTAAAGCTAAGAGGAAATGCCCATGTATATGGCATCTACGCGCTGAAATAGTGGCACAGTTTGGCAAAAACAGACACGTTAAAAAAGCATTACCACTCCCTTTTTCTTTGTTAAGACAGCTCCACACTTAGTTTGAGGCGCACACCCTGGAGAACGAGTTTGAAAGCATGTGAAAGTGCGCATCGTTGTATTTACCTTGCCTCCCCACTATTTCGGCCACATGTTCGGAGCTTGGCACGGGGACGCACTCCGTTATGTTGCAGCCCCGTCCTTTGGTTTCGGTCGGCGAGCTCTCGTACAGGGCGCACAACTTGTTTTTCCCTTGTAACATCCCTGATTCAGATGGGATGTGATTGTGGTGGTTATTGTTACTCCTGTCTTGAACTCCTCCACCACCACCACCCGCAGGAGCCCCGTCCTCGCCCTCTCCAAGACCCAGCAGCGACAGTTGGCCCAGCGCAACTCTAAGGGCACGGGAATCATCCTCCTCCTCCTCGGGTGGCACTAGGAGACCTTCGCTGCCGAAGCCGGAGCCGGCCAAATCCCCGCCGTAGCCCCCATTTTTCTCCATGATCCCTGCTAGAACCAGCAAGCTAGGCATGGCTAACAAAAGAGTGTGAGACAAAGACACTGGTAAGAGACTGGAGGAACAGCACCCTAGCCGCCACCCCGCCCCCTCCTGGTCCAAGTCCCCCCTTTGCGCTAGTCCCTCCCACAGACCAGCCCCCTCTCCGGTTCCGATACGCAGAAGGCGAACGGGACACAAGGATGTCTGCGCCGAGAAGGGCCAGGCTAACTGATGCTCCACCCCGTCTGGTTCACTCAGTCCCCGCCTATGGCAAGCCGTTAAAGCATTTATTCCCTAGAATCAATCTATTTGTATAACGCTTGTACTAATGCTGCCTTCACCTGCTATCTGAATTATCGTAAACACTAGTTTCTTAGTTAAAAAATTGGACGCCCTCTCAAGTCAAAATTTGAATGCGATGAGCTCGAAGTCGGAAATTTTCGATAGCACGTGAAGGCAGCATAAGACTGAGCAACATGTTATTTTATTGTTTTATTTTACAATACTGTTTTTGAGTTTTAAGATTAACTAACAATAAAGAAAAAAATGGTAATAACTGTCTTCCACTTTTTTCATCTTTGAACAATAAAAATTAGTTTGGGCTAATTTCAAAATATATCATTGAGTGTTTACATATACTTTACTTGTTAACTTATTTACTTATCTATTTAATAATTTACTTAATTTTATTATCATGGGAAATGACACGTGCAAAATGCGAATCATTGTCCATCATTTTGCAAGCAATTGGTGATAAAGAAAAACATCATGTTTTCACTGTCAGCAAAACAGAAGCATATAGCTTAATGCATGATGTCATGCAATATTTTATAACAAAATGTATCATAACCAATCATAGCGATGACTCTCAGGTGACTTTCCCACATTTATTCTCAATTACCCCGACTAAACCCAGTGGGTTTTCGCGGTGTCTCGCTGTAACTTCACCTGCGGGTGTTGCTGTTGGAAAAATGTGTGACTTTTACTATATATATTTAAAATTAGCCTAGAATTAAAACAGTAATTGCAATTTTGTTTATTGTTACTTAAACAAAAATATTGTTTGTAAAAATAAAATATAGCTAACTATTTTAACAATAAAGACAATATACATATTTTAATATTTTGTATTATTATTTTACTACTTTATTTTTTGTTAGTAGTCGTACTATTTATCCAGTTACATTTATGGGACATTAAAAAGGTAATTTGTATTTATATTTTTTGCATGTGTAATATAATTATTATTATCCCCAGCAAGTGAGTCACCATCATTCATACAAATATTAACACCAACGTAGGATTGCAGCATTACACATAGACGATTAAGCAATGAATTTAAATATAAATTAGTTTAGGCCTATGTATAGTTTTATACTAGTGTGTTAGTATTTCTAGCGCATTTTGATGCAGTTTGAGAAATACAAATAAATGTTTAAACGGCTTGCCACGCTCTGCCTCGCTGAGACAGTCACCATCCATCCATCTATCCATCCACCCATCCATCCATCCCGTTGCATTTCAGACTCCTTTGTAGCAACCCACAACTCACTCCTAATGAATAATCCAAAACATAATTTTATGCGTAAATATTAGGCTTCAACATCACAGTTCATCGTATTCTGTTGTGAGGAGAGGCGTGACGGAATGATAACACATGTGCGCCTGAAAACAACACCGTCCAGCTGCTTTCTACATTTCCAACAACAGCAGTTCTGTTATGATTCGTGATCAATGGACTGTCATAACATGACCGAAATCTTGCGGTGAATAGTCGTGGTTTTTAAGCGGAGGAACTGAAACATCTGTCCCCAATATTTCCCCAAACCGAAAGAGTTAAACTGACATAATTTGGGGGTCCGCCCACCCTGTTTGCCGTTGGTTGCAGCGGGTCACTGAGTTGTTGTTTGGACTACCGTTGCGCATGGAGTGCTGTTACACTGAGAGGAAGAGCGCACGGGCAGCGAGAAGAAGACATGGGGAGAGTTATCAGACAGACGTTGCAGGATCTGCACTGCACATTTATGGTCGAGAGAGAGAGAGAGAGAGAGAGAGAGAGAGAGAGAGAGAGAGAGAGAGAGAGAGAGAGAGAGAGAGAGAGAGAGAGAGAGAGAGAGAGAGAGAGAGAGAGAGAGAGAGAGAGAGAGAGAGAGAGAGAGAGAGAGAGAGAGAGAGAGAGAGAGAGAGAGAGAGAGAGAGAGAGAGAGAGAGAGAGAGAGAGAGCACGTGTCTAGCAACATCGCAGGCAAACCTTGAACAAAGACCGTTCGTGTTTCCACCTCAGACGCCACTGTCCTCATGATGCCACGCCTGGCGGCAAAGATGAAATCTGGAGCAACAACAACAGCAGCAGCAGCTATAACAATAATATTAATAATAATAATAAATATTATTATTGTAGCTTATTAAGCAAATTGACAACACTCGTCACACTTTGTACCCCAGTGAATATTTTCAGGGTGTTTTATTTTTGAAAATCATTCCTGTACTGAAAAATATATTTATACAATAAAATATAGTTATACATATATATATATATATATATATATATATATATATATATATATATATATATATATATATATATATATATATATATATATATATATATATATATGTGTGTGTGTGTGTGTGTGTGTGTGTATATATATATATATATATATATACTTATATACTTATATATAACTTAATTAATTGATCATATGTTGACCTTAAAGTGGGGCACGTTATCACACTACTATATAATATCAAATATGATTTATATGCAATAGGGTTAGGTATCACAGTTCAAACACTAATAATAACACACCAATGTTTTGGTCAACAGAAGTTATAATTAACACATGCTGTAAAATATATAACACATATCCATATATATATATATATATATATATATATATATATATATATATATATATATATATATATATATATATATATGGATGATGTGCAGTTGTAGACTTACAAATGCATACAGTGCATCAGCTGTGGACAAAAGTGTGGTTGTAGTGACAACATGAGACTGTAGTGTAGTTTGCAAAATCTTGCAGCTTATTTACTGATGCATATTGACTGCACAGAATCACAGAAATGCCATATTTCTCTACCATCAAAGGCAAGCATTTACTCAACTAATTTCTTCTAAAAGATGCAGCTCTAGACATCGACTGCACTCTGTCTCTTCTCCTTTGCATCAACTGTTTTCCAGTATTTTTAATTGGCCAGTCAAAGTTTCCAAGGAGATCATTGCAGCATCAGTCGATCATATGGCAAGACTAATATGAGATGTACAGGACGGGTCTTTCTCACACATTCTGGATCAGTGCCAGCACCATAGTGACAGTCAGTATGTCCAAAAGGTCATTTGCCTCCATTAATGGTGTCTACTGGGAGCCCAAGGCCTAAATCAATATCAACTATGGATAACAGATCATGTTTCCCTGCCTGCCCAGTCTGTCTGTGGGCCTGGGTCTTTTGTTTATAAAGTCCCCCTTTTGTCTTTAAACTCAGAACCTGCGCGTGTAGTCACTGGAAATGTGTTTTGAAGTCTATGCTGAAGATTCTCCCTCCTTGCAGATGCAATATGTTTGCATGTACTCATATTGTACTTACTACACCCACATACTGTAAATGATGACCTAATATGACATCATCCAGTAGAGCATTTGTCAGTACACATGCCATGCCGTAATGTGGTGTCACATAACAATGAAATGAATCAGTCAGCATTATCTTAAACTTAATTTATACATAATAGAACACACACACACACACACACACACACACACACACACACACACACACACACACACTTGAAATAATTTTTGCTTGAATTCCTTGATGAAACTGTAATTTTAAGTAGAACAAAATGAATGTATTGTAAACTAATTATGTCTAATTATTTATTGTATATTATATTATATTATCAGTTTAGAGCAGATACTGAAATTCCGCTCACATTATTATTTTTCATTCGATTTATGTGGAATAAGAATTTCAGCATCTGGTCTGATACTGACATTACATTATATCATATAAATTCAATATTCATTAATAAATCACACCTAATATGAATTATGTTATTTGTGTTTATATAATAATAATAATAATAATAATACAAATATTTCTTCTAAGAGATGGCCTTTTGCTTCTTTATTTTGCAATTGCTTACTTTATCATATATATTTCAAGAGATATTACTATGCACTCAGGTCCTCCTGCTATTGAACGCCATGACTGACCCTTCCCCCTCTCTCTCTCCCTCTCTCACATAAACACTTGGGCTTTACGTTGAGTGTAAATGCTTCTCTGAGCTGGGAATATGAGTCAGGTGAGCATGAGCTCATCTCTTTTCCTCTGCTATGAGGTAATGTATCTCTCTGGAACTCTTTCTCCTCTGTGAGCCAATCATTAGAGGTGCTTCACCGCTGACACACCCCAGTGATGATTCAGATTCTCACTGTCACATGATGCTCACACCCTCAGGTGATGGAAACCACTGCCTGCTGCAATACAATACATGTTTATGGTCCATTCTTTAAAAAGTTTAGGATGAATTTATTTTATTATTAGGTCATAATTATATGTATTATTATTATTATTATTATTATTAATAATGTGTTTTAAAATATTCTCATACGTTTAAGCAGAAGCCTTAATATCAAAAGGTTTCTTTTAAGAGTGTGAGAAACATAAATTCAGTGTCCAAACGGTTTGACTGGCACAAAGAAATGATTTCTGTCACACAGGCAAGGTTAAGGCCGAAGGGTGGCTTATTGTTTTTTCATAGACAATTTGTTGTGTTAAATGTGATCACTTTTATCTATCAATTTAGGTGAAATGATCATCGGCTATTCACACATAAATATATGTGTGAATATGAAATCAATTTATATGATTTATATAAAAAAAAATTCGTTCACAGCATGCACCTTTAACTGGAAGAAGTTTTGCTGTTGTAGAAATAAGCGATCACACACTCCCTCTGGTGGTTGGAATAACGAACTGCAAATCACGCGAGCTGCTAATGCAGCAGATATTTAGCGTAATCACTGCACATGCAAGACAAACAACCATTTTTACTACAACAAGGGTTAGTCTTGTCATAATGTAATGTAACATTTATATCTAAAATTAATGTAATTGAATGTACCCTGTACACAAGTGTGCTATTAGTATACTTATAAAATAAAAATAAGAAAGTCTTTTTATACTTCTCATAAATTAAAATTACACTTAAGTAGCCTATACTTGACTTATACTGACAGAAAAGTAGGCCTAAGTATATTTGACCTATAGCCTACGCAATCGAGATGTGTTCATTCATTTGATTGAGTAGCCTATTAAATGCTTTTAGTTTGACATTTTGTCTATGTTCATTGTTTGAAAATATTGATTATAAAAATAAAAACAGATATGTTCCTAAATCTGAGAATGTGAATTTTTAGTCCACTGGTAGTGTACATAGGAACTTACTTCAAATCAAGTATAAAAATGAATACCTAAATAGGAGTAGCCTATAATTAAAGTGCTAAAATAATATATAAATAGTAAGCATGATGTTAAGTTCACAGTACAAAGCATAAAACTACTAAACTAGTGGTTTGCTGAGAGTACACTTCAAAGTGTATTTTTATAAACTAAAAAATGTGATACAAGTATTATATCAGTACACCTTTACGTTCACTTCTAGTAGTTGAAGTGCAAACGAAAAATGCAACGCTAAGTTGTAAACTAGTTGTGTACTCAAAGTTTACTAGTGTTACACTTAATGTATACATAAAAGTATACTTTTATACTCTAAAAGTGGGCTAATTTAGTCCCAAGTAGTATTGAAATAGTACGCTTTCAAGTATACTACTAGTATATTGACATTAGTATACTTGCTACATGAAGTATACTTGAAAATATACAAACCCGATTCCAAAAAAGTTGGGACACTGTAGAAATTGTGAATAAAAAAGGAATGCAATAATTTACAAATCTCATAAACTTATATTTTATTTACAATAGAATATAGATAACATATCAAATGTTGAAAGTGAGACATTTTGAAATGTCATGCCAAATATTGGCTCAATTTGGATTTCATGAGAGCTACACATTCCAAAAAAGTTGGGACAGGGAGCAATAAGAGGCCGGAAAAGTTAAATGTACATATAAGGAACAGCTGGAGGACCAATCTGCAACTTATTAGGTCAATTGGCAACATGATTGGGTATAAAAAGAGCCTCTCAGAGTGGCAGTGTCTCTCAGAAGTCAAGATGGGCAGAGGATCACCAATTCCCCCAATGCTGCGGCCAAAAATACTGGAGCGATATCAGAAAGGAGTTTCTCAGAGAAAAACTGCAAAGAGTTTGAAGTTATCATCATCTACAGTGCATAATATCATCCAAAGATTCAGAGAATCTGGAACAATCTCTGTGTGTAAGGGTCAAGGCTGGATAACCATACTGGATGCCCGTGATCTCCGGGCCCTTAGACGGCACTGCATCACATACAGGAATGCTACTGTAATGGAGATCACAACATGGGCTCAGGAATACTTCCAGAAAACATTGTCGGTGAACACAATCCACCTCCCATCCAGACGTCGTCTCTTTCAGGGAAGACCTTGCATTTTCCAACATGACAATGCCAGACCACATACTGCATCAATTACAACATCATGGCTGTGTAGAAGAAGGATCCGGGTACTGAAATGGCCAGCCTACAGTCCAGATCTTTCACCCATAGAAAACATTTGGAGCATCATAAAGAGGAAGATGCGACAAAGAAGACCTAAGACAGTCGAGCAACTAGAAGCCTGTATTAGACAAGAATGGGACAACATTCCTATTCCTAAACTTGAGCAGCTTGTCTCCTCAGTCCCCAGACGTTTGCAGACTGTTATAAAAAGAAGAGGGGATGCCACACAGTGGGAAACATGGCCTTGTCCCAACTTTGAGATGTGTTGATGCCATGAAATTTAAAATCAACTTATTTTCCCCTTAAAATTATATATTTTCTCAGTTGAAACATTTGATATGTCATCTATGTTGTATTCTGAATATTGAAATTTGAAACTTCCACATCATTGCATTCTGTTTTTATTCACAATTTGTACAGTGTCCCAACTTTTTTGGAATCGGGTTTGTACTTAGTCTATACTTAAACTGAACTTAAAGTAGGCCTATTTTTTATTAGGTCAGTTACAGAACTGATAAGCTAATTAGACACAGATTGTATCGATTAATATAAACAAAAGTTAAAAATGTCTTGCTTTTACTGAAAAGCAAGATGCTCTTTGGAACAAGTTAATGACAAGTCCATCCATCCATCCATAAATATTTTAATTTCTAATAGTGTAATAGCTTTTTCCATCACACACTCATCATTATGTTATGAAAAGTATGCTGTAAGTCTTCCTATATACCGGAAACATGTTTAAGCCCCTGCTTTGACTTCTGGGAAATGTTATCAAACAGGTTAGGAGACACAAAAAACATACAAGAATGACCCTGAGAATGTATTTCTTTTAAAATGACAAGTTTATTTAACATTTCAAGAGGATTGCACACACCCAGAAAGTGCCTTGGAAAAAATAGCAAACTTTTTTTTTTTTTTTTTTTTTTTTTTTTACCATTTTCGTGCTTATGATTAATGTTAGCATACATATATGTTAAAATCACACATTTTCAAACCATTTTTATATTTGTCTATTATTAACAATATCTACAATTATTAAACCAACTTGCTGCAGTCGGAAGTTCTGTGATCAAACACACCCTCTAGTGGTTGAACTACAAACTGAAACACACATGAGATCTCCATTAAGTCTGAGGCATGAAAGAGCAACTTCTGAGCGGTAACATTATCATCTGGGAACATCTCAGAATAGTTTCTGACAGTGAAACATCTAGTATGTCATCTTAATCAACCAATATATTAAAATGGACAACACATAACTGTTTGCTACATCACATATAATCTCTGAATAAAGTACAGCAGAACTAAATTATTCTCAACATCCAAAAATACACTTAAAAAACATTTGATTGTTGGCCATAACATTACATTTCCCAGGCACAATCTGAAAGATGTTTCTTAAATCACCCCAAAAAAATCTTCAGAACACAAATAAAGATGTTTTGTTGTAATCCGAGAGCTCTCTGACCATTCCATAGACAATTTGCATGTGTAATATAAAATGTGTATGCCAGCAGCCATATCACCCTGTAGGCCAAGACTGGTTTCCCACTGAAGCTAAGCAGGGCTGAGCCTGGTCAGTACCTGGATGGGAGACCTCCTGGAAAACCAGGTAGCTGCTGGTAGAGGTGTTAGTGAGGCCAGCAGGAGGTGCTCACCCTGTGGTCTGTGTGGGTCCTAACGCCCCGGTATAGTGATGGGGACACTGGACTGTAACAAACACCGTCCTTCAGATGAGACGTTAAACCGAGGTCCTGACTCTCTGTGGTCATTAAAAATCCCAGGATGTCCTTTGGAAAAAGAGTAGGGGTATAACCCTGACATCCTTGCCAAATTTGCCCATTGACTACTGTCCATCATGGCCTCCTAATAATCCCCATATAGCAGAGGTCTTCAACCCTGCTCCTGGGGACCCACTGTCCTGAAAAAGTTTATTTCCAACCTGCTTCGGCACACCTGGCTGTGTATTTTCAACAAGTGATCCTGAAGAGCTTGATTAGCTTCAGCTGTCTTTGATTAGGGTTGGAGCTAAACTCTGCAGGGCAGTGGATCCCCAGGAGCAGGGTTGAAGCCCTCCGCCATATACTGATTGGCTTCATCACTCTGTCTCCTCTCCACCAATCAGCTGGTGTGTGTTAGGCGTTATGGCCCAATATGGCTGCCGTCGCATCATCCAGGTGGTGCTGCACATTGGTGGTGGTTGAGGAGATTCCCCCCTTCTATATGTAAAGCGCTTTGAGTACCCAGAAAAGCGCTATATAAATGCAACAAATTATTATTATTATTATTATTATTATTATTATTATTATAGCAATTTAATTCACACTTTCAAGGCCCAGAAAGATAGTAAAGACATCGTTAAAATAGTCCATGTGACTCCAGTGGTTCAACCTTAAATTTATGAAGCGACGAGAATACTTTTTGTGCGCAAAACAAACAAAATTTATTGAAAAAGTATTTGCAATGGAAACTGCGTAGGAAACTGACACAGGCTAGAACGAAATTGTTGAATAAAGTCGTTATTTTGGTTTGTTTTTGTGCACAAAAAGTATTCTCGTCACTTCTTAAAATTAAAGTTGAACCACTGGAGACAGCCACATCTTGTTTAGTAATTGTAGTTATTTACTATCTTGAAATTTACACTTCATCAAGTTCATAACTGCCACATGAACACATCAAATGTTTTACTGAAGTTTGTCAGTCAGTAATAAAGTCATTGCCACATCTAAAATAGCTATTAAATAGCTATTCCTACATTCCCTAAAAAGGAAGAAAACACAATCCACATTCTCCCTGCCTGAACAATCTGTCCTAAGATCTGCGCCATTGTAGGTCTGAATAAAACAAGTCTGTTTACCATTCTAGAGACCGGGAGATCATATGGATTCATATTCATGGCTGCAACCACATGAACAGGGGTGATGGTCGGAGGGAGTCTCGCTCTGGGCACAATCAGGAGCTCTGCTATGATTTTCCCCATCGCCCACACATCAGAGTACTGGTCTCTGTATTTTCCCTGGAAAATCTCTGGAGCAGAGTAACACCAGTTGCCTCCTTCTGTGCCAAAGCAAAGGCCGTTCTTTTCAAATCTGGCGAGTCCTAAGTCAATTATGACGGCCCGATAAGTGCTGTGTTCCACCTGTGAATGAGACATGCTGTAATGACTGAGCTGTATTATCTGATAAAAGTTCATATATTTGCTTTTTAGTTTATGAGTCAACCAGTATATGCACTGAAAAAACATTTCAAATGAGTGAAGTTCATTCATAACTCTCCTTATTGTGATAGAGTAAAATCTTCAGAATATAGAGCTAATTGGACACTGTCCACAGGACATTTGTTTGGGAAAATAACCCACACAAAGCATCTCACCATGATGTTGTCAGGCTTGAGATCCTGGTGGACAATACTCCTTCTGTGCATGTAAGCAAGGCCTTCACACATGCCATTGATAATGGTGATTATGACAGGCTTTGTTAGCTGTAGAACAAGAAAATAAAAAAATATTACCAATGATTTGCATGAATAAAAATCCAACTATATACTTCTTGAAGAACCGTTAACACCTATGCAACATTTCCATTGCACAAAAGGTTCTTTATAGTGGAAAAGGGTTCTCAGATTATTAAAATATTCTTCACACTAAGGAAAAATATTTACATAAATGTTCTTTAGGGATCCCAAAATGGTTCTTCTATTGCATAGTGAAAAGAAAAAAAAAAAACCTTTTGGGACCTTTTGGAGGAGACTATTTTCTGTTGGGATGGTTTTTGCAGGAAATCATATCTATATACTCTTCATATCCATAAACAGAGAAAAGTCGCTCTGGCTACTTTGACACATGTATGGTGTGGGAGTGGCATAGTTGTCACAATGAGCAAGAACCGTGGTGTTGTCACAATACTACAGTTTCTAACTTAGATACGATACTTGTCAATATTTGATACCATTTTTGATACCACAGGGAAAAACTGCCATGTTTTTTTTTTTTTATATATTATCTAACAGATTTTAATTTTTGCTTGGGAGCATTGGGAGCATTGGGAGGCCCAATTACCTCTGAGTAGTAAAAAACTGGCCAATTAATATTGGTGAGTGAGATTTGCATGCCGAGCCACTCCTTATCCAAACATATACTGTAAGGTCGGCCAGCACTCACTCATTCAGGTTTTGCTGAGGAGCTGAGACAGGGATCCCAGTCATTTAGCGGTGGTTCAGGGATGTAGTAGGAGGGATGTAAAGTCTCTGTTCCCTCCTTCAGGGAACAAGGTTTACATCAGTAACCAAGACCCAACACACGGGAAGAAACCGGCTCCACCCGGAGATTGTAGAATCTCGCAAAGGTATTAGATGTCGCCCATCCCGCAGCTCTGCAGATGTGTGCCAGAGAGGCTCCTTGGCAAATGCCCAGGATGAGCTAACACCCCGAGTGGAGTGAGTCCTCACTCCGAGGGGGCAGGTATCACCTTGGGAGTTGGGACTGGTATGCCAAGGCAATAACATTCAGTATCCAGTGGGCTAACCTCTGTTTGGGGACAGCCTTTCCTTTCTGCTTACCTCCAAAGCAGACAAAGAGCTTCTCAGAGCTTCTGAAGCTCAGCGTAAACGGGAAAAGTGAACGGGATACAGCAACGCAAGGTCTAGGTCTGCCTCCTCCAGGGGGGCAAGTTCGCCTGGTACCTAAAGGAAGTGGTAGGAACTCAAGG
Organism: Paracanthobrama guichenoti; assembly: GCA_018749465.1. Lineage (NCBI taxonomy): Eukaryota > Metazoa > Chordata > Actinopteri > Cypriniformes > Gobionidae > Paracanthobrama > Paracanthobrama guichenoti. The sequence goes on from CM031958.1 coordinate 37,367,924, forward strand.
TATGAGTCGCTGACCAAAAATGCCTGCGGGTCCCCCTCCCTCTTGAAGGATATGAGCTTGGTTAGGAGCACTGTCTTTAGAGACAGGATCTTAAGCTCACTTGACTTTAGGGGCTCAAGGGAGCTCTCTGTCACCAAAGAAGCCACCTTGTGAGATGGGAGTGTTGAGAAAGTGCACTCACAGATTTAGACAGAGATGGCACTTCTGGACCATCAAGGTAGAGATCGTCTGGCTGAGGGCCAGTGTTGTTACTTTCGTCGCCCAAGGGGCGAGGTCAGTCGTTGTGCGCAGTTCCTGCACCAACCCCAGCTCAGAACTACTCTTATGCATTATGAGTGTTTTGGTCTGCAGGACGGCCATCACATGCAAAGTGAAGGTGGCCTGTCCAGCAGCACTTAGCAGCAGCTTAGCAGCCAGAGCTGCTGTCATCTCACAGGAATTTGAGAGCTTGTGGACAATTCCTCCAGGTGGTGGCACTTTGTGGGCATAAATGCAGTGCAGTTGCACACACGTTTAGGATATTTCCATATCGATACCTATTAAAACAACTATATAACACTAACATGGAGCATGCTAAGTCTCTAACCTCTGGGGAATTTAAAAATAGAATAGAGAATAGAGCTTGCTGGCAAAAAAGAGAACTCTACAGAGCTCATAATATAACGAGAATCAACACTGGCTTTGCTTTTTGGAGATGACGAGAACTAATGGATTTGAAATGTTTTATTGAAGTGATAAATTGCCATATGTCATATGTCCAATTCTTTGTAAAGCAGTATCTATTGTGCAGGGTCATATTCACCCACACTGTCCCACAGAGCCAAAGCACACCCAAAACAATGTTCTTCCATAAAATGCATGCAGTTTTGTTTAACCGCTAAAGGACCAAAAATTACATAGTGTACCTTTAAGAAAATATTCTTAGAAGTTAAAATGAATGAATCTTTAATTTTTTTACTAAAATGCAATTGTACCTCCATGTATGACTGTGAGCTGAACATAAGTTTTTCCAGCGTTTTACCAGAGATGAATTCCAAAGGAATATTCCACATGCCCTTAGAGTCCAGCCAGGGATCTGCCAGGAGCTTCACCACATTGGAATGATGCAATGGCCTACAATAAGACCACATGTGCAAAATATGAAATATCACAAAAGGCAGTATCCAGGATATAGAAACTGACTGAAAAGACTAGAAAATTTAAATGCAAACAAATCTCTTTCAGGTTAACTACTAACAGCTAACCTCAGCGTACATTAGCACACAAAATATATTTATTTTATTATTATTCGTAATGTAATGAATGCAGTAATCGCTCACATAACATTATAGCTTATTAAACACTTCCCCTTTTCTCAATTTTCGCGAAAGATAATAGAATAACTAATTAATTTGCATATACACCGATCTACCAAAACAGCCCTAACCCGTCGAGGCAGACCCCTGAAGGTGTACTGTGGTATCTGTGGTAAGATTTTAGCAGCAGAGCCTTTAAGTCCTGTAAGTTGCGAGGTGGGGCCTCCATAGATCAGACTTGTTTGTTCAGCACATCCTGCGGATGTTCGATTGGATTGAGATCTGAGGAATTTGGAGGCCAAGTCAACACCTCAAACTCGTTGTTGTGCTCCTCAAACCATTCCTGAACCATTTTTGCTTTGTGGCAGGAGCATTATCCTGCTGAAAGAGCCACAGCCACCAGGGAATACCGTTTCCATGAAAGGGTTTACATGGTCTGCAACAATGCTTAGGTAGGTGGTACGTGTCAAAGTAACATCCACATGGATGGCAGGACCCAAGGTTTCCCAGCAGAACATTGCCCAAAGCATCACACTGCCTCCGCTGGCTTGCCTTCTTCCCACAGTGCATCCTGGTGCCAATTGTTCCCCTAGTAAGTGACGCACACGGCCATCCACGTGATGTAAAAGAAAATGTGATTCATCAGACCAGGCCACCTTCTTCCATTGATCCGTGGTCCAGTTCTGATGCCCACTGTTGGTGCTTTAGGCGGTGGACAGGGGTCAGCATGAGCACCCTGACTGGTCTACGGCTATGCAGCCCCATACGCAACAAACTGTGATGCACTGTGTATTCTGACACCTTTCTATCAGAACCAGCATCTGAGCTGCAGTTTTGGAGATGCTCTGATCCAGTCGTCTTGCCATCACAATTTGGCCCTTGTGGAGAGACAGGATTTAAGCAGCCCAGGAAGTGACAACGAGGAGGGAAGCTGGGACTCGAGGGAGCATGCAGAGAGGAACTGCTGGAGAAAAAACCGACGAAACCGACGGAGTATGAAGAGATTATTGTTTTATGTTTTGATGGAAAGTACATTGGAGTAAATAAAGAGAACCCACGAGTCCCAGAAAGCCGACCCCCCTGTCTTCTTCCTTATACGAGTGAACATTTGTTACAGTGGTGCCGAAAACCTGGGAATTGGAAGAAGACCGAGCCGCTGCCATGCAAACACCGCCAGCAACGCCATTTGCGGACGTCATACAGGCGCTCGCGGGCCTGCATCGGGAGCAACATCAATCGATGCTGGAGATCCGGGAAGAGCAGGAGCGGCGTTTCCAGGCGCTCTTCCTGGCCCAGCAGCAGGACCGCGAGCTCGTCCGGAGGTGCATCGACATCTATCCCGGCCAAAACCACCCACATGCAGCTCACAAAGATGGGGCCGCAGGACGATCCAGAAGCATTCTTGGATTTGTTTGAGCGGTCCGCGGAGGCATGTGGGTGGCAGCGACTGGACTGGCCGGTGCGCCTCATTCCCTTGTTATCAGGTGAGGCGCAGATAGCGGCCCAACAACTGCCAGTCCAGAACCTCCTGGTCTATGACGGCCTGCGACGGGCCATCCTCCAGCGGGTCGGGCTCTCCCCCGAACAACATCGTCAGCGGTTTCGGTCGCTGACATTAGGGGAGAACACCCGGCCCTTTGTGATGGCCCAGCAGCTCCGGGATGCCTGCCGCAGATGGCTGATGGCTGACCAGTCGACAGTCGACCAGATCGTCGACAAAGTGGCGCTGGAGCAGTTTATTGCGCGGTTGCCCAGGAAGACCGCGCAATGGGTCCAGTGCCACAGGCCGGCGTCGCTGGACAAAGCCATCGAGCTGGCGGAAGATCAACTGGTGGCGTGCCCAGGGGTCGGCGAACTCCTACCGGCAGCTTCTCTCCCTCTCCCTCCTTCGTCCTATCGACCAGTACCAGCGCCCTGGACGAGGGGAGGGTTCCAGTCACGAGGCCCGCCCCGAGGGATGTTCGACGAACTCCAGGGCGGAGCCTCTGGATCGCGGATGCCCTCCCGAGGACGGGAGACTTCCGGGTCCTATCCAGCCTCCGGTCCCATCCCCCCTTTCTCTCCACGCCAATCCCTTGATTCCCTTCCTGCCACTGGGGCAGGGGGAAAGTCTGGGCCGGCCTGTTGGCGGTGCGGGGAACCGGGCCACTTTATAGATCGGTGTCCGGTGATGGAGATAGGAACACTGATCCGGGTCCCCGACACGCCACAAGCTGCCCCCGATCAAGCCGGAATGTACCAAATACCAGTGAGTATTCAGGGGGGTACCTATCCGGCATTGGTGGATTCAGGGTGTAACCAAACCTCTATCCACCAAAGCCTGATACAATCATTGGCATTGGATAAAGGCCGCCTGGTTAAGGTACGGTGTGTGCACGGGGATGTGGTGAGTTATCCGCTGGTGACGGTCATAATTCAATTCCGGGGACAAAAACATAAAGTGAAGGTGGCAGTTAGTCCGCGCCTTCGACATCCGCTTATTTTGGGTACAAATTGGCCCACATTTGATAAATTATTGAGGTATTTGTGTGCGGATGTCTCTTGGGACAAAAGAGGGCGGGGAGAGAGAGCAGTGGTTCAAGTTGGGGAGTCTGAGCCGGGACCATCGGGCACTGTTCCAGAGGAACAGAGTGGTGTAGGGAGGCGGATCCTAACTGACCGCAATGATTTTCCTCTGGAACAGTCCCAAGATGAGTCGCTCAAAAATGCGTTTGCACAGGTCCGATCAATCGACGGACAGGTTCTCCATCCTGATCAACCACTCTCTTATCCTTATTTTGCCATATTAAAAGACAGGTTGTATCGAGTGACCCAGGACACTCAGTCAAAACAAGATACGACCCAGTTGTTGATTCCAAAAAGCCGTCGGGAAATGCTTTTCCGCTCACTCCAATCCTATGGCTGGTCATTTGGGTCAAGCGGCCACACTGAATCGTTTGATGGTCCGTTTTTTTTGGCCGGGCATTCACGAGAACGTGCGCAGATGGTGCGCGTCGTGTCGTGAATGTCAGTTGGTGAATCCACCGGCTTTTCCAAAAGCGTCATTGCGCCCTCTACCGCTTATGCAGGTCCCCTTCGAGAGAATTGGTATGGACCTCATCGGACCATTAGAGCGATCCGCACGGGGGCATCGTTTTGCATTGGTCCTAGTGGATTATGCAACACGATACCCGAAGCAATTGCCCTCCGTAGCATTTCCGCAAAAAGTGTTGCCGAGGCTTTGTTTAGTTTAATCTCGAGTGGGGATCCCGAAAGAGATCCTCACTGATCAAGGCACGGCGTTTATGTCACGCGTACTCACGCGAACTATACGGATTATTGGGCATTAAATCGATCCGCACCAGCGTCTATCACCCACAGACGGATGGGTTGGTGGAACGATTTAATCGCACTTTGAAGACAATGATCCGAAAGTTCATACAGGAAGACGCCAAGAATTGGGATAAATGGTTAGAACCCCTGTTGTTCGCTGTACGCGAGGTCCCGCAAGCCTCCACCGGGTTTTCCCCGTTCTAACTACTCTACGGACGTCAGCCCCGTGGGGTGTTGGACGTTCTCAGAGAGGGTTGGGAGGACGGACCTTCGCAAAGCAAAAACGAAATTCACTATGTCATGGACCTGAGAACAAAACTCCACACACTGGGGCGGCTATCCATGGAGAATTTGTTACAGGCTCAGGACAAACAAAGCCGGCTGTACAACAGGGGAACGAAACTGCGTGAATTTTCACAAGGAGATAAAGTGCTTGTATTACTCCCCACTTCTAGCTCCAAATTGCTCGCCAAGTGGCAGGGACCCTTTGTGGTCACACGGCGAATAGGAAATCTCGATTATGAGGTGATTCGGTCGGATAGGAGCGGGGCACATCAAGTATACCACCTTAACCTCCTGAAGAAGTGGAGTGAGGCGGAGTCAGTGATGTTGGCAACGGCAGTGAGCGGGGAGGAGGATCTCGGGAGGAGGGGGAGATCATCTCTTGCCGTTGCAGCTCGAGGGGGAGATCATCTCTTGCCGTTGCAGCTCACTGACATAGCCCAGTTGCAGAAGCTATTTGCGGATGTGTTCTCGCCCGTACCCGGTCGGACGAACCTCATCCAACACCATATCGAGACAGAGCCGGGCGTGGTGGTTCGCAGTCGGCCATATAGATTACCCGAGCACAAGAAAAAAGTGGTTCAGGAAGAATTAGAGGCAATGCTGGACATGGGAGTAATAGAAGAATCCTACAGTGATTGGGCCAGGCTGATAGTTTTAGTCCCTAAAACGGACGGCTCAGTTCGGTTCTGTGTGGATTATCGCAAGGTGAATGCTGTGTCGAAATTCGACGCATATCCAATGCCAAGGGTTGATGAGTTGCTCGATCGGCTAGGCACCGCTCGCTTTTATTCGACACTGGATTTGACAAAGGGATATTGGCAGATCCCCTTAACGCCTTTATCTAAAGAAAAAACAGCCTTTACGACGCCGTTTGGATTACACCAATTTGTTACACTTCCTTTCGGGTTGTTTGGGGCTCGCCACGCGTTCAGCAGCTCATGGATAAAATTCTGCGGCCGCATGCTGCATATGCCGCTGCGTACTTGGATGACATCATTATCTATAGTAATGATTGGCAGCGGCATATGGAGCACGTGCGTGCCGTCCTGAGGTCGCTGAGAATGGCCGGGCTGACGGCCAACCCAAAGAAGTGTGCGATTGGGCGTGTGGAGGTTAGGTATCTGGGTTTCCACTTGGGTCATGGGCAGGTGCGTCCCCAAATTGACAAGACAGCCGCAGTTGCAACCTGTCCGAGACCCAAGACCAAAAAGGAGGTGAGGCAGTTCCTGGGCTAGCGGGATATTATAGGAGATTTGTTCCTAATTATGCGGACCTCACTAGCCCACTGACGGGACTCACTAAAAAGGAAGCACCAGATCCAGTCCAGTGGTCAGAGCTGTGCCAGCAGGCTTTTACCCAGGTGAAGGCTGCTTTATGTGGCGGCCGCTTTTGCAATCCCCTGATTTTTCTCTCCCTTTTATGTTACAGACGGACGCGTCGGACAGGGGGCTGGGTGCAGTACTGACCCAGGAGAGGGAGGGGGAGGAGCGCCGGTGCTGTACATCAGTCGCAAGCTCTCAAAGAGAGAGACGATGTACAGCACCATTGAAAAAGAATGTTTGGCGATTCGGTGGGCCGTTCTTACCCTCCGCTATTATCTCCTGGGAGGGAGTTCACTCTCTGTTCGGACCACGCCCCTCTCCAGTGGCTCCATCAGATGAAGGATACCAACGCGCGGATCACCCGTTGGTATCTAGCTTTACAGCCATTTAAGTTCAAGGTGATCCACAGGCCGGGGGTGCAGATGGTTGTGGCTGACTTCCTTTCCAGAAATGGGGAGGCTGCAGGCCGGATGGCTCCCCGGCCTGAGTCGGGCGGTGGGGGTATGTGGCGAGGGGGGCGTGGTTTAGCGAAGTCTGTGACAGGAGAGAGAGTCGGGGAACGAGCGGCACGTAAGTGAATCAAGGTCAAAGGAGTATCACCTGTCTTGTTTCAGTGATTGGCGTAGAGAGACAGGATTTAAGCAGCCCAGGAAGTGACAACGAGGAGAGAAGCTGGGACTCGAGGGAGCATGCAGAGAGGAACTGCTGGAGAAAAAACCGACGAAACCGACGGAGTATAAAGAGATTATTGTTTTATGTTTTGATGGAAAGTACATTGGAGTAAATAAAGAGAACCCACGAGTCCCAGAAAGCCGACCCCCCTGTCTTCTTCCTTATACTGAGTGAACATTTGTTACATATATATATATATATATATATACAAAATAACATATATACAAATACTCACCGATATATATTTTTCTCTTTCTGAATTTCTTCTTTAGTTACAACAGTAAAGGGCACCTTCTTAAGAGCTGAACGGGTATTTCCAAAGGTTACCTTATACACCTTTCCAAAGTTTCCTTTACCATAAGTAGCAGCTGAAAAGGCCATCTGGAAAAGCAATTACAAATTCTGATTCATTTGTTGTTTAATTAATTGATTGTAATTAAATTAATTGTATTCCTGCTGAGGAATGTATCATCCAGTGACATTATAATCTATATCAAAGACCATGTGAACAAGTGTCAAAGAAACAGGATATATAGAAGGTGTGTGTGTGCATATCATTGATTTATTTTTTAATGCTACAAATATTTTTTTTTAAACAAAAAAAAAAAAAAAACACTCTTTTAGATCTTTCCACATTCTTTTCCATTTAAAGTGGCACATTACATAGTTTTTAACCCCTCTGGTTATCAGAGCATCTTAATGTTAAACTTCAAGCACTAGTTACAGGAAAAAATGTAAAAAATGTTGTCCCACTTGTTTTTGAATTCCAACCAGCACGATTTTTATTTTTGCTTTCCTTATCCACTATGACAAGCCTCAAGTCTTTTGTAATTATTAAAAAGTACCTACTTTAAATATGTTGGATCAAAGGGTCAAAAATGAACAATTATGTGGTACTTTACAGAATTTTAAATGATCAGTATGCAATCAAGAGCCAGTAATAGCCAATTATAACCAATAATAGAACCTCAAAAATTGATGAGAAATTGATGATGTTAAATTCTAGTGATTTGCATACACCTGATTCAATTACAATTTCTATATGGATCAAGACATTAAACTTACTTGTTATATAAATGTAATGTATTATAAAAATAGTACAATTGGTGTGACTTACCACTGCAGTTGTTCAGTCTTTAAAACAATGTCTTGAAAACATTGCTTGACAGTCAGACAGACAAAAACATCACCAGATGATCGCCACCCACTACCAGTCATCAGTAATCTGAAAGTAAAACAGGAAGTAAACCTAACCTAACCCTAACTTTGAAGGGCTTAGATCTAGGGCATGTGGCATGTGATCTAAAGGGAGGCTTAGTTAGTTTTGAATGTCTGAATTATATTTAATATGGTTTTGATGAATTTATAATTCATCCTTATATATATAGTCTTATATATATAGTATTATATAGAGAGTATATATATATATATATATATATATATATATATATATATATATATATATATATATATATATATATATATAAAAGGACTATCAAGCAGCTAAAATGTTTAATCTAATTAATCGCAAATTAATCGCACATCAAATTTGGCTGAGAAATGACTCCCAAAAGATAAAGTCGTCGAATAGACATTACAAAAAGTAGCTTCAGAAATAGATATTTTTGGGTGAACTACACCTTTCATGTTTGTTTTTATTAATATGGAAATATGAAATTATACTCTAAATAAGATACTAAAACTGCCAGTAGGTGGCGATAAATGTCTAATAAATGTCTAATTGAGTCATTGATTCATTCGATTCGTTCAAACGGCTGGTCCATTGAATCATTGCTTCATCCGATCGTTCAAAACAGTTTTGCTGTTTTACACAATATTGACTTATTTATTTTATTAAATTGTTGTATAAGATCAGTATCGCATCACTCATCAGAATAAGCGTGTCTAGTGTGTTTTAACAAGAACTGAATAACAAATAATAATATATAACAGAAATTAAATATTCATTTCACACAAAAAGTGCTCAAAAAGCATGCAATACATTGTTCTGTGCATTATAAGCAGTGTGTTTTAACAAGAACCGAATCAAAGAAGAATCAAAAATATGTATTGAAGATTTACCCATTTAAACTTGTTTTTAATTATTCAGTTTGAGTGAAATTATGGTGTATTAAATAAAGAAATAAAGAAATAAAGAAATAAAGAAATAAAGAAATAAATAAAGTAAACTGCTCAATGTCCTGGTCCGTGGTCATTTTTTTTCGGCTTGCATGTTAACAAATAAGCCCAGTCACCCAGGAGCAGTTTAACTACAAAATTACAAAATAAATATAATTTCACACAAAAAATGCTCAAAATGCACAGAATAGGCTAAGCATATCTAGTGTGTTTTAACTAGAACTGGCCTGTCAGAGTTTAAGTAAAAGTACACTTTTGATGGACAAAATAAATATTATTTTAAAACTTGTTTACCTATTCAGTTTGAATGAAATTATGATCTTTGATAAAAAAAATAAAATAAATAACTGAAAGTAACCTGCTCAAACCGCGGTCATGCTGCGATCATAAACGGTGCATGTCCCGCTCCTCTCCGCATATTTTTTTCAGCGTGCATGTTCACAAATGAGTACATTCACACAGGGAGAAGTTTAAGTTTCACAGCTTTAACTAAAATCCTGTATTTTAACCAACACTATCTCACAAAGCGGCTAATTCATACAGATTCTTTTCATTCAGTCTTTGATATATAAAAGTTCATCATGATATAATAATATCCTGTAAGTTTCGGAGCCGAACTTCCTTGTTAGTCAAAGAAAAGCTTTCATTGCAAACGATCGATCTCAGAATGTGCCATGCTCTGACGCCAGAGTAGCCCAGAACAGAAGAGGAAGTACGTAGCCCCGCCCACCGACTCCTGCAAGAAATGTTACATAAATAACATGGGCCTTTGTGGAGCTGAACGGATCCCAACTACTGAGCAATAAACATGCCGAAGATAGCAAGATATTGCGCTGTGCCTGGTTGTGGAAGAACACAGTTGCTGCATAAGCTTCCTTCGGTTTCTTTTAATGAAGATCCAGCTCACGTGGGGAAGATTCATATATCATATATATATGATAGTATTGCATTGTTACAGATCATTTTGATTATGTGTACGTAATCTCCCTCAGTAACAACCAATGGGCGCCCTCGCCTGAATACTGACTGTCTCCCGAACTCCAAATCCCACAATTCCTCACTCAAGCACTGATTCCATTTGCACCTGTGAGTAATGATCACACACGCAGCTGTTACTCATTTCCAGCCCTATATAAACCACACTCACAGCACAAATTCTTGTTTTGTTGTTGTGAGCAGCAGTTGCTAGAGCGTCTCTTGAGATCAGAGGAGTGAGGTTTACTCGCACAGCAACTACTAGCTGGCCTCCGTTCTATATATATATATATATATTATTATTATTATTATTATTTTTTTTTTTTTAAATAAGTGGTTGGATAATAGCCAACTTAATATTTTTTGGTACATATCCTAATAACAAAGATGAATTAATGGTATTAAGAAGAGCATCTATGACCTCTGGAAGCATCTCTTTTAATAGCCTATTCGGTATAGGGTTGAGCATACATGTTGTTGATTTTGATGATTTAACGAGTTTAGCCAATTCTTCCTCTTCTATAGTGGTGAATGAGTGTAATTTTCCTCAGTGACACTACAATGCTCTGTCTGATGTGATATGTAGTAGATTGTTGCATGGTTATAATATTCTTCCTAATATCAATCTTTCACGTAAAGAGGTTCATAAATTCATTACTGCTGTGCTGTTTACAAACATCAGAAGTTGAAGCTTTATTTTTGGTTAACTTAGCCACTGTATCGAATAAATACCTAGGGTTGTTTGTTTTCTTCTAAGAGAGTCGAGAAATAAGCAGATCTAGCAGTTTTTACGGCCTTTCTGTATGCGATCATGCTCTCTTTCCACGAATTGCGAAAAACCTCTAGTTTTGTTTTCTTCCAGCTGTGCTCCATTTTCCTGGCTGCTGTTTTGAGGGCCCAAGTGTGCTCGTTGTACCACGGCGTTGAACTATTTTCTTTAATCTTCTTTAAGCGCAGGGGAGCAACTGTGTCTAAAGTGTTGGAAAAAAGAGTCAATAGTTTCTGTTGCAACATCGAGTTCTTCTAAGCTATCTGGGATGCTGAGGAGATGAAACTGATGAGGAAGATTATTTAAAAAGCAATCTTTAGTGGTGGCAGTGATCGTTCTGCCATATATTTGAAGCAAGGGGTACTAGGTAATGATCTGAGATGTCGTTGCTCTGCTGCAGAATTTCAATGGTATCAACATTTATTCCATGTGACAGTATTAGGACTCAAGTATGATTATGGCGATGAGTGGGTCCTGACACGTGTTGCCTTACTCCAATAGAGTTTAGAATGTCTCCAAATGCTAATCCCACTGTGTCTTTTTCATCGTCTACATGGATATTAAAATCACTAACAATTGGTACTTTATCTGCGGCCAGTACTAACTCTGATAGAAAAATCAGCAACTTCTTTGATAAAGTCTGTATGGTGCTCTGGTGGCCTGTATACAGTAGCCAACACAAATGTCAAACGGGATTTATCAATTACACTACATAACGTTACATAAAGCACCAAGACATCAAAGGAAATATATTTGAAACTAGACTTTGAGTAATACTGAAGATATTATTATAAATTACAGCAACCCCTCCCCCTTTGCCTTTCAGATGCGGCTCGTGTTTATAACAATAATCTTGGGGTGGTGGGCTCATTTAAAGTAATGTAGTCGTCAGGTTTTAGCCAGGTTTCTGTCAAACACAGCACATCTAGATTATTATCTGTAATCATATCATTAACAATAAGCGCTTTTGGGGAAAGGGATCGAATATTCAGCAACCTGAGCTTTATCATTTGATCATCTGTATTATATCTGTTGTTTATTTGTTTGACATCAATTAAGTTTTTACTGTTGAATGGTCTTGATGGTTTTTTGTATTTACTAATTCAGGGAACAGACACAGTCTCTATCTGATAATATCTAGGTGAAAGTGTCTCTATGTGTTGGAATTTATCTGATTCTGGTGACGTGAGACAAGTCAAGTCAAATCACCTTTATTTATATTGCGCTTTTAACAAGTCCAATTGTTTCAAAGCAGCTTCACATTGTTAACAGGAAAATAATGCAACAGAATTTGTACAGCCGCTCTGGTGAAACGGTGATGTTGTCCAGCTAATTTCAAGTATCATATAGTGTCAATGCGGGCAGATCGGTAATATAGATGAAATTTAGGTGTCCCCAACTGAGCAAGCCAAAAGCCAGAGGCAACGGTGGCAAGAAACCAAAACTCCTTCAGGGTCAGAATGGAGAAAAAAACCTTGGGAGAAACCAGGCTCAGTCGGGGTGCCAGTTCTCCTCTGGCCGACGAACAAACAGTGTATGATTATAATTCTGGCAACATTGCAGGTCTTAATTCATATTAGGTAAATAGATATTTGTAAGATTATTTGAAAGATTGGAGTCGTCATGCCGGAGACAGGATTAATGAGGATGTTGTGTCGATGCAGCATTTATGGGGGGAGTTTATTTGACACGCTCTCTGCAGACATTTCAGGGATGCGTTGGTCATGTCCAGGCGCAGGTCCACCATCTGATCTGGATACGGCCCGGATCCGGCTGACTGCAGTAGACCTCGGGATAAACAGAGAAACTCACATTAGCGTAGATGCCATTCTTCTTATGATGTAACGAGTACATCAGGTGTTATGGGAAGTGTTCCCGGTTCCGGCTGACCTAGTTGATGCAGCCTAACAATCATTTACTGATTTGAATAATAGAAATTGATGATGTTTTATGTGTATGCCATAGTAAAGAGATGCGTTTTTAGTCTAGATTAGGCGCTAAATAGGAAAAGGATTGAAGAGCCTGTCTCCTTACATTTATCACATGTGAAGCCCTGCTCGCCAACGGAGACAGATACACTAAACAAGAAACATGCGGTACAATGACTGGAGAAGAAGACATGGCTTACCGTATTTGTTGATTAATCCAACTTACCAAAGTTGTTTGATGGAGTCTGTTTACTCCATTTACTTGTTTGATGGAGACAGCTAGCAGATAGTCGGTTTAGCCAGTTTGTCTGCTTCCTGGCCTGGGCCCCAGTAAGTCAAGATTTAGCTCTAAGACTATGTGCCAAATTACTAGAGAGAAGCGCGGCACCACTCCAAGAAGGATGGATGCCATCCTTCTTCAACAGATCAGGTCTGCCCCAAAAGCTTTTCCAATTGTCTATGAACCCTATGTTATTTTGCGGACACCACTTAGTCATATGACAGTTTCAGTTTCCTCTGGCTTCCTTTATGATCCCACATGGTTTTCCAGTCTGTTGCTATCTCTCCTGAAGCTACAGCAGAAAATCTAATTTTGAGGTAAGAAAGTAAAAAAACAAGACAACAAAAAATAAAAAAAAACAAGATAATATTTTGTTTAGTACTTCTACCGTTGTAGATAATGTTGTATGAGTTATATTAGGTCAAAGTGTAGTTTCTCTAGTAAAGGATGGTGTATCAACCTCCTGCTAATTTCAAAGCACCATGCTAATACAGCTAGCTAAACAATGAGTGACAGTGGCGGTGTAGGTTGTAACACGTGTTTTGAAACAAATATACACTTACAACTAAGAACATTTTTGTGATTTTAATAATTCTACAGAATGCATTATGTATATCTATATCTATCAGTCAATATATATAATTTAAATCTAGCCTAAATATAACTAACAAAAGCACACTATAAATCTCACATATCACTGCTATCACAAAACTTGTGGATTAACTTTTAAACTGTGGGGAAATAGGTTCCTACAGACGTGTGACTGTGTGGTTTGTTCCCGCCCTTTCAATCAAACACAGTTTCGGCAGGCACCACCTGATGAAACACTTGAAGCTTCATTAGCCATAGTCACGTGACATGGGTGTTTTGAATCACAGTTCGGAGCAGTGTTTCGAAACATCTGCGCTTCGGGGTCTCGACAAAGCGTCGGACATGTAAGTTTCGCGTCAGCCATCTCTAATAGCCTATTACTTATTCATTACGATGTTTTTGAATGTAAAAACCGCGTGAACGTCATTAGTTGACCTCAGACAGCAGTATAAAAAATAAGCCAGTTCATGACCACCTTAATAGGCCTAGAGTCTTGCTTTTGTAGGCTACATTGACCTGTTTGCTTGTTTATTTTCTTATGTACAAACTACTTTCATAATGGCTATTGTTCATTTGAATATTATTGTTCAATAAATATTTATATAGCATAAAATATTATGTTGATAATGCTGTAGTAGGCCTATTTGGTATTGAGAAAGGATTTCAGTGACAGTTACATTATAACGCCATTAGATGGCAGCAAAGACAGTCAGTATAAAGACTTGAGAAGGACCTGGCTGTATCATTCAACATGGCTTATACACCTTCTGTAAGATAAGTGTCTTGCCATGTTATGTATTTGCTATTATTACTTACATTAAATAGTGTGGAATATAAATCACTTTTATAGAGGCTGTTTTTGTATTTTCTACATGTTTACACTAGTTTTATTATACATTCTATAGTTATTCAATAGTTCTGTGAGTGCCCACAGCCTAAACACAGGCACCACTCGTCTGCATAATCGTAACCACAAAATGACAGAAACTCCTCTAAATGTCCAACATAACTGAACATTAAACACTAACATAAACTAACAACATCTTTCCCTTTACAGAAAAACACATAAAATAACACTTTAATCCCTAAATTTACTCTCCTATTGGAGTCCCTTGCAAAGCATGCTGGGAACTACAGATCCACTGCCCAATTTGTTCGTTTTACTCAGCAATGTTAAGTTGACCGAACGAACACTTAAGTAAAGCTGTCAATACTAATTTTTAGTAGAAACAACTCAGTAAATTTAGTAAAAAGTAAGTTCATGTAGTTAGAAGAGTTTAAGTAATGTGAACAAGGATGATTTGAGTGCAACTAACAACAGTGAAAGTTCATTTTTAATGTCATTCCAAACCTGAATAACTTTCTTTTTGTGGAACATAATCATTTGAGTCTGTTTTTTTGTTTTGTTTTGTTTGTTTGTTTTTGTCCATACAATATAAGGGTAACCAAAATGGTTTAGCTGCCAACATTCTTCAAAATATCTTCTTTTGTGTTTCACAGATGAGAGAAAGTCATACAGGGACGAGGGCAACGAGGGTGAGTAAATGATGACAGAACTTAGTATCAGTAAATTTACTTTACGGCATCCTAGCTCAAAATCAGTGCTTTACTGTCAAGTGCATTTCTATGTGACAAAAGTCCCTGTCCTAGTTTTATTTATTAATTTATTTTTAATTTAAAGCTGCAGTCTGTAGTTTTTCCTCTTTGTCGCCATCTCTATTCAAAATCTGCAATTGCAGTTATTCGCAGAATTATCAACTTTACGTGAATATTGTTCCTCGGCACGGCACAGCGCGGAGGAATCCAATGTTTTGAGGAGAATGTGCGGCTGTCAGTCACCGCGCTGGTGTGGATACGGTCATTCAGAATCACAGATTCTACTGTTTGAAAGTATGACCAACATAAGATGTAAAATGTAACAATTTATTAACAGTCAGGTGAACAATAAGTTCAGAGATAGTCCATACATAACATCAAGTACTCTGAAGTTAAGAATAAAATATGGATACCTGACTTCTTAAAATTACATAACAGATCTTACAGAAAGTAGGTCAGAGGTCATCATCAGGGAAGAGTAAAGGATGTCAGAAAGTCGAACGGAGCATCATCTGATCATTTCATTTCCGATATGGAATGGAAAAACGAGAAAAGATAAGACGGCCTGTTTATTCTTTTTTTGTTGTTATTGTTTAGATTAATGCACAGAAAATGAGATTTCGGCTAGATTTCTCATTTTTCGTTTGTGGTTTACAAATCGCCGTTTAGTCAAGCAAATCTGAGCATGTGACATCATCTGTCGTTCCCCAGGTCTGTTCAACAAAATAATAGTCCTCTACAGCAGTAGTAGACTATGGCTTTTTAAACTGTACAGGGCAGGGCAGGTCCTAGATCGGGCTTTCTTCTGTGCAACTTAACGCGTTTCACAGAAAAAAATAATATCTGAAATATTAATCAGCACCCAGCCTGATTTATTTAACTGTGCGGAGTTAAGCTTGTGTGGTGATGCTGCGCTATGAATAAAGGGTGTGATATTCGGTCAAGACCAATATTCGGTCAAGTGTAAATACGCAGCAGTCAATACGCAGCTAAATGAATGAGTGAGTTTAGATGCTAATTTCCTTTATTTTCTCAGTTTTCCTAGTCCTACAGTCCACCTCTTGATCCCGTTGGGGCAAACTCTGGTGGGTCCCATGGTTAGACGTTGGTTTGTAATCCTTGAGATGTAGCTCAGAAATTGTCTTTGTAAAGTTATCAGTGGTAGAGACCTTCAGAGGGCTCTGTGTTCCTGCAGGACACCGTCTCACCAGGTGTATGTAGTTTGAGTTCAGCAGGTGGATGAATGTGTTCAGGTGTTCTACCTGTGGTTCAGCACAGCATGTGGGCACCGTTCATAGGTTCAGTCTGGGACTATGTGACTTGTTCAGTTAACTTGTCACTCCTTCATGGAGAAACTTCTGTTTCTGTAGCACCTTCCCGATGATAATCTGACCCTCCTTGTCCAACCTCTCACCTCCCACGGTGCGGTTATCTGGGCAGACTTCAATAGGTGGAAGGCTTCTCCATGGTGACACCTGAAAAGCATCTTAATGGCCACTTGATGAATGAACACTGATGAACTTGAAGTCGTAAGGAAATGTATGAGAACACATAATGCAACAAAAACAAAAACATAAAGTGGGTTCATGTCAGCAAGTGCGGTTGGTACGTCTGATCTCAAGTGATTTTTCAAGGTCTCTGAATGGTAGGGTGGTCTCATTAAAGCATCTAATACTTCACTATTACTGTGATGAAGTAGTAGTGGAATTTAAGTATTCTTGGTCTGAATTTCTCTAAGGAAATGTGGCTGATATATAGATGATCAGATGCACCATATAATAATAACATTCAATCACAATTATGAAGGTGTGTGTGTATATATATATATATCTCAATCACTGTGTTTGTTCAGGAATCTTCCAATGTAATTGAGTGTGTGTGTTGTGCTGCATGCTGGTTAAGTCACAGTCGATGACAGGATCAAATAGTAAATTTGTAATTTGATTAAAGTGCTCATACTTCAGATTTATCTGTTCTTAATAATGTTTCTGTTATTGGTAATGTGTTAAGAAATCAGGGGCCCTCTGGTTTGCCAACCACCCCAATAACCAGAAATTCCCATGAGTTGGTAGGAGGTTGTAAATAGCGTATGCTATATGTCTTTGTTAGAAAGTCATCATGGGATCAACTCTACTGTCCTGTGTGTGTGAAGTTATCTGGATCAGTTATTGTAAAAAGATGGACAATAGATCTTTAGTGAAATAACACTTTTGGAATCTAAGCCATCTTTGTCGTCTATGACGTGTAGTGTTCAGCCTGGATAGACTTGATCTATTCCAGGTGATATGAGGGTGTAGTGATCTGGTGTGTGTTCTGTGTTCATGTCTGGGAGATGGGTGGAATCTAATCTATAACAATCTGTGTTGCATAATTTAGTTTCAGTGCTACACTGGGAGGCCATGTAGACATACTGTTGGGTGTGAATGGCCCCATCAAATGTCTTAGCACCCATCTCCCACATTTCAGGTTATGTTCTAACAATCTTATGCAGCTGGAGTCAAACACCTTCCCAGCATCCGTCCTCCAAGGAATTGCAGTGGTCAACCTGAGACAGAAAATAAATGTAGAGAGAATCACAGTTAATTCTCACATTATCAACAGCTTCCCAGTCAGATGTGTGCCTGTTGCAGTTTTCATCCCAGATGTCACATGAAACAGAGTTTCATCAGCCAAATCTGAATTACTGTTGTTGTTTCAGTACAGAGTGTGACACTCTGAGCTGCTCTTGCAGTTGAGCCTTCACAGTCTGCTGTGAGCATTAGACCCCAGTTATGCTGGGAATTCTTCTGGACTTCCAGTTGCTCTCATTACTGTCAGATCTGTGGGCATACATTAGTTCACCTGTGATGGTGGCATCTGCTTAGCATTTGCTGTGGATGAATTGGTCTGCTATTATCTGTGCCACACTTCTAGTAGTTTTCAAAGGCAAAAATAAATGCACTAAATAAATGCATAACCCCCTCCCCATTTGGCACTGGGTAGTGGACCAATGAAATCGAATTGTAGGTAAGCTCGCCTACAGGTTATCTGTGTGTTACTGTCTTTCCTTTTATGCAAGGTTTCCAAAGATGTTTAATACTTCATAAATATGAATAAACGCTTGATTATTCTATTTAACTCTTTACTTTTATTGAAATTCTTCATTAGGTTCTCAGTCGCACAGGGTCCTCGCACTTTCCATTATACGGGCCCACGATCGCAAACTTGTCAGTCTTGGTCATCTAGACAGAGGTAAATGACTTTTTAGAGGGTTGCTCCAATGCTCACTCACTCTAAAAGTATTTGATCCGTCCCCATAGATCTGTGTATACTTGAATAAAGCAACATTATCTCTAGTCAGAGGTCACGACCACTACTCCGATATAAGCCGACCAATACTTTCTCTAATAGTAGTTTTGGTATGGCCATGTCATGGTTTCCCATGTACACTTAGCTAGAGTAACTTTACATTAACAAAGGTAAGGCTGGTCGATTCTAAATGGAAATTCCCTTTATTAGCCTTCACAGTCTAAGTACACTTGAACTAATGCCAAGCGTTAGCCGGAGCTCTAAAATCTCAGTCGGTGTGCCTCGAAGCTTCACCCAAAACTGGACGTTAGTCCGATAATAACCTGACACAGATTTGCGGTAACAATGGATACAACGTAATTTACTAAAGTCAATAATTTCAGAGTAAATCAGAATGAAATCAAATGTAACAACATATTTATCAAAGTGTTTGTTTTGCGCAAGGCAGTTTTGATTTGGCCCTGTAGGCACATTGTGTGTACAACAGCAGTCAGGCTCCCGGCCAATGAGTGACTCTGCTGATGTTAACATCCAATGAACCAGCAGCAGTCAAATAATCAAATCCTTGCTCAAATTCTGTTTTTGAGAGTGAAAAGGTTTCAGATTGCATTCTCGTGTCAATATATATTTGAATATGAAAAGGGTTTCTTTGTCTCAGGGCTGATGCAATGCACATTCATTGTTTCTCAGATTTCAAATGTCTATCTTTCATTTAGTCTCTTTAAGGACTAAACGAAGGCAACGTGACAATTTTAGCTGATTTACAAGATGTGATAGATTCAATTTGTGCTACTTATTTTTTGTCTAATTGCTCCCATGAAACAGGGAAAGAAAGTCTGTGTTCTCAGAGTGGGCACACACCCCGTGGGCTCAGTTATGAGCCACTCAGAAACATTAAATAATACGTTTTCTTAACAGCAACAAAAATATAGTAACACATCACTATCATTCTGTGTATCAGTTTTAAGTTTTAATCTTACCACTTTTAATTATTTCTAGTCAAGAGTAATTTTGCTGTGTAGCAATAATAGCTGGTGTAGCTAAATCTGTTGTCTGCTCATTCTCATCGCGCGTTGCTAGTTTGTTGCAACAAAGCTAATAAAACAATGGAGAAAGCATTTTTGCTGATTTTTTTACATTTTAGGCTCTAATTTACATCTCTTCGTCAAGCCCTAGAAAATAGACGATATTCCAATTTAGATTTCATCTCTTGTTGTGTATCTAAATTCTTAAACCCCACCGGAATTACGGTCCCGGTCTAATGTTGGCTGTTCCGACCCATTCTAGCTCAAACCTCTTGTTGATTTTAAAATCCAATACTTTGCTGAAAACACGTTGCTTCTCCAGGTTGCAACATCACGTCGCCAGGGTCACCAAACTGTAAGGCCCGCTAAAATCATTCCAATGAGGGTAACGATCCGTGGTCATACTTTTGAATTTAGGTTAAAATGCCAATTGGTTATTTGGTAATTTATATTTAATGGTTAACATTTAATTATTCTGTTTAATCCTTTGTTGAAACTATACCCGTTCATCTACTAGAGATAGTTAATAATTCCAGAGTATATAGGGGACACTCAGCGTTACGGGCTGACCAATATAAAAGTTCAAGCCCCGACCCTTTCTGAAACATCTCCTTAAATATCAGAGCAAGATGTAAAACTCTTTCAAATGTAAACATGTGTGTTAACAATGGGAATTTAAATTGAATCACACCTGTATTGTTAGAAGACCAAATGTCCGATAGCCGCACCCACTGTATTTAGCAAAATGTCTCTAAACTTCTTAAAACCTTTATTATGTTCTTGTTTACTTCAGTGGGGATGAGATCTTTGTGCCAATCGCAGTGAGACATTTCAGAAGATATCAAACATGTATAATACTGGATTATGAGAATTCACATTAAGCCATATAGATTTTGATTGTGAAAAGTGAAAAGAAAGGGATCTAAATTAGTCATTCTTAGATGATTCACTCAGCGTGACGTCGTCTCCGATGGGGATGCTAAATGAATGAGTGAGTTTAGATGCTAATTTCCTTTATTTTCTCAGATAGTCTTTGTTCCTCAACCAGACATTCTGGCATTATGCAAGTTTTCCTAGTCTTACACACGCCTCTCAAATTCCTTGTAATGTATAAACCATCACAAGAGCTTAGAATTTCATTACACAAATTACATTACAGTAAAACAAAATTCTAAATGCTAAGTGACTTTAGTTGTGTCCCACTCAGTAATTCTCAATGAATAATATCTCCAGTAGAAATTTTCCTGACACAGTCAAAAGGGAAACTGAAAGAGATGTAGTACAAGAATGAGAATATTTCACACAATTTCAGGCAAGCATTTTATAAATATTGTGAGATCAGAGAACACCATTAAAAATACACGTTATGAATATTAGTCAAATTATTTACACTCACAACAAAATTATGTAGCTAATTCTGAGTACTAGGCCACTTAATATTTCAGTAAATATATTTACAGATTTTATGATGTCAGAAGTATAAATGAAAAATAACTGAGCAACGACAGACAGTGTTTATAATAGATACAGAAATATATAAGCCATATATAAGTACACAAGTGTGACCTAAAGCTAAATAATGCAAATGGCATTCTGGTTACCCACTTCTTTCATGTCAAACAGGCTTTACAGTAAACATGTTTTTGTTATCGTCTTTCCAGATACCTTTTCACCATGTCATGATGTTAATCTGAGTTCTAAATACTATTTTACTTTTGCTTTTGATTCAGCTTAACCAGTACGGGTTACAGAGAAAACATTATTGGTTCAGTCACATGTGCATATATTTACATCAGTAAACAACATTATATACATTTGTTCTCTGTAGAGGATATAATATTTCAACAAATTTCTATGAAACCACACATTTTGGATTTACTGCAAAGAGCAGTATGAATCGTTCATGAACGACACATGATTAAAAGCTACACAATGCAGAACCAAAGTATTTTATAACTGGTTCGCAAACACTGCTTACACTTGCTTTGATGCAGTCTTTCTAGGAGCCTTGAGATCAGTTTCTTTGACTATCAGGCAACTCAGCTGCTTTCTGAAAGTTCAGTTAAGTTTTAATGGCAACATGTCAACACATTAAAGATTTCCAGCTCAGTTTATTGACAGAAGAAATCATTCAGAATACAGCATATAAAATATAAACCCTCATAAGAATTTCATTACACAAATCGTTACATTGATGTGGTGACATAATCAGCCTTTAATTATTTGAATAATACTTGATCTCTTCAGTTTCAACAGCCTGGCCGTTCCTCATGACTATACGTTGAAATGTTTGAACACCTTGCTCGATGTTGTTGTGATGTCGAGTCATTGTCCCGTTTGGTGGTATAGACCTCTGGAGGCTGTTGTTACTGCTTAACTGAAGCAATGCCTGCATTTAAGAGAAAATATTAAATAAATGTTTTTCTATAAATGTTGTAACTTAGCTTCTGACTGAACCTTTTTGTTTATTTGGTATACAGTAAACACTGTTTCCTAGAAAGAAATGAAAAAACTCTCTCCTCAGTTCATTTGGACTGACACTCTTACCAGAGGAAAAGGATTGGGCTGTTCCTCAGGGTCACACTTGCATCTAAACCTTAAATTTAAAAGTGAGTAATGTAAGAAGAATTGATGCCACTTGAAGTATGTTAGAGCATTTAGACTTATTTTCACAGGTAAAAACAAATCTTCCTATGCACATTAAAAAGCCCTAATTCATATGAAATAAATACATACGGCAATGTTCCATTGTAGTTTTTCATCAACCCACAGTTCTTACAGGATTTTGTAGCCTATGGTGTGATGAGAAGAATATGCCTTTTGTCACATATTTTCATGTAGTTCAATAGTATCTCTTATTGATATTTATCTAACTTTATTTTAGATTATCAAAACACTACACTAAAAAATAGTGTAGTAATACACACACAAAAAAAGAAAAATTACTTTTATTTTATTTATTGTTTAATGAAACAGAATTGTCTTATTGATTGAATAAAATAAAAGTCATCAGAATATTTAAGATGCACTTATTTTACACAACAAAGAATTAATATGTAAATAAATTGGGTTTCATATAATGTAATTTCCTTACCATTTTATTTGGTAATGCTCCTCTTCAAAGTTGTGAAGGCAAAGTGAGTTCTTGGCGAAGTGAAACTTGTTTCTCACAGAGATCTGTGTAAGTATAGAATGACGGAATCTCCACCCATCCGTCAATAGGAATGTTCAGAAGGAAGCCAAGAAAGAAACCGAGATGAAGTACATGGAGAATCTTAAGGCAATTACAAATATATTTAGTTTTAGATAATTTTTGACAAAATGGCAAACAGTTTCATCTAATATTGTAAATGATTAAGCTAGTGGTAACATACAATAATATGCTCCTCACTGGCAAAATCTCACCTAAAGGATTATTAGGAACACCTGTTCAATTTCTCATTAGTGCAATTATCTAATCAACCAATCACATGGCAGTTGCTTCAATGCATTTAGGGGTGTGGTCCTGGTCAAGACAATCTCCTGAACTCCAAACTGAATGTCAGAATGGGAAAGAAAGGTGATTTAAGCAATTTTGAGCGTGGCATGGTTGTTGGTGCCAGACGGGCTGGTCTGAGTATTTCACAATCTGCTCAGTTATTGGGATTTTCACGCACAACCATTTCTAGGGTTTACAAAGAATCGTGTGAAAAGGAAAAAACATCCAGTATGCGGCAGTCCTGTGTATGCAAAAATGCCTTGTTGATGCTAGAGGTCAGAGGAGAATTGGCCGACTGATTCAAGCTGATAGAAGAGCAACTTTGACTGAAATAACCACTCGTTACAACCGAGGTATGCAGCAAAGCATTTGTGAAGCCACAACATGCACAACCTTGAGGCGGATGGGCTACAACAGCAGAAAACCCCACCGGGTACCACTCATCTCCACTACAAATAGGAAAAAGAGGCTACAATTTACATGAGCTCATCAAAATTGGACAGTTGAAGACTGGAAAAATGTTGCCTGGTCTGATGAGTCTCGATTTCTGTCATCATTCAGATGGTAGAGTCAGAATTCGGCGTAAACAGAATGAGAACATGGATCCATCATGCCTTGTTACCACTGTGCAGGCTGGTAGTGGTGGTGTAACGGTGTGGGGGATCTTTTCTTGGCACACTTTAGGCCCCTTATTGCCAACTGGGCATCGTTTAAATACAACGGCCTACCTGAGCATTGTTTCTGACCATGTCCATCCCTTTATGACCACCATGTACCCATTCTCTGATGGCTACTTCCAGCAGGATAATGCACCATGTCACAAAGCTTGAATCATTACAAATTGGTTTCTTGAACATGACAATGAGTTCACTGTACTAAAATGGCCCCCACAGTCACCAGATCTCAACCCATTAGAACATCTTTGGGATGTCAACTGCAAGATGCTATCCTATCAATATGGGCCAACATTTCTAAAGAATGCTTTCAGCACCTTGTTGAATCAATGCCATGTAGAATTAAGGCAGTTCTGAAGCCGAAAGGGGGTCAAACACAGTATTAGTATGGTGTGCCTAATAATCCTTTAGGTGAGTGTATATTAGCAAGATTGCACACCTTAAAACAAAACTTAAGTTATAAATGACTCACTGTCTGCTCTGAAACACTGGTTGAAGATCCAAATGCAGTTTTTACTGGGGCAATAAAAAAAATCATAATCCATGTGATAGGCAAAAAGAGGGTCAAAACCAAGGCAAGCAATACAAGCAATGACAGAGTCCAAGACACAGGCAAACAGGGAAATAGGCCACAGCCCACTAGGGGGCCTCAGTGATCAAGATAACTTAAAATTAAATACACCAATCAGGCATAAGGTCATACCGATCATGACAGGTGAAGTGAATAACATTGATTATCTCTTCATCATGGCATCTGTTAGTGGAATATATTAGTCAGCAAGTGAACATTTTGTCATAAGCAGGAAAAATGGGCAAGCGTAAGGATTTGAGTGAGTTTGAAAAGGGCCGAATTGTGATGGCTAGACAACTGGGTCAGAGCATCTCTTGTGGGGTGTTCCCGGTCTGCAGTGGTCAGTATCTATCAAAAGTGCTCCAAGGAAGGAACAGTGGTGAACCAGTGACAGGGTCATGGGCGGCCAAGTGTGGTCCGATCAAACAGTCGAGCTACTGTAACTCAAATTGCTCAAGAAGTTAATGCTGGTTCTGATAGAAAGGTGTCAGAATACACAGTGCATCTCAGTTTGTTGCGTATGGGGCTGCATAGCTGCAGACCAGTCAGGGTGCCCATGCTGACCCCTGTCCACTGCTGAAAGGACCAAGAGTGGGCACGTGAGCATCAGAACTGGACCATGGAGCAATGGAAGAAGGTGGCCTGGTCTGATGTATCACGTTTTCTTTATCCAACTGAGAGATGTAGTTTGCATATCCTATGTTCATGAATCAGTGGGGTGTTTTGAGCCACTGTTCAGTCTGTATTTCACACATCACGATGAGAAACGCTCAGGCTCCTCCAAAACAATCACAGAATATGTACGAGTGTAGTGCTTTGTTTTAATTTAATTTATCTTATTTTTAATTTAACGTATTAATAATAAAATTAATGAAATACATTGACTAATATTGTGTTGGTCCCCCTTGTGCTGCCAAAACAGCCCTCACCCTGTCAAGGCATGGACTCCACTAGACCCCTGAAGGTGTGCTGTAGTATCTGGCACCATGATGTTAGCAACAGCTCCTTTAAATCCTGTGAGTTGGTCTCCATGGATTGTTTTTTCCGCACATCCCACAGATGCTCGATTGGATTGAGATCTGGGGAATTTGGAGGCCAAGTCAACACCTCAAACTCGTTGTTGTGCTCCTCAAACCATTCCTGAACCATTTGTGCTTTGTGGCAGGAGCATTATCCTGCTGAAAGAGGCCACAGCCACCAGGGAATACCGTTTCCATGAAAGGGTGTACATGGTCTCCAACAACGCTTGGGTATGGTATGTGTCAAAGTAACATCCACATGGATGGCAGGACCCAAGGTTTCCCAGCAGAACATTGCCCAAAGCATCACACTGCCTCCGCCAGCTTGCCTTCTTCCCATTGTGCATCCTGGGGCCATGTGTTTCCCAGGTAAGTGACACACATGCAACCGGCCATCCACATGGTGTAAAAGAAACCAGTGTCGTTAAAAAAGTTTTGATAATGACGATTGTAATGTGTGGTAATTATAATGACATACAGGAGTCGTACATTAGGCATGCAAAAGTCCGTTATTATTGATGCGCAAACAAACCATGGATGTGTGCTCTCTGCTCACTGATCGCTATAACATCATATTTCTGTATGAACACAGTTCAATATATTCATGTACAAACCCGATTCCAAAAAAGTTGGGACACTGTACAAATTGTGAATAAAAACAGAATGCAATGATGTGGAAGTTTCAAATTTCAAAATTTTATTCAGAATACAACATAGATGACATATCAAATGTTTCAACTGAGAAAATGTATCATTTTAAGGGGAAAAAAAGTTTAAAATTTCATGGCATCAACACATCTCAAAAAAGTTGGGACAAGGGCATATTTACCTCTGTGTGGCATCCCCTCTTCTTTTTATAACAGTCTGCAAACGTCTGGGGACTGAGGAGACAAGTCGCTCAAGTTTAGGAATAGGAATGTTGTCCCATTCTTGTCTAATACAGGCTTCTAGTTGCTCAACTGTCTTAGGTCTTCTTGTCGCATCTTCCTCTTTATGATGCACCAAATGGTTTCTATGGGTGAAAGATCTGGACTGTAGGCTGGCCATTTCAGTACCTGGATCCTTCTTCTACGCAGCCATGATGTTGTAATTGATGCAGTATGTGGTCTGGCATTGTCATGTTGGAAAATGCAAGGTCTTCCCTGAAAGAGACGACGTCTGGATGGGAGCATATGTTGTTCTAGAACTTGGATATACCTTTCAGCATTGATGGTGCCTTTCCAGATGTGTAAGCTGCCCATGCCACACACACTCATGCAACCCCATCCCATCAGAGATGCAGGCTTCTGAACTGAGCGCTGAGAACAACTTGGGTTCTCCTTGTCCTCTTTAGTCCAGATGACATGGCATCTCAGTTTTCCAAAAAGAACTTCAAATTTTGATTGGTCTGACCACAGAACAGTTTTCCACTTTGCCACAGTCCATTTTAAATGAGCCTTGGCCCAGAGAAAATGCCTGCGCTTCTGGATCATGTTTAGATATGGCTTCTTCTTTGACCTATAGAGTTTTAGCCGGCAACGGCGAATGGTACGGTGGATTGTGTTCACCGACAATGTTTTCTGGAAGTATTCCTGAGCCCATGTTGTGATTTCCATTACAGTAACATTCCTGTATGTGATGCAGTGCCGTCTAAGGGCCCGAAGATCACGGGCATCCAGTATGGTTTTCCGGCCTTGACCCTTACGCACAGAGATTGTTCCAGATTCTCTGAATCTTTGGATGATATTATGCACTGTAGATGACGATAACTTCAAACTCTTTGCAATTTTTCTCTAAGAAACTGCTTTCTGATATTGCTCCAGTATTTTTGGCCGCAGCATTGGGGGAATTGGTGATCCTCTGCCCATCTTGACTTCTGAGAGACACTGCCACTCTGAGAGGCTCTTTTTATACCCAATCATGTTGCCAATTGACCTAAGTTGCAAATTGGTCCTTCAGCTGTTCCTTATATATACATTTAACTTTTCCGGCCTCTTATTGCTACCTGTCCCAACTTTTTTGGAATGTGTAGCTCTCATGAAATCCAAAATGAGCCAATATTTGGCATGACATTTCAAAATGTCTCACTTTCAACATTTGATATGTTATCTATATTCTATTGTGAATAAAATATAAGTTTATGAGATTTGTAAATTAATGCATTCCTTTTTTATTCACAATTTGTACAGTGTCCCAACTTTTGTGGAATCGGGTTTGTAGTTGTCAAAATTAATATACTGTGAGTGTTTTATTACGAATGCTCGACAGAGAAATTTGTGAGGATCAGTGGTGTTTATGTACACATGGGCATCAGATGCTCAAAACATAGACACGATTGCTTGTTCTGACAGAGGAACTGGAGAGGAGAGGAGGGGGGCCTTGGATTAAAAAAGGTTGGGAACCACTGCCATAAACAATGACAAGGGAAACAAGAGACAGCACTCAGAAATGCACTGTGACACTCGCAAGACTTAGCAAGGAAAGGCTGGCAACATGCCTTTATAACATGCCTTTTAAAGGCAGAGTTATAAGAGAGCAGAGAGAGTTGGCGGATGTAACATAGAGAACCCAGCTCCATGGCCAAAAATCCTTTGGGGGCTCCACATAGTCCTCTAGCTCTCCCACAGTGACGGAGGAACCACTTAACAAAAGTGCATTGTCCAGAAACTCACTCAGTGATCCTTAAGGACCATCATGGTGTAGTATGGATTTTAATGGATTGTTTAGTTCATGACAGAAGACATCAATGAGAGCAAAGTCAGGTAGGTCCATTAGATAATCAATGTTCAGAAGGTCTTTAATGTAGTCTTCGAGTGAGCCAGTTCCTTGGCAAGGTCTGAGGAGACTTACTGCTGGATCCAAGTGTGGTCTGGATTTGAACTGGCTGCTGGATCTGTTTATGGCAAAGTCTTCTGTCACAAACTGCTCTGAAACACTGGTTGAAGATCCAAATGCAATTTTGAGTCCAGGCAAAGTGGACTCTAGGAAGTGTAGTTGGGATGAAGATGGGAAAGCAAAGGTGATGGGAGGAGTGCCCTCTATAGTGGCGATCATGGGCACTCCAGCTGGTAGCATTCACACTGGTGTTGTTCTAATGTCTTACACCATGTCTACACCGGACGCGACCGTTGATGAGTTGCACTGTGCCGCAACAGCTAGAAGCTGGCTAAACTGTCTACACTTCACTATTCCCTACGTTAGTCCACTAATAAGTTCACTTGAAGGAGTGAATAAAAACGAGTGTGTGAAGTAGGACAGCTGTTGAGTGTACATCGGCTGTACACTCGTTATTGCGGTGCAACGTGGGATTGAATGAGTGCACTCGATAATGTCCACTATGGTTTTGGACACCACTACAAATGGCTGTCCCCTCAAATAATGCCCTATTTGAGGGTATAGAGGTGATTTTGGATTCAGACACTTTCTTTTGCATATTTTTTGAAAAGGTTGATGCTGGTTGCTATTCACTGCCATGGACGAGCATGAGCAGGACTTTTTTTTTTATTATTCTCCTTTTGTGTTCTATAAAAGTATCACATGGCACAAGCCTGTCTTGAACTTTCTGCTCGACTGTGATTTACTTTTACTTCCCGGACTCGGATGAAAGGTAGGTAGTGGTGGCGAGATTAAGCTTCAATGGAAATATGGTGCAGGGAAAAAAATTGTCAGGAGTGTGACTGCGCCAAAATGTGTTACATGGTCCTTTAGACTGGATAAAAGAAGGTGGACTGGAAGTGGAAGTGCTTGTTTAACATGAGAGGTGTACATTTATATATCAGTAATAGTTTAATCAGGTAATTATGGTTTGATTTAATGATTCCTAAGAAAAAATATATAAATTATAACAATGTATAAAATTAATTTGAATGAAGCCTATTTGTTTGTATTATTTAACCATATTAAGAACTTTACATTTATTTATAACAAGACATGCTTAACTTGATTTACTCAGTCTTTGTCCAGTTCTCAAGCACTTTCAACAGATATGAATAAAGGCTAAAGAAACAACATCTTCTCCCACTATCTATTAACAGTAATATGAAACTGAAAGTATTTCCGTAATAAGTTTAAAGTAATAAAGTTTGGGACAATTTTTAAAAGAAAGAACAAACAAGAATTTGTTCAACAAACAAGGCGCACAGTGTGCAGAAGTTGGCAACTTTCTGTAGAGTCAATAGCTACAGACCTCCAAACTCTGTGTGAACTTCAGATTAGCTCAAGAACAGTGCGTAGAGAGCTTCATGGAATGGGTTTCCATGGCCGAGCAGCTGCATCCAAGCCTTACATCACCAAGTGCAATGCAAAGTGTCTGATGCAGTGGTGTAAAGCACGCCGCCACTGGACTCTAGAGCAGTGGAGACGTGTTCTCTGGAGTGACCAATCACACTTCTCTGTCTGGCAATCCGATTGACGAGTCTGGATATGGCAGTTGCCAGGAGAACTTACCTGACTGCATTGTGCCAAGTGTAAAGTTTGTGCACAGTGCACAAAGCGTCGGTCCATAAAGACATGGATGAGTGAGTTTGGTGTGCAGGAACTTGACTGGCCTGCACAGAGTCCTGACCTCAATAGAACACCTTTGGGATGAATTAGAGTGGAGACTATGAGCCAGGCCTTCTCGTCCAACATCAGTGCCTGACCTCACAAGCTGTTATAGCTGCAAAGGGTGGGCCAACTCCATATTAAACCCTATGGATTAAGAATGGGATGTCATTAAAGTTCATGTGCATGTAAAGGCAGGCGTCCCAAAACTTCTGGCAATAAAGTGTATGTCACCTTGAGGGGCAGGTGGGTGTCCTAGTATCTGTAGTGCCTGTTATACAAACATTAAGCTGGCTCTATAAAAATTCTACTATTGTTAGGTTAATTGCACTTCATATTTTATTGTTACCTGGCAGAATACATTCTTGTGTTTTTTTTTCTCTCAATTGGTTGATGTTCGGTTCCAAGAATTTTCAGCATATATTAAAAACAGTCTGTGTTGGTTGCATGGCAGAAAAAAACTTCATCTAAAAGTGTCAATTACCCAGCATTTGAAGTCAGACACCTTAAACCGCTCAAGGAAGAATGCTATTCTTGTTAAGAAAGAATGCCATTGTGCATTAAACCATACCTACAACATGACTTTTGTGTATAAGTGAATTGAATTGTGAGCTATTTAATATATATATATATTTGTGTGTGAATTTCTTGCGTCCATGCATGGGTTTGAGCTTTGTGTGGGGTTATCATTATACAGTATGATACATGTCTCATCAACTGCAAATGCAAATGATCCTTTTAGACATCATTATCAGCCAAGTGGAATTTTACTTAGTACTGTTTTCAACTGTTTTGCAAATTCTTGTCAGTATTGGTAGTTCTGAGTAGTGTATGCTTTGTTGTTTATTCTGACATACCAAGTTCAGCATCTTCAGTAAAATGTGTGATAGGCCTATACTACAAATTATGAATCATAGAAAAAGTACAAAAAATGTTGGTGTTTTTTATTTTATTGTTTTCCCGAACATTTATACATTTATTGGGTTTTAAGGTAAGAGATCAGTACAAAATACAGATTAGTCTGAACAGTTCTTCCCCATACACACAACCCTATAACACACCTCCATTTCAGTGCCACAAAAAAACAGAATGTTATATGAGGTCTTTGTATTCTGTCCTGTTGTCATACCCAGATAAGAAAGGAAGCTTCCCCGGTTTTTACAAACAGAGCCTGATGTTTCTTCAAGGGAAATGCTATTCTTCCAAGAGGTACATAGGATGATACTTTAGTCCACATAGAAGTAGAAGGAGGTTTAGGAGGCTTCCACCTCAACGTTATACATTTTATGGCTGCTAAAAGTCTGGGCTCCCTGGGCATATTAGTGCCAATAACTATTGCAATGACCTCTAAGACCTCTTCCCAGTATATCTCTAGGTCAGGACAAGACCACAGCATGTGCAAAAGAGTCCCTCTGTCCACTTTATCTCTGGGACAGAGCTCTGAATAGGTACTATTAAAGGTGTGTGTTCTTACTGGGGTATAATAAGACACTGTATTTCACATTAAATTGGATGAGTTTATGATGGCTATTGAAAGACAAAGTCTGAGCTTTCTTGCATATGGTTTCCTATTCATCATCACTGAATAAGCACTCCAGGTCTTTTTCCCATTTAGATTTAACATTGCAAAGATTACCAGCCGTTAAATGGGACAACTTGCCATATACATAAATGTTTTTTTACTGGTTTGTACTTTACATCAATGGCAAATTAGAAAAATGTTGCTGAATGAACATAAGCAGGATATTAACAATGACAAACACCTAAAATAAAAATCTGATAGCGTCACCAGCCTGTGCTTTCTTCAAGAAAACCACACACACACACACACACACACACACACACACACACACACACACACACACACACACACACACACACACAAAAAACACATCACCCATATAAATTGAATGTTCAGCAACTTACATTTTTTTCCAAACACTGTGTTATTTTTAAGAATCTTTGGTTATTTGCACTTTCTCATATTTAATGATTTTCCCTCCCCTCGTGACAATCTCTTTATATTCTAGAGCTCCTTTCTCCTCAATGTAGCGTTCCTGAGTCACTTTTCCAGTTTCTGGGAGAGGGCAAGGAAATGACATCAGGGACAGCTGATGGTTTAAGGCCTGACCTTTAACCGGGACTAATCCTTTTCCCATCTCTCTCTGTGGAGGTGGATCCTGTCGATAATATAACACAGGAGATTTTCTTCCCTCCATCTTAGGAACATAAGCGGCTGGTGGACACAACTTTTGATTTGCCCTGATTTCAATTCCATGTGGAATGTCTCTTTGGATGTCTCTTTGAATGTCTCTTGGAATATCTCTTGGAATGTCTCTTGGAATGTCTCTTGGAATGTCTCTTGGAATATCTCTTGGAATATCTCTTGGGATGTCTCTTGGGATGTCTCTTGGGATGTCTCTTGGGATGTCTCTTGGTCTGATGTCTGTCTGGTGAACTGAACCAGCTCTCCTAATTTCTGCGATGACTCCAGCCATAGTAGCTCTGTTATTGGGATTGACTTCCACCATCTTGGACACAGCACTACAGAATGGCTGGTCTTTGAGGGTTTCACGAATCTTGAAGGCAGACACAGATTGGGTGGGTAACCTGATCCTGGCGCAGAGTTCAGCTATGATTTTACCCATGGCCCAAACGTCTGATCGCTTGTCCCTAACTCCACCCATCTGTAGAATCTCTGGAGCGGAGTACGCTTCATTGCCCAAGTTTACGGCAGAGCTGAGTCCGTTTTTAAAGAATTTAGCCAATCCTAAATCAATGATCACAGCACGGATGGTTTGATGCTCCACCTGAAATGGGACAAGAGAAGTTAGTTCTCGGAAAGAAACCAATCAATTGAAACCAATTCAATTAGACTTTTGAAGATTGCTCAATGAATTCTTCAATGGAACTTTTGAAGTAAAATCCAAGATAAAGTTGATACTCTTAAAAATAAAGATTCCAAAAGGGTGTTTTTGCATTGATGCCATAGAATAACTTTTTTTCTTATAGTGTGAAGAACATTTTAATCATGTAAATAAACTTTTTACACTATATGGAAACTTTTGTGCAATGGAAAGATTCCATGGATGTTAAAGGATCTTCATTGAACCATAGATGTCAACAGAGAACCTTTATTTTTACCTAAATTAAACCTAGTTGAGAACACTAAAAAAGTAATGCCTGAGCCATAACAAATAAAAACTAATTTTCTTGGATGACAGATGAAAATTTTTATGTCCGGCTCACCATGATGTTGTCAGGTTTGAGGTCTTGGTGGACGATGTCTTTACTGTGCAGATAAAGCAAACCCTCACACATACCATGGATTATTGTGGCTCTCACTGTTGGCATCAGCTGAAGAAGACACAGGCACTGTTGAATTTTGGCTCCACTAGCACATAAACTAAACAGAACTCATGTCACTCATTTCGTCCTCATCCTAGTACAAATTCTGATAGGCCACACATCTTTACCTGTATTTTAGAAAGCTGAGCTTTGAAGATGGTCGTCTCAAGATCTTCCCCAAAGATGAACTCCAAAGGAATGTTCCACTTTGAGTCTTTCAGCCAAGGATCACCGAGAAGTTTCACCACGTTTGTATGCCGAGCATTACTGTTAAAAGTGTTTCATGGTTATACTTTTAAGCTCAGTATTTAAAAAGAAAGAAATATAAAATATATATACATACTGATAGACTTTGCATTCTCTCTCCAGCTGTTGTCTGCTGATGAGGCCAAGAGGAACTTTCTTTACAGCAGCCCATGCGTCTCCATACTTCTCCTTGTATATTTTCCCAAAGCAGCCTCCAGCAAGAGTTTGTGTGGAGTACGCCATCTAGTGATGCTGTTAATACACAGCAGTTTGAGAAACTGTAAACCCTCCAAACACAAATGTCTTCAGTGTTTAAACTCGTCTTCAGACTTCCAAAAATATTTGACATGAGCTCTATCTATCTACACTCTTCAAATAAAGGTTCCAATAGAGGGTTTTCACAGCAATGCCATAAGATAATAATCCATCCATCCATCCATCCATCTATTGCCAGTCATTTTGCCAGTCATTGTTCATTTTTATATGCATGTGAAATGTATTCAAAACAGGATTGTCTTGAAATACACATCATCAGCAGCATATAAAATGTAATATGGGTCATCTGGTTTACTGGAAATCCCCAACATTAGTCAACTTGTAACCACGTGGATAAGTTTCGAAATATCTACATAATTGCAAAGCAATAACATCATACAGTTTTATTACCTGACATTTTTATCATCACGATGAATGCAAACCCACACATATGTTGTAAAAAAAAACTTGATTTTACTGCTAAAAGACTCATTAATACAGGGAGTTTTACTGGAATGCCTTTGGGCAAAACCTGCTTGTATTAAGCCTGTACATGCTACTGGAGAAATGTTGTCAAACAGGTTTTGGATCGCAAAAGAAAGCATTCATACGCAGGATAAAATCTTTATGGCCGAATATTTGGTGGCCTAGATTACCTCCTACCCACAACCCACCCCCACCCCTGGAAACAAAAGAGTATCTGCCCATATCCTTAGTGTTTTGTTATGTCTGATCATCACAAATGCATTATAGCAATTACACAGACAAAATATGTGGTTCCTTGAAAACTACAAACTAGAAGAAACTGTAACATCAACCATGTCATTACTATCATTGTAATAAAACTGCAACTGTAATCGTTGTCCTTCATTATAACACAACACAATAATAGTTTGGTTCACCAAATTTTCTTACCTGAATCAGCAGGTTATGTGGCTGATGGCTCTGAATGTGCTCAAATAGACAAGGAACAGTTCTTACTAATTACCTTCCTTCTATAACCACACCCTCATTTCATCATTGGAAGGACACTTGAAGATGACATAACCAGTCAGACAGGGAAAAACCTTATGTTCTGTGTCTCTGTGAGATGTATATGGGTATATTGAAATAAAGTGCCTGTATATTTAGGAATTCTCTTATATAAAATATATTTAGGAATGTCTCTTATATATCTCTTTTTTTCTGTTTTCACAATGTGTCCAGAAGAGGTGTGCAGATTACAATAGGTTTTTATGGTTGAACTAAGCATTACATCCTCTTGAAAGAATAATCATGCCAGTCAAGTCAGAACAAGACAGTGTTTGGCAAGAACAGACTGTCCTCAAAGATCAGCTTGAATCTGTTCTGTTTGTGACATTAGGACTATGAGGACATATTCCTCAGTGGGGAATCATGACTGACTAATTTATACCAGTTATTTTGCATAGATGGACATATAAATAAGTTTATTGGGAATTGTGTATAGACATGTCTCTCTGGGTATTATTATATTGTGGATCACTACATTTTCATGTTTATGTCATGTATATACTGTAGTAGCTTAGGCTGGGTAAACCCAGCTTGATCTGCCGGCAATTTGATTTCACCCTGCAGCTCAGGCTGGAAACGTGTACATTTATTTATGCTGCTTCTGTTACACTTTTGCGGGAACCAATCACAGACTGGCTTATCCACCTGGGGCGCTATTGGCGGGTTTAACACAATGACGGATAGAGAAGGATGGATCGATGCCCGTTGATCACGCCTCTAGTGGTCTGATTGGTTGAAGGACTATCCAATTGCATACAGAGTCTGTCACGGTTCATGAATACACCGTCTCACCTTCTCTGTGTGTGTGGTTGTGTTGGTGGCATGGTTTCTGATTGCTGATCACTCTGATCACTTCCACCTGCTGCACTCATCACCTGGGCTATTTATACGTGTGTCTCACCCAGCCTTGTTGTCAGATTGTTGCAGTTTGTCCGGTGAGTTCCTGTCTGTCCGTCCGTGAGTTCCTGGTCTTGGCTCTTCGTTCCAGATTCCTGGATTCCGCCGGTTCGGTACCTGACCCATTGCATCCCTGCGTCGCTGTGCTGAGTGGCTGTCTCGTCTGCCGTTCTTTGTCTGCTTGGACCTGTTTAGTTCTCCGGTGCTTCATATTCAAGCTGTCTTTACTACTGTGACTCTGAGCTAATAAATTAATTGTTGAACTCCCTATTGGATCTTCTGCCTTTTTCCAGTCACCAGACGTAAGAGTCATTTGAATTATGCTCGCTGATCACGCCTCTTGTGCAGTAGAAAATACAGAGGAGTCTTAAAAGATTGAGCTTGTTCTGGTGATAGCCAGACAAGTAGTAGCTTATACTGGATAAAATTTAGATAAACTCCAAAACATTTATTAAGAAATATTAATTAAAGCTGAAGTCTGTAACTTTTTTTGTTCAAAATTTACAAAATGCATATAATGAGCGAGTACATCATAAATCCATTTTCCAAACTATGTTTTTGTCTTGTCCTGAATCACTATGGTACGCCTATAATAAGTGTTTATATTTGGACTATTTTAGACTGTATTTAGACTGGTTCGGGTCGGCACCGCTGCAGAGTAGTGCAGTACCTCTTGATTGACTCGCCATAGTCAATATTTTATTCCACTTTATCCTTATTTGTTACCTTTTTTTTTTCTCTTGACTTGATTATTTATAATTCTACAGATATAGACATATATATATATATATATATATATATATATATATATATATATATATATAGATAGTACTTTTTTTTTTTATATTCTATTTCTATTATAACTTCCTCCTTGTGTTTTTAACTGTGAACTTGCACTGTCCATGGAGCGGACCTGTTTACATTTCACTGCCGGTTGTATATTCTGTATATAACTGTGTATGTGACAAATAAAACTCTTGAATCTTGAATCTTGAATCTAGACATAAACGGAGAAGTATCTCCAGCTACAATGTTCTTGCGCAAGATGCATGCAGTTCTGTTTATTAACCAATGCTGTGTTCGAAATCACCCCTATACCCTCATTCACTATTCCCTACATTACTCTAATAATACAGTCCACTAAAGGAGTGAATGAAAACGAGTGAGTGAATTCAGACACTGAGTGCACCGTGAAGGTTGTCTGGCTATCACCAGACCAAGCTCAATCTTTTAAGATTGAACATGGGATCGGGATAGTTGTGTATGGTGCGAGTGAGTCTGAGATTGTGTTGTGTGAGAATGTTAGCCATAACTTCAGATGTTTTCGAGTTCAGTTCTATGGTTTGTCCTTGAAGGGAGATAAGGCAGTGCAGAGGGAAAGATAGCAGACCAAGCTGTCAGGCTGACCTCCCAACCGAGAGATAGGGACAAGTGAGGTTCGGTGGGGTAGTTGATTAGGTCAGGCAAATACAATTTTTTAATCCATTTGATGATCTTCGGTAATTTGTCCGGATCATAATCAATCAATCAGGTCTGGTCCTCAGCATTCGCGTCCGTTCTGTGCAGTTCCCTAGACATTACGTCCAGCCTCATGGCCAGACCGGTTACAGTCCGTAAAAGTTCACCGATCTGACCCCCGATGGAGCCCACTCTTCCCTGCGTATCCGCAGTCGGACTGCGTTGTTACGGTTCAGTTCCTCAATTCGTATCACTCTCTGATCTAATTCCTTCAAGCGGTCACACACAGCCCCGAAGCATTCCTTAATTTCCACAGACAGCGGCTGGGTGAATTTGCTTGCAGCTGTCTTACCAATCTTCCGATAGGTCAGGGCAATCCCAAAGCCAAAGAATAGGAACCCTGCCATCAATAATCCAATCATGTATAAATCTTCCGCATCCTCCACGGACAGAGCCTCCAGGCACAGGACTTGCCAGTTGTTCCATGCGTCCCTCACGTACCCTGCAGCAAAGGTCCCGTCCGGGCAGGTGGGTTCTCCTGGGGCACCCTTCCTTTGTGAGAAAATCCTATCGATCGCGCTGATTGACCAGTTAATCAATTCCATTTCAGTATTTTCAGGAGTCCAGCAAGCAGCGGGTCAGAGAGAAAAAGAAAGACAAAAATAACAAGGCGCCAGAGCACAGCGGGAGCAGAGTGAAAACACGTCTGCACTGAATGAAGGACAGAGTCAAGAGGTCTGCACACACCCATGACAGTGGGTGGGGTTTTGATATCGCGGCTCTATTTCCTGCTCTCTACGGGCTGACTCAGGTCCCAAGGTCACTTCTGACAAAAACATATTTTCCTGTGTGTATTATTTTAATTTGTCATCATTTTATACAGTGGGAAAACCCACTGTGCCCTCAATAGCCCTTTCCATCCTGTTAGTCTTTTGTAAAATCCATCTAAATGTGAGCCCAGTGAACTGGAATTTACAACTGATTTTATTTCAGTGCTGTGACGTATTTCCAAGTGAAACGGAATATTGAACAGAGGGCAGGGTTTTACTTTAGTGCTCCTCCTCTCCATCTATCGCTCATAGCAGACTAACGGTTGGAGGGGAGTGGTTGAGGATATTCAAACCCAATCTGTCAAACTGACATCATCATTTGGGAACGCCATTCCAGACCAGAAGTTACTTTTCAGATTTTGATTAAAGATTACCACGTCAAACTATTTTTTTCTGTGTATTAACTTGCAAGGATTAATTGCACGGATCAAAATTTGACACGCTCTCTGCAGACATTTCAGGGATGCATTGGTCATGTCCAGGTGCAGGTCTACCATCTGATCTAAATACGGCCTGGATCCAGCTGACTGCAGTAAACCTCGGGATAAACAGAGAGACTAACATTAGCGTACATGCCATTCTTCTTATGATGTAACGAGTACATCAGGTGTTATGGGAAGTGTTCCCGGTTCCGGCTGACCTAGTTAATGCAGCCTAACAATCATTTACTGATTTGAATAATAAACATTGATAAAGTTTTATGTGTAAGCCATAGTAAAGAGATGCGTTTTTAGTCTAGATTTAAACTGACAAAGTGTGTCTGCTTCCCGAACAATGCTAGGAAGACTGTTCCAGAGTTTAGGCGCTAAATAGGAAAAGGATCGACCGCCTGCAGTTGATTTTGATATTCTAGGTATTATCAACTGGCCAGAGATTTGAGACCGCAATAGACGTGATGGAGTATAATGCGTTAAGAGTTTGTTTGTTTATTAAGCGAACAGGGCAACCACCCAGTAAAGCATTACAATAATCTAGCCTTGAGGAGGATAGGCGGATAGGCAAGTGTGAAAGAAATCCTCAATGAGCGAACAGTCCAGGACGTCCCGGGCCAGGATCCAGCTTCTCTCCTGCGGGCCATACCACTCCCAATCGACCAGAAACTGGTGGCCCCGTCCTCGGGGACAAATGTCCAACAGCTTACGAACCCTATAAACAGGGGAACCCTCATGGGCGGCCTTAGAAATGCGGTCGACAATCGTAAGAATTACCATGTTCCCCATAGACGGAGGGAGACCCGTCACAAAATCTAAAGCAATATGGGACCAAGGACTAGACGGAAGGGGTCTAAGCAGACCAGAGGGAGGAGAATTACTCGACTTCATCTGCGTGCAGACAGGACAAGATGCAACAAAATGACGGATATCATACATTCTTGAGGGCCACCAAAACCTCTGATTGAGGGCCGCCAGAGTACCCCTAACCCCAGGATGAACAGTCAATTTAAAGGAATGGCCCCAACGGAGTACTGCTTGACGCACGGAATTTGGCACAAATAATTTCCCCTCGGGACAGTGACGAGGAACATTGACACCAGCGAGTGCCCTCTTAACCACTGATTCAACTAGGCGCAGTGGTGAATAATCTCTTGAGGCGATCAAACACAACCTGGGCTGCTTCTAACCAGGAAAAACGTGACTTGGATGAGGTAAGCGCAGAGAAGGGTGTGGCCACTTGATTGAAACTACGGATGAAGCGGTGATAGAAATTTGCGAACCCCAAAAATCATTGGAGCGCGACCCGAGACTCAGGAACGGGCCATTCAGTAACAGCTTGTACTTTAGCCGGGTCCATACTGGTACCCTCAGCGGAAATCACAGAACCTAGAAACGTCACAGACTTCGTGTGAAACGTGCATTTCTCTGCCTTAACGAAGAGACAGTTCTCTAGGAGATGTTGTAACACACGACGGACGTGCTAAACATGAACCTGAAAAGAAGAGGAGAAAATAAGTATATCACAAAAATGTTAAGCATGTCCCTCAAGACATCATTAATCAGACCCTGAAGGACAGCGGGAACGTTGATGAGCCTGAACGGTAGGCCCCGATATTCAAAGTGTCCTAGGGGTGTGTTAAATGCAGTCTTCCATTGGTCCCCCTTCCTTATGTGAACAAGGTGGTATAAGTTGCAGAGGTCTAACTTCGTGAAAGCCTTAGCTCCCTGCAAGATCTCGAAAGCGGACGACATAAGTGGCAAGAGAAATCTGTTCTTGACAGTTATGTTGTTAAGCCCACGATAATCTATGCAGGGACGCAGAGAGCCGTCTTTCTTTTTCACGAAGAAGAACCCTGCTCCGGCGGGGGAAGAAGACGGAATAATAGTACCGGCAGCGAGTGAGTCAGCAAGATATCTCTCGAGCGACTTGTGTGGAGTGGTCCCCGGGAGAAGATCAATACTGCAATCATAAGGTTGATGGGGAGGAAGAGAAGTGGTCCAGGAATGACTGAACACCGCCCGCAGATCATGGTACTCCTCTGGCACTCCAGACAAATCGCCAGGTTCCTCCTGAAACACAGAAACAGAAGAAACAGGGAGAACAGCAGATACTAAACACTTAACATGACAAGACAAATTCCAAGACAAAATAGTCCCCTTAACCCAGTCAATCTGGGGATTATGTTGGGTTAACCAGAGGTGACCCAACACAACGGCCGAAACAGGTGAACAAAAAATAAAAAAATAAATAGTCTCTTGATGGTTGCCCGAGACGATGAGACTCACCGGGATGGTGGTTTGGACAATCCTAGAGAGCAACTGGCCATCCAGGGCAAAGACCATGATGGGGTCCTTTAAATCAATGAGGGGAATACCCCATTCTAGCACTCATCTCTTGTCGATGAAACTACCCTCGGCTTCAGAGTCGATGAGCGCGGAGCAGGAGACTGTAGCGCCGGGACAGCAAAGAATGGCGTTGCGTGTTTTGGGTGACGGGGAGAGAACAGTAGCGCTTGCCAGTAATCCCCAATCTACTGGTGAGCCCTGGCTTTTACCTGACACAAAGAGACAAAGTGATGAGCGGCTCCACAGTAAAGGCACAGTCGGTTGACGATGCGGCAGACAGCTCTTCGTCATGTCAGCCGAGCATGGCTCCCTGTAGCTTGACCGCCGAACAGGTCCTGCCTCCGCTGGGTCCATAACATGGTCGGATTATTCTGTCAGTGCAAACAGAGGACCCAAGAGTGAAGGCGGATTAAACACAAATTTATTGACAAAAGGGAACAAAGGCAGTCAGCCGTGCAGAGGACGCTGAACTGGAGATAATGTAAAGTCTGGTCGGTGCGTGGTCAGGCTCTGTAGCAGGCAGGCTGGTAGCACTTCAGTCTCGCTCAGTCGACTCAGACCGAACTGCTGGTAACAGCGAGGCCAGCAGCCACGAACAGCGAGAAGGCTGGGCAGAGAGCAGATATGATGAGCGGCACCAGACAGGACACAATAGAACAGGACAAGACAATCTCTTCAACAAAGGTGAGGCATAGACAGCAGATTAAACGAGGAACACTGGTACACGTAAAAGCAATAAGTAATAATCCGACAAGAAGCA
This sequence comes from Paracanthobrama guichenoti, assembly GCA_018749465.1. NCBI lineage: Eukaryota > Metazoa > Chordata > Actinopteri > Cypriniformes > Gobionidae > Paracanthobrama > Paracanthobrama guichenoti. Next base: position 37,409,270 of record CM031958.1, read on the forward strand.
GAGCGAGCACCGGGGTGAAATAGTAGAGAGAATCAGGGTAGAGAGGAAACAGGTGCAGGGCATCATCCTCTATCATCAAATTTGCTGATGATACTGTTGTCCTGGGCTTCATTTCCAAAAACAATGAGACGGCATACTTTGACGAGGTGGAGCATCTAACATCATGGTGCCAGGACAACTGTCTCTCTCTGAATGTTGGCAAGACCAAAGAAATGATTGTGGACTTCAGGAAGAGACAGCAACGGACATACTCCCCCCTCATGATCAGCGGAGTACCAGTAGAGAGAGTGAGCAGCTTCAAGTACCTGGGAGTAAACATCTCCGAGAACCTGACCTGGACTGCTCACATTCAGACACAGGTGAAAAAAGCCAGGCAAAGACTGTACCACCTGCGCCAGCTGAGGAAATTCAGGGTTTCACCAGCTATCCTGAAAACTTTCTATTTAGGGGCGATAGAAAGTGTATTAAATCAGTGCATCACAGCGTGGTATGGGAACAGCACCAGTCATGACCGCAAAGCCCTGCAAAGAGTCGTGCGCTTATCCGAGCGTATCTCAGGGTCAGCTCTCCCGTCTCTGCAGGACGTCTACACCAAACGCTGCAAAGGTAGAGCTACTAAGATCATCAAGGACTCTAATCACCCTGCAAACCCTCATTTCATGCTGCTGCCATCTGGTAAGCGAAGCCTGATGGCCAAAACTGAGAGACTCAGGAGGAGCTTCTTCCCCCAGGCCATCAGACTCCTGAACTTAACGTCACGTGACTTCACTTCAGGATAAACATCGATACACTGTCATTGCACTGCACTTTCTGTTCTCGTTGTTACTGTGTAACAACCTGTTATAAACCTGTTTGCACATTATACTCTTTATACATTTGTTAACCACATATTTATAAGTCTACAGTTTACTCACTGCACAGTCTACTTCAATTATTTTATTCCACTTTATCCTTATTTTTACTTTTTTTTCTCTTGACTTGATTATTTATAATTCTACAGATATAGACAGATATATATATATAGTACTTTTTTTTATCCTATTTCTATATAATTTCCTCCTTGTGTTTTTAACTGTGAATTTGCACTGTCCATGGAGCGGACCTGTTTACATTTCACTGCCGGTTGTATATTCTGTATATAACTGTGTATGTGACAAATAAAACTCTTGAATCTTGAATCTTGAAGGCAATCAGCGCAAATGCTGATAGAGATAGCAAACAACTGGGTGCAGGTAGACAGAGAAAGAGAGAGAGAGCAAACCCAACTTATGACACAACTAACTGTCAGTTATTGATTATAATAAATACATACAAATGATATTTATTTAAAATATGTATTAATATGTAGCCTATGTATACAACTGTTAGTAAATAATAATAATAATAATAATAGAATATTAAGTGAATAAATGAACACATAATTACATTAAATATGATTTTAAATACTTACCTTTAGAGTAAGTGCAAATGCGTAATGTATAAATTTAAGCTATCAAGCTATCTTATGCTATGCTAGTACATAATTGAATTGAATTGAATATTTTATTTGTCATTACACATGTACAAGTACAGTGTAACGAAATGAGTTTGGAGCAAGCCTCCGGGCCGCCGCCGATTAGTCAGGCGCCGCCACACGCTCTCCAGAAATACAAGAATGCAGTTTAGCAAGCATTACATAGCAAAACACAACAAAACATCAACAAAACATAAACTTAAACATAAACATAAACATGACACAGTACACGTGGTCACGTGATGGGATTTTTGTATGGACTGGGGAGGAGATAGATAACAGGCAGGCGGTAGTAGTGATCAGGTTAGGTATTGTGTATGGTGCGAGTGAGTCTGTGAGAATGTTAGCCATAACTTCAGATGTTTCGAGTTCAGTTCTATGGTTTGTCCTTGAAGGAGATAAGACAGCTGCCCGGCTGCCCTGCTGGACTCCCAACCGAGAGAAAGGGACCAAGTGGGGATTAGGTCAGGCAAATACAATTTATTATTTTTAATCCATTTGATGATCTTGGTAATTTGTCCTGATCATAATCAATCAATCAGTTCTGGTCCTCAGCGTTTCGCGTCCGGTCTGTGCAGTTTCCCTAGACATTACGTCCAGCCTCATGGCCAGACCGGTTACAGTCCTAAAAAGTTCACCGATCTGACCCCGATGGAACCCACTCTACCCTGCGTATCCGCAGTCCGGATGCGTTGTTACGGTTCAGTTCCTCAATTCCTATCACTTTCTGATCTAATTCCTTCAAACGGTCACACACAACCCCGAAGCATTCTTTAATTTCCACAGACTTTCCATAAGCTAACTAATACAGACATTAATGCTCTTCAGTTTCGTCACCACACTGGAGGTGTGCTATATAACAAAATAAACACGTTTGTGAATTGTGGGGACATTCCATAGGCGTAATGGTTTTTATACCATACAAACCGTATTTTCTATCACACACACACACACACACACACACACACACACACACACACACACACACACACACACACACACACACTACCCCTAAACCTACCCATCACAGGAAATTGCCCATTTTTTTAACTTGCTCCCAAAAAACTCATTCTGTATGATTTATAAGCCTTTTGAAAAAATGGGACATATGGGTAATGTCCTCATAAGTCACCCTCTCCTTGTAATACCTATGTCATACCCATGTCATTATATACATTTGTGTCCTGATATGTCACAAAAACACGTGCACACACACACACACACACACACACACACACACACACACACACACACACACACACACATGCATGTCTGGTTTACTATATTTGTTGGGACTCTCCATAGAAGTAATGGTTTTTATACTGTATAAACTGTATATTATATCCACTTACACTAACCCTACTCCGGAACCTACCTATCACAGAAAACTTTCTGCATTTTTACATTTAAACAAACAAACAAAAAACATTCTGTATAATTTATAAGCTTGTTTCCACATGGGGACCTCAATTTAGGTCCCCATGGTGACACAAGTCCCCATGAGTCAGTGTGCTTTCAGGATGAATGCACACTGGGATAGAAAAGCATGTACACACAAACAAACACACACACACACACACACACACACACACACACACACACACACACACACACACACACACACACACACACACACTCGGTCTCATGTATTTGTTAAGTCCAATGTTGAAACCAACAGATGGCAGCATTGTACTGAAGTGAAATTGTTTTGCTTATATGAAGCCCATTTTAATTTTGAACCACAGCTTAGATAGCTTGAGCTACTGGATTAGTAATTAATATTAATATAATGCTTTTCTTGTACTGTGTCTCATATGGGTTTTTCATTATTCTGAAGCACCCTGTTAAAATAACTTTCCTCCTGTCAAGCTTCTGTTATTGTTTATTCACCTATATGTCTTATTTAAATACGGAAGACTTTATAACTTAATAGCTAGATATTTTACTTTATAACATGTTAAATATGGATATTTTTCTTACACAAACCCTTGATTCGCTTCAGAAGGCCTTTATTAGCCTTTATTATTGTAATCAGTTTTATGTCAGCAATTCTAAAAAGAAGTCGACAGATTAAATTATGCAATTATCTTTTGGTTTCTATCATTTGTATTAAAGGAAGAACATCTTTTGTTTAGAACGTGTAGGCCATATGTGCAAGCTGCCATTATGCTAATACAGCCTCAAACACATTTCAGTTTAGTTGTCAATTATGAAGTGTAGCTTCTCATTTATGCCTTGTTTTTCCATGGCAGTAGCCAAAGCATGAGAGAAAATCTGATTGAATTATGGTCTACCCACTCTGATCTCAAAAATAACCCTTTAATTTATCAGATTGCTCCATGGCTTGATGGTGACGAGGGACATTGAGCTGGCAGGCTTGTAAAGCAGTGGCTTGTAGGTCAGATTGTTGGAGGCAGAAATGCTACGAGACCGCAGCATCCCTTGTATTGGTCGTCCAGTAGACTGACCGCATTTAGTGTCCAGTATGAGCTCACACTTTAGCCAAAGGGCTTTAGGACCAATCAGAACTCAAACTGCTTTTATACATTTTAATTGAGACTAAAGCATTGGAGTGCAGAGTGCCAAAAAACATGTGACTAGGTGGTACTTGATTCTTCTTCTTTGATTGTAGATTGTTTCTTGCACTTTCCATGAATAGCATACAAAATTGAAAAATCTTTCTTAACACCCGGTCAGTGAAAGGAATTTCATAAAATGTTGAATGCCGAACTCAGGAAGTCAAATTGAATATTGTATGAGTCATTTATTTTCTATTCTATTTTTAGGTTTTCATGTTTTGAGCATGTCTACATACAACTGTGAAACTGTACAATCTATAAAACTGTGGTTATGATTTTTATTGTTAAAGCAAAACATTTATATATTATATAATAATAATATAAACATATAGAAATTGTGTGTGTGTGTGTGTGTGTGTGTGTGTGTGTGTGTGTGTGTGTGTGTGTGTGTGTGTGTGTGTGTGTGTGTGTGTATGTACTGTTTATTCGTCTGTGGATGTATAATATATTACTATTATATATTATTATGTTATATTATTTATATTCAAATAATGTTGAAAACAGTTTTTGCTGCTTAACATTTTTGTTGAAACAATGATACAATTCAAACACTAGATTAAAAGAAGGCAGAAAAATTAATACTTTTATTATTGATCAGAAGTGACAGTGAAGACATTTATAATGTTACAAAAGATTTATGTTTAATAAATTATTTAATAAATGCAAATGAATGCTGTTCATTGAACGCTCTAGTCATCAAAGAATACTGAAATGTTTGTTGAGGAGCAAATCATCATTAGAATGATTAGTGAAGGGTCATGTGACACTGAAGACTGGAGTAATGATGATAAATTCATCTTTGATCGCAGAAATAAATTATATTTTAAAATATTATATTCCCATACAATAGTTCTTTTAATTTGTAATAATATTTCACAATATGACTGTTTTTATGTCACGGTGTGTTTGGGGTGTGTTCATGTTTCATGTTCCCAGTTTATCTTGTTCTTATTTTGCCATGTTCACTGTCTTGTTTCCTGGTTTGTCATGTGATCCATTGTCATGTGATTCCCCTGTGTTCTTGTGTCATGGTGTCATTGGTTCATTGTTCACAGGTGTCCCTTGTCTAGTCATTAGTCCTTGTGTATTTAAGCCCTCGTGTTTGCCATGGTCCTTGAGTATTGTTGTGTGTGACCTGCTGTTGGTGAGTGTAGTCTAGTTTCACGTTTGTTCATGAGTCAAGTCTAGTTTCACGTTTGTTCATGAGTCAAGTCTAGTTTCACGTTTGTTCATGAGTCAAGTCTAGTTTCATTTTGTATTTGTTCATGATGTAAATGAACTGCACTTGGGTTCATAAGTTCAACTTGCCTCCAGTGGACTTCATTACAATTGAGTGTATTTTTGATTTGAATAACTGCAACCTAAATATTTAAAATAAATAAAACTCTTGAATCAGCCTTTGGAGAAGGGACTTATTTCAGTTTCTAAACATTTGACAGGTACTGTATATAAATGTATTTACAAACCCGATTCTGAAAAAGTTGGGACACTGTACAAATTGTGAATAAAAACAGAATGCAATGATGTGGAAGTTTCAAATTTCAATATTTTATTCAGAATACGACATGGATGACATATCAAATGTTTAAACTGAGAAAATATATCATTTTAAGGGAAAAATAAGTTTTTTAAATTTCATGGCATCAACACATCTCAAAGTTGGGACAAGGCCATGTTTCCCACTGTGTGGCATCCCCTCTTCTTTTTATAACAGTCTGCAAACGTCTGGGGACTGAGGAGACAAGCTGCTCAAGTTTAGGACTTGTCTAATACAGGCTTCTAGTTGCTCGACTGTCTTAGGTCTTCTTTGTCACATCTTCCTCTTTATGATGCTCCAAATGTTTTCTATGGGTGAAAGGTCTGGACTGCAGGCTGGCCATTTCAGTACCCGGATCCTTCTACGCAGCCATGATGTTGTAATTGATGCAGTATGTGGTCTGGCATTATCATGTTGGAAAATGCAAGGTCTTCCCTGAAAGAGACGACGTCTGGATGGGAGCATATGTTGTACTAGAACTTGGATATACCTTTCAGCATTGATGGTGCCTTTCCAGATGTGTAAGCTGCCCATGCCACACGCACTCATGAACCCCATACCATCAGAGATGCAGGCTTCTGAACTGAGCACTGAGAACAACTTGGGTTGTCCTTGTCCTCTTTAGTCCGGATGACATGGCGTCCCAGTTTTCCAAAAAAAAACGTCTAAGTTTGATTGGTCTGACCACAGAACAGTTTTCCACTTTGCCACAGTCCATTGTAAATGAGCCTTGGCCCAGAGATAACGCCTGCGCTTCTGGATCATGTTTAGATATGGCTTCTTTTTTGGCCTATAGAGTTTTAGCCGGCAACGGCGAATGGCACGGTGGATTGTGTTCACCGACAATGTTTTCTGGAAGTATTCCTGAGCCCATGTTGTGATCTCCATTACAGTAGCATTCCTGTATGTGATGCAGTGCCGTCTAAGGGCCCGGAGATCACGGGCATCCAGTATGGTTTTCCGGCCTTGACCCTTACGCACAGAGATTGTTCCAGATTCTCTGAATCTTTGGATGATATTATGCACTGTAGATGATGATAACTTCAAACTCTTTGCAGTTTTTCTCTGAGAAACTCCTTTCTGATATTGCTCCAGTATTTTTGGCCGCAGCATTGGGGGAATTGGTGATCCTCTGCCCATCTTGACTTCTGAGAGACACTGCCACTCTGAGAGGCTCTTTTTATACCCAATCATGTTGCCAATTGACCTAATAAGTTGAAAATTGGTCCTCCAGCTGTTCCTTATATGTACATTTAACTTTTCCGGCCTCTTATTGCTACCTGTCCCAACTTTTTTGGAATGTGTAGCTCTCATGAAATCAAAATGAGCCAATATTTGGCATGACATTTCAAAAGGTCTCACTTTCAACATTTGATATGTTATCTATATTCTATTGTAAATAAAATATAAGTTTATGAGATTTGTAAATTATTGCGTTCCTTTTTTATTCACAATTTGTACAGTGTCCCAACTTTTTTTTGGAATCGGGTTCATTTCAAAATATTCTCAAAATTGGTTGTATGATTTTAATAGTTAGATGCACTGAATGTTAGATAATAGTTTGTCTAACACATGGTTCTCACAACAGAAAACATTAGCGTTGTCTCTAATGCCACTAATAAAGTGTATTCATGGCAAGCACCGTCTGCTGCCATTAAGCATTTGATATTGTATCCTTGATTGAAGTGCCATGAGTGACAGCAAGCTTTTGATGAATGACACATGACTGCCTGTCATGAGGCGTCAGTGTTTGTTACCATGGCAATGATGGCAAGGAACGAATGGCGTTTTGCACTGCGAGTGAGATCTCCTAATGAGGGAGTTACAGTAGAGGTCAGAGCAAGAGAGTGTTGTCTGTAATTTCATTACGTCCCCAGATAGACAGTGTAAATTCGTCTTTTACGTAACAACTGAACATCAAGGACAAAATGAGTCATATGTATTCATTTTTCTTCCTTTCTTTGTCATTTAAATAGACGCGAGTCAGAAAGAAACACAGGCTCTTCTGATCATGGATCGTGTATCTCGACAGTCACTTTTGTTGTTCGGCAAACCAGAATTGACTGTCTTTGAAACACTGTGTTAAATGTTAAAACAAGAATCGGCAGCTGGTTCTTTGACTGCTAATTTGACAGATTAATCCCAAGGACTGCAGCGTTCAATTTGACCTGTTTCTTTCTCGCTTTGCTTTAATACTGTCGACTCACATTTACTCTGATACTCTGAGTGAACTCAAGCCTCTCTGCACCCTCAGACACTCCAAGATGTTTTTCACTGAATTTGCATATTATTTACATGCAGCTGCACTGCTTGATAACCAAGAATGTTTTTTTAAACCATACCTTCTCTTTCTTTATAATAGCTAATTATCACCATTATATTTAATTAAACAACTAGCTAAATAGTAAATATTAAGTCTGGAGGATATAACAAAAAAAATCCTCTTGCTATTTTCCAGCCTATTGATGATAGTTAATATTCATAATATCTCACTATTTATGTACTTTTTCTGAAATGGCTTAGTTTAAAGGTGCACAGGACAAAGATGTCTGAGAGAGCAGAGAGTGACTAGCGCTCTGTAGAGTAGTTGTAGAGTATTGTAGAAACATGACTGCGCTAAATGGCGACTTCAGTGTAAGGGGACCCGCGGTGTATGAAGATAGAAATGGCTCATTCTAAGGTAATAAAAACATAACGGTTCATTATGTAAGGCCTTTATACACCACTGAAAACATAGTTATGTAAATTATATTGCATTTCTTCAATAGATCCTCATAAATACCACACACTGGCAACTTTAAAAAGTTGATGTTAAGTGTTAGTTTATTACGTTCATGTTGAATTTAATTTTTTTAATTTTTTCAGAATTTGGCTGTAACTCTTTGTATCTCCCAGGATACGTCTCACCCCTTTGGGGGTATAAATTAATTGAAAAAAGAATCCTTGTTTGACAATGCGTGTTACAACATTTTAGCACAAAAAAAAAAAAAAAAAAAAAAAAAAGCATATATATATATATATATACACTCACCTAAAGGATTATTAGGAACACCATACTAATACTGTGTTTGGCCCCCTTTCGCCTTTAGAACTGCCTTAATTCTACGTGGCATTGATTCAACAAGGTGCTGAAAGCATTCTTTAGAAATGTTGGCCCATATTGATAGGATAGCATCTTGCAGTTGATGGAGATTTGTGGGATGCACATCCAGGACACGAAGCTCCCGTTCCAAAGATGCTCTATTGGGTTGAGATCTGGTGACTGTGGGGGCCATTTTAGTACAGTGAACTCATTGTCATGTTCAAGAAACCAATTTGAAATGATTCGAGCTTTGTGACATGGTGCATTACCCTGCTGGAAGTAGCCATCAGAGAATGGGTACATGGTGGTCATAAAGGGATGGACATGGTCAGAAACAATGCTCAGGTAGGCCGTGGCATTTAAACGATGCCCAATTGGCACTAAGGGGCCTAAAGTGTGCCAAGAAAACATCCCCCACACCATTACACCACCACTACTAGCCTGCACAGTGGTAACAAGGCATGATGGATCCATGTTCTCATTCTGTTTACGCCAAATTCTGACTCTACCATCTGAATATCTCAACAGAAATCGAGACTCATCAGACCAGGCAACATTTTTCCAGTCTTCAACTGTCCAATTTTGATGAGCTCATGCAAATTGTAGCCTCTTTTTCCTATTTGTAGTGGAGATGAGTGGTACCCGGTGGGGTCTTCTGCTGTTGTAGCCCATCCGCCTCAAGGTTGTGCGTGTTGTGGCTTCACAAATGATTTGCTGCATACCTTGGTTGTAACGAGTGGTTATTTCAGTCAAAGTTGCTCTTCTATCAGCTTGAATCAGTTGATTAGCATCAACAAGGCATTTTCGCCCACAGGACTGCCGCATACTGGATGTTTTTCCCTTTTCACACCATTCTTTGTAAACCCTAGAAATGGTTGTGCGTGAAAATCCCAGTAACTGAGCAGATTGTGAAACACTCAGACCGGCCCGTCTGGCACCAACAACCATGCCACGCTCAAAATTGCTTAAATCATCTTTCTTTCCCATTCTGACATTCAGTTTGGAGTTCAGGAGATTGTCTTGACCAGGACCACACCCCTAAATGCATTGAAGCAACTGCCATGTGATTGGTTGATTAGATAATTGCATTAATGAGAAATTGAACAGGTGTTCCTAATAATCCTTTAGGTGAGTGTATATATAACTTGATCTCTTATAACTTGAATTTAACATTCTTTATATAAATTTACTTGAATTTAACATTTTTATAAAATTTATATAAGAAGTATAACACCTATTTATGAATATATTAGCCTACTATATCATATTTAATACACACATTTGTAGGGCCTATAAATTATCAATATGACCAAAACTGCTGAAAAAGCCTCTTGCACACTTTTTGATTGATAGTTCATGCTTGTTTTCAATCAAGTAAAGTCCTTTTTGCTCCGAAATTTTTATAAATATTGTTTTTATACTTGTTGTTCAACACAATTTTACAAAGAATAAGTTATTTGTGTCCTAAAAAGATGTAAAATGGAATGGAATCAATACGTTAAAGCTGCAGTCCGTAACTTTTGGTGCTCTAGCGGTTAATAAACAGAACTGCATGCGTCTTGTGGAAGAACGTCACAGCCGGATCTACTTCTCTCTGTTTATGTCTATGGCGAGTCACGCAGGTACTGTGCTCCTCCACAGCGGTTCCTACCAGACCGCTCTGAAATAGTCCCAATATAAACACTTATTATAAATGTACCATAATGATTCAGGGTAAGACAAAAACACGGTTTGGAAAATGGATTCATGTTGTACATTCTCATTATATAATTTTTATAAATCTTGAACACAAAAAGTTACAGACAGTAGCTTACTATAAGATTACCACAGAAAATTATTACAAAGCCATCTAAAGACAGACTATTGTGCATCCTCTGAAAGCAAGTCTTATTTTACACAATGTTCTAAGCATATTTAGATATTTACTTTGAAAAACAAGACAAAAATACTGGAAATTAAATTCGGAAAATGATTTTTAGCAGTGCATTTGGTATATTAATCTGACATTTGGATTTTCAACCACTGAGAAGAGCTAAAACTGTTTAACACCATAATCTTATAGACGGTAATGATGCATGTTGTTTTTGCTCTCATTATTTGTGCAAATGTATTTGTTCACTGTTTGAATTTAATTGTTAAAGTTTAAAGTTGTCAGCCTAATTTAAATTGATTCTTTAAAACTCATTTTGTGCCAGAAAAAGACAGCTCTTATTAAATTGTATTAGCAAATACAGTGATGCTAAATCTAAAAGGGACTTTTTGTTAGCTTGCAGCTAACTACTTTTTAAAAGGGTAGCTTGACAAGTTATGAGTAACTTGTGGTTTTGTTGCAAAATGAAAAATAAATAAAAATCATTGCACATTTTGAGCCATGCAAAGCTGGAAGCAAAGCGCTGTTTGTGTCTCTGTTTGATCAACAGTTGTCTGAACATAGGCACGTTGCCATTGTGCTCTGTTGAGCCTTCACTGGAATTACTGCATCGATAGCATTGGTGGATTTGTGTAAAGATCAAGTTAAGCATGTGCATGCGAACACTTAAACTGGATTCATGATGCTGTTTGGGTTGTAGATGTGTAGATGACAGTAGTGTGGTGATGGTCTGTATTTTGTTGTGTTTCTGTGCATCAGTTAAAAGAATTATGAATTTATGTGGATAAGAATCACATCACATCTTATCACTTTTGGAGATCAAAAAACGCATTTGAAGAATCTCATCAGATTAATTGGTTTTCCCCCTCTATGAGCTCAGAGTAGGTCAACAGTGAGAGGTAACTGGATGATTTAAGCTCATAATCCAGCACAGACCCTACCACACACAACACACACACACACACACACACACACACACAAGATACACACACTAGATACATGCACATAAATGTGACCCAGTTGAACACTGGTCTGAAAGTACAGGGTTAAAGTTTAGCTCTTTTTCATAACCTATCCACATGTAAACTTCTGAATTAATGTAAAGATTGTTGATCCTGAGAATTTAGGTTAGAATTAAAAGTACAGAATCGTTTATTTCCTTCCTTCCTTCCTTCCTTCCTTCCTTCCTTCCTTCCTTCCTTCCTTCCTTCCTTCCTTCCTTCCTTCCTTCCTTCCTTTCCTTCCTTCCCTTCCTTCCTTCCTTCCTTCCTTCCTTCCTTCCTTCCTTATGTACTTTTGTACATAATAATATGTATTAAGAAATGCAGTTTTAGTAAAACTTTACTGATAAATCCTTGGCTGGCGAAGGAGATTACCATTTACCGATCTTATAATAATTTTCCCTTACATTATTTTTCTGTCATTTGTTTAGAATCAGACGTAGCGATGCTCAGTTTGTGCATGAATCTCTCCTTTCATTCAGTTCTTTTCCATGCACTGATCAAGTGAAGGCAATGGTCAGACTGCCAGCAAAAATCAGATTTTTTGCATATCCAGATGGGTTTTTTAAAGTCTGGACAGCAAAAAAACATGAAATGAAATGAAATCATGAAATCACATGAAATTTAAATCTGATTCAAACCACATTTCGAGGTGGTTTAAATTGCGATTCCAATCAGATTTTTACAGTGTACATGCGATCACGAAGTGAAAGCAGACGCGAGCTCTCTTATTCACGCAAATTAATCACTCAATCAGAGTTTCACACGCAGAAAGACGTCAATACAACAACTTGAGAATAATGTCACTTAACATTGCATTTACCTCAGGAAAGTTATCCAATGTTCAGTTTGTTAGTTAGCCATAAAAAACAATATAGTGATGAGCTTATTTACTTATACATTTACTTAATTATAATACATTTTTATGGAGGCAGGTGTTTATGAAAACTACCCAATGTGCAAATCTCCCAATATCAAACCTATCTTAGGCTGGGCTGTGTAGTTGTAACCACCTCTTAGCTCTGGTCTCTGTTTTGGTCTTTGTTTGCACTTTGAATATTGAGAGAGTACTTTGATTGTGGTTGCACTTATTGTTTGCACTTAATAAATGGTTTCTTTTAGTTATTTATACTGTTTTTATTTCTATGTTCAATTTGTGGAAAGGAGTTAAATTACGAGGTCACACGCAGCCTCAATCAGAAGTTCTGGAAGCCCATAATTCATGTACAGTAAGGTCTGAAGAGACTCGTGAAATCATACAGCACAGAAGACAGTCAGTTCGTGGCAAAACCTTTACAGTGCTTGAGTATTGTTGTCTTTCAATGCATTTGATAATTCATAGTCAGAAAATAGAACAGAAATTAAATTCATTTCAAGATGATTAGTTAAAATATTATTTTTCCAGGCACGAATTTTGTCATTAAAGGATTCTTAAAAATACTGTGCAAAAATCTTCTCGTGAACCCGATCTTGTGTCTCAGTTTCACAGACGCAGTGACACAGCGTTCTAAAAATGCAGTGCTCAAGTTTTTTCCCCATTCTACTGCACGCGTCTCGTTCTGTGTGAATGAGCCCTAACACATACTGCTGTTTTCACACTTGAGTCCTCTTTAAAATAACCAAACTCAGACTCCTTTAAGTGGACCAAGAGGTGAACCAAGTGAAAAAGGACCCAGTTCTCTTTATGTTAAAGGACTCCATATCCTTTTTTTGGTCTACTTAAGCAGGAATACTGTGTTCATCTCTTTGTGTTCATACTGTTGCTTTTTGGATCTAATCCAGTTCAATGTTTGATGGCTGACCCGATGACCTTTGACCTTTGAAATTTTATCCCATTCACTTACATTGTATGTGCCTCACAAGATATTTGTTTGTAAAGATTTTTATTATTATTATTATTATTTTGTAAAACAACATTGCTACATTGCTGTTGAATGAGCTTAACTCCAAGTTGTTTATCTTTTGCACAGGAATATATTTTGTTGCAATACACCATCTGCATCCCTATTCTTGGATGAAAAGTACCATGTTTTGGGGGGCATGTACATTGAAGTACCGCTTAAATACCATGGTACATTAATATGGTAATCAGTTTGTGTGTGCCGTGCGGCAGGATCCGTGTTCTGATTGTTCAGTCATTTGAACCATGAGAATTGGCTGTCTATTTTGGACTCTTTCTTCATCTTCATCTGTAAACATGAGTCACTGGCTTCAGGCATCACTATGGCGACTTAAGGACTGCGAGTCCTGCAAGACTTTGCCACTGCTGTCATCGCATTTGCCTTGTGACTCACGGACAGCAGTCTAATCTATCGCAGGCCTGTCACTGAAGCCAGACAAACTGTCATCCTCCTCTGGCAGTGTTCTGTACTTCTCAGCCCATGCGGATTTAGACTTGGCAATAAATTCAGTGAACAGCCATTTATCATCACTTTAGTTTTTTTAGTTTTTTTCCTCCACTAAACCTTAAAGCCATAAAAATGTGATGACTTCATGGTGAATGTAGGGAAGATAAATTCATGCATGTTTTCAGTACAATCATATCATACATGACCTTTGACTTCAGCTCTTGACTTGACTTTTGATAAAGTTAAATTGATGGCTTTATTTACGTTCCCTTTAGAATGCTATAAACAATGATGCGGAACACAATGTGAATGCCGCAAGGATGATTAGACCTGGATTAGAACCTGAATCATGGAGATTCATTAAAAGAACAGACTCATAAAAGAAGGATTTATACTGTACAGTCCTGATTCTAATGCTGCATACCATTCAAAGTCAAATGTTGGATATTCCTACTTTGTCTCAGATTTTCAACCATTCAGTGACAGATGACAAACAAATAAACAATACATTTTTTTTTAAAGCAGGAGTTTTATAATCTTGTATTGTAGGAAGTTTGACTAATTGATGCACTTTTTGTTTTGCTTAAAAGCCAGTGTCTATTATCAATTGTGTTCTTGTAATTCTGGCATTAGTTGTGTTCCAGGAAACATTTTACATTGTTCCTGTCAAGAGACACTGTATTGCTCTTAAGTTTAAGTTGATTGGAACAGCGTGAATGCAAGAAAGACCAATTGCTTTTCAATATTTAAACAAAAACAAGAAAGAGAATATGCACTGAGGTCAATGTACCCTAATATTTGCATGCAAAATTTATACTCCAATATAATATCTTCCGTCGTTGTTTCTATCCATGTTACGAATTAAACACGAAAAATTGGAGAACTCCATAAAACATTTGTGAATAAAGTGTCATTTCCATCCCATGGAGAAGTTCAAGAGAACAAAATCTCCACTTCCTGGGAAACTGGTGAAAAGCGTCAGTAATAGAGGATATGCATGTGGCGTCACCATCGGCCGGAGTGACTGCGGTTACGCCCACCGAGGGACAAAAAGACAAAAGAAAGGCAGCATTGGTTTTCAGCGTGAATGCTGCGAAAAACACACAAAACACATCTAAACCAAGAAAGAGCTTTGAGACTATAAAAACAGATTTGACAAGAAATCTATTTTTTACAGACTTCTGAAAGCTACTGAAGAGAAGCAAATGGATCACTGCAATTCACAGAAACTGGACTCCAGGCAGCGAAACATGGATTTGCATTTATCTTTTTGTCTCAATATGTTGAATTTTGGGGTAAAACCATACCCTATAAATTGTATTGTTATATATTTTGTATTGATAACTCATCAATTAAATATTTACCATCTTATATTCTGTTTAACAGTGTGGCTCGTCAGGTTAGGCAAGGGAGGCACAGTCTACCCAAGATTTTGAGGTGAAAATGGGAGAAAGATTTTAGGGCTGGACGGTATGACGTATACACCGATCAGGCATAACGTTATGACCACTGACAGGTGAAGTGAATAACACTGGTTATCTCTTCATCATGGCACCTGTTAGTGGGTGGGATATATTAGGCAGCAAGTGAACATGTTGTCGTCAAAGTTGATGTGTTAGCAGGAAAAATGGGCAAGGGTAAGAATTTGAGCGAGTTTGACAAGGGTCAAATTGTGATGGCTAGATGACTGGGTCAGAGCATCTCCAAAACTGCAGCTCTTGTGGGGTGTTCCCGGTCTGCAGTGGTCAGTATCTATCAAAACTGCTCAAAGGAAAGAACAGTGGTGAACTGGCGACAGGGTAATGGGAGGCCAAGGCTCATTGATGCACATGGGGAGTGAAAGCTGGCCCGTGTGGTCCAAACAAACAGGCGAGCTACTGTAGCTCAAATTGCTCAAGAAGTTAATGCTGGTTCTGATAGAAAGGTGTCAGAATACACAGTGCATCGCAGTTTGTTGTGTATGGGGCTGCATAGCCACAGACCAGTCAGGGTGCCAATGCTGACCCCTGTCCACCGCCAAAAGCACCAACAGTGGCACGTGAGCATCAGAACTGGACCACTGAGCAATGGAAGAAGGTGGCGTGGTCTGATGAATCCTGTTTTCTTTTACATCACGTGGATGGCTGGCTGCATGTCAATATCCATGGATCACTGGATCTTAAGTTGTAAGGACCACTTATATTGAGTCCAACCTTTAATTTAAGCTGAAAATTGTTAGTTTTACTTGTGTTTTCGTAGTTTCCCCTATTAATTCCAGTCATGCAGCAGCTCTTCTACCCCTCAGTCCCAGCTGAGAGGGTGTGTTTTGGCGGGAAAGTGACAATGCATACCCTCTATAAAATAGTAAAAGGTTGCTGCAACTGGGGAAGATTGTGAGTCTTTTTTTCCTATGTAATAAATGATTTGCACCTCAGAGCGTACAGAGGAACCGCAATAAGAAACGCTGTTATGTTGTCTTGCATTCAGAGACGGATATTTGATGTTTGGGAACGCAATCGTCTCTTCTGGGAGGTAATTATACCAAATCATTTTGATGACAGGCTTCGGCTCAGGTACTTCAGAATGACTAAAACAATATTTTAGATGATGTGCAATGAGATTGGTCCGGTAATTAGTCCATAGTCCACACCACCACACCTGTCCCTAACTTTACCCTTAAACTTACCCACACCACCACACCTGTCCCTAACTTTACCCTTAAACTTACCCATACTGCCACACCTGTCCCTAACCCTACCCTTAAACTTACCCACACCACCACACCTGTCCCTAACGTTACCCTTAAACTTACCCACACCACCACACCTGTCCCTGACTTTACCCTTAAACTTACCCACACCACCACACCTGTCCCTAACGTTACCCTTAAACTTACCCACACCACCACACCTGTCCCTGACTTTACCCTTAAACTTATCCACACCACCACACGTCCCTAACTTTACCCTTAAACTTACCCACACCACCACACCTGTCCCTAACTTTACCCTTAAACTTATCCACACCACCACACGTCCCTAACTTTACCCTTAAACTTACCCACACCACCACACCTGTCCCTGACTTTACCCTTAAACTTACCCACACCACCACACCTGTCCCTGACTTTACCCTTAACCTTACCCACACCACCACACCTGTCCCTGACTTTACCCTTAAACTTACCCACACCACCACACGTCCCTAACTTTACCCTTAAACTTACCCACAACACCACACTTGTCTCTGACTTTACCCTTAAACTTACCCACACCACCACACCTGTCCCTAACTTTACCCTTAAACTTACCCACACCACCACACCTGTCCCTTACTTTACCCTTAAACTTACCCATAACTCCACACCTGTCCCTAACCCTACCCTTAAACTGACCCACACCACCACACCTGTCCCTAACCTTACCCCTAAACTTACCCACACCACCACACCTGTCCCTAACCTTACCCTTAAACTGACCCACACCACCACACCTGTCCCTAACCTTACCCTTAAACTTACCCACACCACCACACCTGTCCCTAACCTTACCCTTAAACTTACCCACACCACCACACCTGTCACTAACCCTACCCTTAACTTTACTCTTAAACTTAACCACACCACCACACCTGTCCCTATCTTTACCTTTAAACTTACCCACACCACCACACCTGTCCCTGACTTTACCCTTAAACTTACCCACACCACCACACCTGTCACTAACCCTACCCTTGTCACTACACCACCACACCTGTCCCTAACTTTACCCTCTTAAACACCACACCACACCACCTACCACACCTGTCCCTTAAACTTACCCACACCGCCACACCTGTCCCTGACTTTACCCTTAAACTTACCCACACCACCACACCTGTCCCTAACCCTAACTTTACCCTTAAAACACACCACCACACACCTGTCCCTAACACCACCACCACCTGTCTCTAACTTTACCCTTAAACTTACCCCACACCACCACACCTGTCCCTAACTTTACCCTTAAACTTACCCACACCACCACACCTGTCCCTAACTTTACCCTTAAACTTACCCACACCACCACACCTGTCTCTGACTTTACCCTTAAACTTACCCACACCACCACACGTCCCTAACTTTACCCTTAAACTTACCCACACCCCACCACACTGTGTCTCTGACTTTACCCACACCACCACACTTAAACTTACCCACACCACCACACCTGTCCCTAACTTTACCTTTAAACTTACCCACACCACCACACCTGTCCCTTACTTTACCCTTAAACTTACCCATAACTCCACACCTGTCCCTAACCCTACCCTTAAACTGACCAACACCACCACACTTGTCCCTAACCTTACCCTTAAACTTACCCACACCACCACACCTGTCCCTATCTTTAACCTTAAACTTACCCACACCACCACACCTGTCCCTAACTTTACCCTTACCCACACCACCACACCTGTCCCTAACTTTACCCTTAAACTTACCCACACCACCACACCTGTCCCTAACTTTACCCTTAAACTTACCCACACCACCACACCTGTCCCTAACTTTACTCTTAAACTTACCCACACCACCACACCTGTCCCTAACTTTACCCTTACCCACACCACCACACCTGTCCCTAACTTTACCCCTTAAACTTACCCACACCACCACACCTGTCCCTAACTTTACCCTTAAACTTACCCATACCACCACACCTGTCCCTAACTTTACCCTTACCCACACCACCACACCTGTCCCTAACTTTACCCTTAAACTTACCCATAACTCCACACCTGTCCCTAACCCTACCCTTAAACTGACCCACACCACCACACTTGTCCCTAACCTTACCCTTAAACTTACCCACACCACCACACCTGTCCCTATCTTTAACCTTAAACTTACCCACACCACCACACCTGTCCCTAACTTTAACTTTAGTCCCCTTAAACTTACCTTGTCCCTAACTTTACCCCCACACCACCACACCTGTCCCTAACTTTACCCTTAAACTTACCCACACCACCACACCTGTCCCTAACTTTACCCTTAAACTTACCCACACCACCACACCTGTCCCTAACTTTACTCTTAAACTTACCCACACCACCACACCTGTCCCTCTTTAACCTTTACCCTTACCCACACCACCACACCTGTCCCTAACTTTACCCCTTAAACTTACCCACACCACCACACCTGTCCCCTAACTACCCACACCACCACACCTGTCCCTATCTTAAACACCCATACCACCACACCTGTCCCTAACTTTACCCCTTACCCACACCACCACACCTGTCCCTAACTTTCCACCCTTAAACTTATCCACACCACCACACCTGTCCCTAACTTTACTCCTTATCAAACTTACCCACACCACAGCACACCTGTCAGAACCTATCTTTATCCCTTAAACTTACCCACATGGCCACCAGTGTTTTAACCTGTCCCTAACTTTATGACCCTTAAACTTACCCATACCATTCCACACCTGTCCCTAACTAATAAGATACCCGTATCAGGATAAGTTTTCACCTCAATATCAGCAAAAGTGAACTTCTCACGTGACTTTTTGCATTACAATATAAACACAATATTGTTCCACGCGGTCCTGTCTACAGTTTCTCATCTGTACATCCTAGTACGCGCCATATATTTTAATTAAAGCGGTTGTAAAACCTAAAGAAATGTAATATCAGTTTTAAGGGATAAAATTATTGACTACAGGGGACTTCAAAATATCTTATTTTGTGTTCAACAGAAGAAAGAAACTCATACAGGTTTGGAACAACTTCAGGGTAAGTGATGAAAGAATTTTCATATTTTGGTGAACTATCCCTTTAAGATTTTATGTGCATCTTTCCATCCAGCTTTTTGCATGTGATATCCCAATATTTGCATAAAAATAAGTGGATGGAAACATAGCTAATGACAAACAGACCACAATCTCTTTTAAATACAGCCAACGGGAAAGTGATTAGTGGTGTAGTCCATCTCCATGTTGGCACGGGCTGTGCCTCTGCTCAGGGAGGTTCACAGCAGTGTTGAGTGAACATTAGCTCTGAACGGTCAGGTTCTGCTTGAGTGGATTCACTCATGGCCTGTCTGACCATTGGAGTGGAAGAGAGAGTATCTCCTGCAGGGTTCAACTGTCATTCATAAAACTACCAAGCACTACACTACTACAGGCTCCCTGACACATTTTTAATGAATGAGCTGAATGTTTTATGTATTAGAGGTGTTTACCTTGTTTGCATGCATTTCGGTATACTACTTGGATTATAATCGAATAATCCAAATAATCAAAGTTTCTAATTAAATTGCTGTTTTTTGCTATATGTTGCAATTCCCCGGCCCCACCAACATTTGCAAATATTTTAGCATATAAAAAAGCTCTTCTGCTTTATGTTTGAAGGAATAGTTCACCTAAAAATAACAATTCTGTCATTTTTTACTTGTTCATCAAATATGCTTTCTATAGGTTAGATGTAAGTGACATCAGACATAACTTGTTCTTGAATGTCTCATGTCTAAATAGTGCTGTCATGTTGATATCATGACTCTTTGTTAAACATTTACCTTTTTTCTTCGACAAAATAAAAACATGACCTAAAATGTACAACTGTTTTTGTTCAATAGTGGATTCATTTTAAACATTCAAACTGGAAGATTCAGGACTTCTTTTTCAGTTTTAATTATTGACTACAGGGCGTCTTCAAAATATCTTATTTTGTGTTCAACAGAAGAAAGAAACAATACATCTTTGGAACAACTTCAGGTAAGTGATGAAAGAATTTTCATATTTTGGTGAAAAGTGCATCCATTTTTTGCATGACTCAAAATAAGTGGATGGAAACATAGCTAATGACAAACATAGACCACAATCTCTTTTTTTTTTGCACATTTAGGCACCCTGTTTACATCTGGTATTAAGATGTGTTTTAGTCGACCGGACGCAAGTGGTGTAAACAGGGTCTAAAAAGTTTTGAGCTTGTCCACTTTCGACCACTTCCAGAGGTAGTCGAAAATATATTCGACCAGATTGCTTTCATAGTGTTGATATCATGACTCTTTGTTAAACGCCCATGACAGCCAACAAAGAGCCTAAAATGTACTACTCTCCGCCTACTAACCTAACGCGTAAACATGATGGGAAGCACGCTAGCCAGATGGGATTTAAATGTTGTTGGCGTGAAAAAATGTACCAAGCACAATGTTCTCTCACCGTTCCTGATTTCTAGCACGGATTTACCATGTTCGACGTTTCTTGCGGTTATGTTTTTCCATCCTTTCCTTTTGCATTCATATAAATTGTGTGAGTTTATTTCGTACATTAGATCGAAAGATCTGAAAAAGCCCATAGACCCTCCCCTCAAAATAATCAGGACAGAAGTGGTTGAAAGTGAACAGAAGAGATGGATTAAAACACCAGGTGTGAACGGGAATGTGTCTCCCTCATCTATACTTGTGATCCGGTCAACCAAAACACATCTTGATAGCAGGTGTAAACAGGGACTATTTTTACATCTTATATGGAGTGATTGAAGACTTGTTTGATATTTTTGCTTTTCAGTTGTTTGTGTACAGCAGCAAATATAATTGATCTCGATCAAGTATTAAGCATCTAAAAACAGTGTCTGGATGTGTTCAGTAACTTTTAATGTAGTCAAATTTGTTACATGCTTTTTCCAAACAGACTCTTATTCACCTCTGGTTCACACCCAAGTTCGAGTTATAGCTTTAACAACCATACAAAGTGAATTCTGATTTCAATTAAACCAGAAAAGTGTGAAAGTGTCTTGACTCCTGAGCCTCACACACTGATGTTTAGTCTGCTCTCATGCCAGGATCTGCCACTCAAGATCGTGACCTGAGCTATTGAGCTTAGGAAAGTGGATTACCAAGCACAGTCATTAAGATTTAGTGATCTTTGCCAGAGGAATGACATCACAAGCCGTAGTCTGATGATATACTGAGAATGCATTGGGAATGTGTTGTTTAAAATAATTTTTACAGTAGTGTAAAAATGCAGTGTAACTGCACATACCATTGGCAACCAATTTTTCTTCCATAATATGATGTATTTAAGAGTGAAATTCTTTAATTTCCTTGTAGCTCCAGAGTAATTAGCCAAATGGAATTATGACCTTATGATTGGTTTAAGAATAATTTTATTCAGATTTGAGTGTACCTGAGCAAAGATTGCACAATTCACATTGTGAATATATAGATTTTTTTTTTTTTTTGCTATTATATCGAAAGAGGTATATACATACATATACATATTTGAGGAGGTAGGGTATCAGAGTAGGGGTGAGTAGAACACTTTTTGTCATTGAGATGACTTGGAAAAAGTGTGCCAATCAACCTGAATTCACCATATATCTTAAGTATTGCATTTTGAAAATAGATTACAAACAAACATATTATTTTCTTCAAAACCTCCAGGAACTTCTATTAAGAATGTAAATGGCATTTAGTGTGACTTGACACTTTCTTCTGCATACATGATTTGCTTTCAGTTGTCCTATTAACACTTTGGGCATCTCAAAACATCTAAGAATCTTTCATTAATACCAGATTTATCATCTTGCTTCCTTCAACTCCGGTTCCTTAATACGCAGACACAGAAAATGTGCAATATGGAGTTCATAAATCTCCCTCTTTCTCCCGCCCTCCCTTAGCGACAGCACTCCCCTCTTATCTTGTCTTCTTTAGCGTCACAGGAGCATGGCGAAGGAGCGTCCTTGTGCCCTAAGCTCGAGAGAGAGAGAGAGAGAGAGAGAGAGAGAGAGAGAGAGAGAGAGAGAGAGAGAGAGAGAGAGAGAGAGAGAGAGAGGGAGGGTGCGGCGTCAGTCAGCTGCAGTAGGCAGAGGACAGCGGCAGCAATAAGCAGCAGTGCCGGTAACTGTGGCTGCCGTTCTCTATTGTTCAGCCAAAGCGTTCTCCTTTTTGCTCCAGCCAACCAGAGGAGCAGAGGACGAGGAGATCCACCACATGCACCTTTCCTTCGGGGAACACTAACTGAAGAGGCACACAAACTCTTTCAGTCTCTGCAACTGAAGTTCTTTCTCTGCTCTCATTGGGGTTTCTTTTCCTCCCGACCGAGTGGATTTTACCCGACTCAGGGGAGCCATGGGACTTGGGGTTAGGGGTGCAAGGACAGCGTTCCTGTGTTTATGGAGGTTATTTTTACTGCTCTGTGGAATCTGGACCGTTTGCTCCCAAACGACAGGAGACGGGAAGTCGCTGTACTTCTGGGAGACAGGTATATGGCTATTTCCATAAGTACCTTGATGGATGTCAGTGGGATATGAAGGTTCCAGACGTCCTCTGTCTGTACAAAGTTGCATTGTAATTTGTTTGATTATCTGGTGTGATAAATAAGGACAAGTAGAGGTCTTCACTCTCACTTCAAAACAGCTCTGCGAAGAGTGTTTGAATTATTTCTCATCATCCTAATTTCTGATTCTCAAAGTCTGCACAGTAGAGAATGTGTCCCCGTTTCCACGCAGTAGGCTGTCTCCATTTTCCCAGGCTGATTGTTCGATTTCCTGTGCTAGATAACAGCCATATCATTATTATAATGAAATCTGACAATATAATGAAAGCAGCTCCGAGGTACAAAGTAATGGAAGTTATTTGACTTTTCATTGTGAATTTGACCGTTTCGTGGTCACCTCTTCTGTTCACAAAAGCTGCTATAGTAGAAAATGTCTAAAAATATTATACTATATATTATGAGTAATTATAAATATTATATATACATTTTTGTTTTCAATTTTATATATATATATATATATATATATATATATATATATATATATATATATATATATATATATATATATATATATATATATTTTTTTTTTTTTTTTTTTTTTTTTTTTTATTATATTTTACATAAAGGAAGTTAAGCCTAATTTAGCTAAATATTACAATGATATTTTTACATTGTGATATTTCATGATAGTAAAACACATCTCACCCCTTATTTCTTATTACTGTAATGCAAGAACGATATCATTACTGTTATTAAAAAAAATCTATCTAATTTTCATTACTGTAATATAATAATGAAAAGCATTCTATTGGGACAGTTTTATTTCAAATAAAAATATATGCATTAAATTCAGTACAACAAATACATTCATGATTACAATTTTGTAATTCAAATAGTATAGGCCAGTAATGAGAATCAGGGATTTTTCCCATAAAAGTTCATATACTTTAATTACAATTTGTACAAAGCATTCAAATTGAATCTTATTTGCAACCCGGTATCTGATCAGCAAAAGTCTAAATGGGCAGTTTGGATTTTCCTGTTGGCCAAAGCGACATCCCGAGTCAATGTGTGCAGTTGTCACTATGTTAGTGAATTTTTAAAGAGGATGTAACCGCGTAAGGAGATTAAAGGAGCTGCTGGGATTTATACTGTGAAAACATCCCTAGTACATGCGTGCAAAGAAGCGGAGCGGCAGGCAAACTTAACCTACATATCTCTCTCCTGTAGGTCACAGTAATTAGATCATTGGCACATTTCATTGAAAAATATCTGGTGGAAATGTTGAGAGTCTATCTTAGATGAGCAAATACATGATAGTAGCATATCTGTGCCATTTGACATGATAGCGCTCGGGTGTGATAATGTTATTGCGCTTTCTAGAGCGCTCAAGGGGAGGGAAATTTAGTTTTGACGTATGATGTACTGTATGCATAATGAATCTGACCGTAGAAGAGCTCGGGCTTCAACCTGGGGGGAATTGGCTCACATCTCTGCTGTTTATTGGCTTCACAGAAGAGCAATAAATCTGCTGTCTAGGGCTGATATCCCCCATGATGGAGATGTTCATATAACAGGCCAGGAAACACAAGTACTCTAGAAGGGAACACAGCAGTGTGCCTTGAAACGATGGTTAAAACCTACACGCTTCTCTTTAAGTGATTCTTAATGGCTGTGTTTTTCTTGTTGCAATCGATACTGCTGGCATACGTGGTGCTTTTATTTCTAATAAGCAGGCTGGATTAAATGGCACGCTGGCCTCTGTACATTTCCCTCCCTGTTTGCTGTCTGAACACGGGTTTGATTTTCAAATATCCCTGGAGAAGACCAGAGCAATTTTTTCCTTATCTCCCCATGCCTCAGCCTCCAATTAGAAGAAGTCTTTTCTTATTTTATCGATATACAGTATTGCGCTGACCCCCACCACTCCAGATCTCAGCTGTGGCTCCCATGTGTCTCAAACCAGGCTAATATTGACTCAGGAAGGATTCTTAATTAATGAGGGCATTTACTGGCCTAAATTGACTGTTTGGGTTACAGCAACCTTGACTTGTATTCTTGGTTAAATAGTGAGTAGCAACAATAATGCATCATTCAATTTAGGGATTATTTTTTGAGTTCAGGATGTCAGTAACTACCACACAGGTAGTTACTAAAACAATAAAACATGATAGGCTCTTGATTTACTGTGATTTTTCTGCAAACAAGGAGAGATTTTAGGCATGAAGTGGAGAACTGTAATGTTTTTATAAAACTGTGCAAGCATATAATTTGACACAGAATGTTTGTAAAAGTTGAAAAGCGGCTCATCCAATCAGAATTCGGAGTCTGAATTTCAAACTGATCACTGAATTTTAAACAGATCACTGTTCGGCCGCTGTTTGGACACTGTTTCGCTTTTTGGACTTAAAAAGGCAAATGCTTAAGAGTCTATGATTGGATCATTATTGCAGTGATTATTATGTTTGTAACATGTTATGTGTTTGGCAACAGTTGTTATAACCCTAACTGATGAAGTGTGTAGCTTTTCATTGCTTAACCATGTAGGAAGGCCATATTTCAGGATGGCAATGTCAAGATTCATCAGGCTCAAATTGTGAAAGAAAGGTTGTGAGGAGCATGAAGAATCATTTTGACCTCTAAGTCCAGATCTTAAATTCATTGAAAGTCTTTGGGTTGTGCTGGAGGAGACTTTACAGAGTGCTGGACTCTTGCACTGTCAATACAAGATCTTGACCAAAAATGTTATGCACCACTTGATGAAAATAACATCACAACACTTTCAACATTTACAAGATCTTGTATTGACAAGAGTCAGGCACTTTGTAAAGAAAATAACCATAAAACATAATAATCAGTGGAATAATGATCCAATCATACATTCATAAGCATTTGCCTTATTGCCTATTTAAATCCAAACAGTGGCTTTTTTTGGCCGGGCAGTATAGCTGTTCTGGGGTGTTACTAGATGGTCGCAGAGTGGACTGACTTTTCTTTAAAGCACTTTGGTAAACCGACTTATTCATATCATCAGTTTTCCTTTTCTTTGTTCCATATGCCAAAACAGATTGTTCACTATACCCATAGGGATACTCCACCCAAACATGACAATCTGTCATTCCAAAACTGTATTCATTTACTTTATTCCTACTTTATAGTAGATCTTTAAAATGTGTACTCTTTCTGTTAGAAAAACAGCACTTCCCTTTACTTGCTGAAGGCATTGCTTACAGCTCTAGCCATGTTTTCCCATGTGATTTCACAAGATCCAAAGTGCACATTAGGACACGCATTAGGTTGCCAAACTTAGAGACCACATACAGTGTATTCTGCTTTAAAACAGTAATGTTCTCCTGGTTTCATAATGAATCCATGAGCATAATACCCATGTTCTATGAGTCATAAGTAACATCTAAGCCACATTATAATGAACTGATTGATATTGTATTGTGTTTTAATATTGCAGAAAAGAATACTTTATATCAAGCTGAAAAGACTAGATCTTCAAGGGTGGCCCAAGCAGGTTTATTTGGGTTTGGTTCTGGTCTAGTTGATTGTTTTGGTGATCAGGTGATGGACATCAGAACGCAAAACAAATATCTGCTAACCAACTATGTGGTCTTTTCAGCAGGACAATGTTCTTAAATTGTTTTTCATTATCTTTAGAGATTAAGTTGTTAACCTTATATTTCAGGTTCTTCATATCAGTATATTTGTTTCTGGATTTTTAAAGCTCCAATTCATAGAGGTTTTTTATAGAAGTTTGTGGGACACAGCAAACCTTTAAAAAAAAAATGATGAATGACACCAAGATTATTGGAGTATGTTTTACAAGAAATGCTATTTCATTCTTTCTACTTCAAAATTTTACATTTATTGCTGATGAGTGAAAAATTTTTCTACAACATATTTTGGTAACACTTTATTTTGATGGTGCCTTTTGAACATTTTGTTGACTATAAGTAAATTGCGAAGTATTAGTAGACTGCTTGATATCTGCTAACTCTTTATTGTGATGGTCCTGGTGATGGTGACAGACATTCTCTTGACTATAAGTAACTTTGCAAATACATGTCAACTTATTCTAACCCTAACCCCACCAGTCTACTAATACTCTACTAATACTCTGAGAGTTAGTCATGTAGGTGCAACATTACTTATAGTCAAATAGTGTTAAAGGGACCATTAAATTAAAGTGAACCCCAAATTTACTACAGTGTATTGTGTTTTTTTTTTTTCTCAGTGTATTGTATTGCTTGTATTGGTTTATGCTTAGTTCTGACATGGTGTAGGCTAACCTATTGGTTATACTCACAACCAGTAGGAATGGTTAATGGCTGAACTCTTATGTGTGGCCCATGCCTCAGCAGGGTTTATCCACTCTTAGAGCAGAGATTACCCAGATTACGCCGGATTCTCCTCTTGTCTCCTGATCACACAATCCCTCGAGAACAAAGTTGTGTTGTCAGAGCTTCTCACACTTCACACCACGTTGCCTCTATTATAAGGCTTGTTAATGAAGCAGGAGCATGCAGGTTGTATTCTGTTAAGATGTTCACTCCGCCACGCACACACATCGAGTTTTCCTTGTTTTATGGGGACTTTACATAGACACAATGATTTTTATACTGTACAAACTGTATATTATATCCCCTTACACTAGCCTTATCCCTAAACCTACCATCACAGAAAACCCTCTGTATTTTTACATTTTAATGAACATCAATTAGTATGATTTTATAAGCTGCTTTCCTCATGAGGACAAGGATTTTGGATATTGCCATCTTTGTGGGGATGTTTTCTCCACATAATTTAGGGTTTACCAGGCCACACACACACACACACACACACACACACACACACACACACACACACACACACACACACACACACACACACACACACACATTGACTTTTTGTACATGCTTTAGGTCAGGTATGTCCACCACATGGACTTTTGCTGTCTGAAATCGAATACTTCCCTACTATATAGAATGTGAAAAACAGTATGCCAAAAGAGTAGTATGTCCGAATAAATAGTATTCGAAAAACAGTATGATAAATGTCCCTGGATGACCTACTACTTCTGGCGAGATTCTGAAGTGCACATTCGATGGACACTTTATTATCGCTTGAGGCCACGGGAGAGGATTTATGAATGAAGGTGAAGCGACTGATGCTGGTAGGTCATGTGATAATGACAATATTGCGGATATAGTACTTCCGGATTACATTCACACTACACGCATTCATACCATATAGAACATACTTTTTAACAGTCGAAAAAGGAGGGTTAAAATTCAAGGTCCAATCCCATTTCTAGCCCTTAGCCCTTCCCTTTCCCCTACCCCTTTGTTATATATCGTAAAAATATATCTGGTCTTCCTTCATAACACAGTCAATATTTACATCACGTATTGTCTGTAAACTCTTGCGTTATCAAGGCAACGACTGACTTAACCTAAACCATATCTGTACCGGCTGGCTCAGATCAGCACGGAATGGAACGGTTAATAAACAAAGAGGACAGAAACGGGGTATGATAACATATGATGATATGTAATGGTATAGTAGTGGTGTCCCATTTCTTAGGGGAATATTTTCACCCCTATGCCTTGCCACTCTGTATCAAGGGACAAGGGGAACGGGTCGGTGTAGGGGTAGAGGAAGGCAAATGGGTACAAAAGTACCTACTCAGACAGTTCGTGATTTTCGGATGCAGCTTTTGTGTTTCCAAATGCTTTGAAGTTTATCGAGTTCAGAGTAAGAGCATGGGATCAAAGGTCACTTATATTCCAAAAAAAGGTTTTGTAGCGTTTGAAGATTTCTTGTTTCAAAATAAGAGGCTTTATTGAAAGTGTTGTGTGTGTTAAAGACAGAAGTGTTATTTCAAGACAGCTGAATGGGGGAAAAATGTAGGTGACTTAATTGTCACCTTCATTCTGAGAGGCAGATAAGGAAATGTGCCCGATGAAATTTTTAACTCATTTCAGGGAATGCATTTTAATGTCACCCTGAGTGACCCTGATTTTCATACGGACCTACAGGCAAGCAAACTTTCCTACTATAATTGGTTGAAAAACACTCCATACCTCTGGTAAAGGGCTTCAAATTTAGGACGCGCATAACGAGGCTGGTTTTCTCTGAATGTTATTCTCACAGAATGTTAAATGGCATTTCAACAGTTTGGAAAATACATTTCCCTTGTGTGATTGATTTTTATTTCTGCTTATTTTCACCTAAATTTGGCTCTAATTTAAGAAAGCTGCAGTCCTAATTGCACTGCGCATTAAGAGTGTGAACACCCCAGAAGCAGTTTGATCGTGCTCATATTCACTAAATGGAGCGCATCCTATTCTCTGCACACTTTGACCACTGAATTATAGCACGTATTCCTTTGGGATGAAATGTGACCCTGGATGCATGTGCTTAAGTGCTGCTGATGTACCGTGGGTTTCAAACTAAAGCGTTTTCATTATGTTTATTACATAATTTCCACTCGCTGTCACATTTTATTTTCTTCACCGATTGCTCATAATTTCCCACAGGGAATAATGAGTAAGATTCTATGATATTTGTGTAAGTCTTACAAAACTGTAAGCTCTTTGTGTCCATGTGATGATGTGTTCTGTACATATAGTCAGTGTGCACTGCTTATATGGGGACATCAACTCTTAGGAGCGGAGCCCAGGCTAATTTTATTGTATTATTTGGGGATATTCAACTCTCCATAATATATTATGTTCCAGGTATAGCACTGGGTGATTTTATAGCTAAAAAATTCTATGAAAATGCAATATTTTTTTCATGTTTTTAAGCTTTTTAAAGATATGATGCCTAACTCAACTCCTATGTATTTGCTATAAAATGGGCTTTTATTGCAGTCAAAAGCACTATTATTTAACACCATTTAACACCAAAACACCATTGTAGACAATTAAAAATTTAAATTTTTAAAGTATAATATGGTAAAAAAAAAAAAAAAAAAAAGATATAACTATTTATTTATTTTCATGTTGTTTTTGAGTATTTAATTATTTTCATTAATTAAAATTTTTATTTATATTTGTTTTGTAAAAAGCACTTTTTAAAGCAAATATTAGAAACCAGCAAGCAATATTAACCCTCATTTGTAACTAAAACAGTTGTAAGATGTGATGGGAAGATGGGAACTGCATCTGAGTTTTGAATTTTTAATACTATCATATTAGCAAGACATTAGTGTCATGATCTTTAGGAAACTTAATGACAAATAAAGAGCATGTTAAATTCATTGTGATATTCATGATGTTACTTAATTGTATATTACTTGTTAAAAAACTTTAACTTATTGTGAATATTTTACATATCATTCAGCCTACATTCCACTATTAAAAAACGGCATTTGTAAAACCCACACCTCGACCCTGGTAGAGCAAGAACAGACTATTGTAAGATCCAGTCTTTCGAGGAATATTGCTTTTTAATCCCTCTATTTCGAGCAAAGGAAGAACTACGCCTTGCCAGTGTTTGCTACATTACAGTGAAGGCATACAGTTGTTACATAATCCAGTTCTTTTTGCCTAAAGGGTCAATAAATGTGTTAATTTCTTTTTAAAAAAATCTGCTTTTTTTATGAAATAGGTCGTCTTTATGGACGTGCATGTGCGGTCTCGGTCCTGCTGGGAAAATGGTGTTTGTTTAATCTAAATGGCAGGGCTTACGCTAAAACCAAGGCATCTCTAATATGGCTGTGTTGTGTGGATTAAAGATTATTCTAGATCCATAAAGTTTATTTAGTGTGACATAAGAGGATTAGTCCTTTACACCATGTTCCACAATTTCTTAGTGCTAGACCATATATGATTATTACTTTACAAAACATCTTGCATGAAAAACCCAGAAGGATCCTTTTGGAGAAAAGGGTTTGAGAATGGTTAAGAAAGAAAGTCTAAAACAGATTTATTCTGCATGAAGCTTTATAGAGTAGATCTAATTGTTCTAGTATGTCTATGTCTACATAGGCAGCATTTTAAAGTGCCCCTATTATGCTTTTTCTGATAATACCGTTCAGTGTGTAACTGTGTGTGAATTTAAAAGGTCTGCAAAGTTTCAAATATCAAAGTGCATGACAAATGGAGTTATTGTCTCCCAAAAGAAAGGACTGTAAGGACCGGTTTTACTGCTAAGACAAAAGCTGAGATCCAACACCCTGCATTAAAACAATAAAACTCAATCTGAAGAGAAGATCTCACAGAGAAACTGTAGGACACCGCCCTGACCAAAACCCTCTCCCCTCTCTACCTCCCTTTCCCCCTTCCCCCTGATTCAAGTCCCAGAATGCAGATATACTACATATGATTTATCTTGTGAATCTATTGTTTTATCCCTTTCATGTCTGGTGTCTTTTTAAAGGTCATAGTGCGATTGGTAAAATGGTCTCAACATCACTGAAGTCACTGATAGGGTTAGAAAGATTGAAACATATGAGACTTGTGTTCTCTTTTTGAGTGGTCTCTCCAAAGATATCTGATCTTCTCCCCCAAACTAGGTGTTTGTGTTGCAAATAGTTACAACCCTTTGTTCTGGTCTGGGTATTTAAGGAAGGGTAGCAGGGCTGCCATTTGGGGAAATATTCTGTAGACAGAAGCCCCCATGCAGTGTTGTGTCAGTGTCATAAGAGGCACTCACACACACTGTATGTATTGTGCCAGATATGACTCTTTGAAACTATTTTCATATTACTTAATTGTATTTTATGCTGAAAGTTGTGTACCATGGATTCATGTTTAATTATGTTCTTTAAGTTCTGTCTGGCCAAAATAAATGTTAATCTTGATTTATTCTGTATTTTTCATAAATCATTACTCAAGTAGTGTCGCATGAGGAGTTTTGTAGGAGTTTCCGTAAATCTTTCTGTCAGGGCAGATTCATACCGAGGACCCCATGACCGGAGCATGGTGCTAAGCATGAGGGCAATCTGATTTCTGACTGTCACTGTTATTATCAAGTTACAGCTCTCGTGACTATTGCTAAAATTACACTTTCTGTTATGAGTAAGCATTTGCGACTCACTTAAAGGTAAAATAGTTCACTCTGTAATCCTCTGTAATATCAGAACTGACTAATTTGCGTCCGTGAGGTAATGTAATTATAATCGCGAGCATTATCCTCTGAGCGACTCCGGGTCCCATGGAGGAACGAGTATTTGAAATTAAGAGATACTAAGAGAAATCAAAGATCTAAATTAAATCACAACTAAACTTATGATCAGCTGTTAAGTTACAAATGTAACAAATGTAACAAAGTTACAAAGAATTGGAGTAAGATCAAATTATTCATGGAGTCAGATTTAAAATTCGATGGTCATAAATTAAGTGAATCCAACAGAAGTGCTGAGAAGGCGAACACGCAGAAGTCCTTCGACCAGGCCGTTAGATTCCGTCCTTGGGCTAACGGATGGACCTTACAGGACCGATTATGAACTGCCTGAAATGACTCAACAGTAATTCCATGCATGTCTACTTTGACCCGCCATCAAACACTGTAGTTGCAGCTGAGGCCTGAAGTCTGGTTTGTGTGTCTGGAAGACGCTGTTTTCTGCACTCCAAAACAGACACCATCGTCGTATCACTGCATATCAAGAGCTGAGGAAGACTCCGGAGCTGAAATTCACGTTTCAAAAAAAGTTTTGAAATGTGCTGCAAGCAGTATTACAATCGACTGGGCCATCTGACCAATCAGAGCAGAGTAGACCATTTACAACAGACTGAGATATCTGACCAATCAGAGCAGAGTAGACCAATCACAACAGACTGGGCTATCTGACCAATCAGAGCAGAGTAGACCAATCACAACAGACTGGGCTGTCTGACCAATCAGAGCAGAGTAGACCAATCACAACAGACTGGGACATCTGACCAATCAGAGCAGAGTAGACCAATCATAACAGACTGGGACATCTGACCAATCAGAGCAGAGTAGACCAATCAATGTAGGATAATTTCAAATTATAACAAAATTGGGAACCTTTAAAATAGTGTAATAGCATAATAGACACTAAAAGACTCAATAGTCAATAGTGATTCAATAATTCATTCAGAACTATAGAATAGCTAGATTCATTTAAATTAAAATGGTGTATTGTACCCAGTTTTGTGCATGTTGTGTATTTTGATGCTTATTAGAATTTTGTGTTATTAGCTTGCATTTATGCATTTAACAGATGGTTTTGTCCAAAATATGAAAAAAAGCAATTCATCAAAGAGACAACAATATTTATAATATACAGTGCCAGGTTTGCATATTACCAATATTAAGCAACTTTATAACACAGAACTTTATTGGAATCAATTGTGAGTTAATTCTGTTGTGTGATATTGACCGCTATTTGTCTATGTAGAGCGTTTCAAATAGTCATGTCCGTTATAGGGTACAGAGCATATGTGTACATACAGATACTGTGCTTTGTATATTTAATGCTGAACAGATTGACCTCAAATCTTTTCAGACGCCTCTTCAGCAAGAGGATGAAAATACTTAATACTCTCTGACAATACCAATTGAAAGAGGTCAGCTAACTTAACATCTCTGCTGTGGATGTCTTTCTGAACTCTCTAGAGCAGAATGAAAGAAGCCGGCAGTGTTCACCTAGAGAAAACAGACCCTGAGCACCTCAACAATGTGCATTCAAGAGGTCTTCTTTCATCTTTGTGAAGCAACACTCAGCTTTTCATAGAATTCAACGAAATGGACTCTGTTTGTGAGTGCAGTGACATTTAGTTGGCCGATAGCAATTGTTCCTGTGGATAACTGAGCAGAGGAAGTAATTCTGTGAGTTTTCCTGCATTTTGGTAACTCTGGTGTTGGATACTCATAAAATACAGTGAGCATACAATGAAGAATGAATTTAAATATTACAAAGTTTTAATTTGAAGTTACTTACTAGTGTATTATTTGGCAAGCAAGCACGATGCCAATAAGGCAAGCATCACTATCCCTATTATTATTGCTCATATGTAGCCCTAACTATAGATATTATCTGTAGACATACACTCACCTAAAGGATTATTAGGAACACCATACTAATACTGTGTTTGACCCCCTTTCGCCTTCAGAACTGCCTTAATTCTACGTGGCATTGATTCAACAAGGTGCTGAAAGCATTCTTTAGAAATGTTGGCCCATATTGATAGGATAGCGTCTTGCAGTTGATGGAGATTTGTGGGATACACATCCAGGGCACGAAGCTCCCGTTCCACCACATCCCAAAGATGCTCTACTGGGTTGAGATCTGGTGACTGTGGGGGCCATTTTAGTACAGTGAACTCATTGTCATGTTCAAGAAACCAATTTGAAATGATTCGAGCTTTGTGACATGGTGCATTATCCTGCTGGAAGTAGCCATCAGAGAATGGGTACATGGTGGTCATAAAGGGATGGACATGGTCAGAAACAATGCTCAGGTAGGCCATGGCATTTAAACGATGCCCAATTGGCACTAAGGGGCCTAAAGTGTGCCAAGAAAACATCCCCCACACCATTACACCACCACCACCAGTCTGCACAGTGGTAACAAGGCATGATGGATCCATGTTCTCATTCTGTTTACGCCAAATTCTGACTCTAACATCTGAATGTCTCAACAGAAATTGAGACTCATCAGACCAGGCAACATTTTTCCAGTCTTCAACTGTCCAATTTTGGTGAGCTTATGCAAATTGTAGCCTCTTTTTCCTATTTGTAGTGAAGATGAGTGGTACCCGGTGGGGTCTTCTGCTGTTGTAGCCCATCCGCCTCAAGGTTGTGCGTGTTGTGGCTTCACAAATGCTTTGCTGCATACCTCGGTTGTAACGAGTGGTTATTTCAGTCAAAGTTGCTCTTCTATCAGCTTGAATCAGTCGGCCCATTGTCCTCTAACCTCTAGCATCAACAAGGCATTTTTGCCCACAGGACTGCCACATACTGGATGTTTTTCCCTTTTCACACCATTCTTTGTAAACCCTAGAAATGGTTGTGCGTGAAAATCCCAGTAACTGAGCAGACTGTGAAATACTCAGACCGGCCCGTCTGGCACCTACAACCATGCCATGCTCAAAATTGCTTAAATCACCTTTCTTTCCCATTCTGACATTTGGAGTTCAGGAGATTGTCTTGACCAGGACCACACCCCTAAATGCATCGAGGCAACTGCCATGTGATTGGTTGATTAGATAATTGCATTAATGAGAAATTGAACAGGTGTTCCTAATAATCCTTTAGGTGAGTGTATATTGACTAGATTTTACTAGTGTTCGGGGACTAATTTTGAATTGAGCTGTTCTACATTCATCCTGTTGTCATTATCGTGTGATCTACCAGGATCACTTGCGTCACTTCTCTGCCATTCACAAATCCTCTCCTGTGGCCTCATGGGATAGTAAAGTGTCCATCGTATGTGCACTTCAGGATCTCACAGGAAGTAGTATTTCACATCAAACAAATGAAGCCTTGGTGAGCACAAAACATTTAAAAAAATCCTACCAAACCCAAACTTTTGAATGGTAGTGTATGTCTTTGCTTTTTTATCAACCTGTCAGAGTTAGCTAATGGTTAGGGTTAAATTGTTCCAGGAGCTTTTTGTACTGGTTTGATGTGATTTCACATAACCTGCTCCCAGCATTGTACCCAGATTGCTTCAGTAAACACACTCAACAGAACCTTCCCCCTGAACCTGAATGTGTAAAGTCAGTTTGACTCTCGCTACAGATGATCATGTTTGACAGGTTCTTGGATGTGAAAGAACAGGCAGGTGGTCAGGCAGTCTCCTTTACGCTTCTGAGATTTTCTAGTCTTTGGTGTACAATATTAAACCATCCATTCATTCATACTTTACAGAGGATTTTTTTTTTGTTTGTTTGTTTTTTTCATAGAGGTTGCTCTTTCATAGCTTGGGAGACTAGTTAGTGGGGTTCATTTGTGTTCATCAAAATCTAAATGAGACACTTGTGTTATCATACAGTAAGAGTATAGATCTATAAAATTATTCGGGATCATTCTGCAGATGGTCCCACTTTATATTAGGTGGCCTTACTTACTATGTACTTACATCAAAAAATAAGTACAATGTCCTTATTGTACACATATTATATTGCAGAACACTTTTGCTGATATTGTCACCCCAATACAGGTAAAGTTAGGGACAGGTGTGGTGGTGTGGGTCAGTTTAAGGGTAAAGTCAGGGACAGGTGTGGTGGTGTGGGTAAGTTTAAGGGTAAAGTTAGGGACAGGTGTGGTGGTGTGGGTCAGTTTAAGGGTAAAGTTAGGGACGGGTGTGGTGGTGTGGGTAAGTTTAAGGGTAAAGTTAGGGACGGGTGTGGTGGTGTGGGTAAGTTTAAGGGTAAAGTTAGGGACAGTGTGGTGGTGTGGGTCAGTTTAAGTAGGGTTAGGGTAGGGTTAGGGACAGGTGTGGTGGTGTGGGTAAGTTTAAGGGTAAAGTTAGGGACAGGTGTGGTGGTGTGGGTCAGTTTAAGGGTAGGGTTAGGGACAGGTGTGGTGGTGTGGGTAAGTTTAAGGGTAAGGTTAGGGACAGGTGTGGTGGTGTGGGTAAGTTTAAGGGTAAGGTTAGGGACGGGTGTGGTGGTATGGGTAAGTTTAAGGGTAGGGTTAGGGACAGGTGTGGTGGTGTGGGTAAGTTTAAGGGTAAAGTTAGGGACAGGTGTGGTGGTGTGGGTCAGTTTAAGGGTAGGGTTAGGGACAGGTGTGGTGGTGTGGGTAAGTTTAAGGGTAAGGTTAGGGACAGGGTGTGGTGGTATGGGTAAGTTTAAGGGTAGGGTTAGGGTTAGGGACAGGTGGTGGTGGGTAAGTTTAAGGGTAAAGTTAGGGACAGGTGTGGTGGTGTGGGTAAGTTTAAGGGTAAAGTTAGGGACAGGTGTGGTGGTGTGGGTAAGTTTAAGGGCCAGCAGTGTAATTATAGATGTAATTACAGAAATGAATGTTAATTACAGAAACGGATGTAATTACATGCAGGTATTTTTAAAAATGTAAGTACATTGTAAAAACATGTACGTACACAATAAGTGCATTGTATCAAATTATTAATTTAAATGTTAGTACATAGTAGTTAAGGCCACCTAATATAAAGTGGGTCCCCGCAGCTCATTTGGTCCTATGATAATTGGTTTAATAAGAAATTATTGAGCAATTTTGTCTACCATTCAGTCTTTTATATGCTTACAATTTCTGTATTTATTTGATCAAAAATACAGTAAAACATTAATATTATATAATATAATATGAATATTTGATTTGTATTTTAAAATGTATTTTATTCCTGTGATGCAAAGCTGAATTTTCAGTATCATTACTCCAGTCTTCAGTGTCACATGATCCTTCAGAAATCATTCTGATATGAGGATTTGCTGCTCAAGAAACATTTATTATTATCAGTTAAAAACTACCACTTTGACTCTTCAAAAAGTGCTGCAAAACACGAGAATGAACCTCATTGGTTCTCGCTGAAGCTCAAACGTGCTGCGTAACACGAGAATGAACCTCATTGGTTCTCGCTGAAGCTCAAACGTGCTGCGTAACACGAGAATGAACCTCATTTGCTCTTGAGGAAGCTCAAATGTGATGTGTAACACGAGAATGAACCTCATTGGCTCTTCAGGAAGCTTAAACGTGATGCGTAACACGAGAATGAACCTCATTGGTTCTCGCACATCAAGCGAACATGCTTGAGCTTCTGTTTACCACAACTGATGTGTGAGCTGATGAATGTTTAAATGTGAATAAAGGCCTAAATTCAATCTGTTCATCATATAAAGCGAGTCTCTTCAGAAAATTTGGACTAAACCGCTCAATTTATGTGGATTATTTTTATGATCTCTTTATTCAATTTTTTGAAGTGCCAACGTGGTAGTTGCGTAGCTGTCAATGAAGGGACAGAGAGCGCTCAGATTTAATCAAAAATATCTTCATCTGTCTTCTGAAGATGAACCAAAGTCTTATGGGTTTGGAACGACATGAGGGTGAGTAATTAATGACAGAAATTTCATTTGGGGTGAACAAATATATCTGTTTAATCTATTGGCTGTGTATGACAGACTATTTTAAACAGATTTGTCATTTTTCTGTTGGACCCCATTTTTTCAATTTTATACCATTGTCTAAAACTTAATTTTTGCAGCAGTCTCTTTTCTCTCCATCCTTCTCTCCTCTCTGATGTGGGTGTTGTTTGTAGTGCCAGTTCTCACTGTGGCAGCACCTCCACATTTACACCCAGGCACTGACGCCTTCAGATCTTTTATAAAGGCTCAGCGGGCATGAGCTTCATCTCTGTCGCACCTCCCTTTACAGTTCACTTCATTTACTGACACGATGCCAATAATAATATGCCTTTCATCTTCTCTAATTACTCAACTTCATTACTCGATACCTGCCTCCCTGCTTACAGTTCCACGAGCACCAGAGGAGTGTGGTGACTGTGCTGATGAGCTATTGATATTTTCGAGTGTAGTGGGTTGTGGGATATTATCTATGTGACCCATATGGGTGGGCATATGCTTCATATTCATGTTTTTTTTGTTGTTTTTTTTTTTA
The DNA here is from genome assembly GCA_018749465.1 of Paracanthobrama guichenoti. Classification (NCBI taxonomy): domain Eukaryota; kingdom Metazoa; phylum Chordata; class Actinopteri; order Cypriniformes; family Gobionidae; genus Paracanthobrama; species Paracanthobrama guichenoti. The sequence goes on from CM031958.1 coordinate 37,448,012, forward strand.
CTTATTATGTAATTCCTAACCCATATGCTGTTATTTTTTCCTTGGAACATAAAAGGAGAATTTTCATGCAGCTCTTTTTCAGACAATGACAGTTTATAGTGATTCAGTCACTCCAAAACAGACTACAAAACAACATTAAAGAACCTTAAACGTTGTGTGCAGTATTCAATGTCAGGGGTTCACATACTTTTTGTAAGCTGAACCCCTCTGACATAAAATATATAAGTAAATATATTTCCTTTTATTTTGATATCAGTTAATGATCACATGACTTGCAAACAAAATATTTCATCCTTTTTTAGTAGGTTTTTTTATTTGTTTTTATTTTGATGTGTTTTTATTGTACATTTTAAGATTTTATTAATAATTCATTTTTCATCAGCTCATGAACCCTGTGTGCAGTGCAAATTACAATAACAGGTCTACTGAAGGCATACCATAACTTATTTTGAATACAGCTTGAGCTCTCAGGTATTTTGGACAGGTGAAAGGTCAGGGGTCAGAGATCAAATAATTCTGGACCTTAGTGTTTTGACACTCACTTCCACTTCTTCCTTTACTCTTTAGATGGATTCAAAATTCTCACGTCTTCTGAAGAAGATTAGTGGTAAAATAAGATTTTCCCAAACTTTCTGGTTCGCTGAAAACCTTTTGACCTAAAAAAATAGTACCTTTTGAGATATTAAGTTAATATTTTAATAATTTAAAAACACATTTGCATGTTCACTGTTCTCTGATGTTGGATAATTAACCCCCCGGAACCGTGTGGAGCAGTTATATGATGGATAGATGCACTTTCATTGACTTCAAAAATTACCCAACAGTCACTGCCATTATAATGCTTGGAAGAGCCAGGACATTTTTAATATAACTCTGATTGTGTTCTTCTGAAAGAAAAAAGTAATATACTCCTAGGATGGCTTGAGGGTGAGTAAATCATGGGATCATTTTCATTTTTGGGTGAACTATCCCTTTATAATGACAGCTGATAAAATTGGATGCTGTCACTTTAAGACAGACTGCGGATCCATTATACTCATGCGTTTACTTTCTCAACTGTTTATGTTCACTTAACAAATAAATGACTGTTTACTTGCAAAGACATGGTCACATTAACACATAGATATGTGTATTTAACAGCAAAAAGCACTCTATGAGCAGAGGCTTCATGTTGCTCTCAGAGAGCACGCACATATACTGAAATGAGCTCTCTTACGCTGCTAAATGCGCTTCAATGGTTTCAATACTTAAAAATGCATGCAGACTATAAGTTTTCATGACCACACAGCACACCTCTATGAATTTCTTTCTTTTGCTGAACAAAAGGAGATTATCGGTAACCAAACTGTTGATGGGTCTCATTGACCTCCATACTCCATTCTATACTATAGAAGTCAATGAGGCCCAACAACTGTTTTGTTACCCATATTTTTCAGCATATCTTTTTTTGCGTTCAGCAGTAGAAAGAAATTTGTGAGTAAATGACAAAATTTGTCGAAACTTGTATCAAGAAAGTAAAGACAGGTCTATTTTAACTTCAAGCATAAAATTCTCTTAAATTTATCATGTTCTTCTTCGTTTTAATGTTTTTAAAATGAGTCCTATAGTGGTGAGCTTGATACTTTGCTCTGTCACACCTTCCCACCGGATTATTCCCTCTCTGTCTAATCGCCTTGAAGATGATACAGGACTCGAGTGCGAATTTCTCCTCTGTCAGAGCATTATTCCATGCAACTGGCATCGTTCCACTGTGGTGCCCACGCGCTCCTCTCCCACTCAGTTCACATCGAGATCTCTGTGCAGTGGGGCTCCAATGAAGACTGTGTTTTTGCAGTGAGGGGATTGGATTACATCGCTGTCACAGCTGTCAGTCATGACACGAGCCCCCTGTGCCATGCTGACAACTGCAGCCATAGCAACCATGCCGTGACGACGGTCTTATATTAAGCATAGCATGGTTTTGAGCTTCTTTCTTCTGGTACTCTGCATCTGCTTCCTTTGAGTGTGTTTCCACAGTGTATCCTGACACGAGCTTCTGTTAAACTGAGCGTGTCACACAGTCTTCTTATGTGGAGGAAGCACATTGTTATTAGGGGTGGGCGGCATGACTAAAATCTTGTGAGAGTCATTTTATATCACTGTAACATATCACAACAGGGTTGTTTTATTTCTATAGCTCTGTAGCGTATGGACGGTGCTCATAAATGATCAACGGACCAATACTTTGATTATTTATAATGACTCAAACAAGACCGGCGCCGTGAAGTCTACAGACTGACAGGTTAACGGTGCTAAAAGGACACAAACCAGCCTCGTGCAGCCCCTCATAAATAAAGCCCCCACCCATGCACACATACCAAGGACATCCGAATAGGTTATATGACTTTTAACTTAGTTATTTTTCATTTTAGATGTGCCGTGTTCCCTGTATGTATGCATGCTTTTTGTTATAACCATTTTAGATGTGTTTGATTGAGAAACTTATAGCCAGTGAATGCTTAAGGAAGAATGACGTCAATCCTCGCCGTTCCTTTAACTCTTAAGTTAAACTCCCCATGCTTGGTCTCGAAATCTTTGTCTCTCAATTTGTAGACCGTCTATGTGCGTTGTGTGGTACTATGATGCATCAAACTCTTTCTTTTATGCCAAAACCCCAAAGTCTGCATACCAAAACCCCAAAGTCTGCATATCTAAGAAAGCCATAAACATGTTAATGAGGCGAGACCCGAAGACAAAGGGAGATTTCCCGCTTCTGAGTTCCTTCCCTCCGATTGGCTGTTCCGACAAAAGAGGTGTGCCCCGTAAGGGCCCTTTAAGGAGGCCTACAAACGCTCCTCTCTCTCTTCTTGCCTTCTCTTCGCCCCTCTTCGTCCTTTTCTCTCTTGCCATCGCCCTCCGTCCCTCTTTCCCTGCTTTTGACCCCCCCTCTCTGGACCCTCCCTCGACGCGGATTTTCGGGTGGCCCGCGCACCATCTTCCAAGGGACATTACTACACAAGGAACCGAATTTGAACTACCCGCGGATCCCAACGGATCCGCCCTGCAAGATTCAAAATACGGACCGGATCGCGGAATTCCCCCACACGAACGAATTTGCGATCTGCCACGCAGGAAACATATGCAAGTATCCCTTAAGCTGTCGTATAAAGTCTTGAGCTTATACCAATAAGTTGGACTGATTTCTTGCTTGTGCTCAATAGGTTGTGTCGGTAATACTACCGTTTCCTTGTCTCTCTCTCTCGCTCTCACTCTCTCTCTCTCCCTCCTCCCTGCTTTCAGTTAATTTGTGTATGTTTGTTTATTGTTTGTTGATTTATTAAAATATATATATTCACACGTGACTGTGCCTGAATTGCTCATACATAGGTCACTTGTACAGTGAACCGACCCTGTTACAAATTAAAAGAAAGATACTTCTCCTGGCCAGAGAAGCCTTGTCTAAGAATGATTAAAAGGGAGATAGTTGGTGGACAATTATCCGTCCTTTGAACTCAATTCTAGAATCAAAGAAATTTCTAAAAGTTGAATCAAGCCCTAGATATTAATAATTGTTATAATCCGTTATAATCAACTGTTAATATCCAAATTCCCCTCTGTGCCGATTTATGCATGTTCGATCGTAACACGATTAAACGCATGCATAAATCCCGCACATTTTCCCCTGGGGCTAGATCTCGCTACAGCTCTTTATAGTGATATTATACAAATCACTCCACAGTGGAGTTTGTGGTGCTATAGCAACAAGTTCATGGGTTTGATTTCCATAGAATGCATGAACTAATGAAGTGTATGAATTTAATACAATGCAAGCATGAAAGTGAAAATTAAAATCAAATTTGATCATTTTCAAATCTTATTGACTCTACAATGTTTTTTTTGTTGTTGTTTTTTTTAATGCTCTGTTTATTTTCTTGTCACATTTTTACTTGTCTTGGCCCTTTTTTACATTACATGCATGATAATATGAATGAATAGCTGCATGTGCAAACTTTGGCATTAAGGTTACAGGGAAATCTACCTGTCTGACACATTTCTATCACTGTACGGTACCAAACCGGCCATCCGTACTGCACTAGCGTATCCTCCTGACACAAGCTCTTGTTAAACTGAGCCTGTTACAGTTTCCTTACATGGAGGAAGCACATTGTTATGCTGAAAACAATGTGGCTGCTGTTCCCGTTTGCTCCAGGCCTCTCCGTTTTTCCCTGACAACATGCTGTAGCTCATGCATGAAACCACATGGCTCTAGGTGTGTGGTTTTTTTTTTAATGCGTTGAGTATTTGCAGTAGTGAAGCCATGTGCCTGAGTGTGAGAGTGTGTATGCTTGTACTGTATGTAGGTCAGTACGATCTCGTGCTGTCCTTCTGATAAACCTAGCAGTCTTGCACGGCATCACTCGCCTTTTGTTATCTGGTGGAAAGTGTAACTTGTGGAAAAAAGGCTACAGATGCAATCTTGCATTGGCTAGTGACAGTTTTTGAAATATTAATATCATTAAAGCTTTGAGTTTGCTATCATATACTGCCGTGGTGTGTGTGGGTGTGTATTGCCATGGCTCAGAGAACCTAGGCAGCTGGTATTTACATGATCACAGATTGGCCAGCAGATACCATGTGGAGGGACTAGACAGGATTTTTTCAGTCGGTCCATTCAGCTTGTCATACTACTATCACATGTGCAGAAAAGTTTGTCTTTAAAGTTTTATGGGAGTACAACGCATATTTGAAGTGTTTATTGGCTGATAATTGTAAATGTAAATGCCAACATTTGGGTTTTGGTACAATACCAGCCACTATACCTCATACTGACAAATTAGATACACTGTTCAGCAAGGATGCATTAAATTTGATCAATGTGGCAGTAAAGACATATATAATGTTACAAACGATTTCTATTTCATGTAAATGCTATTTTTCTAGTCATCAAAGAATCCTGAAAAAAAAACGTATTACAGTTTCCACAAAACCATTAAGCAGCACAACTGTTTTCAACATTGATAATAATAATAAATGTTTCTTGAGAAGAAAATCAGCATATTAGAATAATTTCTGAAAGATCACGTGACAATGAAAATTCACAGGAATAAATTATATTTTAAAAAAAAGTTTTATATTTTATATTATAATATTTCACAGTTTTACTGTATTGTTGAGCAAGTAAATGCAGGCTTGATGAGCATAAAAGACTTATTTCAAAAACATAAAAAAATCTGAAACCCAAATTTTTATATTTAAATTGATAGTCTACAGTTATTTAGATATTTTTTAAATTTTGTTTTAATTTGTTGTGTTGTGTAAAAATGACAGAAGTTTGAAAAAATAAATAAATAAAAACATTAATTACAGGGAAATATGCAAGGAATGTCTTAAAGTGTACATAACACACACAGTTTCTTCTCATGTTAATCTTGAGTACCTATAGAGCAATATTGCATCCTTCATATCTCAGAAGAGTCTTTAGTTTGATCAGATTCATAAAAGACAGATACGCTGTACTGATTCGTTTTTCGAAAACAGCCAAACACGTGGAGGCGTGCAGTGGGCGGAGCTAAAGAGTCACAAGCACATACACACACACATACACACACACACACACACACCCACTACATCATGGCATTATCCCTGGATAACTTTCGATTCACTATACGTTCATGTTGTTTATATTATATGCACTTGCACACAGATTGCGCTCATCCAGGAGAAGTCCCCATATTCAAGATTCAAGATTCAAGATTCAAGAGTTTTATTTGTCACATACACAGTTATATACAGAATATACAACCGGCAGTGAAATGTAAACAGGTCCGCTCCATGGACAGTGCAAATTCACAGTTAAAAACACAAGGAAGAAATTATATAGAAATAGAATAAAAAAGTACTATATATATATATATATATATATATATATATATATATATATATATATATATATATATATATATATATATAATAATTATAAATAATCCAAAAAAAAAAAAAAAGTAAAAATAAGAATAAAGTGGAATAAAATAATTGAAGTAGACTGTGCAGTCAGTAAACTGTAGACTTATAAATATGTGGTTAACAAATGTATAAAGAGTATAATGTGCAAACAGGTTTATGACAGGTTGTTACACAGTAACAACGAGAACAGAAAGTGCAGTGCAATGTCAGTGTATCGATGTTTATCCTGAAGTGAAGTCACGTGATGTTAAGTGACTGAGTTCAGGAGTCTGATGGCCTGGGGGAAGAAGCTCCTCCTGAGTCTCTCAGTTTTGGCCATCAGGCTTCGGAAGCGCTTACCAGATGGCAGCAGCGTGAAATGAGGGTTTGCAGGGTGATTAGAGTCCTTGATGATCTTAGTAGCTCTACCTTTGCAGCGTTTGGTGTACCAACATTTCTTTGGTCTTGCCAACATTCAGAGAGAGACAGTTGCATACAAGCAATTCCGCCCTTTATGAAGTCATGCAGGGCCATACTCGAAAAAACTTTCTGAATCTTGTTCAAATCCTTATGTGTATTTGGCACAGAAATACTCCATCATACGTTCAACTATTTATTTATTTATTTTTGGCTATGTTTAGCATGAGAATCCAACTCTTTAACAGTGTAAATAAGTCAGAATGCATTAAATAGCATTAGACCCAGAAATAAGTTGATTTTAAATTTCATGGCATCAACACATCTCAAAAAAGTTGGGACAAGGCCATGTTTCCCACTGTGTGGCATCCCCTCTTCTTTTTATAACAGTCTACAAACGTCTGGGGACTGAGGAGACAAGTTGCTCAAGTTTAGGAATAGGAATGTTGTCCCATTCTTGTCTAATACAGGCTTCTAGTTGCTCAACTGTCTTAGGTCTTCTTTGTGGCATCTTCCTCTTTATGATGCTCCAAATGTTTTCTATGGGTGAATCTGGACTGCAGGCTGGCCATTTCAGTACCCGGATCCTTCTTCTACGCAGCCATGATGTTGTAATTGATGCAGTATGTGGTCTGGCATTGTCATGTTGGAAAATGCAAGGTCTTCCCTGAAAGAGAGACGTCTGGATGGGAGCATATGTTGTTCTAGAACTTGGATATACCTTTCAGCATTGTTGGTGCCTTTCCAGATGTGTAAGCTGCCCATGCCACACGCACTCATGCAACCCCATCCCATCAGAGATGCAGGCTTCTGAACTGAGCGCTGAGAACAACTTGGGTTGTCCTTGTCCTCTTTAGTCCGGATGACATGGCGTCCCAGTTTTCCAAAAATAATTTTGATTGGTCTGACCACAGAACAGTTTTCCACTTTGCCACAGTCCATTTTAAATGAGCCTTGGCCCAGAGAAAACGCCTGCGCTTCTGGATCATGTTTAGATATGGCTTCTTTTTTGACCTATAGAGTTTTAGCCGGCAACGGCGAATGGCACTGATGGATTGTGTTCACCGACAATGTTTTCTGGAAGTATTCCTGAGCCCATGTTGTGATTTCCATTACAGTAGCATTCCTGTATGTGATGCAGTGCCGTCTAAGGGCCCGAAGATCACGGGCATCCAGTATGGTTTTCCGGCCTTGACCCTTACGCACAGAGATTGTTCCAGATTCTCTGAATCTTTGGATGATATTATGCACTGTAGATGATGATAACTTCAAACTCTTTGCAGTTTTCTCTGAGAAACTCCTTTCTGATATCGCTCCAGTATTTTTGGCCGCAGCATTTGGGAATTGATGATCCTCTGCCCATCTTGACTTCTGAGAGACACTGCCACTCTGAGAGGCTCTTTTTATACCCAATCATGTTGCCAATTGACCTAATAAGTTGCAGATTGGTCCTCCAGCTGTTCCTTATATGTACATTTCACTTTTCTGGCCTCTTATTGCTACCTGTCCCAACTTTTTTGGAATGTGTAACTCTCATGAAATCCAAATTGAGCCAATATTTGGCATGACATTTCAAAATGTCTCACTTTCAACATTTGATATGTTATCTATATTCTATTGTGAATAAAATATAAGTTTATGAGATTTGTAAATTATTGCATTCCTTTTTTATTCACAATCTGTACAGTGTCCCAACTTTTTTGGAATCGGGTTTGTATATGGCCTAATGCATTCCTGTGATAGAAACTTCTTTCTGGAAACAATTTTAGCAGTTCCATTGGTGTAAATGGCAAATTGGATTAACAAAATTGGATTTAAAAAAAATGTCACATTACTTTACGTTACATTTACTCACATGTAGACCAAGAGAATAATAAAGCTTCATGTTTTTCAAATTCGCCTCATTTTGACTAAAGGGTCCGTCACTGTCTGATCTGGAGAAAACATGCTCTTTGGAACAGGGACGGCAGTTGAGTCTTTTTGATGCGCTTCCTGCTGGGGTGGTCTTTGAACACAAGCTCTTTGGATTTGAGTCTGCTGACCCATCAGAGCCAAGGCCGCATCCACCAGTCCGTCTCGCTTTAGAGATAAACTCCACAAACTGTGTCTGAGCAATTCCTGTGACAGAACGGATGAGCTCCATCTCCTGCTGTAGATAAACTGTCCTGGCAATAGCTAATACTCCGTAGTCATCTGCAGGATCTTCAGGCTTAAAATGGGAAGACATGTTTCACTTTCATTGTTTTAGGCCGGTAATTACACTCCATGCTGTTATATATTTTTGAAAATGTTATTGCTTTTATAGCCCATGAGACTTTATGGCATTTTCAGTCATGTTTCATTAAAGTATCTTTATCTGAGATGTTGCGCCTAAAATTCCTCAGAAGAAATAAAAATAAGCACAATAGGGATAATATTATAAAGATAAAATTAATGTGGATATTAGAACAGATGATTTATTTTTTGAAGAGTTTGATGAAATTTGATTAGATTTTTGATATCATATTGCGATATTTGACTTTTGTATTTTAAGCAATAGATTTTGATTTCTGTCGTTGAGATGCATTTGAGGTATTAGTTTCATTTCTGCTTTTCCTTCTATGGATAGAAATTATATCCCAGAGGAAAATGTTATTGCTTGTTCTTTCAAAGTCCAGGAGATAAATGAGACAAATATTGAGATGATTGTAGGCATTTAGACACAAATGTCAAGTCACCTTCATTTATATAGCGCTTTTTACAACACAGACTGCTTCAAAGCAGCTTTACAGTGATAAGAGGAAATTAATTTTTTTTTTTTGATGAAAAGTTTTTGATTAATTTATGGTGTAAAAACTGATTAGTTATTTAATTTGATACCATTTAAACAACACCATCTTCAGTTAAAACAGAAAACCCCCAATGCGTGCCGGACCCCATCCGCACAGCAACAACATTTGGTGGCCCGAGAACGCAAACCATGAAATAAGTTTGAAATAGTTTTAAAACTATACCATCACCATCCCCGCGCAACCCCTAAAAAGGCGAATCTGTGAAAAGGCCGACGGCACGCATGCAAGCATTACGTGTTCAGCCTATAGGCAAACGTGTTTGAATATGTATGTGTGCATGTGTTTTTATCTGTATAGAGGGGAAGGGAAGTGAAGTGAAATGTATGATGGCTGAAAGAGCTCAACACACTGTGACTAAAGAAAACACATGCAAATAGAAAAAAAAACACCAGCAAATTAAAAAACATCTTATCAGTTTGATAACACATGTGCTGCAAATACTCACAATACAGAAATACAGAAGCAGGCTGCAAATACTCACAATGCAAACAAATTTAGTAACGCACTGCAAATACCCACAACTCAACCAAATACAGAAACACACTGCAAATACTCACAATGCAACCAAATACAGAAACGCACTGCAAATACTCACAATGCAAACAAATACAGAAACGCAACTTAATACAGAAATGCTTCTGCAAATACTCACAACACAACCAAATACAGAAATGCACTGCAAATACTCACAATGCAACCAAATACAGAAACGCAACCAAATACAGAAATGCTTCTGCAAATACTCAAAACACAACCAAATACAGAAACACGCTGCAAATACTCACAACACAACCAAATACAGAAACACGCTGCAAATACTCACAACACAACCAAATACAGAAACACACTGCAAATACTCACAACAGAAACTCACTTCAAATACTCACAATGCAACCAAATACAGAAACGCAACCAAATACAGAAATGCTTAAATACTCACAACACAACCAAATACAGAAACACACTGCAAATACTCACAACACAACCAATTACAGAAACTCACTTCAAATACTCACAATGCAACCAAATACAGAAACACAACCAAATACAGAAATGCTTCTGCAAATACTCACAACACAACCAAATGCAGAAACTCGCTTCAAATACTCACAATGCAACCAATTACAGAAAAGCAACTAAATACAGAAACGCACCGCAAATACTCACAACACATCCAAATACAGAAACGCACCGCAAATACTCACAACACAACCAAATAAAGCGCAGCAAATACTCATAACACAACCAAATAAAAAGCTCATAAATACTCATAACACAACCAAATAAAGAAACGCACCGCAAATACTCATAACACAACCAAATAAAGAAACGCACCGCAAATACTCATAACACAACCAAATACAGAAACGCACTGCAAATACTCATAACACAACCAAATACAGAAACGCACTGCAAATACTCATAACACAACCAAATAAAGAAACGCACCGCAAATACTCTTAACACAACCAAATACAGAAACACACTGCAAATACTCACAACACATCCAAATACAGAAATGTGCTGCAGATAGCCCAAAGATCAACACACTGCAACTGAAGAAAACACATGCAAATAGAAAAAAACACCAGCAAATTAATAAAATCTTCTTCATCATTTTGACGACACGTGCTGCAAATAATCAAAATGCAACCAAATACAGAAATGCTCTACAAATACTCACAAAGCAACCAAATACAGATCTCTCTCGGCCACCAAGCATTTAGACACAATGAGAAAAATATTTAGATAATTTTAGACATTTAGATACAAATTATAAAATATTTGAGATAATTTGGTCTTGGGAGAATTTGATGAAAAATTTTATAGCTTATTGATCTTTGACTTTTGATTGCAGGATTGTATCTTGGCAAATCCAAGCAAAATTTGAGAACTTTTAATGATAGTGACACAATATGAGTTTTCTTGAAAAGATTTGTCCTTTACCTGATTTGTGTCTCCTAACCATCCCAGGGCCCCTCCTATCATGATTACAGCTCTAATCCCAACAGGACGGATTCAGCAAATACTCATTCAAGCGTGATTAAATGGGGAAAAATGACAGAAAAGTCCAGATGTTGGGAGGTAAAGGAAGTGAGGTGTGTGTTTGTTGAGATAAATCTCTGTTTTTCCACCACTGAGCTTCATTGATAGCCTCTTTCTCTTTCCGTTTGCTCGATGTGTTAGATCAGATTACCTTGTATGATCAAGTATCACAATCCTGTTGATCTATATGATGGCTCCGTTTAGATTATTTAAAGTTTGTTAGGAACTGATAATCAATACTTATTTTTAACCAGTATAATTTATATATAAAAAAGAATTGTCTGTGTTAGAAAACCAGTATAGTCTGATTCATGAACAAATGACTCAGATCTTTTTACTGAATCTGTCAAAAAGATTTACTAAATCGTTTGGAGTGGTTCTTGAGTCACACACTGAACCTTAAATCAGGATTCTGTTATTAAGAATTGTTGCTGTGTCCATGTGAGACTTTTATGATTGTATGAACTAGTTGATTATATAGCAATGGGTAGTAGTAGGAAGGATGCATTAAAGGGTTAGTTCGCCCCACAAATGAAAATTCTGTCATTAATTACTTACCCTCATGTCGTTCCAAACCCATAAGACCTTCGTTCTCAGCTTTGGAACACAAATTAAGATATTTTTGATGAAATCCGAGAGGTTTCTGAACCAGCCATAGGCAGCAACGTCATTACAACTTTCAAGGCCTTCAATGCCATTCTCCTACGCTGTTCACATAGTAAAAATAGTAAAATCAGCATCACATGCATGCGTTGGACTGAACTTAATGAACTGGTGTTCTGACGTAACTCGGAAGCGCTGCACTGTCTTTACTACGTGAACAGCATAGGAGAATGGCGTTGAAGAGATTGTTGAATAAAGTCGACATGAGGGTGAGTAATTAATGACAGTTTTAAATTTTGGGTGAATTAACCCTTTAAATTGATCAAAAGTGACAGTAAAGACACTTAATGTTACAATACATTTCTATTTTAAATGCTGTTCTGTCATGACAACTCTCTGAGAGTTTGGCATGGTAATGAGTATGACCATTTTAACGTGTTTGGTCTGCTGCTTTTATTGCTGCATAATGTGCCAGAACGCGCAGTACACACTGGTGGAGAGGAGACGATGAAGAGTGATGAAGCCAATCAGTATATATGAGGATTATTAGGAGGCCATGATGGAAAATTTGGCCAGGATGCCTTACTCTTTTTCAAAGGACATCCTGGGATTTTTGGGACCATAGAGAGTCAGGACCTCAGTTTAACATCTCATCCGAAGGACTGTGCTTTTTGAGAGTATAGTGTGTCCCCCTGCTGGTCTCCCATCCAGGGACTGACCAGGCTCAACCCTGCTTAGCTTCAGTGGGCAACTAGTCTTGGACTACAGGGTGATATGGCTGCTGACCTATGCAGGTGGAGCTGGGGAAGGTTGAGGGTTTGTGAAAGTGCGCTGCAAACTGCTACAGCAAACAATAGGCAATAATTTGAATGTTGAGGAGCAAGCTCACTGGCTACCAATACAGCAGGAACCAATCAGCTGTACCCTATAGAGAATGATGTAATTGCAAGCAGATTGGGTTAATTATAGTTTAAAGCACCCATTGACTTCCATAGTATGTTTTTCCTACTATGGAAGTCAGTGGGTACCATCAACTGTCTGGTTACCAACATTCTTTAAAATATCTTCACTTATGTTCAGCAGAAGAAAGAAACTCATACTGAACCAACTTGAGGGTGAGTAAATAATGGCAAAATTCTTTGGGTGAACTATCCCTTTAATGATTTATAATCCTGAAAAATATATGATAAATTGGTGGAAAGCAGTTAAAATAGAGTAATTAAAAAATGAATCAGTCAGTTGTGTTTTTGAGCAGTCACATTTACATGAACCGTCTGAACGAACTGGTTCACTAAAATGACTTCCCAATGCAACATATGAGAGCAAAAAAGAGACTTTCTATGAAAGCGTGGGATTATTGCCTCAGTTTTCTTGCAGAAGAGCTGTGTGTGCAGTACAGTGTGCCAAATCACGAAAAAATGTTTTAGCTTGTAATATTTTTCTTTTCAGTGTAATTATCTTCTGCTCGCTTCAGGGCATAAATAATTTACCAAACCAGTGATTCCATATGCAACAAACTGGCCTGTTATCTGCTCAAACTCCACTGTCTTTATTTCCATCATACATGTTTGCCCAGGCTCAGGGTGAAGAGCAATCACAGGGCAGGGGAAAAAAGAGAAGTGTGATCATTCATCTTGCCCTCCTGCTAATAGAAAACGGCATTCTTTATTGTGCCCCCGCCTGCTGTGATCAGAGCCCAGTGGCCGTGTCATCTCAGAGGAGGGCCGTGCTACACTCTGGGCTCCAGGCGAGCTTCACACGTGTCTCTTTGGAGCTCTGGTTAGCTGAGACTTCAAGCTAGGCTTTCTGAAAAAAATGTGAGTAGTGTTGTGGGTAATTGACAATGTGTTGCTATTCGGTCACTAAAGTGTTTTGAGTGGTTTTTAGTGGGTTGCTATGCAGTTGCAAGGTTGTTTTGAACAATTATTAGGGGCCTGTTATCTGCTCCAAATAAAATGGCTCAAGTCCTTCCTTCATTTTTTTGCCCCATTATATTACATAAAAAAAAAGTTAAACTACCCTGCAGTTTAAAAAAAATAAATAAATAATATCATGGCTACAAACGAAAATACATCAGCACGTTTTACTAACTCATTCAACGTGGTTGTGATTTACAAACCCGATTCCAAAAAAGTTGGGACACTGTACAAATTATATTTTATTCACAATAGAATATAGATAACATATCAAATGTTGAAAGTGAGACCTTTTGAAATGTCATGCCAAATATTGTCTCATTTTGGATTTCATGACAGCTACACATTCCAAAAAAGTTGGGACAGGTAGCAATAAGAGGCCGGAAAAGTTAAATGTACATATAAGGAACAGCTGGAGGACCAATTTGCAACTTATTAGGTCAATTGGCAACATGATTGGGTATAAAAAGAGCCTCTCAGAGTGGCAGTGTCTCTCAGAAGTCAAGATGGGCAGAGGATCACCAATTCCCCCAATGCTGCGGCCAAAAATACTGGAGCAATATCAGAAAGCAGTTTCTCAGAGAAAAACTGCAAAGAGTTTGAAGTTATCATCATCTACAGTGCATAATATCATCCAAAGATTCAGAGAATCTGGAACAATCTCTGTGCGTAAGGGTCAAGGCTGGAAAACCATACTGGATGCCCGTGATCTCCGGGCCCTTAGACGGCACTGCATCACATACAGGAATGCTACTGTAATGGAGATCACAAACTGGGCTCAGGAATACTTCCAGAAAACATTGTCGGTGATCACAATCCACCGTGCCATTCGCCGTTGCCGGCTAAAACTCTATAGGTCAAAAAAGAAGCCATATCTAAACATGATCCAGAAGCGCAGGCGTTTTCTCTGGGCCAAGGCTCATTTAAAATGGACTGTGGCAAAGTGGAAAACTGTTCTGTGGTCAGACGAATTAAAATTTTTGAAGTTCTTTTTGGAAAACTGAGACGTCATGTCATCCGGACTAAAAAGGACAAGGACAACCCAAGTTGTTCTCAGCGCTCAGTTCAGAAGCCTGCATCTCTGATGGGATGGGGTTGCATGAGTGCGTGTGGCATGGGCAGCTTACACATCTGGAAAGGCACCATCAATGCTGAAAGGTATATCCAAGTTCTAGAACAACATATGCTCCCATCCAGACGTCGTCTCTTTCAGGGAAGACCTTACATTTTCCAACATGACAATGCCAGACCACATACTGCATCAATTACAACATCATGGCTGCGTAGAAGAAGGATCCGGGTACTGAAATGGCCAGCCTGCAGTCCAGATCTTTCACCCGTAGAAAACATTTGGCGCATCATAAAGAGGAAGATGCCACAAAGAAGACCTAAGACAGTCGAGCAACTAGAAGCCTGTATTAGACAAGAATGGGACAACATTCCTATTCCTAAACTTGAGCAACTTGTCTCCTCAGTCCCCAGACGTTTGCAGACGGTTATAAAAAGAAGAGGGGATGCCACACAGTGGGAAACATGGCCTTGTCCCAACTTTTTTGAGATGTGTTGATGCCATGAAATTTTAAATCAACTTATTTTTCCCTTAAAATGATACATTTTCTCAGTTTAAACATTTGATATGTTGTAACACATCTATGTTGTATTCTGAATAAAATATTGAAATTTGAAACTTCCACATCATTGCGTTCTGATTTTATTCACAATTTGTACAGTGTCCCAACTTTTTTGGAATCGGGTTTGTACTAAAACGGGTGAATGAACTCTTAATTTGTGGCCAAGATTTATATATTTTTGTTCGCATTTCATGTGCGGGACTCCATAGGACTCTTAATTTTGTAAGGACCGGTTTTACTGCTAAGACAAAAGCTGAGATCCAACACCCTGCATTAAAACAATAAAACTCAATCTGAAGAGAAGATCTCACAGAGAAACTGTAGGACACCGCCCTGACCAAAACCCTCTCCCCCTCTCTACCTCCCTTTCCTCCCCTTCCCCCTGATTCAAGTCCCAGAATGCAGATATACTACATATGATTTATCTTGTGAATCTATTGTTTTATCCCTTTCATGTCTGGTGTCTTTTTAAAGGTCATAGTGCGATTGGTAAAATGGTCTCAACATCACTGAAGTCACTGATAGGGTTAGAAAGATTGAAACATATGAGACTTGTGTTCTCTTTTTGAGTGGTCTCTCCAAAGATATCTGATCTTCTCCCCCCAAACTAGGTGTTTGTGTTGCAAATAGTTACAACCCTTTGTTCTGGTCTGGGTATTTAAGGAAGGGTGGCAGGGCTGCCATTTGGGGGAATATTCTGTAGACAGAAGCCCCCATGCAGTGTTGTGTCAGTGTCATAAGAGACACTCACACACGCTGTATGTATTGTGCCAGATATGACTCTTTGAAACTATTTTCATATTACTTAATTGTATTTTATGCTGAAAGTTGTGTACCATGGATTCATGTTTAATTATGTTCTTTAAGTTCTGTCTGGCCAAAATAAATGTTAATCTTGATTTATTCTGTATTTTTCATAAATCATTACTCAAGTAGTGTCGCATGAGGAGTTTTGTAGGAGTTTCCGTAAATCTTTCTGTCAGGGCAGATTCATACCGAGGACCCCATGACCGGAGCATGGCGCTAAGCATGAGGGACAATCTGATTTCTGACTGTCACTGTTATTATCAAGTTACAGCTCTCGTGACTATTGCTAAACTTACACTTTCTGTTATGAGTAAGCATTTGCGACTCACTTAAAGGTAAAATAGTTCACTCTGTAATCCTCTGTAATATCAGAACTGACTAATTTGCGTCCGTGAGGTAATGTAATTATAATCGCGAGCATTATCCTCTGAGCGACTCCGGGTCCCATGGAGGAACGAGTATTTGAAATTAAGAGATACTAAGAGAAATCAAAGATCTAAATTAAATCACAACTAAACTTATGATCAGCTGTTAAGTTACAAATGTAACAAATGTAACAAAGTTACAAAGAATTGGAGTAAGATCAAATTATTCATGGAGTCAGATTTAAAATTCGATGGTCATAAATTAAGTGAATCCAACAGAAGTGCTGAGAAGGCGAACACGCAGAAGTCCTTCGACCAGGCCGTTAGATTCCGTCCTTGGGCTAACGGATGGACCTTACAATTTTTATATAATGTTTTGTGGGTGAAGGGGTTTGTTTTACATTTCAAATGACTTTACAACCTTTTTTCGTGTCTCACAGCTTCCTGTTTCCTGTGTTGAGAGTTTGAAAACTTGTGTGAACCAGCATTTGCAGTATGACGGAATGCTTTTAAATGAAACACTGCTTTGAAACAATATGAAAAGTATTTCTGAAATAATTATGATCTGAAATAATACGTTTAAAATAATGTTATGGACCCTGTTACCTGTAACCGCGGCAACGCGACTCCGCCAAGTGGCGCGTTAGAGGAAATTACTCAGAGCAGCAACAATCACGTGATCTCTGTCTCGGAGGATGAAGTTCGGAGAGCACTCAAGCGTGTGGGCGTCAGGAAAGCTGCGGGCGGATGGTATTTCAGGTCGTGTTCTGCGGTCCTGTGCTGATCAGCTCACCGGGTTGTTTACATCTATCTTTAATGAGTCCCTCGCTACATCTGTGGTCCCCACCTCCTTCAAAAAATCCACCATCATCCCTGTCCCTAAGAACAGTAAACCCTCTTGCCTAAATGACTATCGTCCAGTGGCTCTCACGTCTATAGTCATGAAGGTCTTTGAGAGACTCATTAAAAACACCATTTGCGCCTTCATTCCTGACACTTTGGACCCTCTTCAGTTTGCCTATCGTCCCAATAGATCGACTGAAGATGCCATCTCTCATGTCCTCCACTCCTCCCTCACTCACATCGACAGCAAAAGTGGGAACTACACGTAAGACTGCTATTTATTGACTATAGCTCAGCCTTTAACACCATAGTTCCCACCAAGCTAACCTCCAAACTCCTGGATCTCGGCCTGAATCCTTCTCTCTGCCACTGGATTGAGGACTTCCTCACTGGCAGGCCTCAGGTGGTGAGAATAGGCCAGTCCACCTCCACCTCCATCACCCTGAGTGTGGGAGCTCCACAGGGCTGTGTCCTGAGCCCCCTGCTCTACTCTCTCTACACGCATGACTGTTTGTCCACACACAGCTCCACCTCTATCATCAAATTTGCTGATGATACTGTTGTCCTGGGCCTCATTTCCAACAACAACGAGGCGGCATACTTGGACGAGGTGGAGCATCTAACATCATGGTGCCAGGACAACTGTCTCTCTCTGAATGTTGGCAAGACCAAAGAAATGATTGTGGACTTCAGGAAGAGACAGCAACGGACATACTCCCCTCTCATGATCAGCGGGTCACCAGTAGAGAGAGTGAGCAGCTTCAAGTACCTGGGAGTAAACATCTCCGAGGACCTGACCTGGACTGCTCACATTCAGACACAGGTGAAAAAAAGCCAGGCAAAGACTGTACCACCTGCGCCAGCTGAGGAAATTCAGGGTTTCACCAGCTATCCTGAAAACTTTCTATTTAGGGGCGATAGAAAGTGTTTTAACTCAGTGCATCACAGCGTGGTATGGGAACAGCACCAGTCATGACCGCAAAGCCCTGCAAAGAGTAGTGCGCTTATCCGGCGTATCTCAGGGTCAGCTCTCCCGTCTCTGCAGGACGTCTACACCAAACGCTGCAAAGGTAGAGCTACCAAGATCATCAAGGACTCTAATCACCCTGCAAACCCTCACTTCACGCTGCTACCATCTGGTAAGCGCTTCTGAAGCCTGATGGCCAAAACTGAGAGACTCAGGAGGAGCTTCTTCCCCAGGCCATCAGACTCCTGAACTCAGTCATAACATCACGTGACTTCACGTCAGGATAAACATCGATACACTGACACTGCACTGCACTTTCTGTTCTCGTTGTTACTGTGTAACAACCTGTCATAAACCTGTTTGCACATTATACTCTTATACATTTGTTAACCACATATTTATAAGTCTACAGTTTACTCACTGCAAAGTCTACTTCAATTATTTTATTCCACTTTATCCTTATTTGTTACCTTTTTTTTTTCTCTTGACTTATTTATAATTCTACAGATATATATATATATATATATATATATATATATATATATATATATATATATATATATATATATATATATATATAGATAGTACTTTTTTATATCCTATTTCTATTATAATTTCTTCCTTGTGTTTTTAACTGTGAATTTGCACTGTCCATGGAGCAGACCTGTTTACATTTCACTGCCGGTTGTATATTCTGTATATAACTGTGTATGTGACAAATAAAACTCTTGAATCTTGAATCTTGAATCTGTTGTATACTGCACATTTGTAGGTAATTGCATATTTTTTTCAAATTCCACTCCAACAAAAAATCCTATGTTGCCTCTCGCACCTTTCTCACTTCATCAGATTAGTAATATGGATTGCTAACGGTGTTTCATGTTGACTTTGTTGTACATAATCTGGAATATTCCTTCAATTTGTCATACCCACAATGAACATGATCCGAGCTGAGACAAGATGATGAATGGGACAAAATCTAATGCAATCTAATGACTGAAGCTTGTTTAATCAAAGGAAGTCAGGAGGAGGAGTTTGATAGTGCAGCCAAAATAAAATGAATATGCAAAAGTTTATTATGAGCCTCCCCTGATGTAATAATCTCATTATTGAATGCAAGAATCTTTGTGCTTTGTTTATGATAGTGTGAAACTCCTGGGCACAAGAAACATCCCTATACTGACCCTTATCAAATGTAAATCATGCTGATGTTAAAATCTGGCTGATTTAAACTTGCATATAAATCATTTGATGTTAACGAACACATTGGAAGGCGTGCGTTTTATGAACCTGAGATCTCCCACAACATGTCTGTTTTCTCTTTTAAGTTGTTCCCTCGCAGCACTTGAAAGGCTGACGTGTCCATTAGTATGTTTCAGCTACAATGACTTGAGTTGTGCTTGATTTGAAGCGCTGCGTCAGTCTACCGTGAACACAGTCTGTTTTAGAGTTTCAGTATCTTTCTTTTCCTGGATATATTGTATTTTTGGAGTATCAATTTCAAAGCAGGATGTAACTATATTCATTTACCCTTTGACTTTGTCCTTACTGGGTTACAACGGTCATTGAAAACCTGAAAAAAAAAAAAAAAAAATTTATGTATTTATTTATTTGTGTGTGTGTGTATGTGTATGTGTATGTGTATGTGTGTGTGTGTGTGTGTGTGTGTGTGTGTGTGTGTGTGTGTGTGTGTGTGTGTGTGTGTGTGTGTGTGTGTGTGTGTACAGTAGGTAGGTAGGTATATTTCCAGTATATTTTACTGGACAAAGGACAAAAGTCAAAGGGTAAATGAATACAGTTAAATATAAAAGTGTCATGTTGACTTTGTCATACATAATCATATATACTTGTGTCTGCGTGTGTTCATTTTGGTTCAACGTTTTCGGTGATGGTTATGTTTAGGACATATAATATACAGTTTGTTCAGTATAAAAATCATGTAAAGTCTAAGTAAAGTCCCCTAAAACGTGTGTGTGTACAAATACACTATATCGCCAAAGGTTTTGTGAGGTCAGGCACTGATGTTGGACGAGAAGGCCTGGCTCACAGTCTCCGCTCTAATTCATCCCAAAGGTGTTCTATCGGGTTGAGGTCAGGACTCTGTGCAGGCCAGTCAAGTTCCTCCACACCAAACTCGCTCATCCATGTCTTTATGGACCTTGCTTTGTGCACTGGTGCGCAGTCATGTTGGAACAGGAAGGGGCCATCCCCAAACTGTTCCCACAAAGTTGGGAGCATGAAATTGTCCAAAATGTCTTGGTATGCTGAAGCATTAAGAGTTCCTTTCACTGGAACTAAGGGGCCAAGCCCAACCCCTGAGAAACAACCCCACACCATAATCCCCCCTCCACCGAACTTTACACTTGGCACAATGCAGTCAGGCAAGTACCGTTCTCCTGGCAACCCAGACTTGTCCATCAGATTGCCAGACAGAGAAGCGTGATTGGTCACCCCAGAGAACACGTCTCCATTGCTCTAGAGTCCAGTGGCGGCGTGCTTTACACCACTGCATCTGACGCTTTACATTGCACTTGGTGATGTAAGGCTTGGATGAGCTGCTCGGCCATGGAAAGCTCTCTATGCACTGTACTTAAGCTAATCAGAAGGCCACACAAAGTATTGACTCGGCAGAAAGTTGGTGATTTTGTTTTTTTTTACGTGGCCTACCACTTTGTGGCTGAGTTGCTGTTGATCCCGATTGCTTCCACTTTGTTATAATACCACTAACAGTTGACCGTGGAATACTTAGTAGTGAGGAAATTTCACTAATGGCCTTATTGCACAGGTGTCCACCTATCACGGTACCACAGCTCCTGAGAGCGACCCATTCTTTCACAAATGTTTGTAGAAGCGTCTGCATGCCTAGGTGCTTGATTTTATACACCTGTGGCCATGGAGGTGATTGGAACACCTGAATTCAATGATTTGGAGGGATGTCCCAATACCTTTGGCAATATAGTGTATGTACATGTTTATGTAATATAGTTATACTCTGCTCTAATATATTTAGTTAGAAATATTTATTTATTTATTTATTTATTGTGACTACAATTTCTATAGCATAATTTTTAAATTAAAAAAGCTGAAATTGGGAATAATTGAATGTCATACCTTTTTCAAAAGTGTACATAATTAAATAGGTGCTGCTGAATGCATTTCTATATAATCTACAGTACTATCTGGTCATAAAACAAGTGCATTGTTTTTCTTGCAAAAGTTAAATGTCCCAAAATGTAGTTCTTACAGGCCGTGCAACCAATCAGAATTGGCATTAGGTGGTCAGGTCATAAACATTCTTTTCTAGCTGTATCCACCTTATTTTTCACCTAAGAGCCACTGTGGTCACTGTGATTTTGACAAGTAACATATTTTGTTGATCCTGGAACAACATCCCTGTCTGACAATTTAGTCCTAATCCTATCCCTACCCCTAAACCTAACCCTTAACTTATCTCTAAAATCAGAGGAAATGATAGATGAATAACATTGATCTAACCCTGGTTGTAACCTAACCTTAAACTTGACTTAAACTGTAAACTTGTCCCTCAAATCTGATTGACTGATTGACAAAGATGTTGACCCAGGAACAGGTTGTACTTGGTGAAATCATGTTCAGCGAGCGGCACAGCCGTTTGTAAATTGAATGTGTCTGTCTTCCGGTGTCATCCGATTCCAGATATTTTTAGCTGTACAAAAAAGCTCATTATGCTGTTTGATATTGCAAACTGGTGTTTCTTACCATATTATTTTAAAGTATTGTTGTAATTCTAACCACACTGATTTGTAGTGCAAATAGTTTTACCGTTTACTGCACTTTGTTATTTGTATATTTCTCTATAGCGGCTACTAAATCCGAAGTCTTGCACATTCACATAAAATAGCTTACTTCCGCACTGAAAAAAAGTGGATAAGGTGGATACATTGAAGACAAATTAATAGGTTTGTGCGTGGACTGAAATGGCCCTGTGAGTGTCTGTCAGCGTTTCTGATCAGTCCTTCAGTCCCATTAGAAGAGAGGAGGTGAGGACAGGGCTAAAGACACACCAGATCTCCACCTCGCTGTCTTAACAACAGACGCTCCCCAGAGAGGCTATTTTTATCTGCTCTGCTTATCACAGGCCTGTCATGCACTTCAATCTAATTTCTACTGAGCTCCCAAAGATGAAAGAAACGTGCGTGTGGGTTTTTTTTGTTTTTTTTTTTTTTTTTGAGCATGACGCTTGTCTTAATTTAGCTCAGATCACCAGATGCGCTGCATTTGAAGTTAGCAGTTTCATTTGACACATAAACACTTTCTGGATTTGAATTAGCAGGAACATTTAACATTTCACTCCTGCAAGGAACAAGCTGTATTTCATGACATTTTAGGTGTTTTCATTTATTATTTCTTGTTGAGGGTGAGCATAAACAAATCAATGTTCACTTTTAGCACTTCTAAGCTTAAGTGATTGATTTTTTTTATCTAGTTGATCTGGATGTGAGGGTGGTAAATGTTTCAAACAAGCTTAAGTCGACATGAAATAAAAACTGACCCTTAGTATTGACTTTCAAAATGTTTCATTTTATTTCTCATTTTACTCCTCATTTTTATGATAAAATGTTCTAAACTCTTGGAGGTCAATACAACAACCATAGTCAATAAGAATAATGTTAAAAAATGTGGTCACGCATGGAATGGAAAGTTATGTAGAGCGCAATGCATTGTGGGATGCAGTTTGTGACTCCTATCTTGGTTAATGTAGGAGATCACCCAGTGTGCATATAGAAAATTTGCATAGTATACACACTGCAACTTTCTTTTAAATGTTAATTTTTATTAATAAATACAAAATATTAGAGTAGTTAAACAATGTTCGATGTTGTCTTTAAATCCTTCTGTTTTCTTTATGTATCTAAACATTGTTTGCACATTCTGCCATAGTAGGTTTACTCGTTTTACATCCCAGAACTCATGAGCTATTGAGACGGCAGCTCTCAATTATGAATTATTCACCCATTGTGTTCAGTTTCAGTGTTTGACATGAATTTATTGCACCATGGTCCTCTGTGTCTCCTGTTACTGATGCTGCTCAGAATACCAAACTTCTGTGCAGGTTGGTGGTTTATTTCTTCCCACAATGTGAGAGATGACACATAATTCTTATACTATTCTTGCAATATGTATACTCACAGTGTGCAATTTATCTGCTTGCAGGAATATGACCTACTACTACAAATACCAAAAGGTAACAGAGCACACTGGATTCCTACAATGCATTGTGCATTTCCTTCTTTAAAAATAGCACGTGAAAGGAACACATTATGCACCAACAAACATTTCAAACAGTTGCGTTCGAGATGACAACACGTGACGTTCTTTTGGAGCTGTTCATGTCCACGGACTGGGAATTGTGTGTTTCTTTGGCAACACTGTGTGGTACAGTGGTCACATGGTGACCACTTGCTTGCCGAAAATTCCTTGCTTGCAAGTTGTAATCATGAGCTCTACGAGGACAAAAACGCCTTTTAGAAGTTGAAATCTCATAATTACGGTAATCACAATACGGCGTGGACGCACTAGTAGTATGCATCAGTTTTGTGTAAAAATACCTTCATTCGGCCAATCAAATGATGAATAGAACTGGAAATGGAGGGTTTTATTCCATTGCATCATGGGATTCCACACAACGGCCTCATTCATGAAACGTTCGTAAATATATGAGTTATTTGCGAGTTAAATGGACCTTTCTGAAAACTCACCTCTGGTTTCACAAACGCTTCGTATACCATGGATTCGGTGGGTAAATGTGAGTATATTAATAGGGCGCATACACACTCATTCATAATTAGCATAATCCCCGCCCATGAGTTACAACTACGCAAATTGGACTTCCTTGTCAGGTTTGGCTCCAGTATACTGCATAAATGCTAAAGAGAATAAGAGATAAAGAGACATGCCTAGCATTAAATATTCAGTTATCGTGTGTCCACCAAAGCATTTTTAGCCAGCTAAAAAAATGCCTTGTGCGCTTCTGAAAACAACATTGGCTTGGCTTTTCGGAGACTGAGAACTGATGGATTTAGAATGTTGTAAAAGAAAAGTGTTTTTATTACTCAAGGTGAGTAATGTATTGTATTGAAGAGATAAATTGCCATATGTAGCTTTCTAACAGCGTTCGTTATAAAGCATGATCTATTGTGAATGGTCATTTCATTATGGTTGTTGTAGTACTGTACTGTACCTCACGATGAACATACACTCACCTAAAGGATTATTAGGAACACCTGTTCAATTTCTCATTAATGCAATTATCTAATCAACCAATCACATGGCAGTTGCTTCAATGCATTTAGGGGTGTGGTCCTGGTCAAGACAATCTCCTGAACTCCAAACTGAATGTCAGAATGGGAAAGAAAGGTGATTTAAGCAATTTTGAGCATGTCATGGTGCCAGACAGGCCGGTCTGAGTATTTCACAATCTGCTCAGTTACTGGATTTTCACGCACAACCATTTCTAGGGTTTACAAAGAATGGTGTGAAAAGGGAAAAACATCCAGTATGCGGCAGTCCTGTGGGCGAAAATGCCTTGTTGATGCTACAGGTCAGAGGAGAATGGGCCGACTGATTCAAGCTGATAGAAGAGCAACTTTGACTGAAATAACCACTCGTTACAACCAAGGTATGCAGCAAAGCATTTGTGAAGCGGATGGGCTACAACAGCAGAAGACCCCACCGGGTACCACTCATCTCCACTACAAATAGGAAAAAGAGGCTACAATTTGCACAAGCTCACCAAAATTGGACAGTTGAAGACTGGAAAAATGTTGCCTGGTCTGATGAGTCTCGATTTCTGTTGAGATATTCAGATGGTAGAGTCAGATTTTGGCGTAAACAGAATGAGAACATGGATCCATCATGCCTTGTTACCACTGTGCAGGCTGGTGGTGGTGGTGGTGTAATGGTGTGGGGGATGTTTTCTTGGCACACTTTAGGCCCCTTAGTGCCAATTGGGCATAGTTTAAATGCCACGGCCTACCTGAGTATTGTTTCTGACCATGTCCATCCCTTTATGACCATGTACCCATTCTCTGATGGCTACTTCCAGCAGGATAATGCACCATGTCACAAAGCTCGAATCATTTCAAATTGGTTTCATGAACATGACAATGAGTTCACTGTACTAAAATGGCCCCCACAGTCACCAGATCTCAACCCAATAGAGCATCTTTGGGATGTGGTGGAACGGGAGCTTCGTTCCCTGGATGTGCATCCCACAAATCTCCATCAACTGCAAGATGCTATCCTATCAATATGGGCCAACATTTCTAAAGAATGCTTTCAGCACCTTGTTGAATCAATGCCACATAGAATTAAGGCAGTTCTGAAGGCGAAAGGGGGTCAAACACAGTATTAGTATGGTGTTCCTAATAATCCTTTAGGTGAGTGTAATATTCTAGTTTTAATAGGAAGAAAATACATTCAAAGAATGTTTTTCTTCAAAGCAAGTGTGACTAATGATTGCACCAATGCAAGAAGACACGGTCTATTATCTCAGTATGAATTTATAAACGGTTGTCTCAGTATATGAATGATACACTGTATGGCATTCATTGATATATATCATATTCACACAGTTAGTGGGCCAATTTGACATGATGTGGGATTTTGTTTTTAATATTGTGCAGATGTAACTGTAAAGTCACAGACTGAAATGCATGACCTTTATATATGTTGCTCAAAGGCACAAAGTGTCTTCAGTAATCTCTGTGAGCCTCTATTACTGTCGGTGCGATTGTCTCTGTTTGAGTGGGAAAGCTTGGGAAATGTTGCCTTATCTCACTGATGAGGCTGATGAGCCACTAATCCTAAAATTACCGTCATTTCCCTTATAATTTAGACTATTTGAAGTGATAAAAGTCAAATCTTCCACATAGATCGCTTTTTTTGCAAAGCTATTTAGACTTTTCAGAAGTGTCTTTGTCTCATTGTATGAAAAAAGTTTTGGGACGCCTGCCTTTACATGCACATGAACTTTAATGACATCCCATTCTTAATCTGTATGGTTTAGTATGGAGTTGGCCCACCCTTTGCAGCTATAACAGCTTCAACTCTTCTGGGAAGGCTTTCCACAAGGTTTAGGAGTGTGTTTATGGGAATTTTTGACCATTCTTCTAGAAGCGCATTTGTGAGGTCAGGCACTGATGTTGGACGAGAAGGCCTGGCTCGCAGTCTCCGCTCTAATTCATCCCAAAGGTGTTCTATAGGGTTGAGGTCAGGACTCTGTGCAGGCCAGTCAAGTTCCTCCACACCAAACTCGCTCATCCATGTCTTTATGGACCTTGCTAGTCATGTTGGAACAGCATTCTCACTTCCACGTTTTGGCCTACAAAGTGATGTCATACCTACACCACTCAATTGGCCTGTTTAGCTGAGCCATCCATAGAACAAACAAAACAAGCCCTGAAAATATAAAAGAACACATATTATACAGACACGTTATATTTAATGGTATCAGATGACTAGTTCATTGCATTTGATAAATTATACTTTCAATAAAATATTTTCATGGGTTTATAAAAGCTTTTTTTTTTTGTATGTTTGGCCTGAGTTTGTGTTGCATTTACACTGTTTTGACCAACAGTGTGTGGTTTTTCGAACACTTCGAAACTGAATCATTTTGCAAATCAATGGGATTAAGTGATTCAAAGCTTTAAAAAGCTTAATTTCTCCCATCACTAGTCTCATCATATACGTAAATAGAGAAAAGTCTAGGCAAAGGCTACTTTGATGTGTGTATGGTGTGGGAGTGGCATAGATTCGTTGTCACAATGAGCATGAACATTTCACAGGAAGTGGCTAAATCTCAAACTCTAGGGAATCGCCCGTTTTAAAACAGAGGACGGTCTGGCAAAAAGAACACACGACAGAGCTCGCAATAAAACCAGAAACAACATTTGCTTGGCTTTTCAGAGACAGTGAGAACTGAGAAGTGTTTTTATTACTCAACATGTGAGTAATGTATTGTATTGAAGATATAAATTGCCATATGTAGCTTTCTAACAGAGTTCGTTGTAAAGCATGATCTATTGTGAATGGTCATTTCATTATGGTTGTTGTAGCACTGTGCTGGAATTTATTTTCAAGGAACTACTGAGCCTATTAATGGGTAAAGCTACAGTAATATCTTCAGCTAGTCAGATTGAATCATTTCCATCTAAACTGGTTATATCTCTTAAGCCTAGTAGTGAATGTTTTATGAGCAATAGGATAACCGTATTCATCTGCACAGTCCAAAACAATGCTCTTCCACAAAATGCATGCAGTTTTTTTTTTTTTTTTTTTTAACAGACATGGGAATTAGTTATTTGCATCAAAAGTTAAAGGAATATTCTCGGTTTAGTACAAGTTAAGTTATTTTGCATAATGTTGA
Organism: Paracanthobrama guichenoti; assembly: GCA_018749465.1. NCBI lineage: Eukaryota > Metazoa > Chordata > Actinopteri > Cypriniformes > Gobionidae > Paracanthobrama > Paracanthobrama guichenoti. Next base: position 37,475,769 of record CM031958.1, read on the forward strand.
TGAGTCAAAATTATTAGCATTATTCTGCAAATGCTGTCCATTAAGCTTAACTTGTATTAAACCCAGAATATTCCTGTGGTCCTAAAAAGAATTTGGAAGTCATTAATATCTCCATGTGCTGTATTTACAGCAACGCTGCATATTAAATTGCCCCAAATCCTATTTAAACATATAAATCACACTTATTTAAGTTGCAAGTGGCATTTATTTTAAAGAAAGGTAGCACAAGAACACTTTTCCAAAAAAAAAAAAAAACATTTCACAAAATCCATTTTAATCAAGATGCACATTTCTGGGCAGGTTTATGAATGATATTCCCCCAAAATGTCATGTTACATCCGCACTGAAAATCAAACAGTGGCTGATGTGAAGTGTCAGTCGATCAGAGAAGTTCAGCCTGCAGCTGTGATTGTTTCGGTTTAATCGGATGCGATCGGCCCCTCCATCTTGACCCACATTGTGCCTCTGGCTTTGTGCCCCAACAGTGTGGGAACGCTACACCAGTCCTGGGGTGTTTCTCGCATTCTCACATCCCTGCCGGTGGTTCTGCATTGCAGCCGAGCAGATTTCCCCGCTGGCCTTAAGACTGCAGCACAAACCCTGCGAGTCTCATTCTTAGTCAGCAGTGCCCTATTTACAGACACCGTCACTGAGGTTGTGTATTTTTCTCATTTATTGCGGTGTGCTGTATTGTTACAGAAAAAAATAAATAATAATACAGGATTAAGTATATTTGCAAATGCCAAGGAATATATTAGACTTAAATTACTGAGGTACGTTTTATTGCTCTGTAATAAAAATGTCAGCATTATTCGAGATTATTTGCAAATGCCAGGATGTGTGCATGTGTATACGTACATATATTTAAACTAAGTCAACAATGTGTTTATGCTGAGAAGGGAATTATATTGACGCTAAAAAAAATTGTGTGTGATCTCAGTCAAAGCAGATCAGAGTGAATTACACAATCGTTTGTCATATTTTTAGGCCAGAAACAGACTTGGCACAAGTACATAACTAGAAATGGACAGATATTTTCTATTTTCAGTTTTTAATGTTGTTTATATGTGGAGTTTTTAATATGAATTTGCACATGGTTTGTCTCAAAGCACAAGTCAATACCACTGCTGAGTATTTTCTTAAAACTGCAGTGAAAAAAAAAAAGATGTTTGAAATGGCTGATGTTTCTTGCGTCACAAACTACCTAGTAACCCAATCACGTCATGAGGGGGGCGGGCTTTAGCATATCATTAACTATGATGCAGGGAGTCTCAAGAGTAGCCAGGTTATCCAGGATATATATATATTGTTGTTGCTATGAAATATTGTGTAGATCTAGCAATATAGCAAGTGAATTATGTATATGATGTATATTATGATGAACTATATACTAGGGCTGCAACAACTAGTCGATAAAATCGATAATAATCGATAACGAGAATCATTGACGATTCTCATTATCGATTAGTCGGATCTGCCAGTCCACCAGTCGCGCCAAATTACAGCACTGAATAACATTTTTATGGACATCTAGAAATAGTGGAGGAAACAGAGTGAGCTGCTGCGGGAAAGGTAAGTTACGTGATGCAAGCGCCCAAGACATGAGAATTCTGTATTTTAAGCTTCAATGCATTAGCGTTTAACATACCCTGTCATGCTCTTTGACAGATGCGTGTGCGTCCTTAGCGCAATACGTTCATCTTACAGGTTATATCATTATCTGTAAATGTTACTAATTCACGCGAGTATTTCCATTTTGCATGAAAGCGCGTCCTGACAGTCTGCATGGAGGGCGTGCGCATGTGCGTACATTTCTTATAGCCTATTTACAGGATACTGTGTCCATAGCGAATCTGTGTGTGTTCCTGCAGAACATTCCTCTAACACACTGAGTTTGTGTAAAATGTGAACTGTCCTTTTGCCTAGTAACTTTTTTTTTTTTGCACGTCATGTATAGCACAGCCTTACCCTTACAAAAATTAACCATGTTTTTATTATAGTAAAACCATGTTTTTTTTTTTTTTTTTTTAGCGTATTGATTACCATTTGTATTACCATACAAATACCATATAGTTAAACTATGGATTTGAAGCAAAACCATTAATTTGTGGTTACCTATGAATAAACAATAACCCTGTTATTTATTTATTTATTATTATTTTTCTTTTTGTTCATTGTAAAACCATGGTTAATTTATGTAATGGTAGATATATTCACTTTGTATGTTTTCATAGCACTCAGCTGACACGTTTGTTTGAAGGACAGCATTGGGCGGGATGTGGAATAGTGTGTTTAGTCAATATAATGAAAAAGAGGCTTTTTATCTGATTAACCGATTAATCAAAAATAATAATAATCGGCCAACGAATTGATTATCAAAATAATCGTTAGTTGCAGCCCTACTATATACCTTTCTCCGCTGACTTTCAAAGTTGTTCAAAGCATTTGTAAAGATGCAGATTTTTAGTTTTTTGAACGGGATCATGGTTTGTGTAACATTAGCAACACATTATTAGCTGTTTGATAATGTAATCAAGCAAAAAGCTAACCATATTAATTACCGTTATGTGTCTGACGTTGTAGAGAACGATACATAAAACGCATTTGTGTTGGTCTTAATGAGCATTCATTCATGCATTTTGTGTTTCCTTAGTTATTTGCAGTGCTTTAACGCCATCTACAGGACACTTGTGGTAACGGCAGGTTTGGTGTACAGTTCCTATTTCCTGTTGTATTCTCGTTTGTAACGAGATTAGTGTGCAGTTAGTGCGCGACTTTTCCAGTGCGAGTTGTACTCTGTGCTGTGTAAATTCTGCTGTCAAGTTTCTTCAAACTACGTTCAGTTGTGTTTCCCCTCGGGGGCAATGCCGGTGAGTAACACTGTGTGTAATATAAGGCGTTTTATATTAGTCGTTTTCTTAAGATGTGTAGTAAGAAAATTAACGTGTTGCCACGAAGTGTAGATTCCTCTGTTTTCCGTGTAATGGCAGCTCATGCTTAGTAGAAAACGATGTATGTGTTGCATTTGGCTTTGGAAATTATTGAAGAAGGCAATTTGAGTTAATAGGTACTTTTATTTGTGTTTACAGTTTTACAGCTTGTTTTTGCACTGCTGTGTGTAAAATAAAGGAGAGGAGAAAAAGGACCTTGGGATAAAGCATCATCTCTTTTCTTTGTTCACCTCACCTGGCTGTTTATACGCACTGGATAGCTAAATACGCATACGTTTAGTGAGGCCAGTACAGCATTACCATTCTGACACATCAACTGTAGACGAGCCTGTATGAGTGAGTGGAGGCAGCGCTCATTTGCATATTCATGGCTCCGCATATACTAAACGAAGCAAGGGTGTAAAGTTACATTCAAGCTATTTTAAGGTATGAATAAAAAAAATTTTGTCACAGGAAAAAAACTTTTAGATATTTAATTTTGGTGATCAAAAAATTTGTTTTCTGCACCAAAGTTCATGTTTTGATACATTTTATACATTTGGTTAGTTTTGATTTGGTTTCACATTGCAATTATGCGAGCGCACTAAAGAAGTTTACATGACATACTTGCGTCCTGTTGTCATCATTTATATGGGCTGCATTTTTACATTGATTGGTTTGTAAACGGATGTGTGTCTGACGTCAGCGTCTTTGACAAGAATGAATGAACAGACTAGTGAACAGTGCACATTGCTTAACTATTTATTTTATCAATCGAATTGTTTCATTTAACAGTGGACATTTCAAGCTTTCTATACACATATTTCTCATGTCTGTGAGGCAAGTAGCCTGCTGAGTTTTGGTTTATTTATGAGACATGTTCAAGAGCAATGCAAGTGATCGCTCCGGTGCCTCCATGTCACGATTGTTGTCTGCTATAGCCTATTTGCTTCTTATTTATTAAATCCAGGCAATTGGCTGATGAAACATTGATTAAAATTACGATTCAATTTATACAAAACAAAATTCACTTTAAGGAAAGGCTTTCTACAAAACAAAACTTAAGTGGTCAAAATCATTTCTGACCTTCTGTCTTCTGACATATTGCGCATCTTTTCATAATCGATATAGCCTAGATGAAATTTAAAAATAACATTATAATATTTAAACATAAACAGGAACTTCCTGTAAATGGCCTTTTAAGTCCGAACACTAGAAATGAACCGAACCTTTGTTCAGTTTGATCCGGACTGAGACTACCTCTTTTCGTCTGACCAAATTTTGTCTGTTTGGTCTGGACCGAAAGGGCCCTTAAGGGATAAAATTATTGACTACAGCGGGACTTTAATTTACTTTTAAAGGGACAGTTCACCCAAAAATGAAAATTCTGTAATCAATTACTCACTCTCATGACAGTCGTTCATCTTTGGAACTTTTAATTAAATCTGAGAGCCCCTTGGTTGATTTTCAAAGGAGGGAAGAAATCTCTCAGGATTTCTTTTTATATTTTATTTTATTTCAAGTAATGAAAATATTAATTTATGGTTTTAGTTTTACAACAATAACCCTGTTTGCACTGTGTTGTAATTGGTGGTCTAAAACATTTCAGAATGCAGTGAAGTATGATATCGAGGTTTGTGTCGAGTGTGTTTCGGGCCTGTTGTAAGCTGTATGTACTGCAGACCCCTCTGACCTTAGTGTTTATGTCAGCTCTAATTAGCTCTGAGTCATAAGCCAACGTCCTGCGTGACCTTTGATTAGGTGTTAGATCTCAGCATTTGTGCATTATGCTGGAATGCCATTAGTTTTAATGAATGTTTAGTTTCCTGATGTTTGTCACATACACTTTGTAAGTACACTAATGTACCTGAAAGCATACCTGCTGTATGTGTTTGATATATTATGGTTGTCTTCAAGAGGTCCATGGTAATGTCTCCTGAGTGAATTTTCTCTTCACAACCTGAAAGCTGCTTTTACCAGCTGTCATGTGGTCTTTGAGGTGAATAACCTGAGCAGACAGGAGACCTCCATATGCTTGACTGCTTTATCCTTGCTTTAACCCCTTAAAGGCACACAGGGACACGCGTAAATCAGGCTAGCAGGTGAAATGGCTGGTTTTAATCTTTGCAGGTGCTGGAAAAAAGGTATAGCCAGTGATCTGTTGGTTTTATTGTTTGTTTTATGTCAAGTGTTAAATCAGATTTCGTTTTCCTCTTGAGCTCTGGGTTGAGCTTTAAGGTGAACCACTTGCGTCACCAGATGGGATTGGAGAAATAATGACATTTTCAAACAAGTCTCTTGAACAAACTCGCTCCATTAGTTTAGCGAGTGTTGCTGTGTCAGGATAGTCAGATGGTAAACAAACCAAAGTCTCAGTCTTTACACTTTTTGGGGAAATTAACCTATTTATATAGCTGTCTCTGGATATTATACTAGCATAGTGTAGTGTAACCTTGAGCAAAATATACTTTTAGATTTAGATAAATGTATTACATAAGATTAATTTTTAAAGGATGGGTGATAAATTGGTACAATATTGATTAATAGTGATATTTTATTCATTTGTGGATATTGAGTATATGCACTGACTCTTATTTCTGTGGATTTTTACATGTGGTTTACTCCTACTGTCTTTAAAGTTAATCTCTAGTTGAAAATCTCTAAATCAGTATATTTATCTAAATATAAAATATTTATGCTAAAATGCACTAATTCAACCATTTAAAATATTGATTTATTTTTTGTTTATTTTGAAATTGAATAGTATTACTGCTTCGTATTAACAAATTTCTGTGCATGACTCTTTTAATTTTGTTAATTGATGGGTTGATGGGGATAGAAATGAAATAAATTAATACTTTTTATTAAATGGATCGCACTAAATGGATCAAAAGTGACAGTAAAGACATTTTATAATGTTTCAAAAGATTCTGCTTAAAATGAATGCTGTTCTTTTGAACTTTCTGTTCAGAATCCTAAAAAACACTGATGATAATAAGAAATGTTAAAAACAGTTATTTTAAACTGTAATAATATTTCACAATATTACTGTTTGTTTTGTATTTTGAATCAAAGAAACGCAGCCTCTTACGCATGGTAAGCATAAGAGACTTCTTTTAAAAACATTAAAAAACGTACCGATCCCAATCTTTCGAACGGCAGTGTAAATGACTGTAGTATGTAATGCTGAAAAATAATGCTGTATGAACCATTTATGCTAAATATGATCTGAAAACCATATCTACAGAGAGGTTTGGGAATTTGATTCTGGAAAAGAATGTAAAATGTGTAGGAACCCTGTGAATGCTTCATTAGCGTTCACAGCCATTGTGCACAGCGGCCGATGAAGTTTCTGCCATCTTGTCCTTGTGTAGCTGCAAGTTTCTCTCTTATATAGATGCAGCATTCTCCCCCAGAGCATCTTCTCACCATTTACAAAACCCAAAGCCACTCACGGTCCAGACCCCAGACTTTATGTCTTTTATCTAAAGGGCACATTGGTCGAGTCTGGCTCTTCTGTGGCAGCAAAACCTCTTTTCTCTTCCCAGCTGCCTCAAGGGAGCCTTCTCATGAAGGTGGCATGTCAGATCGGCATCAACAAAGAGCTGCACACAGGCTCAGTATTAATATTTACAGCTGTATGGAGGGGCGCGTGGTCCTGCTGTGACTTCTCATCTCTGCCTGTGGGGAAAATAAAGAAAAACAGCATTAAAATGTTTATGCCTCAAACGAATTAAACTCTAATATTCGTTTTGGCTTTAATGTGACTTTTTCTCCACAAGCTATGATTCATGTTCTCAACATGGGTCATGCTTCAATTGCACTTCTCACGTTCCTCCATATTGATCTACAGCCTCAAGAACAGAAGGTCTCTTTGATGTTGTTTTAATGTTTCTTGTTATTGAACATTTCTACTCATCAAAGCAAAAATGAGCGCAGATTTTCACCTGCTGAGTATGGATTCATTGCCATTCTGAATGAATGAATTTTCCTCGCAGAGCTTCGGCAGAGCCTGAAGGAACTGATTTCTTTGCCAAATTTACCACATCGACTGATCGACATGGTATACTTACTTCATCCTTTTTCTCCTTTTGTCAGTTCCGTTTAAGGCTGCTGAGTGAATAATGAAAGAAATGAGATGTTTCTCACGACTGGACGCTGCCATGATGCTTATTACTGCAAATCTTTTGACTTGCAATATAAGGTCAGGTCCACTTTACAGCTTTATTCTGGTGATTAAATGAGAACGCCATAATAAGCCGGCAGAGAAAAAAAAAATTAAAATAGTTGTTCAGAAAACAGAAAAATAACAGACTTGTGATACGAATTTATGTCTGTCCAAAAGTACTCTGTTAAAGGTAAATAAAGTAATAAGTACTCATAAGTTCACATGGATATCTAGTTTACTTGTTACTAAATGCGTCAAACAAAATGGATTTTAAATGGTGATTTTTAGCTGTTTTTCAAATGCATCAGATTGTGGTTCCATCTGAGGCAGAGACTAGCTGAAATCCTCCAGACACTTTGCTTCTACATCCCCACCTTCAGCTCCATCACAACATGTGCTGTAGAACACATTGGCTTGTATAAATCTTTCATTGAGACCGGAGAGATGTTTTGAAGGTTGGTGCTGCTCACAGTGTTTACATTCATATGGCATATTATACTTTTGTGTCAAAACTGTAATATTTGCTTGCTGCCCTGTGTAGTACAATCTGATCTTGATGGCTGATGAAAGCGGCATTTACAATAAGAGGCCAGGAATGCAGCTGTTATAATGTAGTGACCTATAGTTTGTTGAAGCCTGGGTGGCTTGATGGTTTATAACAGGGGGGCTTTAGACTGCGGTTCACAAAATGTGTTTAAGATTAGTTTGCAAACATTTATTTATTAGGTCAATTACTGCATTCAAATAAATATATAGTCATAAATATATAGTTTGGGGTCAGTAAGGTTTTAAATAATAATTGTCAAATTAATTGCAAAAATGGTCAAATAAATGATCCTTTTGAACTTTATCAAATATAAAAATAAAAAAATTAAACAGCACAACTGTTTTCGACATTTATGATAATAATAAATGTGTTGATCATCAAATCCTCATATCAGAATGATTTGTGAAGGATCATGTGACACTGAAGACTGCAGTAATGATGCTGAATTCAGCTTTGATCACAAGAGTGAATTATATTTCAAAATATATTCAAATAGAAATGTCAAATTGTTATAATATTTCATAATATTACTATTTTACTGTAGAATCAATAAATACAAAATAAATGCAGCTTTGGTGAGCATAAGAGACTTGTTTATTAAAATATTAAAAACATTTACCGACCCTAAAACCTTTGCATGGTATACATTATAGGAGTTTTCCTCACCGTCTTCATATTGCTCGCTGGTTGTAAAGCATTATTTTCTATAAAGCAACTTTAAAATAGTATTTATTGTGAAAAGCTAAATTGAACTGAAATATATTTAATAATAGGTAGACAAAAAAACAAACAATACTATGGAAGCTTGTTTCTGCTACGGAGTAAAACAATTTAAAAGATAATTGCAGATTTTTATTTGACTTTTTCATAATTATGTCACAATTATGACGGGGGATATAAACTCGCAATTCTGACTTTTTTTCTCACAATTGTGATTTTATATCTCGTAATTCAAACTTTTTCTCCTATTCTGACTTTTCATGCATTTCGGATTTATAACCAGCAATTGTGATTTTATATCTCCTAATTCGAACTTTTTTCGCATTTGTGAGTTTATATCTCGCATTTGGAATCAGAAGCTTGTTTCCATACACGAATAAAACAATTTAAAAGATAATTGCGACTTTTTATATTTTTTATATTATAGAATTGACACAGTTATAATGTTAGAATAAACTCGTAATTCTAACTTTTTTTCTCACAATTATATCATGCAATTCTGAGAACAAAAGTCAGAATTGTGAGATATAAACTAAGATATAAACTCAAGAATTGTGAGATGAAAAAGTCGCAATTACCTTTTTTTTTTTTTTTTTTTTTTTTTATTCAGTGGCAGAAACAAGCTTCCATAAAATGCAGTATATGAAAACGTATAGCTGTTTTATACTGTAGCAAATGTTTGAAAGCCCTTGTTTATTGTACCGAAAGGACTTTATTCAGAGTAGTGAAATTCCGTTATGATGTTCTCGCATTGTGCGCACTTCCTGAGAACTCGTTTCACAACCCTGCCGAGTGCACAGAGAATAAATGTTACACGCTGACCTTTTGATATTTCACAGCTGGAGTGCCGATCAGGAAATATTGGATGTGAAAGTGTGAAAAATACAGACTTCCTAATGCAAATTATCAGCCTTGCCCCTTAGCTTTTTCTGTTGTTTTTTTCAGGCAGGTGAGTGTTTGTAGAGATTTTTAGTGCTGAAAAATGGTCACATTGTAAAATTTAATGGGATTTAATGCATCCTACATGCTTAAAAATAAAGGTTCTAAAAGGGGGTTTTCCTAGCAATGCATTGAAAAAAACATTTTAAGTTCCCAAAAAACCTTTCAGTGAATAGTTCATAAAAGAAAGAGACAATTTTGTGCTGGAAAGTTTCCATCCATCCATTATCTTCCGCTTATCCGGGGCCGGGTCGCGGGGGCAACAGTCTAAGCAGAGACGCCCAGACTTCCCTCTCCCTAGCCACTTCCTCCAGCTCTTCCAGAGGTAAACCCCGAGAGTTTCCATGGGTGTTAAATGTTGTTTTATGTCATGTGACTAGTCCCTGAAAACAAAATGTTGCTGTTAATGCAGTGAGCCTGAGATGGACAGGTGTGATGTGTGACACAACAGAAGTACAAAATGTCACACGTTGTGGCTAGTTAGGCCAAAAACTCTTGTTAAATGAACATGGCAGAGAGGTTTCATGGCTTGTTGCAGTCACGTGTGAGTAGCCTTTGGTGCATCACCATCTGACAATTCTGGTGGAAATTAACTCTGGAATCTGCAAAAGCAGAGATGTCGTAAGGCTGAAAGCGCACGGCTGACTGGATTTATCTTCAGAACGTCCTAAGAAGTTCACAGTGCGCTTATGAATTTAATGGTCTTTGCCTGGGGTCAGTTTTCTCACATTTGATTGACTCACTTCTGAAGCTGACTGGAACAGGGAAGAATAAACGTATGTATCTTTTTCATTTCGACATGCAAAGAGCAGCTGATCTGGGGAATATATTCATGTAAAGTGATTTGAAAGACTTCATCAGAAGGGTCTAGTGCAAGTGCAGTACATTATACAAATCAAGTGGATTTTTTTACATTTTGTTGAAGGATGCTCATCTTAAAGATGCTCATCCAATCTCAATTAATCACATGCTATTTTATGAGTATCTTTGAAATAGTGTTTCATTGCGATGAAACACGCTGTCTTTTTCATACAAAAGCATCATACAAAAGCATCACAGAGCTTTTAATGAAGGTCTGTTCTTATTCAAAAGACTGATCTCAGTTGTGGTTCATTAATTCACTAACTTAGTCACAGATATTTCTCCCAAAATTCCTTTCTGAGAGGAATGAAAGACAAAATGTGTCTATCTATCTATCTATCTATCTATCTATCTATCTATCTATCTATCTATCTATCTATCTATCTATCTATCTATCTATCTATCTATCTATCTATCTATCTATCTATCTATCTATCTATCTATCTATCTATCTATCTATCTATCTATCTATCTATCTATCGTTCTTTCATCCTGTCTGTCTGTCTATCTATCTATCTATCTATCTATCTATCTATCTATCTATCTATCTATCTATCTATCTATCTATCTATCTATCTATCTATCTATCTATCTATCTGTCACATCTATCTATCTATCTATCTATCTATCTATCTATCTATCTATCTATCTATCTATCTATCTATCTATCTATCTATCTATCTATCTATCTATCTATCTATCTATCTATCTATCTATCTATCTATCTATCTATCTATCTATCTATCTATCTATCGTTCTTTCATCCTGTCTATCTATCTATCTATCTATCTATCTATCTATCTATCTATCTATCTATCTATCTATCTATCTATCTATCTATCTATCTATCTATCTATCTATCTATCGTTTCTTTCTCATCTGTCTATCTATCTATCTATCTATCTATCTATCTATCTATCTATCTATCTATCTATCTATCTATCTATCTATCTATCTATCTATCTATCTCTCTCTCTCTATCTCTCTCTCTCTCTCTCTCTCTCTCTCTCTCTCTATCTCTATCTCTATCTCTCATCCATCTCATCTCTATCTCTATCCATCCATCTCTATCTCTATCTCTATCTCTATCTCTATCTCTATCATCTCTCTCTCTCTCTCTCTCCCCCTCCATCCATCCATCCATCCATCCATCCATCCATCCATCCATCCATCCATCCATCCATCCCATGGCACTTCTCGTAATGAGTAGCGGTGTAACCCCAGTGTCCTGGCCAAATTCCCTCCATTGGCCCTTACCAATCATGGCCTCCTAATAATCCCCATCCACTGAATTGGCTCTATCACCCTCTCTCCTCTCCACCTATCGCTGGTGTGTGGTGAGCGCACCAGCGCCGTTGTACTGTGGTTGCCGTCGCATCATCCAAGTGGTGGTTGAGGAGAGACCCCTGACATGAGTGTAAAGCGCTTTGGGTGTACAGTACATATGAAAGCACTATATAAATACCTCATTCATTCATTCATCCATCCATCCATCCATCCATCTGTCTGTTTGTCTGTCTGTCTATCCAATAAAAAAAATAGAGAGAGAGCGAGAGAGAGATAAATATATATATATATATCTGTCCTTCGTTCTATCCTTTGCTCTATCCGTCTCTAAATGTGTTGTTTAGGAGAAACATTTGAGATATTAAAGAGAGTTCATTTAGATTTTTTTGTCTCCAGTGGGTCAACACTTTTGGGGTAGATAATCAACCAGGTGTGCTTGTGGCATCTAATAGCTCTTGGTTTCCATAATTTCTGAAATTGTTGAACCATTAATTGTATTGATGGTGCTTTAAGTGATTTTAACTATTTCACATACACTCTCTTTAATCAGCCCTCCAAACCCAGTGACTGACTGGCAGAGAGTGTTTCTGATTGGCTTAAAAAGAGCAAGTCTCTTCTGTGCCTCTTATTTGACTCTTGTGCTAACTTTTGCAGCACCATTAAAAAAAAAAAAAAAAAAAAAAAAAAAGTTATTTTGTTGTTTTTAACAATCTCTAACTCTCTATCAGATGCATGTTATTACTGGTAAAAGCAGTCACGTATTTCTCTCTCTGAACTGGACTGTAGGTCTGTTTGACTGACAGTCTGAATTGTCTGCACTCTTGTTTCTCACACACCTGTCAGACACTGATGGACCAGCACTTTGTCAGCCAGAATTACCTTTTATCATGACAGCTGGCATTGTCTCTGAGCACAGGAGATAATGATGTGTGAGTTACTGATCAATCCTGACCTGCTGCAGGCCTGATCCTCAATGAACCCCATGTGCATGGGGAGATAGAAGTATGATCACAATCTGCTACGGTATATATCACAAATTAGTTGTTTTTTGAAATTCAAGGGAAAAAATATTTAGAATTGAATTCAGTTTCGTTGAATTTCCTGTATAGTAATGAAAAATTACATCCATCTTTTTATAATTTATAACTAAGCCTACTGTTTCATATTCAAAACTAGTTGTACACAATATTTTACATGCTTCTATTGTCTGAATTTTTTATTTAAGAATAATTGTAAAAATGTCCACCTTCAGCTCATGGTTCACATGTCTTTTTGCTGTGAAATATTTAATGATTTTTATCAAGTAAACATAAGAATTACTTTTATATTTTATTAGTAATATTTTAAGGAGAACTACAGACTTTTGATCATAAAACGAAGCAATTTAATATATCTACACTATATTGCCAAAAGCATTGGGTCACCCCTCCAATCATTGAATTCAGGTGTTCCAATCACCTCCATGGCCACAGGTGTATAAAATCAAGCACCTAGGCATGCAGATGCTTCTACAAACATTTGTGAAGGAATGGGTCACTCTCAGGAGCTCAGTGAACTCAAGCGTGGTACCGTGATAGGTGGACACCTGTGCAATAAGTCCATTCATGAAATTTCCTCACTACTAAATATTCCACGGTAAATATACTAATACTATACTAATACCCCTTTCGCCTTCAGAACTGCCTTAATTCTACGTGGCATTGATTGAACAAGGTGCTAAAAACATTATTTAGAAATGTTGGCCCATATTGATAGGATAGCATCTTGCAGTTGATGAGATTTGTGGGATGCACATCCAGGGCACGAAGCTCCCGTTCCACCACATCCCAAAGATGCTCTATTGGGTTGAGATCTGGTGACTGTGGGGGCCATTTTAGTACAGTGAACTCATTGTCATTTTCAAGAAACCAATTTGAAATGATTCGATCTTTGTGACATGGTGCATTATCCTGCTGGAAGTAGCCATCAGAGAATGGGTAGATGGTGGTCATAAAGGGATGGACATGGTCAGAAACAATGCTCAGGTAGGCCGTGGCATTTAAACGATGCCCAATTGGCACTAAGGGGCCTAAAGTGTGCCAAGAAAACATCCCCCACACCATTACACCACCACCACCAGTCTGCACAGTGGTAACAAGGCATGATGGATCCATGTTCTCATTCTGTTTACGCCAAATTCTGACTCTACCATCTGAATGTCTCAACAGAAATCGAGACTCATCAGACCAGGCAACATTTTTCCAGTCTTCAACTGTCCAATTTTGGTGAGCTTGTGCAAATTGTAGCCTCTTTTTCCCATTTGTAGTGGAGATGAGTGGTACCCGGTGGGGTCTTCTGCTGTTGTAGCCCATCCGCCTCAAGGTTGTGCGTGCTGTGGCTTCACAAATGCTTTGCTACATACCTCGGTTGTAATGAGTGGTTATTTCAGTCAAAGTTGCTCTTCTATCAGCTTGAATCAGTTGGCCCATTCTCCCCTGACCTCTAGCATCGACAAGGCATTTTCACCCACAGGACTGCGCATACTGGATGTTTTTCCCTTTTCACACCATTCTTTGTAAACCCTAGAAATGGTTGTGCGTGAAAATCCCAGTAACTGAGCAGATTGTGAAATACTCAGACTGGCCTGTCTGGCAACATGACACGCTCAAAATTGCTTAAATCACCTTTCTTTCCCATTCTGACATTCAGTTTGGAGTTCAGGAGATTGTCTTGACCAGGACCACACCCCTAAATGCATTGAAGCAACTGCCATGTGATTGGCTGATTAGATAATTGCATTAATGAGAAATTGAACAGGTGTTCCTAATAATCCTTTAGGTGAGTGTATATCCAGGAATGTAATATGTAAAAACAAGGAATTTACAGTACAGTCATTAGTGGTTGCAAATTTGTCCTGATAGTAGCCAGTGCTTAAGCTTGATTTTAAAAACTGTGAAGTTGTCAATGCTTTGGATTTTTGTGGGCAAGGAATTCCATATCCCCACTACTCTAACCAAAACAGCTGTATGACCAAAAGCTGTTTTTCTATATTGCAGTACCAAATCTCCCCAAGCAGATGCTCTAGTCCTACCTGCATTGCCGTTATGGGCCAGGCATCCCCTAAGAGGAGGGGGAGCAAGATTATAGATAATAATAATAATAACTTGTTACATTTATATAGCGCTATTATATAGATAATTTTGTACATCAGGCATACGTCAGTGTAAAATACAAAATTATTCAAATTTAAAAAAAAATTACTCAAAATGGTACAATGATGATAGTCCCTTGGTTTTTTTGTGTAGCAATTTCAGAATTTGTTTATGGAGAGCGTACACAGGCTTAAGTGTAGTCACACCTGCCTGTGACCAAGTTGTTAAACAATACGACAAATGAGGGAGAATCAAAGTATGTATAAAGTAGTGCAGCTGATTGAGACAGTTGGTGCCTGATATTTTTAAAATTATTTAAATTAAATTTTACATTTACTATATTTATTACCCTTCTTACTTGTTTTTAAAGACAGGTATTGGTCAATTATTATTCTTAAATATTTGACATGCTTCACAGATTTGATTGCTTCACCATTAAATACAATGTCTGGGTTCACCGAGTTGTGTTTTCGTGCAGTGAAATACATGCAAACTGTCTTGCTTGAATAAAAGACAAGCAAGACTTATTTAACCAGTCAGAGACTTTCGCCATTGCAGATGTCAGTTTGCTTGCAGCAAGTTCTTTAGTTCTTGCATGAGTATCATCTGCGCACATTAGAATGTTAACACCTGGACATACTTGAGGGAGCTCTTAAATAAAATAGGTCCTAAAATAGACCCTTGAGGGATCCCTGTAATACAGCTAGCAAAAGAAGAACACTTATCAGCTATATATCAGGCTTTACAGGGTTAAAGGTGCTTTAAATGATTCCAGACATTTTGCTTATGTTCAGCAGACCATTCATTTACATCTGCATTCTTTTTTTTTTTTTGGCCAATACCTTTTTTTCTTCCCAACTTTTTATGGTTTGTGGAGTCTAGATCTGTCACATAGAAGGGTGTAATTTCATAAGACACCAATTTCAGGTAAAACAAACATTTTATGCATGCTATTTTAAAAAATCACTTACTGCACCTTTAATTTTGCATATTTCAGAGAGCTTTTCATGTCACATACACCTCTTCGTGTTCGCAGACCACCAGTCTCGAAATCCTCTTTGTAAACCTGTGGGGGAGTTGAGAGACATAAAAGAGAAATTTTGTTGTTTTCGGGGAAACAGTTGTGTAGGGATTGTGTTTATTCTTGCTTTTCCCAAAGACGATTAGCCTTAGGAAGCCAGAGCAGTTCTGCTCCCTCCCACCACTGGAGGAAGCACATCACACAGTCATCAAGTCTGTGACATAAATGGAGAAATATATGCTGTGATACCTCTCTCTGTAGTTGTGTGAACAGTGTTTGCTGCTATATTTGCAATACGTTATAATAGATGTTCATTTTGACTGCATACACCACTGTAGTTCTCTTCCTAAACCTAGTGAGATACCTTGATGGTTAGTGCTTACTTAGACGGCTGCCTTCTAAAGCACCGTGCCAACTGGAGTGAAACAGCAAAATGACTGATTTGAAACGCTCTACATGAGTAGAGCAACTTCAGATGCAGTACAAGTGCACTCTTCTTGCAGTAGATTACAAGACACAACAGTAACTGCCCAGTTTTCATCATACATCTGGTAACTGGAGTTCTTTCTTGAAAAGTTTAGATTTTAGTCTTTTTCATTTATTATTTTTGCAGTGGAAAATAGTGATGCTGTCAAATTGCATTGCAGGGAGGTGTGCTATGCTATTACTTTAATGATCAGACTTACAAAGTTTACCTGACAGCCCGAGCCATGTGATAAACTGGCAAAAACGAATAACCAGAGACTTTGATTTGGGCTAGTATAGTAAGACACACTGGCATAATTGGAAAATGTACAAATCTGAATAGGCCTACTTTTCATACTGTGCTTTACAAAAGCTCCATTTCCCCTGCTCTTGTTTAACACGATGAGGCCTGATGGGCCGCATTTACAGCAAAAAACCCTCTCAGATGGATTATTATTGGGCCTCAAGATTCAAGATTCAAGATTCAAGAGTTTAATTGTCACATACACAGTTATATACAGAATATACAACCGGCAGTGAAATGTAAACAGGTCCGCTCCATGGACAGTGCAAATTCACAGTTAAAAACACAAGGAAGAAATTATAATAGAAATAGGATATAAAAAAAAAGTACTATCTATATATATATATATATATATATATATATATATATATGTCTATATCTGTAGAATTATAAATAATCAAGTCAAAGAGAAAAAAAAAGGTAACAAATAAGGATAAAGTGGAATAAAATAATTGAAGTAGACTTTGCAGTGAGTAAACTGTAGACTTATAAATATGTGGTTAACAAATGTATAAAGAGTATAATGTGCAAACAGGTTTATAACAGGTTGTTACACAGTAACAACGAGAACAGAAAGTGCAGTGCAATGTCAGTGTATCGATGTTTATCCTGGCGTGAAGTCACGTGATGTTAAGTGACTGAGTTCAGGAGTCTGATGGCCTGGGAAGAAGCTCCTCCTGAGTCTCTCGGTTTTGGCCATCAGGCTTGGAGCGCTACCAGATGGTAGCAGCGTGAAATGAGGGTTTGCAGGGTGATTAGAGTCCTTGATGATCTTGGTAGCTCTACCTTTGCAGCGTTTGGTGTAGGCGTCCTGCAGAGGCGGGAGAGCTGACCTGAGATACGCTCGGATAAGCGCACTACTCTTTGCAGGGCTTTGCGGTCATGACTGGTGCTGTTCCCATACCACGCTGTGATGCACTGAGTTAAAACACTTTCTATCGCCCCTAAATAGAAAGTTTTCAGGATAGCTGGTGAAACCCTGAATTTCCTCAGCTGGCGCAGGTGGTACAGTCTTTGCCTGGCTTTTTCACCTGTGTCTGAATGTGAGCAGTCCAGGTCAGGTCCTCGGAGATGTTTACTCCCAGGTACTTGAAGCTGCTCACTCTCTCTACTGGTGACCCGCTGATCATGAGAGGGAGTATGTCCGTTGCTGTCTCTTCCTGAAGTCCACAATCATTTCTTTGGTCTTGCCAACATTCAGAGAGAGACAGTTGTCCTGGCACCATGATGTTAGATGCTCCACCTCGTCCAAGTATGCCGTCTCATTGTTGTTGGAAATGAGGCCCAGGACAACAGTATCATCAGCAAATTTGATGATAGAGGTGGAGCTGTGTGTGGACAAACAGTCATGCGTGTAGAGAGAGTAGAGCAGGGGGCTCAGGACACAGCCCTGTGGAGCTCCCACACTCAGGGTGATGGAGGTGGAGGTGGACTGGGCTATTCTCACCACCTGAGGCCTGCCAGTGAGGAAGTCCTCAATCCAGTGGCAGAGAGAAGGATTCAGGCCGAGATCAGGAGTTTGGAGGTTAGCTTGGTGGGAACTATGGTGTTAAAGGCTGAGCTATAGTCAATAAATAGCAGTCTTACGTAGTTCCCACTTTTGCTGTCGATGTGAGTGAGGAGGAGTGGAGGACATGAGAGATGGCATCTTCAGTCAATCTATTGGGACGATAGGCAAACTGAAGAGGGTCCAAAGTGTCAGGAATGAAGGCGCAAATGGTGTTTTTAATGAGTCTCTCAAAGACCTTCATGACTATAGGCGTGAGAGCCACTGGGACGATAGTCATTTAGGCAAGAGGGTTTACTGTTCTTAGGGACAGGGATGATGGTGGGATTTTTGAAGGAGGTGGGGACCACAGATGTAGCGAGGACTCATTAAAGATAGATGTAAACAACCCGGTGAGCTGATCAGCACAGGACCGCCAGAACACGACCTGAAATACCATCGGCCCAGCAGCTTTCCTGGCGTCACACGCGGCAGGTGCTCTCCGAACTTCATCCTCTGAGACAGAGATCACGTGATTGTTGCTGCTCTGAGTAATTTCCTCTAACGGCGCCACTTGGCGGAGTCGCGTTACGCGGTTACAGTCAAAGCGAGCATAGAAAGAGTTTAACTCGTTCACGAGCAGCGGATCAGCGCTCACCTCTGCAGAGGATTTAGATCCAAAGGAGCAGATGGACCTCAGACCTTGCCACATGCGCGCGAGTCGTTGAGTTGGAAATGAGACTCCACTCGGTCTTTATAACGGAGTTTTGCGGCTTTAACTGCTCGTCTGAGAGCATAGCAGGGCGATCTGTATTCATTCATATTCCCTGAATGGAGACCGGCGTTGTAAGCAGCAGTGCGTGCGTTCACTGCCTTGCAGATTGAATTGTCCACCACGGTTTCTGATTTGAGAAGGGCGTTATTGTTATTGTTTGCGTGGCTTGCTCTGTAAAGCGTGTTGATGAAGCAAAGCGCCACGTCTGTGAACTCGCTTACGTCCAGCTGAACTTCGCTCGGAACATGTCCCAATCCACATCGCCCAGAGCTGCCTGTAGCGCGGTCTCTGAGTGGGGTGACCAGCGCAACTTCCCGCCTCACGGGGTTCCTGGAGGAGCTTTGTTTGTATTCGGGAGTGAGGAAAATGGCGGCATGATCCGATTTGCCAAGCGCTGGAAGTGACCCGCGCTTTATAGGCGTTCTTAAGCGGAGAGTAGCAGTGATCCAGTGTGTTTGCTCCTCGTGTGGGGCAGGAGGCGTGCTGGTGAAAGTTTGGCAGGACTTTCTTTAGGTTTGCTTTGTTAAAATCGCCCGCGACAATGAATGCCGCGTCGGGATGTTGGTTTTATGGCGCGCTGGCAACATCATGAAGGCCAGATAAAGCCAGCGCTGTGTCTGCCTGCGGTGGGATGTAAGCGGCGGTCGCGACAACCGCAGAAAACTCCCTCGGCAGATAGAATGGGCGGCAGATGATTGTTAAATGTTCCAGATGAGGTGAGCAGGACCGCGAGAGAATGGTGATGTTCCTGGGATCGCACCATTTCTTGTTGATCATGAAACACACTCCACGCCTTTGGATTTACGGCCGCGGCTGTTCTGTCCATCCGAAAAACAGAGAAGTTCTCCGGCGGCGTCACAGCTGTGTCCGGGACGCGGGCGTGAGCCATGTTTCAGACAAACAATAGATATTACAGTCTCTCATGTCCCGTTGAAAACTTATCCTGGCTCTAAGATCGTCCATCTTATTATCCAAAGATTGAACATTTGCTAGAAGAATGCTCGGAGAGGAGGTCTGAATGCCCTTTTCCTCAGTCTATTGTTACGGATACCAGCACGTTTCCCGCGGTGTTTCTTTGTTCTACGCCGCTGGCTCTGTCCATTGTTCAACTCGCCGTTGCGAAGAATCTCAGATGGCCACAGAGGATCGGCGAAAGTGTCCTGAAACAGTCCAGTGTAGAGGTAACCAATGTCCAAAAGAGTTTTGCTGTCGTAGTAGATCAATGCAGATGATAAGTTTGTAAAAACTGAGAGTAAAAGAAAGTAAAATAGTAAATAAAAGCACAGTCTTCGCGGAGCGACCTGAACGGCGACCAAACACAGCGGCGCCATTTTGATCTTTCTCATTACAGGGGCAACTATTTATCATGCAGGAGGTGCTGAATGTGGGAAATGTGAGATGGAAACTCAGTTATGGTGACACAGCTAATGTAATACAGTGAAAATTAATGGTAATAAAACCTCATTTTCTAATGTGGCTGTGAGATTAAGCCCCTGAAGCACAATCACAGTTCTTGTTGTCTTTACAGATCTTTATTTGTCATGCTTTGCAGTCTGTGTTTGCTGAATTCTTGGTTTAAGTCATTTTTTTAAACCACCGATTCTTGAGACATGGGGCAAGCAGTGTGAAACTGCTTTCTTTGTAAAACACCACTTGTGAAGAAAAAATTCATATTATGTAGTGTCAAGTCTGATGTTTGAGAAAATATAAGGGGTCACTAACTTTGTACATTTTTTCACTGTTTTTACTGAAATGTGTTGCACCAAAGGACAACAGAAATCAACACTTATATAGTGGTTCCAAAAAAGTTTAATATTTGAGCAATTCTGAGACAAAATCTTACCATGTGCACATGTCATGGGCTTCACAGTAACATGACCTTGAATGGGGTCCTTCAACTAATTAAACTTGTCAGTGGAATTGCCGGGATATGGTGTCACACTGGAGGACATGGTTTTCAGTGACAGATTATATTAAAAATATATGGATGAAGAAAAGTATTGCCATTTACTAAAATAGACACTTGTAAAATTATGCCTGAGGTATTAAAGCTGCTGTCCGTAACTTTTTTTTTTGTGTTCAAGATTTACAAAAATTATATGATGAGAATGTACAACATGAATCCATTTTACCCTTACCCTGAATCATGATGGTACATTTATAATAAGTGTTTATATTGGGACTATTTCAGACCTGTCTGGTAGGAACCGCTGCGGAGGAGCACAGTACCCGCGTGACTCGCCATAGATATAAACAGAGAGAAGTAGCTCCGGCTGCGACGTTCTTCCGCAAGACGCATTCAATTCTGTTTATTAAACGCTAGAGTGTCAAAAAGTTATGGACTGCAACTTTAACATTTGTATGCTTTTCTTTTTAATTTATAAAAGTTGTAATTTATTGAAAGTAATGAGCATCAGACTCTAAATGAAGAATGGGAAGAGAAACAGCAGCAAGGGCCTTGTGCATGGGCTCTAATTTTTGGATAACGACAAATGCAACAAAGTGACAGAATTATATATATATATATATATATATATATATATTTACACACACACACACACACACACACACACACACACAAAGATCAAAAAAGCAACACTTTTGTTTTTGCCCCCATTTTCATAAGCTGAGACAGTTTGAGATTTGGCTAAAAAAAAAAATCTAAAGACAGTTTTCATATCTACAGGTCCATGTAAGACAAAGAAATGTTTAACCATTTACTGCATTTCTAATGATGACGATACTAATTATATTCATTTTATCATGCTGTCTAATCACCTGTGAGGTGGATGGATTATCTCGGCAAAGGAGAAGTGCTCACTAACACAGATTTAGACAACAATATAATATGAACAATATTTGAGAGAAATAGGCCTTTTGTGTACATAGAAAAAGTCTTAGATCTTTGAGTTCAGCTTATGAAAAAGTTCAAAAACAAAAGTTATGCTTTTTTGAAAAATGGGTGCAAAACACAAAGTGTTGCTATTATATGATCTATATATATATATATATATATATATGTATATATATATATATATATATATATATATATATATATATATATATAATATATATATATATATACAATTCTGTCACTTTGTTGCATTTGTCGTTATCCAAAAAAATAAATTAGAGCCCATGCACAAGGCCCTTGCTGCTGTTTCTCTTCCCATCCCATTCTTCATTTAGAGTCTGATGCTCATTACTGCCATGCTGTCAGCGGTAGCAGCAGGTACTGATTAACTCATTTTGACTGTCTAATTGCTTCACGTCCAAATAGTTTAATTAGACCAACACTCGGATTATCACCTTAAGGATCAGTCAGGTACAAAAGTGAAACTACTCAAATGTCTGTAAAGGTGACACTTGTGGGCCACTTGCCTGTTGCTTCTTAGTCAGTATCTAAACCAAGTTTGGTACCTCATGATACCAGTGATTTGGAATGTTGTACAGATCACAGGCAGCAACACACAAATAGCACTTCACACAGAAGTGTTTGGTGCAAAGCAGGGGTGTAACAATACATCGATATAGATCGATACATCAATTAAATGTGTAACAATATGATGTATTGATGCAACGTGTAAAAAATCGATACCATTTATACATTTAAGAGGCACATTTGTTTTCACACTCTCCACATTTTCACGCAATCTTAGTTTATGCATTATTGCCAACGCATGCATTCTCGTTTAAACTACCTCTAGAGCTCGTGAAAGACGGGACAGTTGCTGTCACTGTCCGATCATTACTAAAGTTTGTCAGTTGTTCGTGTTTAAAGCCTTGCAGAAATAACACGAAAGAGAAGCACACAGATTTCCCCATCACAGACAGTGTACAAATAGGCCCCTGAATTCAAAACTGTTAAAGGGAAAGGTTCAATATACTGTTGCATAGATCTAATACACCACGCATCAATATCTTTTCCCTTTGTGTTTTGAACTTTCCAATGCAAAGCGCAGCGCTGCATGCTGTGACTGCATGTTGCTTCAAACGCAGCATAGTGGCTACTTTTGTGCAATGAATATTAATAGTCTATCTTGTTCTGTCCTATCTATCATTTGTTATTGCCTCATTAAAAAGCTGTGCTACACATTTAAAAGAAATGTCTTTTAATTTTATCTTTATTTATATATAAATATATTTACTTGTTTTTTGGTAGATTATTGACATTGCACATTTTTAGCACAGAAGCCTAAAATGCTTTGACTGCTGATCTCCTGTGTGACTAGAATTTTTGTTGTTTTTTTTTTTTTGTTTTTTTTTGTGGATGTCCCAATCATGGTGCAGGATGAGAATTTTTCATATAAATGTTTGTTATATATTATAATAGCACATAATATCATAAT
Organism: Paracanthobrama guichenoti; assembly: GCA_018749465.1. Lineage (NCBI taxonomy): Eukaryota > Metazoa > Chordata > Actinopteri > Cypriniformes > Gobionidae > Paracanthobrama > Paracanthobrama guichenoti. The sequence goes on from CM031958.1 coordinate 37,498,752, forward strand.
AATCAATATATCGAATCATATCGGAATCGTATATCGCATAGAGGTATCGGCAAAGGTATCGTATTGCTGGCTACGAGAATCAATATCATATCATATATCGCATCGTGATGAAGCGTCCAAGTTACACCCCTACCACAAAGTCCCTTTTAAGTCAAGTCATTTCACTTGGCGGCCATCTTTGAAACGCCTCTCGGGGCATGCAAGTGCAGCTCCTGTCTCTTTGAATGAGGAAACATCAAATTCTCCAAAGCTATTCACCAAGCTTGAGATTAAATTTAATATTTGCATTCACCAATGAAATCTGACAACAATTGCCTGATAAATGTGGTTTCTTATGTTAAAATAGCGTTTAAAAAAAGCATATTTTTCAGGCTGGACCAGCCATTGCGCATATAAACGGGTGTATTGAAATAAATAAAAATAGAAAGAATCCTGAAAGAAATGTATCATGATTTCCACAAAAATATTATCTGTTTTCAACACTGATGATAAGAAATGTTTCTTAAGCAGCAAATCATCATATCAGAATGATTTGTGAAGGATCGTGTGGCACTGAAGACTGGAGTAATGTTGCTGAAAATTCAGCTTTGATCACAGGAATAAATTATATTTCAAAATATATTCAAATATAAAACAGTTATTTTAGATTGTAATAATATATCACAATATTACTATTTTATGTTTTGATCTAATAAATGCAGCCTTGGTAAACATATGAGAGACTTCTTTCAAAAACATAAAACAATTGCAGAATTTGTAAATTACAGAAATGACAAAAATAATTTATAATAATGCAGAATATATAAAATCAACTTCACAGTGCATTATGGCATAATCTTAAAGATGTCTTATGAGACGGCATAATTGTTGCATTTGCTTTTAGACTTTGCACTAATTCATATGGTGTTTTTCCTCAGGTCCATGGGGCAGATGTATGGGCAGCGAGTGCGGTCCAGGAGGGAGTCAGAGTCGAGCGGTGTGGTGCGCTCATGTGGAAGGCTGGACGACCCTTCACACAAACTGCCTTCAGTCCACACGGCCAGCCAACCAGCAGAGCTGCTTCCGTGTCTGCGACTGGCACAAGGACCTATACGACTGGCGACGGGGCGCATGGAACCAGTGTGTTCCTGTATCGTCGCGAACTGGCCGCACAGGTGTTTGCTTGCAGGGTGAAGAGGGCATCCAGACGCGGGAGGTGAACTGTGCGCTCAGGGCAGATGGCTCAGCGGCCGATGACGCCATTTGTGAGTACTTTGAGCCCAAACCCCGGCAGGAACAGGCCTGTCTCATTCCCTGTCCTCAAGACTGTGTGGTGACTGAGTTCACACCCTGGACCACGTGCTCCAAGACCTGCGGGCTGGGCCTGCAGAACCGCGTCCGCTCCATAGTGGCGCCGCCGCTTTTCGGTGGGCTTTCTTGCCCCAATCTGACGGAGTTCCAGACGTGTGCTCCGAGGGCCTGCGAGGGCAGAGAGACGGTGTTCAATCTGAGAGTGGGCGGCTGGAGCGGGTGCAAGCTGCCTTTACCACCACCACCGACCTCCTCTGCTGCCCCCGCACGCACCGTCCGCCAAGCCCGACGGCGCAAAGGCAAAGAGAGGAAAGGAACCAGAGACCCGGAGATGCGCGAGCTTATCAAGAACAAAAGGAACCGCAATAGGCTGAATCGACAAGAGGATGACCTCTGGAATATCGAAGTAGGCTACCAGTCTCGACAAGTGGTTTGTGTACATCGAAACGGAAGTACAGTATCACTCAGGTTAGTGACTTTTCCCATTAGATTTAAAGATCTCATAGACTTATTTTGACTGGTTAAAAATACATTGAAATGCAACTCGTACAATGGCTGACTTTGATGCCTTTTTTTTTTTATATATATATATATATATATATATATATATATATATATTCAATGAATTCTTTCAGATTGTAAATATATGGTATAACTCCTCAAAAACATAATGATTATAATAAATAAATTAATGCTGTCAAATTGATTAATCACGATTAATCGCATCGAAAATAAAAGTTTGTGTTTACATAATATATGTGTGTGTACTGTGTATAATTATTATGTATATATAAATACACACTCATTCGTGTATGTATTTAAGAAATATTTGCATGTATATATAACTATATATATTTTTATATAATTAATATTATATATAAATATAAATATTTTATATATAAATTAATAAAAATTGTTAAATATATACATGCATGTGTGTGTATTTATATATTCATAATAATTATATGCAGTAACGCACACATATTGTTACACACATGTTGTGTTCTCCTGTCACATGTTCCTTTTGTTCTGTTTTCCTGCCACTCCTGCGTTTCCATGGTCACCCTATATATATATATATATATATATATAATTCCACCAAATGCATCAATATCTTTGTAAAATGGCACAGCTTTTTAAATATCTGAACGTACACTCTTAATATCAGTCAATCAAACATTAGACTGTCTTATGATATTATGATAATCAAGCACTATTTAATGGTAGAACTTTAGTAATTAGGACTCACACTGTTGGTAACCGTATGAATGCATATTTGTAATTTAACTAAACTTTGGACTGGTGGTGGTGGTGCTTAAGATATTATTGGTCATTTCAGTGTTTCTGTAAAAAAAAAGATAATACTACTACTAATTCTACTACTAATTACAATATACAACGCACTAAGGATTGATGGGCTAATGGATTCATGAATATTAATCACGTTGACAGCATTCGCTCGAACTGATTTGCTGTTCATCAAAACAGGGACAGGAAAAGATGAGCGCCAGCCAATGAGATTGCCGTTTGCGCATTAGTCCCGCCCACTACCGCACATCTTCTGCTTGTTCTTAAAAGCTGAATAGTTAGATAATTCTAAATGAACTGGTATTTTGACAGGAAAATACAGCAAAGAACATTTCTTAACATGTAGCACGTTGATTTTGCGTGGTATGTAAGACTCTCGCGCTGTGTGAAAGCGACGGCGAGTTGTGCGTCTTCACACTAACGTTAGAGTTTACGGTAACTTACGTCAAATGAGCTGATTTGAAATCGTATAAGTTAGATCGCTTGACGAGAGCGAAACTCAAGTGCTCAGTCTGAGTGTTCAGCGAGTGAAAATATATCTATGCTAAACTTATTCTTAGCCTCTAACACACACACTGGCGAGTAAAATCTAAGCATTTATTAGCCAAAGGCTAATGTTAGATATCATTTAGTCGCATTATTTAGTCAGAGTGAAATAAACTTGCATGTGCGAGTGATTTACTCGCATTGTAGAGGGTTGGACTAGATACACCTCTTCTATGTTGAGATTTCTTAATTATAATTTCTTAATATTCATTTAGATATTTATTTTCATTAGTTCATATTGTAAAGTGTGTTGTGGTGGAACTCGGCAATTATGAATTATAAAAAATAAAAAGATAATTGATGTGCATACTTACATCTATTCAATGTGTAAGAAAATATTACTTGATGCTTACACCACAATTCATTTTTCCATTGAAACACTCTTGTATGCCAGTTGACCCTCACATACATTTTATATGGTGTCTAATAAGGGTGGTCGATTCTTATAAGCAACTTATGTGCTTATATTATTCTTGAGGCTTTCTCAATCTACAGCATGTCCATTAATATTAAACACTGGTCATTTTTATGTCTGTGTTAAAAGGGAATCCGTTACTTATTACTTTCTCTTGAGCTGCATCTCTTTTGTTGTAGCGCTAATGGTTCTCAGGCTAACAGCAGTTAAATGAGTCCTAAAACTAGGGATTCCGGCGTATTTCTGCACTCCGTCAGCCGCTGACAGTAAGAGGATGACGGCTGCGTGACTCGTCTGGGTCTCCGCTGTGCTGTCAAAGCACTCCCACGCTTGATGTCTATTTTCAACTGTAGAAATGACAACTGTATATTCCCCAGCAGCAGATTGTGTGACACGGCAGGAGTCTATGCCAGCACTTTCAGCCGAGTATTAAATTTTTCAAGAGTTTTGTAGTTATTAAAAAAGTTTTGGTGCAGCCGTATAGGTTGTGTATCTCAGGCGTACAGTGTCTGGCCTTTGATATTTGAAAGAAAAACATTCAGAGTGTTCCAGCCTGGGGTTTCTCCAGGTAATGTCATGTTTACAGAAACGATTGAATAGCAAACATTAAGGATAAAGAATTCAAGCAAAGTCACATATGGCTTTTACTAGTCTTGCGTAGTATCTGTCGGCTCCTAAATATCTCCAAATACATCCGTTATATTTCTGATGTCTTCTGAGGAAAGGTTGTTGATGGTTCTGAGATCTAGAAGTTGAGGGGTGACATGCTTTTTGTATTGTTGGGCCAAAACTGTGGAATAGTCTTTCGGTTTCCCTCAGATTAGTTTTATCAGAATCTGAATTTAAATCTAAGCTAAAAACCTACCTTTTTAGACAGACTGTGTGGATCTGGTGTGGTCATTCTTGAGATGAGTTTCATAAACTCTGGTAGCTAATGTTAGGCTAATGCTTGGGATGTGGGGGATACACTTTCAAAAGTTCGGCGCTGGTATTTTTTTAAAGCTTTTGGAAGAAGTCTAAGGCTGCATTTATTTGATTCAAAATAAAAAAAAACAGCAATATTGTGAAATATTATTACAATTTTCTATTTGAATATATTTTCAAATGTAATTTATTCCTGTGATCAAAGCTGAATTTTCAGCATTATTACTCATGATCACATGATCCTTCAGAAATCATTCTAATATGATTTGATGCTTATTAGCAATGTTGAAAACAGTTCTGCTGCCTAATATTTTTTGGAAAACAGTGATACAAATTTTCAGGATTCTACTGATGAATAGAAAGTTAAAGATAACAGCATTTATTAAATATAAAATCATTATAAATTTATTTTTGGTCAAATTAATTAATTCTGAATAAAAGTATACATTTTTGTAAAACAAATTGTACTATCCCCAAACTTTTGAATGATCACAAAAACAGCTGTCATACCTCCAGGAGCATAGATATTAATCTTTAGGGCTTTTCACACTTGAAACAGTTAACCCTGGGTCATTCTAAACCCTGAGTAAACGGAATCCTGGGTTATCTTGCTTCACATTTCACACTGCTCATAATTTACCCGGGGTTAATAATTCATCCTAGGTATTCATTAGCTAACGTTTCACAATGTACATTCCTAAACCCAGGGTTAGTGTTCTCATTTGCATATTTGCGGTGTCAGTGTCATTGATTGGATGAAATTGCGCATCCTCGCATTGCAGACTGTACTAACGCCTTTGCAGTGCATCCGGAAAGTATACTTCAGGAGAAAATACTTATGTATTTTTTATTTATATTTTTTATATAAATTTGCAAAGATTTCAAACAAACTTCTTTCATTTTGTCATGGGGTATTGTTTGTAGAATTGAGGAAAATAATGAATTTAATCCATTTTGGAATAAGGCTGTAACATAACAAAATGTGGAAAAAGTGAAGCGCTGTGAATACTTTCTGGATGCACTGTACTGAATGGATCCTTCGGACTACAACCCGTTTTTTAAATTTAAATAAAATGAAAACTAAAAGACTTTCAAATCACATGAGCCAATATTTTATTCAAAATAGAACATAAATAACATAACAAACTTTTAAATGTAGTGTCTTTTATCCACTAATTGAGCTCATTTCAAACTTGATGCCTGCTACAGGTCTTGTAAAAGTTGGCACAGGGGCAACAAATGGCTGAAAAAGCAAGAACATTTTGATTCTGCTGGGAGAACATCTAGCAACAAATTAATTGATATCAGGTCTGTAACATGATTAGCTATGAAAGGTGTGTCTTAGAGAGGCAGAGTCTCTCAGAAGTAAAGATGGGCAGAAGCTGTGAAATCTGTGAAAGAGTATGTAAAAAGATTGTGAAATACTTTAAAAACAATGTTCCTCAACGTCAAATTGCAAAGGCTTTGCAAATCTCAACATCTACAGTGTATAACATCATCAAACGATTCAGAGAAACTGGTGAAATCTCTGTGTGTAAAGGACAAGGCCGAAGACCTTTATTGAATGCCGTGGTCTTCGGGCCCTCAGATCTGCAGATGCCAACTAAAACTCTATCATGCAAAAAGGAAGCCATATGTGAACATGGTCCAGAAGCGCTGTCGTGTCCTGTGGGTCAAGGCTCATTTAAAATGGACTATTTCAAAGTGGAAAAGTGTTCTATGGTCAGACGAGTCCAAATTTGCCATTCTTGTAGGAAATCACGGACACCGTGTCCTCCGGGCTAAAGAGGAGAGAGACCTTCCAGCGTGTTATCAGCGTTCAAGCCAGCATCTCTGGTGGTATGAGGGTGCATAAGTGCATATGGTATGGGCAGCTTGCATGTTTTGGAAGGCACTATGAATTCTAAAAGGTATATAAAGGTTTTAGAGCAACATATGCTCCCCTCCAGATGATGTCTATTTGAGAGAAGGCCTTGCAAAACCACATACTGCAGCTATTACAACGGCATGGCTTCATTGTAGAAGAGTCCGGGTGCTGAATTGGCCTTATCTTCGACATATAGAGAACATTTGGTGCATAATTAAACAAAAAATATGTCAAAGCTGACCACAACCTCTTCAGTTGCTGGAAACCTATATCAGGCAAGAATGGGACCAAATTCCAACACTCCAGAATATCATAACCTTGATGTCCAGACGTCTCCAAACTGTTTTGAAAAGAAGAGGAGATGCTACACATGCCCCCGTCCCAACTTTTATGAGACCTATAGCAGGCATCAAGTTTGAAATGAGCTCAATTAGTGGATAAAAGTGTAAAATTTCTCTGTTTAATGTTATCTGTGTTCTATTGTGAATAAAATATTGGCTCATGTGATTTGAAAGTCTTTTAGTTTTCATTTTATACAAATTTAAAAAAACGTCCCAACATTTCCGGAATTCGGGTTGTATAAGGACTATAATTGTCACGTTTTCCATCAGCATTTGACATTTTTGCTCCGGAGCAGGGTTTCATAACCCTGGATAAAAGCGGTGCTAACCCCGCTTCTAAATTAGAAGTGTGAAACGTTCCTGAAATGAGTGAAAAGTCTATTAAGAATTGGCCCGCCTCAAAAACTCTTCTTTTTTTGCTTGACAAAATGACACTCAAACCAGTCAATTAATCTTAACTTGGGTATTCTGCAAGGCCATAGTATGTGAATAGTACAGATTACTACATTTTTAAAATTAATACATTACGCAAATTTAACTAAAAAATGTTAGTTAGAAACAACTGTTGGATTTTACAGTACATCTGAGTCTTTGTGTGTGCGAATTTACACAGACATTCTAAAAGACTGTACATCATATACCTTTGCTCAATGTTGCCCACATGTTATGCATACACTCTCATTGTTCACTTTAGAATTTCCTGATAATTTTATTTAGGATTTGATGGACTTCTTCATAATACCCCTGCTGCTGCATTGAGGTTCTCCTGAATTCCCACAATTGAGTTATTCTTGCATTAAAGGAGAAACATCATTCTCATTTAAATGGAAATGATGGTGTCCTCATTCCATCAACAAGCTGTAAACAAAAGCTCACCAAAAATGTGCAACCCTGTGCTCAAAACCAATGCACGTTAGTAATATTGGGTGCAATGTGCAATGTGCATTTCAGCAGAACAACACCATTTGATACCAATTTGACACTCAAGAAAATTCTTGTTATCAGCTGGTTGAGATAAGTGGCTGATCGTGTGGAGTTTAGTGATTTTAGCCTCAGATGCAGGATATGTTCATTCGCTTTTACAAGCAGGTACTGTTTGTTCAGACAGCTTGATGTGTACATTAGGCTATTTTTTATTTAAGATATTGATATAGGAACTTGCCTTCATTCAGCCTGTGCACTCTTTAAACAGTTGACTGCCACTTCTTTGTTCTGACAACAACACGTTGTTAACAAACATTTAGAAAATCGAATTTGTGAATCAATTCAAATAGGTAGAAGATAGAATCGTGATCGATTTTTCTTTTTTTCCCCCTCATCCCTAATATTGGTGAACAGAGTTGAAACCTATTATTCCTTGTGTTAATTAATTAATTAATTTATTTATTTATTTATTTTTACCCATCCCTAGTCCAATCGCTATTCCAGACTGGCATTTGGCATTTCTGCCAAATACAGTTTACCTACGGCTACTAGCGGTTTTTTACCTCAGGAAGAGTTATTGTGCTGCAATATGGTGTCATTATGTTGCCAGATTTTTAAATGATTTTGAGACATCTTAATCTGGGTTTAAAGTGGGTGGAAAACAGTGCCAGCTTTGAAGTTTATGTGTTTAAGAGTCCATGCTGCCCTGAGGTGAGTTTGGCAGCCGCGGTACCTAAATGAGCAGTTGCTAAATGAAGCTACGCTGGAAAGGAAGCAGCCTGTAATTAGCTGTAATAGCTCGTCAGCTGCATTGCTTGCTGAGAAAATAAGAGACCAAGAGAAATTGCTGCATTTACACTGCTCAGCATTAAGTTACCAGCCACTGAAACAGCTACAAAAGCTGTTGTTCAACTGCAAATTGAGTTAAGTTACCAAAAGCATGTTACTAAAGTATTTAAAGTGCTGTTATTTTATTTGGCATTTTAATTTATATTTTATTATTTTTATTGCTTATTTTTATTAGCAACAGAAGAGATACAAAAAGTAGAGAGTAACAAAAATAACAAACGTTGCCATACATTACATATACTATTTATTCGATCGTTTCAACAATTAATGACATACCGGTAATTATAAACTCATGTAAGCTTTTAAATACAATCATCTAATTTACCGAAAAGAAAGCTGACCATTTTCAAGTTATGGTATTTAATTTTTTTTTAATTTTTAATTTTATTTTAATTTGTGTTTCATCACACAAAACACCCCCCGATTTTAGTGTAAAGGTTTTAATTCCATTGAAATATGTTCTTAACTGTAAAATAATTATTGTCTTGTCATTTTGACTGACCAGTGTTTCTACCCCTCTGTCCTTTACCAGCCAGTGTCCTCACTGGAGTCTTCCGGAGACCTACCAATCCTGCCTGATGCCTAAAGACTGTGTGGTCAGTGAATGGAGTAATTGGGGCTCCTGCTCCAAGGCCTGCTCGGACCCCAGTGTTCCTCAGGGCACACGCTCCCGCAGCAGACAGCTGGTACGGCTTCCTACTGGAGGAGGGTCCGAGTGCCCCATCCTGGAAGAAATTCAGACCTGTGAACCTGAAGGAAATGGGGTGTCGCCCTGTGCCATGTAAGTACCACGGACATGCTAGTACTGTGTTCTCACTACATTTTACATTTGTTGATATGTTTGCAAAGTCACTGGTTGCATGTTTCTCATGCTGTACTAGATACTATATTGAAAAGTGAAGTGTAATAAGCAGGGCTTTATATTAACACCCACTAACCCACCAAATTTCAGCAGGGGTGTATAAGATTTTTCAGTTGATACATATCGATACTGAAATATCTGAAACACTTCCAATACTAATTTTCTGCAGAATAGATGCACAATACCAGCTGCTCTTTCTCTCTCTCTCATCTCTCTGACAGCTAGTTACACACAAACCCGCCTCCTCTCACTCACTTGTTTAATTTGCTACAGATGAATATTGTTGTTGTAACAGGGCTTGAATTTCACCGTGGGACTGCACATATTTAGTTAAGACTGCACATATTGCGCATAATTTTACTCCTTCCCACAGATTTTGTACTCACACCCAAAGTGTACGCACATAAAGCCGCCTCTAAGTACTAAATTGAGTTCTTTTCCATTGCTTATTGCGCTTAAGCAGTCAAAGATACACAAAATAATGTCAAAATGCTCTTGGCGAATATTCACGTCAGTTCTGTTTTAAGTGAATGTAAACAGTTGAGAAAGAAAACGCATGTGTAACAGTATAATGGATCCATGCATCAGGTCTTAAAGTGACAGCAGCCTAACATACCTGCTGCCAAATTATGAGATAATATTAAAAATATCTATATGGCAGTTTTTCCCCATGGTATCGATGGATCAAAATTGTGGCCAGTGAAAATGTTGAGTGGCTACTAACTTAGGAAAACCCCTAGCCACAGTGGCTGGTGAGCAAAAAAGTTAATGTCAAGCCATGGTAATAAGCAGTCTTTTCGATGTAAACATCTAAAGTCAAAATACAGTGAAATCGATACATATCTATAAGACACAGCAGGCAACCTTTTCTACTATTATATACGTAATGTATGTGATCACTATTCACTGTTCAAAAGTTTGGGGGCATTAATTATTTTAAAATACTTTTATTCAGCAGGGGTGCATTAAATTGACCAAAAATGTATAAATGTTACAAAATTTCTATTTCAAATAAATACTGTTCCTTTGAACTTTTTATTCATCAAAGAATCAATAAAAATTGGTTCCCACGAATATATGAAGCATCACAACTGTTTTCAACATTGCTATAAATCAGAAATGTTTGTTGAGCAGCAAATCATCATATTAGAATGAGTTCTGAAGGATCATGTGACACTGAAGGCTGGAGTAATGATGCTGAAAATTCAGCTTTGCCTGCAGGCTCCAGCAAAAACTGTTTTCCGACTAGCTTTTTTACCCTGAAAAAACTAAACAAAAACACTTGTCAACTTTTGCTAGAAACTTATGGCATATACAGAGATGGACTGGTATAAACACATATATTTGCTATTTTGTTATTCATTATTGCTGTGGGGCAAGTAAAAATGTTGGCAGGGCATGTAAAAATCTACTAGTCCTCAAAGCAGGGAAAAAATCCATGTTGTTGAGCCTGTGGTATCTGCACGCATTATTTCAAAGTCAATATGAGTGAGTGCTTTTGAATTGCAGATATAACACTTTCTTATTTAGATATCAATGTGCTCTCTTATCACTGCTTGGGATCAAAGGTTTTCGTTTAGATGGTTTTGTGTCTGTGAAATTGCATCGCATCATTGGAGTGATGATATGATGTGATATACGGCAACAAATTGATGTCATCTTGTCATATCTCATTATGTGTCAAACCCAACAGAAGCATTGTTGCTAGAGATGCTATTTCGTAGCTCAAAAGATTTAATGTGGTTCCTAGTAAGCCTGTCATTGACGTTTCAAGATGTTTCTCCTTCAGAGAAATCTTAGGAACAAATGAGACAATTATTGAGGTACAGTAAAAGTACAGAGCAATAAAATGAACAACAGCTCCTTGAAAAATCACGCCTCTACCTACATTTTTGCAAAACTCCAAAAACCTACCATACAATTCCCACTAGTGGCAGTAAAACACAAACAACTTGTATTCTTTTTCACACAAATTATGATTATTAACACCAACTATATGTTATATTTTATATAGTTTTTAATACATATCGCCTACATTTAAGCTCATTTAACTGTTGTCCTGTTTCCACCGTAACGGCGTGCCAGAGCTTGTATCATGTTCAGTCCGCCGCCCTGCGTTTCACTTGTAGCCGAAATATGCTGTGAATGACTCCATAATCAGTCCATAAACATCAGTGTATAGTTCTGAGAACATATTTTTAACATATTTATATTCTGTATCTTTTTAAATAAAATCATAAAATTGTATGCAAGGGCAAGGCATCAGGCATTTCCATCACGTTTAGGTGACTCATGTCATAAAATGAAACGATATACAGCACAATAACGAATTTATAGATACAATAAAATGTACACAAACCTGTATTTTCCAGAAGAATCACAAATTTGACTGAGTCTCTCCTGAAGAGGTTGCAAAAAGCCTGCTAATGCGGCTATAAATAACTCAATATAATGTTATGTCTGACCTAGGATCTGGGTAACACAAAAACTACCCAAACACTGAAAAAATAACCCCCCAAAATAACCCAAGATTTTTTAGTGTATAAACAAAATAATTAAAGTTGTTTTGTTTGTGATGTATTACACACATTTTTTGTCATTACATTTCAGTTTAAATAAGTTTCATAGGTAAAAAAATGTGTTTAATTGTTAGGTAAATTCAAAGAAGAGACGGCAATTGAGAGCACAGAGGGAATACACACACACACACACACACACACACACACACACACACACACACACACACACACACACACACACACAAACATATATATAATTCATATTTTAAAAACTTTAAAAACAAATATTTATTTGAGGTAGTTGCACGTTACGACATGTACTATAGTAATAACAGTAAATTATGCATAATTACAAGTAACTAACCCTAAACCAAACCCTAACTCTATAGTAAGTACATATACAAACCCGATTCCAAAAAAGTTGGGACACTGTACAAATTGTGAATAAAAACAGACTGCAATGATGTGGAAGTTTCAAATTTCAATATTTTATTCAGAATACAACATAGATGACATATCAAATGTTTAAACTGAGAAAATGTATCATTTTAAGGGAAAAATAAGTTGATTTTAAATTTCATGGCATCAACACATCTCAAAAAAGTTGGGACAAGGCCATGTTTCCCACTGTGTGGCATCCCCTCTTCTTTTTATAACAGTCTGCAAACGTCTGGGGACTGAGGAGACAAGTCACTCAAGTTTAGGAATAGGAATGTTGTCCCATTCTTGTCTAATACAGGCTTCTAGTTGCTCAACTGTCTTAGGTCTTCTTTGTGGCATCTTCCTCTTTATGATGCGCCAAATGTTTTCTACGGGTGAAAGAGCTGGACTGCAGGCTGGCCATTTCAGTACCCGGATCCTTCTTCTACACAGCCATGATGCAGTATGTGGTCTGGCATTGTCATGTTGGAAAATGCAAGGTCTTCCCTGAAAGAGACGACGTCTGGATGGGAGCATATGTTGTTCTAGAACTTGGATATACCTTTCAGCATTGATGGTGCCTTTCCAGATGTGTAAGCTGCCCATGCCACACGCACTCATGAACCCCATCCCATCAGAGATGCAGGCTTCTGAACTGAGCGCTGAGAACAACTTGGGTTGTCCTTGTCCTCTTTAGTCCTCCTTAGACTTCAAATTTTGATTGGTCTGACCACAGAACAGTTTTCCACTTTGCCACAGTCCATTTGAAATGAGCCTTGGCACAGAGAAAACGCCTGCGCTTCTGGATCATGTTTAGATATGGCTTCTTTTTTGACCTATAGAGTTTTAGCCAGTAACGGCGAATAGCACGGTGGATTGTGTTCACCGACAATGTTTTCTGGAAGTATTCCTGAGCCCATGTTGTGATCTCCATTACAGTAGCATTCCTGTATGTGATGCAGTGCCGTCTAAGGGCCCGGAGATCACGGGCATCCAGTATGGTTTTCCGGCCTTGACCCTTACGCACAGAGATTGTTCCAGATTCTCTGAATCTTTGGATGATATTATGCACTGTAGATGATGATAACTTCAAACTCTTTGCAGTTTTTCTCTGAGAAACTCCTTTCTGATATTGCTCCAGTATTTTTGGCCGCAGCATTGGGGAATTGATGATCCTCTGCCCATCTTGACTTCTGAGAGACACTGCCACTCTGAGAGGCTCTTTTATACCCAATCATGTTGCCAATTGACCTAATAAGTTGCAAATTGGTCCTCCAGCTGTTCCTTACATGTACATTTAACTTTTCCGGCCTCTTATTGCTACCTGTCCCAACTTTTTTGGAATGTGTAGCTCTCATGAAATCCAAAATGAGCCAATATTTGGCATGACATTTCAAAATATCTCACTTTCAACATTTGATATGTTATCTATATTCTATTGTGAATAAAATATAAGTTTATGAGATTTGTAAATTATTGCATTCCTTTTTATTCACAATTTGTACAGTGTCCCAACTTTTTTGGAATCGGGTTTGTAGTTAATTAATATTACTCAGTACCTAGAGTAAGTACAATATAACTATGTCACCTTAAAGTAGAGTTTAACCGAAATTCCTGTTGTAAGAACAGCTAATGGGGTGCTGGCCACTGCACTGCATTATCATGGTAACATTTAGTTTAAGATAATAAGGAAATGACATTATCTTTCCTCCAAAGTCCCCACTTCATGGGCTATTCCCTTTGGAGTGAGTAGGGCATTGGGATACTCACTTGTGATTGGAATTCACCCATAATATAATTATGCAGTAATGTCGCCACAGGCACGTTTTTCCAATGAGCCTGTGTTAAAATGAATGCGAGTAGAAGCACAGATAATTTGCTCTGAAATCTATGACTTTGGTGTCTTGGCAAATCTTAGCACAGTTAGAGACATTGTTGAGATCTCTTGAGGAATATGGTCTTTTTCTCTGGAGGAACATCTGGGAAGCAGAAGAAGTGTGTAACTGAAAAATATTATTTTAAGCTAATTTAAATTTTAATTGAATCTCTGCTGTCAAGGAGAAGCAATTGAGCTATTAAAGAGATCTCATGTGGGATTTTCCTCTCCTACGGGCATGTACATGAAACAAGCACTAAAAACAGCAGTCACGTCTCATGCTTTCGGCTCTGCATGGAGAAATACCGGCGTGGAGCAGGAGGCCCTGTCGGGAGGCGGTTGACCCCTGCTCAGCGTGAGTGGTGGTGCCAATGAGAGTCAGCACATGAGCATATGGAGACGGGGTGAGACCGATCGGCTGGTCTGTGGTCCCGAGCCAGAAGAGATGCACTGACAAATGGAAGTGATCTTAAGAGCTCGGTGGCGCTGCTCTAATCTCGTTCTCTCACAGATGGTCCGCACTGGCACGTCGTCACTTTCTGAGTCTCCCACATACTGTGAATAGGCAGCTTGAAAGATAATGGAGTTTTGCAATTCTGTTTCACACTATTACGAAAGCAGGAAAAAGAAATCGCAAATTACATCTTTTTAGAATCTCAATTTTTTTCTCCCTCCAAGACCGCAATAGGATTAAATGCAGGTCAAATGGAAATCCTGAAGTCTTCTGCTTCACAGATTATAAAAGACCCCAGTTACAGTATAACATGTCTCTTCTCTAAGGTTTTAGAGGAAATTTCAGGAGTTGTGTGCCATTCAAAATGGCTTTATATTCCCATGACTTTAGGTGGCAAACAGCATAGCTCTTTGAATTTCAGTTTAAGGAATTAAAATTAAAATGAATTTTAACTAGAAGTGTTTGTAATGAAGCAGGCTTGAAGTTTGAAGGTTTATAGCCCTAACAGACACCAAGAGCGATACATAGACTTTTGTGGACCAGGGTGGAAGAAAACATAATTTCTCCTTTTCATCAACTATGTTGAATTTCTTTTAATTGCTATTCAGTAAATCCCCTCCTGTCATTCCAATTCAACCTCCTCTGAGTTGTCTAATTCAGTTGAAATTCAAAAAGTGACAATTTATATATACATTGAATATTTTAAATTCACCATTTTCATTTTAATTTATTTTTATTTTTAGTTATTTTGTTATGCACGTTCTTAATTTTTATTAGTTTTATTTATTTTAGTGCTTCAACTCAAACTTATTCAAGCTAGTGGCCAAGGAAACTTTAATTACATTTTTTAAATTAAAGTTTTTCATTTAATATTTATATTTTATTTCTCTTTTATTTCAAATACCTGAAATTATTTTTTAATTTTAATAGTTTTAGTTTTACCTAACAACACTATACTGCAAGTCTTATCAAATTCTTCCAAGATCCCTTTTTTAAGCATTCAAACAGTTTGAAAACTCTTTGGCCACAATTACACTGCATGGTGACCCAATTCCCTTTCTTTTTTTTCCTCCCATGTGGCACAGATCGGATATGACCCACGAACGTGTAAGCAGGAAAAAAGCGCAAGAATTCTAATATTCTCAGATCGGTTTCAGGCCTCATTCATATGAGGAAATAAATATGATATGATTCGGATACGTGCATTTGCGCCTGCCGTGTAAGCAGCCATTGAAAAAAGTGACTTTTTGAAACATTTCGAGGTACAGATATATATATATATATATATATATAACAAATGAAACACCTCTAGTTGACTAGCAGAGTGATAATTTCTTTTGTTTGTGTTAAATAAGAGGCGATCTGGAGCAGAAATGTGTTGATTCTGAAATCATCCTGAGGGCTCGTTGTCGCTGTTGTCAGTGACGGCGGCTCATGCACACGCGTGCTTCAGTACCGTTGTAGAGAGACTATTCGTTCCAGTGAAATCACAAAGTACACACAAACATGTCCCTGCTCTTGATATACAATCACTGATGAACACATTTGGCTTTAATGAGGAAAAAACACTATACAATGGTTTCGAACCCAGAACATCTGACATGCTTAAAGAGTTAGTTCACCCAAAAATGAAAATTCTGTCATTATTTACTCACCCTCATGTCATTCCAAACCCATAAGACTCTCATTCATCTTCGGAACACAAATTAAGATGTTTTTGATGAAATCTGAGAGCTTTCTGACCTGCCCATAGACAGCAATTTAAGTAACACTTTCAAGGCCCAGAAAAGTAGGAAAGACATCAATAAAATAACCCATGTGACTCCAGCAGTTCAACCTTAATTTTGATCAGATATGGGTCACTTTTAAAAGAAGATGTAAGTGGGTTGTCAATTTTTTTTAATATAGTAAAAAAAAAAAAAATATCGAAATTGGGCATCAAGACCTGCAATGTACAAACCCGATTCCAAAAAAGTTGGGACACTGTACAAATTGTGAATAAAAACAGAATGCAATGATGTGGAAGTTTCAATTTTCAATATTTTATTCAGAATACAACATAGATGACATATCAAATGTTTCAACTGAGAAGATGTATCATTTTAAGGGAAAAATAAGTTGATTTTAAATTTCATGGCATCAACACATCTCAAAAAAGTTGGGACAAGGCCATGTTTCCCACTGTGTGGCATCCCCTCTTCTTTTTATAACAGTCTGCAAACATCTGGGGACTGAGGAGACAAGTTGCTCAAGTTTAGGAATAGGAATGTTGTCCCATTCTTGTCTAATACAGGCTTCTAGTTGTTGCTCAACTGTCTTAGGTCTTCTTTGTGGCATCTTCCGCTTTATGATGCGGCAAATGTTTTCTACGGGTGAAAGATCTGGACTGCAGGCTGGCCATTTCAGTACCCGGATCCTTCTTCTATGCAGCCATGATGTTGTAATTGATGCAGTATGTGGTCTGGCATTGTCATGTTGGAAAATGCAAGGTCTTCCCTGAAAGAGACGACGTCTGGATGGGAGCATATGTTGTTCTAGAACTTGGATATACCTTTCAGCATTGATGGTGCCTTTCCAGATGTGTAAGCTGCCCATGCCACACGCACTCATGAACCCCATCCCATCAGAGATGCAGGCTTCTGAACTGAGCGCTGAGAACAACTTGGGTTGTCCTTGTCCTCTTTAGTCCAGATGACATGGCATCCCAGTTTTCTAAAAAATAACTTTTTAATTAATACATTTTTGAACAGTCCATTTGAAATGAGCCTTGGCCCAGAGAAAACGCCTGCGCTTCTGGATCATGTTTAGATATGGCTTCTTTTTTGACCTATAGAGTTTTAGTCGGCAACGGCGAATGGCACGGTGGATTGTGTTCACCGACAATGTTTTCTGGAAGTATTCCTGAGCCCATGTTGAGATCTCCATTACAGTAGCATTCCTGTATGTGATGCAGTGCCGTCTTAAGGGCCCGGAGATCACGGGCATCCAGTATGGTTTTCCGGCCTTGACCCTTACGCACAGAGATTGTTCCAGATTCTCTGAATCTTTGGATGATATTATGCACTGTAGATGATGATAACTTCAAACTCTTTGCAGTTTTTCTCTGAGAAACTCCTTTCTGATATTGCTCCAGTATTTTTGGCCGCAGCATTGGGGGAATTGGTGATCCTCTGCCCATCTTGACTTCTGAGAGACACTGCCACTCTGAGAGGCTCTTTTTATACCCAATCATGTTGCCAATTGACCTAATAAATTGCAAATTGGTCCTCCAGCTGTTCCTTATATGTACATTTAACTTTTCCGGCCTCTTATTGCTACCTGTCCCAACTTTTTTGGAATGTGTAGCTCTCATGAAATCCAAAATGAGCCAATATTTGGCATGACATTTCAAAATATCTCACTTTCAACATTTGATATGTTATCTATATTCTACTGTGAATAAAATATAAGTGTATGAGATTTGTAAATTATTGCATTCCTTTTTTATTCACAATTTCCACAGTGTCCCAACTTTTTTGGAATCGGGTTTGTAAATGCAGCCTTTGTTTATCGTGTCTCTTGCTAGAGTACATGACAGTGAACCATAACCCAATTGTATGAATGTTGTTGTTTTTGTTTTTTTTGTGAAGATTTATTATAGATACACTATGGGTGATGAAAAGCACAGGACATTTAGGACATAATAGCCTGTCTAATGTTTTCCATTTAAAATGTTTTGTTTTTTTGTTTTTTTTTATGTTAAAGTTATGCCTGGCGGAGCACAGAATGGAGTGAATGCCGCGTTGACGCGCTGCTCAGCCAGCAGGACCGGCGGCGTGGGAATCAGACTGGACTGTGTGGTGGAGGTGTGCAGAGCAGGGAAGTGTACTGCATCCAGGCCAACGCTGAACTTCTTAGCTACATCAATAACAACAAAGACAAACAAGGTACAACCTTCGATTTGACAATGTATAATTACAAAAGTATGCCATCAATGATTGGCTGATGGCACAACGTTTTATTTCAGGCTTTTAAGAGTCCTCCAAAAATTGGTCACTGGCATGTTGTTTTGAGATTCTAGATTCTCATCTTTGACTATTTTAAGTGTTTAAAGGGATAGTTCACCCCAAAATGAAAATTCTGTCATTAATTATTCACCCTCATGTCACCAAATCCGTAAGACCTTCATTCATCTTCAGAACACAGATGAAGGTCTTTTTGATCAAATCCGAGAGCCGAAATCCGAGGGCCTTGAAAGTGGTTGTTGTGTTGCTGTCTATCCGGTTGTTAAGTCTGATATCACGTGGCAGCTCTTCCGGGTCCAAACGCTCTCTCTCATACGACAAGAAAAACAACAAACGGTACTAATATACACACACAATGTGGTGTAATACTACAAAAAAAATGTATAATCATAACCTTTATCTCCATACAAAAATTCCAGATGGCCAGACAGTGATTCATCTTTTATGAATCGTTAAAATATTAATGTTTGTGACACTGTGAGCACAGAGACTGTTGTGTAGACTGTATTTAAAATGTTTAACTTTTTTAAATGTTTGATGTTTAATATGAATAAATAGTGCTCATAAACGGCCGTCGATGGCATTCTCAAGCGAAACGAGTTGAGGCTTGGACCCAGAAACGGCATTCCTTACGTCACGACTTAACGGTCAGAGAATGACCAGAGATGGAGGGGTCAGAGAGCTCTCGGATTTCATCAAAAATATCTTCATTTGTTTTCTGAAGATGAACCCTTATGGGTTTGGAACGACATGACAATATAAATTTTTGGGTGAACTAACCTTTTAATATTTTTTCTTTTACAAAGTACTTGGCTGCCCGGTGGAAATGTATAACTGTTCCAAAAAAATATTGTCCGGACCTCCACTGGGAAGGAAATATAGAGACTGGACCTCTTGGAACTTTAATTGAATACCCCTGATCTATCCCTTATGTTCTTTCACTTTCCCTGCCTTCTCTGTCCATCACCCACATGCATGTAAGCGTGTAAATCTCTTACTCTGCTGTATATATTGCATCAGCATTTCTTTGCATGCTTTACAAACACACACCATCACTTGATTAGTGGCCCATCCATCTTCATAGAAAATACCTTTTTTTATCTCTCTCCCTTCTGCTCGCTCTTTTGATGCTCTGAACTGTACTGTGAGCACATTGAAACTTATCGTAACACACATGTCCCTGCACATTAGCGCAGATGAGCGCTGACTGCATGAAAAGCGCTGGTTAAAGAACGGCTATTAAAACAGGCCACTGGTGGAGCTGCATATGGTGGGAAATCTGTGTCCTTATCAGCGTGGTGCAGGAGATGTCTCTCTTCACTGGGGGGTAATCTGCACGGCTGACAGCAGATACATGAACGCAGACAGTGCAGAAAGTTAAAGGGAAAATGTGCTGGAGCGTTAGTCAACTGATGGAGTCATGATGTTCTCGCCCTGGGAGAATGTTGTCAGCTTCAAGATTCTTTGATGTGATGAAACCTTCATCAAATCTATCTGGAAGTGATGCTCATTTACATTTTCTTCTAAGAATATAACATTGCATTTGTAGCACGAACAGAACGTCATTTCCCACAGGTGGACTCACTGTCTTCAAATCAAGAGTTTCCAAAAGGATTTTTAAAGTGAATGACTTAGGATAACTTTTCATACAGTTTGATTCCATAAAGGAACCCTTAAAAGTTTCATATGATGCCATAAGTGACTTTTTATTAGTTCAATTTGATTTCAAAAGAGAATATTGTTTCATATCATATGATGCCATAAATAAATCTGTTTAAAAGTTGAATTCATAAAATAATCTTTATAAGTTCCATTTGATTCTATAAGAGAATCGTTATAAGTTCTATTTGATTATAAGTTCTATTTGATTCCATAAGATAATCCTTGTTTCATATGATGCCATAAGCGAATCTTTATTAATTCCATTGATTCCATAAGATGATCCTTGTTTCATATGATGCCATAAGCGAATCTTTATTAGTTCCATTGATTCCATAAGATGATCCTTGATTCCATAAGATGATCCTTGTTTCATGATGCCATAAGAATCTTTATTAGTTCCATTGATTCCATAAGATGATCCTTGTTTCATATGATGCCATAAGCGAATCTTTATTAGTTCCAATTCATAAGATGATCCTTGTTTCATATGCCATAAGTAAATCTGTATAAGTTCAAGTTGAATTCATAAGAAAATCTTCATAAGTTCCATTTGATTCTCTTATAGAATCTTTATAAATTCTATTTGATTCCATAGAATCTTTATACTGTACATTTTATATGATACCACAAACGAATCTTTATAAGTTCGGTTTGATTCTATAAATTCTATAAAGATTTCATATGATGCCATTACTGATAAAAAGTTCAATTTTTAATCTATAAGAGAACCTTTATAAGTTCCATTTAAATCTTTATAAGTTCCATACGCTATAAATGACTCTTTATACTGTAAGTTTTGATGCCATAAATGAACCCTTGTAAGTTCCATTTTATTCATATAAGAGTCCCTAGAGATCCATATGATGCTATAAGAAAATCGTTGTATGTTCCATGTGATGCCAGAAGTGAATTTTTATAATCGTCATAAGAGGATCTTAACCAATTCAACTCTGAACCCCACCCGTGGGTCCAATATTGCATCATCAGTCAATCATTCAAAATATGCTACAGAGCTTGATTCCATTAGATAATCATTTTACGTTCCATTATAATGCTATAGGAGATTTTTAAAGTTTAATATAATGCCAGAAGAGAATCATTGAGTTCCACAGAATGCAGAAAATGAAAATAGATCTTGATGAGAAAAGAATTCTCTGCTAGGTGCTACTAAAATCCATTGACAATTTTTTGAGAGTGTAGGAGGAATCCTGTGGCTTTTGACTGTCTGAGATTTGGGTAGAAGTAAAAGCTAACCAGCTTATACCTCACATTATCACATTAGTGTCTGAATGAAAGTCAAATGAGGCGATGCCTCAGTGCCCTGAATAAACTGCCATGACATTCGATTGGACAGAGCTGTATTTGGAGTCTACTATGATAAAATGCCTGTTTTATAGGGAACACAACCAAATGTGACAGAAATTATTTATTTATGGCATTACAAACCAAGAGGTTTGACATGTACAGTTTGGCAGGTAAATGACATAACCAGAGTTTGCATTAACTGAACATTTCTCTATCACTTACCAAATTGTAAAAACATTGACAGATAATTCACAATGCTTTCTGTTGTTTTGACAGATATAAAAATAAATTGTCTGGTCTATTGAATTTCATGAAGAAAATTGAGAAAATAAACTGTGAAAATCGACTGAGAGAGGTGTGAGTGAGGATTGAGTAAAGTGAGAAACAAAAGAGTTTAATATTCTACTGACAGATAAGAGTAGAGCATGTTTTAAAATGACAGAAAATCTTTGTTTTTAATGCAATGCCTGAGCGTAACCGCGCTTTATGCTGCTAAAAACGTATATTTTTTGATGACCATTCAAAAGTGGCTGCGCATTGTGATTTAAATAGATATCATTTTATTGTATTTGTTTTTTGAGGGCTCTTAAAAGGTTGAATGGGCATATATTTTCTCTTGTCTGCTGCATTTGACGTCACAGCTCAGGATAGTTAAAGCTAACCAGCTTATGCCTTGCATTATCCCTTTAAAGCTATGATATTCTGTAAATAGTCACAGTATAGAGCTCATAGTGATAGTATTTGTCCCTTGAATGATGCTTATTAGCTGTAGTTTGCTAGAGTTGGTGTTTGTGTGTTTTGTAGAAGGTCAGTCTCCAAATGGTCAGACGCCTAGTGTCCCTCCTCTCCTGTCTGTCACCTTTGAGATATCAGGTAAGATTAACTCCTTCAAATGAATATTTGGGGTATTTTTCAACTGAATGTAAATGTACCAATAATGTTTTGAAAGTATATCTAGCCCTTCGTCAAAATAATTGACACGATGATCAAAAGCATGCAAGCACATGGGCATTTAGTAGAAAAAAAAAACCTAACCTTTCCTTTCTGTATCTGAAATAATGGTCTTTGTTTGATCAAATCTCTTTGCCTGAGGCATGTTTACATATTTTGTTTGCTTAGTCTGTTACTTTCTGTATTTTTGTATGTGTTTGTGTCTATAGAGAGCTCGTTACAAGCGTACATACTGATGCAACACTGTGTTTTAGTCAACGCTCTCCTCTGGGCACCAGACAAGTGACAGAGATTGATTGCCAATGACTGCCCTTCTGACAGCTTCTTACTGTACGCTCTTCCTCAAGAAATGAAGAAGCACTTTGTTTGTATTTGTAAGTGCAATTGGGCCTTTTAAACTAGACCATTCTACCTTTTGATTTCATGGGCTTTCATGGGGTAAAGCCAGACTGCAGTTATTTTACTAATCGTGCATAACTACCGGTCAAAAGTTTGGCATCAGCAAGATTTTTTTTTTTTTTAAAGAAAAATAATTTTTATTCAGCAAGAGCAACAGTGAAAATAAAGATATTTGTAATGGTACATAAGATTTCCATTTTAAATAAATACTGTTCTTTTGATCTTTCTATTCAACAAAGAATTCTAAAAATTGTGTTAAAATATGAAGCAGCTCAACTGTTTTTAACATTGATGATAAGAAATTTTGAGCAGCAAATCAGCATATTAGAATGATGATCACATTAATAAATTAGATTTTATATACACTATATTGCCAAAGTATTGGGACACCCCTCCAAATCATTGAATTCAGGTGTTCCAATCACTTCCTTGGCCACAGGTGTATAAAATCAAGCACCTAGGCATGCAGACGCTTCTACAAACATTTGTGAAAGAATGGGTCGCTCTCAGGAGCTCAGTGAACTCAAGCGTGGTACCGTGATAGGTGGACACCTGTGCAATAAGGCCATTTGTGAAATTTACTCGCTACTAAATATTCCACAGTCAACTGTTAGTGGTATTATAACAAAGTGGAAGCAATTGGGAACAACAGCAACTCAGCCACAAAGTGGAAGGCCACGTAAAATCACAGCTATAGTCAGCGCATGCTAAGGGTCACAGTGCGCAGAAGTCACCAACTTTCATTAGCTACGGAAAGTGTTCTCTGGAGTGACCAATCACACTTCTCTGTCTGGCAATCTGATGGACGAGTCTGGGTTTGGTGGTTGCCAGGAGAATGGTACTTGCCTGACTGCATTGTGCCAAGTGTAAAGTTTGGTGGAGGGGGGATTATGGTGTGGGGTTGTTTTTCAGGGGTTGGGCTTGGCCCCTTAGTTCCATTGAAAGGAACTCTTAATGCTTCAGCATACCAAGACATTTTGGACAATTTCATGCTCCTAACTTTGTGGGAACAGTTTGGGGATGGCTCCTTCCTGTTCCAACATGACTGCCACCAGTGCACAAAGCAAGGTCCATAAAGACATGGATGAATGAGTTTGGTGTGGAGGAACTTGACTGGCCTGCACAGAGTCCTGACCTCAACCCAATAGAACACCTTTGGGATGAATTAGAGCGGAGACTGTGCGAGCCAGGCCTTCTCGTCCAACATCAGTGCCTGACCTCACAAATGCACTTCTAGAAGAATGGTCAAAAATTCCCATAAACACACTCCTAAACCTTGTGGAAAGCCTTCCCAGAAGAGTTGAAGCTGTTATAACTGCAAAGAGTAGGCCAACTCCATACTAAACCCTACAGATTAAGAATGGGATGTCATTAAAGTTCATGTGCATGTAAAGGCAGGCATCACAAAACTTTTGGCAATATGGTGTATATTTGAATAGAAAACAGTTATTTTAAATGGTAATAATATTTCACAATATTACTGTTTTTACTGTACTATTGAGCAAATAAATGCAGCATTGGTGAGCATAAGAGACTTTTTCAATCTTGCTAGCCCCAAACTTTTGTACATTAGTGTATATCAATAAATAACCAGGCTTATTTTTCAAACAGCTACCGAATACTAAATCCTTCTAATGCTTGAAGCTAAGCCTGTCCGCCTGGGTTTGTCAAAGCAGGAACAGACCGCAAACTTTGATTAGACAGAAAGTTTGCGCAGAAGGTCCAGACCATCTGGCACGTAAACAAGGACAACCTGTGCAGTGTTATGCTTACTTAGATGATGGTGCATTACACTGAAATCTGTCTCTCCATTCATTTAGAGAACATGCGGCAGTAGAACGGGGTGAACTGTTATTCCCCATCCTTGTTTTCCAGAGTTCAATCAAAAAATATTATTTTTTTTTATTTTTTTGAAGGTCTGTGGCGCAGTCAATCTTCTTGTACTTTTTATTTCACAGTGTGCATGTGGAGAACATTTTGTTTGGGAACTCTCTAGAGAGCAGAAATCACCACATATCAGCATGGGAGAGCTGCACGAGAAGAGTTTACCTCACTTTGATGCAAACGCAGCAGTCATGTCACCTGTCACCCATCAAGCAGACAGGAAAATCCTGTGTTAAAACATTAATGCATCACTGTTGTTTATGTTTTGAGTTTGTATTTAGTTTCACACGTACTGAGTCCAGACAGCATTTACAGATTTGGTTCACATCATCTACACTCATTTGAGGACTATTTCTCTTACTACTTATTTATTTATTGAGGACTATTTATTTATGAGGACTCTACTGAGGACTATTTATCCATCCATCCATCCATCCATCCATCCATCCATCCATCCATCCATCCATCCATCCATCCATCCATCCATCCATCCATCCATCCATCCATCCATCCATCCATCCATCCATCCATCCATCCATCCATCCATCCATCCATCCATCCATCCATCCATCCATCCATCCATCCATCCATCCATCCATCCATCCATCCATCCATCCATCCATCCATCCATCCATCCATCCCAGGTGAATAGGGTTAAAAATGAACTAATAGATGACCCATGATTGATTGATTGATCGATGAATCATGAATACATCCATACATCCATACATCCATCCATCCAAGAATCATGAATCCATCCATCCAAGAATCATGAATCATCCAGCCATCATGCAGTCATAACAAACAGTACATTTCATTGATCTATTATAACTTTTATGTTGTTTTGGTCGCTTGGCTGTTTCTTTATAAACATGCAGAAATTAAAGTTTTTCGTCAGGTGTGTGATGATCTTTTTTTAATATGAGGTCATTGCTGTCTTGCTGCCAGCCAATCACTGCATTGCTGATCATAGTTTTGAGTATCAATAAATCTGCCCTTTCCAATGAACGTGCAGTAATCTCAGACAGCTTAATCCAGATATTTAAATCAAATCCACAAATTCGTTTGAAGAACCAAATTAGCCAGAGATCAGTTATCATGATTAGAAGATCTGCATGGCATCTGTCAAATCATCTCAGATGTATTAAGCGAGGTATGAAGAACAGACCCCAGAACTCTGAACATGGGATAAAGCCAGATTTTTTATTTATTTATTTAATTTCATCTTTATTTATTTTTAGGACTGTAGATAACTGGAAAAATGATCAAATTAGTCACAATATTTAATAAAGAAAAATCTTGAGTTGCATTGGATGTGCGTTCAAATTATGCTAAAATCTGTGGAGGTTCCGGTTTTCTCCTGTTTTTCCTTTGCTGTGATGCAACTGGGAATAGTGATTTCCTCTGAGCGTGTTAAATGTTGCCATTTGTTGTTTCCTGCAGTTACATAAACCTAATCGTCTGCCATGTGTCGTCCCCATGTGAGAGTCTTATTGCGTGTTTTAATGCGTGTATTTGCGTTATAGCATCACAACCCGTAGATGTTCGACTCTGCAAGGGAACGTCTCCAAGTACCACGCAGCTGTGTCACATCCCGTGCCCTGTGGAGTGTGCACTGTCCCCGTGGGGTGCCTGGGGGCCCTGCACCTTTGAGAATTGCGATGAACGGGTTGTGAAAAAGGGTAAACATGGCTGAAACATTAATATATTCACCGAAAAAGATTTTAAGTGTCAAATACTGAGACACAATATTTTAGACACAAGATATTTTGCAGCAAATGTTTTGCTGAATACTGATCAGGACTCAGATAGAGCCAGAATACAATATATCTTCTTTTGATTTCACCATTATCTTAAATTATTGGTCTAGGATGCTGCATTGCAGCATATCTGCAGCAATTATGCAACACAAATGTCTCAATTTAGATTATAACCGTACATTCCCAAAGCACACAGATAAACATGAGTCTAACCACAAATGGTAGACCTCAATACAAGTAAATCTCACAAAAATCATATTAGATGAAGGTAACACTTTAGTTTGATGGTCTATTTTAGACATTATACTAACTACAAGTAACCTTGCAACTACATGCCAACTAACTGTTTAGAGTGTTAGTAGACTGTCTGTTTAATATCTGCTATCACTTTATTTTGATTCTGCAACTACATGTCGACTCATTCTACTAACCTGTACCCTAACCTTAACTTAACAGTCTACTAATACTATTCAAACGAGAGTTAGTTGACATGTAGTAGCAAAGTCACTTGTAGTTAGTAGAATGTCTGAAGTGCACCATTGAAAAGTGTAACCTAGATGAGTCACTTTGGCTGAAAAACAAAAAGCACATGTGGCTATTAAAGTTTTCCAGTTAATATTTCAGCCAAAACCAATCAACCAAAAAATTAAATAATAGCATATATGAAGAAAGTTAAGCCCTATTATAAGGCCTGTTTTTTAATATTATATTTTTATTTTAAAGTCTAAGTTTAACTAACGGAGCCATTTTTAATGCCATAAAAAAAAAAATATATTTTTATGACAAGCATATTTGCCCCAAATTTTCTTATATATTATATGTATCTATCATGTATTTATAGTAGAAAAAACTGATTAGTTTTTTTAAAATGTAGAAGTAGTTATTAAATCAAATACTTTGTGCTTTTAATATATTCTTTTTTTGTATTGAATTTTTATTGCTTTATGGCAATGACAATGTGGAGTGTCCTTAACTGAAATAAAAATGTCATAATGTAGAAAAAGTAATTTTCCTTTTAAATTGGGATTGAACCACACAAAAAAATCTAATAAAGATCACACATCCACTAAAAATCACCTTAGGGATGAGTTGGTTCAAATTAACTTGGGAAAATGTATCAGAAAAAATATATATATTAGATACAACTTAGTTTGATATTTTGTCCTAATTCAATGACATTTTAAAGGAGGCAGTTAATTGACTTTTTCCATCATGTTTATTTGCAGGTTTCAAGTTCAGACGACGTACAATCACTAATGACCCTACGGGTGGCGAGGGGAACTGTCCTCACCTGGTGGAGGCAATCCCGTGCGATGATCCCAGCTGTTTTAACTGGCAGCTGGTCAAGTTAGAGGAGTGTATCCCTGAAGAAGACATGGACTGCGGAGAGGGAACTCAAAATCCACAGGCCCGATGTGTCAACAGTGAAGGTATTAAACACTGTTGTCTTTTTTAAAACGTCAGGTTTACTAAATCACTAGTAGGATGAGATTACTTTCCTAAACAACATATGAGTTGATTATTAACACAGGATATCTGTCATGTGTAGATTCAAACGGGATTGGGATCTCTGTAGTAGTGATGTTCGATTCTTGAACAAATCATTCTTTTAAGCCGGTAACCGGTTGAGGTGGTTCAAGGAATCGAACTGAATTGAACTTTAGTTCTGGGTTGATGATGCAAGATACAGAAGCTCCTTGTGCAGCAGCGAATGAGCCAATAATCCGTCACTCAGATCTTAAAATATTCCCAGATAGATTTATAATACATTATAACCTGACAGGAGCACATATGCTAACTAAACAGTTTTAGCTATAAAGTGACGTTTATACTTATAACTTCATGAAACATGCTCCGATCGTTGAAAATGGCACATACAGCAGACTCTCACGATTAAAAAGAGACCAAAGTCACCATAATCCGTCACTCGGATCAGAAGTTATTCATCATGGAATTATAACATGACAGGAAACCACAAGCTAAAAAACAGGAGCTTTAAACTCCTCATGAAATCAAAATGGACCCTATTTACTTTGTTAGCACACATTACAGGTCTTTGGGTGAACAATTAATCCGTGCAAGTTCATACACAGAAAAAATTAGTTTGACGTGGTAATCTTTAATCAAAATCTGAAAAGTAACTTCCGGTCTGGAATGGCGTTCCCTTTCCGATGACGTCAGTTTGACAGATTGGGTTTGAATATCCTCAACCACTCCCCTCCAACCGTTAGTCTGCTATGAGCGATAGATGGAGAGGAGGAGCACTAAAGTAAAACCCTGCCGTCTGTTCAATATTCCATTTCACTTGGAAATATGTCACAGCACTGAAGAAAGCTCACTTGCTACTTCCGCTTCACTAGGACTGTAAAGTGGCATTTAGGCTTTTAACTTCATGAAACATGCTCTGATCGTTGAAAACAGCACATCAGTACTTACAGTTGATGCTCTCGATTGAAATGA
The DNA here is from genome assembly GCA_018749465.1 of Paracanthobrama guichenoti. Classification (NCBI taxonomy): domain Eukaryota; kingdom Metazoa; phylum Chordata; class Actinopteri; order Cypriniformes; family Gobionidae; genus Paracanthobrama; species Paracanthobrama guichenoti. The sequence goes on from CM031958.1 coordinate 37,527,772, forward strand.
GTCCAAAATCAGCATAACCCATTGTGATGTTTGCGAGATATTACTCGCGGATGTTGTGTTGATCAATGCAGCTTTGAAAAATATGACATTTCATTTTTATAGCAGCTAGGTGGTGCCCACGGGCGGTACACTCCGGTTTGGATGAATAACTCCGCGCTCGTTAAGAGTTGATCAAAATGGATAGATGCAGAAAAACCTGAGAAAGCTGAGATTCTAAGCTTTAAAATTATACCTATTTTGTTATTATATAATATAAATAATATTGTAATAATATAATGTCTTTTATCAGCAGTTTCTTAGCATTAGATTGTCCAAATGTAGTAAAAATTATATTTTCTAAAAATATAAAAAGTGTTCTAACAAATGATACATACTTTTTGACTCTCCTTGCTATAGTTTTGAGTTTTGAGTCTTTGAATTTGTGTAACTCAAAAAACAACAGTTTTATAAATGTCAAGGATTGAACAAAAAGGCTACCTTTGTTCCAAATGCTGTAACTTTTGATTAATTTATATCACCACAAAATGATATCCAGATGCAGAACACATATAGGGGAACATCACCAACAAAGATGCTCATGCTACCTCATTTCCTTCCTGAGTTATTGCATGTCAAATAAGAAATATTTGTAAAATTATAAAACGAAATATAAAAATAAATGTTTAAAAATAAAATAAAGTCTTTTATTAGCAGTTTCTCAGCTTTAGATTGTCCAAATATAATACAATTTATATTTTTTTTAAATATACATTTTGCTATCAATTGATACCTACCATTTGACTCTCCTTGCTATAGTTTTGGAGTTGTGAGTCTTTAAAGTTGTGTATGTCACTCAGACAAAAAAAAAAAAAAAAAAAAACTCTAAAAATACTAACTAAAAATAATGGCTTAAGGGGTTACAGGTAATAATGTTGTAAATAATGTTCAGTTTCTCGACAGACTGATCGTTTTGCTTCGTAAGACCTCAATGAATCGTCTGGAGCCACTGGTATTAATTTAGTTTTGCTTGTATATGTACATGACTCTCAACGTGACGGTGGTCATTGACTTGCATTATATAAATCACCAAGTACTACGGTTTCAGCTAAAAATCTTCTATATAGTTCTACTGACGAAAAAAGACACCTACATCTTTGACAGTCTGAGGTTGAGTAAATTAACAGCAAATTTTCATTTTTGGGTAAATTATCCCTTTATGAAAACTGCAACTGGAGCACATGTTCTTATTGCAAAAATGCAAAAATAATCTCTTGTGTGAAGCTTGCCAGGTGATTATACTGCCAGTAGATTCCCACTTGTGTTCAGGCAGCTTCTGTGGCAGAAATCAAAAGTAGGATTGATTTTGAATCCGGTAATTAGCCTCTGGGAATTCAAGCTCTATCCTGGAGGAGGGAATCCGCATCTAGTCTTTCAGCTGGCATGACCGGAACGTTTCCCTTCTCAGCTGGAGCTATTTACAGGGTTAATGCTGCAGAGAGCAGAGGAGTGTAAACATGATGCTAATGGTGATCGTGTGCTCCTCCAGCTCAGCTGCTCAATAAAGACAATCTCATGTGGCTGGAGAGACACTTGTATATTTGACCGGCTAAAGACTTGCACTTGCTCATAAATTGTATTTCAGTTCAACAACAGCATGTTGAGGAGGTTCCCTTATCAGTGTTTCCTACACCACTATTTACGATTATACACCATTCAAAGATTTGGCGTAGGTTTGGTAAGATTTTTACAGCAATATAAAACATTTAACATAGCTCTGTTCTCTAACTAAGCTCATGCTCCACTCGTCACCATGACTCTTCTAAACTAACATTAAACACTACTAAATCTCCACCTTAATATTAATCTTGCACAAAAAAACATTATATAATCGTATATATATGATCATCATAATTTTAGCATTTTCTCCCGAATGACACACATCAACCCAAGCGAGAGTAAGAGCGTGCCCATCAACAAGCTTCGTTTGGACCGAAGCCTTCGGCAGCACTGGCATTTTGTTTTTAGACCGCGAAATCAACAACGTCTCTAAATAAGTGTATTTTTGGTTGTGAGGGAAAGTTAACCTTGTTCAACTTTCCAAATAACCCAGCGTTAAGGAAACTATGGATGCATTTTTTTTTTCTCAAGCAGCAACGGAGTTCTGCAAGTGTGTTTGTTTTTTTTCCCGGTCACATGTCGAAAACCACTGGCATATAGTATAGTGAATCGAAAATTATCCAGGGATAAAGTCATGATGGTGTGTGTGTGTGTGTGTGTGTGTGTGCTCGTGACTCCGCCCACTGCATGTGTTTGGCTGTTTTCGGAAAGAATCAGTACAGCGTATCTGTCTTTTATAAATCTGATCAAACTAAAGACTCTTCTGAGATATGAAGGACGCATTACTACTCTATAGGTACTCAAGATTAACATGAGACTGGCAGAAAGTGTGTGTGTTATGTACCCTTTAATGGATCGGTTGAACCAACTGGCGAATCAGTTTGAATCAATCTCAAGAGTTTGAATTGGTCAGACGACTCACTCCTCTGATCATTGAATCGGAGGTTATTGTGTCTGATCCAAAATAAGCCTGGAACCAATGCTGTACTTTTTCAAAGTAATTTAAAAATGGTACTTTGTAAGATTAATGAAATTGAATCAGTCCTATTACTTACTAGTTGTTCACCTGACAGCAGGACGTTAAAGGTTAAGTGTGTAATTTCTACACCACAAGAGACTCCAATGAAGTTTGAAGTTTTTTACAATTCCCTGTCTGCCATTGGTTGGGTAAACAGATGGACTCACACCATTGGTTGTGCTAGTGTTGCTGTGTTTCATTTGGGGGAAAATCATGTTTGATGGTCAGTTTTCATGTCTAAATTTGTCTGACGTCTTAACAAAACATCTTAGCAGTTTTTTGTGGCCAAGACCTGTCTGTCTGATATGTAAAATTACCAGTTACAGCGTGATTTTGTTTTTAGTGCCATTTTGAGAAATAGACGTAACTCAACATGTTCAGTGTCTTTCAAATAATTAATGTTTCTAGCCTGGCAAGATTTGTCTAATCCATTCATTCTTCTTCTAAATTGCTCATAGCAACCTGATGGTTTGCAAATCTTTTGTTTCTTTGTTTTCAGACTTGTCTATAAAATATCTGAGGACCATAACAGATGTTTGAAGTTAATAACAGTGGACGCTTACAGTAATTGCAGATGGAATTTCATGGAAATATTTGCAATTCTACCACATTAAAGGGACTGTTCACCCAAAAATGAAAATGTACTCATTACTGATGATTATGTGAACACAAAAGAAGATATTTTAAAGAATGTTGCAGTTGATGGTAGCCATTGACTTCCATAGTATTATTTCCTACTATGGAAGTCAATGGGTAACGTCAACTGTCTGGTTACCAATATTCTTTAAAATGTCGTCATTTGTGTTCAACAGAAGAAAGAAACTCATACAGGTTTGGATCAACTTGAGGGTGAGTAAGTGATGACAAATTTTTTACTTTGGGGTGAACTATCCCTTTAAGGCTCAGTATGTTTATTGAGCAAATGCTGGAGAGTCTGAAAAAAGACAAACCATCACAGACTCTACAAGGAAACATCTGTTGTTTTCAAGAAATCCTACTGTCACGTGACCAATGTCATTCAGAATCTGCTGTGTGATATGAAGTCTATGAAATAATAATAACGTGCAATAATGTTCTCTAGCATCTGCCGTGTGAGCGATCGAAAGCCCCCTGTCTCGCCATAACCTTCTTGCTGTAGCCGCATGCTGTGGCAGATTGATTCCATCATGCACTGATTAAAATTGATCTGCTAGTTGTTGGGGGTTTTTTTACAGGCAGACTTGGCATCTGCTTCACTCCCGACAGTCGGAGAGTGACGCGTACAATATTGCTTCACAAACGGCCCCGGTTGTGACACAGATCGATGTAAATACTATATCGCTATTTGCTACAAGGAAAGCTTGGTGTGTCCCTGCTTTTGATAGAAATATTTATTGGGTGTTTGTGGTTCAGTGCTCAAGCAGAGAGTGTTTTTTTTTTTCTCTCCCCACCGTGTCACTAAGCTAAAGCCAAAACCAAGCTGATACTCATCATATTTGGCTCAGAGTAAAAGATATGATAAGAACCCTTGAGAGAGCCTGTGCGTGGTAATGAATGCTGCCAAACACGAACACGCTGACAATTGCACATGTTTTGTTTTTGCCTGTCCCTCAGAACCATCTGTATGATCGCGTTCTACTGTTTTTAGGATGGTTTTTAAAACAGGACAACAGATTGTTTTAGAAAAAGCATTCAAAGCTTGTCTGGGTAAATCATATTTTATATTAAAAAAACGTTGCCTAATTTTATGTCAATTAACATATTTTGCCTTGTGACATTTATTTTCATGACAGTTAAGTACATTTTACGCCCAATTCTTCATTACCATAATGCACCTAGATTTTTGTAACTCCCATTATTCTTAGTGGTGATTCTCATTGGCATTTTTTCTCACTTATTAACATTAGTTAATGCATTAACGAACATGAACAATAAGCAATACATTTCTTACAGTATTTATTCATCTTTGTTAAGTAATGTTACCTTATTGTAAAGCGTTACCGTTTTTATTGTATTATGTGTCAATATTATTAAATTATATCCTGCATTATATAAGTTATATTTTTAATATTGAATATATTTGTATTCATCTAATTAATGTTACGTTTAATATTTTAAAATCTATTTAATTTAATATTTATTATAATAATAAATTTTTGAACTTTAAAAATTCAACTTTTTAATAATAAATGTAATACATTTTTAAAAGGCTTAAAAATAGGCTTGATTTGCTTGATTTTCAGACATGTTACTTGAGCTTCTGCTGTCTGAAACCTACATGTGAGGTCAAATCCACTTAACACCAGATGTTAAGATAACATAAATTATGAATTTGTTAGTGGAAATTGTTCAAGACCCTGGGAAACTGTATTTATTTTTAAATACTGTTTAACAATTTTAACTTAAATTCAACTGTACACAGATGAAAATATTTTCATCAGCTTAACTTGAACAATTTGGCCTGGTTTTCAGATGCATCAGCGTATCAGTTTTACAGCATACACAGTAAAAATAATCAAACAAATGTTCATGAAGCCAATGTAATACCATAATGTCATAGATCTATTTCTGGATAATGATTTGCCAATACAAGATTGCAGTCATGCTAAAATCTACAATATAGTATCAGCTATTATGTTAAAAAAAAATGACCCGTTAATGTGCAAAGGTCAACTGTTAACTGTATCTTACGTATAAAGGCACTAGAAGAATGATGCTTAATGAATTGAAAATCCACGTTTATGACACCATGTGTTGTGTTTCAGGTACAGAGGTGGAGAAGGAGATGTGTGCGGATGCAGTCTACCCTGCGTCTGTGCCATGTATGGTTCCCTGCCCTAAAGACTGTGCTCTTAGTCTCTGGACTGAATGGTCCACCTGCTCCCAGACCTGCTCCAGCAAAACCGCCGAGGGCAAGCAGATGAGAACCAGAGCCATACTGGCTTACAATGCAGGAGAAGGTACAAAAGATATTACTTGGGTACTTGCATGTTTTCATTTCAGCAGTGCTAAACTCCAGGAATCGAAATACAAATATTAGGTTAAAAAAAAAAATCATCCATTGCATTATTGTTATTTATATTTTATGCATTGAATAACATTTAATATATATCATAAAATGAACAAACATGAACAGCTGGATTTTCATTAACTAACGTTAACAATGATGAACAAATACAGTAACAAATGAACTGCTCATGGTTAGTTCATGTTAGTTAATACATTAACTAAAGCTCCAGCATCATTTATTTGTGGATGCCATGTGATATTTTGTATCTAATACAATGACCTGCATACATTTTAAAGTGTGACTTAAGTGTCTAATTACAAACCCGATTCCAAAAAAGTTGGGACACTACAAATTGTGAATAAAATCAGAATGCAATGATGTGGAAGTTTCAGATTTCAATATTTTATTCAGAATACGACATAGATGACATATCAAATGTTTAAACTGAGAAAATGTATCATTTTAAGGGAAAAATAAGTTGATTTGAAGTTTCATGGCATCAACACATCTCAAAAAAGTTGGGACAAGGCCATGTTTCCCACTGTGTGGCATCCCCTCTTCTTTTTCTAACAGTCTGCAAACATCTGGGGACTGAGGAGACAAGTTGCTCAAGTTTAGGAATGGGAATGTTGTCCCATTCTTGTCTAATACAGGCTTCTAGTTGCTCGACTGTCTTAGGTCTTCTTTGTCGCATCTTCCTCTTTATGATGCTCCAAATGTTTTCTATGGGTGAAAGATCTGGACTGCAGGCTGGCCATTTCAGTCCCCGGATCCTTCTTCTACGCAGCCATGATGTTGTAATTGATGCAGTATGTGGTCTGGCATTGTCATGTTGGAAAATGCAAGGTCTTCCCTGAAAGAGACGACGTCTGGATGGGAGCATATGTTGTTCTAGAACTTGGATATACCTTTCAGCATTGTTGGTGCCTTTCCAGATGTGTAAGCTGCCCATGCCACACGCACTCATGCAACCCCATCCCATCAGAGATGCAGGCTTCTGAACGGAGCGCTGAGAACAACTTGGGTTGTCCTTGTCCTCTTTAGTCCGGATGACATGGCGTCCCAGTTTTCCAAAAATAATTTTGATTGGTCTGACCACAGAACAGTTTTCCACTTTGCCACAGTCCATTTTAAATGAGCCTTGGCCCAGAGAAAACGCCTGCGCTTCTGGATCATGTTTAGATATGGCTTCTTTTTTGACCTATAGAGTTTTAGCCGGCAACGGCGAATGGCACGGTGGATTGTGTTCACCGACAATGTTTTCTGGAAGTATTCCTGAGCCCATGTTGTGATCTCCATTACAGTAGCATTCCTGTATGTGATGCAGTGCCGTCTAAGGGCCCGAAGATCATGGGCATCCAGTATGGTTTTCCGGCCTTGACCCTTACGCACAGAGATTGTTCCAGATTCTCTGAATCTTTGGATGATATTATGCACTGTAGATGATGATAACTTCAAACTCTTTGCAGTTTTTCTCTGAGAAACTCCTTTCTGATATTGCTCCAGTATTTTTGGCCGCAGCATTGGGGGAATTGGTGATCCTCTGCCCATCTTGACTTCTGAGAGACACTGCCACTCTGAGAGGCTCTTTTTATACCCAATCATGTTGCCAATTGACCTAATAAGTTGCAAATTGGTCCTCCAGCCGTTCCTTATATGTACATTTAACTTTTCCGGCCTCTTATTGCTACCTGTCCCAACTTTTTTGGAATGTGTAGCTCTCATGAAATCCAAAATGAGCCAATATTTGGCATGACATTTCAAAATGTCTCACTTTCAACATTTGATATGTTATCTATGTTCTATTGTGAATAAAATATAGTTTATAAGATTTGTAAATTATTGCATTCCTTTTTTATTCGCAATTTCTACAGTGTCGCAACTTTTTTGGAATGGGTTTGTACTTTTCTAGGCCACTAAGAAAAGTAACAAGCTGACATGCAAAAAACGTGTGATTTTTCTATGGTCTGTAGTGCATAAGATTAGCCTTAACAAAGCTGACAGGAAACTGTCAAGGGAAGACTCACACAAGGACAGAATTTCTCAAGCTAAACCCGTCTGAGATTCTGATGGATGACTCCTCGCTCTCGCAGCGATGTGACATCACAGAGAGTCAGTGTTCCAAAACTCTTAAATCCACTTTATCTGTTCCAGCAAGGTTTAGTGTCAGTTTACATGAGTGAGCTACTGAGATAGATGCTGTTCAAGTCCAAGTCCAGTTTATTTCTGTAATCTGATGCATTTCAGAATAAAATTCAACAAATCTGATTAACCATAAGGAATTAAGCAGGTGTTATATGCCAGAAGGGAGGGGTTAAAAATCGAGGGTCTGATTATTTGATTTCATGTTTTTAACCCTGTAAAATCTGACATGAAATTATGGAAGCTTGTTTCCTCCACGGAATAAAAAATGTAAAAGATAATTGCGACTTTTTATCTCACAATTGCGAGTTCACATCTCTTTATAACTCACAATTCCAGCTTTTTTCCACCATTGCGAGTTTATAATCGTACAATTCTGACTATAACAGTCAATTACGACTATATTATGCAATTCTGACTTTATATTAAAAAAAAGTCATAATTGTGAGAATTGTTTTGTGTATTCTGTGGCGGAAACTTTTTTTTTTTTTTTTTTTTTTTTTAGATAAAAACATTGGATTTGTATTTTTGTTGAGTGTCATATTTGATACACCAGGCTTTTATAGCTCATTTTATAGCTCAATTTAGGGGACACCTAAATTTCATCTATATTACCGATCTGCCTGCATTGACACTATATGATACTTGAAATTAGCTGGATAACATCACCGTTTCACCAGAGCGGCTGTACAAATTCTGTTGCATTATTTTCCTGTTAACAATGTGAAGCTGCTTTGAAACAATTGGACTTGTTAAAAGCGCAATATAAATAAAGGTGATTTGACTTGATTTTATAGCTAATATAGTGAGAATATGAAGCTCATACTTGAGGAGTAATAACACCACTGTTTTATTCAGAGGCCCAAACTGAGTAAAAATATGCAATTTGGTGCAGTTGCTAATATTTATATGGGAAAAACGAAGGTGTAATTCAATAGTTTGTAAGTCAATGAGATTTTTATAACAGTATAACAGATTACTTCAATGAAATACATATAAATATCAGTCGTCACTCTGTATCTGCCAATAATATCTAATAAGATGATATTAAATGCTTCGTTTTATGATCAAAGCTCTGTAGTTTTTACATATAATACAATGGAATTCAATGATGATTGAGAGATGAACAAATAAACATTCCTCAAAAGCCTGATGGATCATGTTTGATACTAACATTTTAACAGTTTTTTTGTTGGCCATTTAGAGGCCTTATATATTTGAGAATAGGGTTAAAAATGATGCATTTCTTCTGTTTTTCTCTCATTTGTCATTTCTGTATCATATACCTCTCAGAGAAGTCTATATGCAATTATTGCTGTGCTTTCTCTACAGTGACGTCAATGGTAGTGGCATGGATTACAGTTATGGAGGGTAACACGTCAAAGCACCTCGTGTTTTTTAGGGCCTGTAGAGTAGTTTCCTGTAGGAGTCATTTTAGATTTGTTTGCATGGTCTGAAGTAACCGCTAAGTCTAACTGCTGATTGTTTTACCATTACTCAAATATGTGTAATGTTAAAACATTTACTTTGTCCTAGTCGAGTAGTTCCTGAAATATTTACTCCCTTATCACTGATTCTCATGTCTAAAGATAAATACAAGGACGCTCATAACTTCTGCTTTATCTCAAGGTCTTACGAGGGTTCCAAAGTTTCCCGAACTCTATGGTACATTTTATTTCTTTTCATCTATAGTGTGCAGTGTGTAGATTTAGATGTGTTTTTGGAGCTAGAACATGTTCATGGAGTCTTATATTCACAGTTACATCCACAAAGAATATAAATGAAGTGAGATCTTCCACTTGAGTGAATTTGCTTTGAGCACCATTTTCCTCTAAAATAACTGCCTTTAGTTGAGCGATGGCCTTTGGGAGGCAGACAGATTTATCTGACGATGAGTATAATGCACCATGCTTCCTGTTCAAGACATCTGCTTGACATCTGACGTGAGATGCCAAATGCAGCAGTTCATGCAGCAAGACCTTATACATAATGCATGTCCTTGAGAGTCCATTTGTGCAGTCAGCATAATGATGAAACTCATACTGTAAACAGGAAAACATCTTATGAAACTGCTGTAGCACATTTCAAAAGGCCTAAAACAGACTTGACAGAAGTACATGAACGCAAGCTCTTATGCAACCTTAAGTACACTGTTGAGTTTTGAAATTTAGAGCATTCAGAATGCAATTCCTAGTATCACATTTTCAGTGTTGCTACACTATTGCGAACATTAGTGTAAACTGCTTTGTTTTATGGCCAGTTTTTTTAGGTGAAAAACTGTCATGGTGGAACAACAGTTTGCTCTTAAGTTAGTGAGTAAGTTGACATTTTTCATGTTTTTATCTAGCTACTTCAGTAATTACATATCCGGTTTAAATGGATAGTTCACCCAGAAATGAAAATTCTGTCATCATTTACTCACCCTTTGTTGTTCCAAACCTGTATGAGTTTCTTTCTTCTGCTGAACACAAAAGAAGATATTTCAAAGAATGTTGGTAACCAGACAGTTGACGGTAGTCATTGACGGTAGTCATTGACATTGAGGCATTTGAAGCAGTGCTGTGGGGTGGACAAAATTCCTTTTATAATTTTATTTATTTTATTTTATACGAGCCATTCAAATACATCTCAACTCCTATTTCATTTGAGACATGGGTCCCTATTTTAACGATCTGAGCGCATGGTCTGAAGCGCATAGCGCAGGTGCACTTAGGGCGTGTCCGAATCCACTTTTGCTAGTTTAACGACGGGAAAAATGGTCGGTGCGCCAGGCGCATGGTTGTACCTAGTCTCTTAATGAGTAATGGGTGTGTTTTAGGCATAACGTGCAATAAACCACTCCCATTCCCTTTTTTAAAGCCATATGCGCCTGCATCATGGCGGATTTGCTGTTTACATGGCGGAATTCACGAGTGGAAAGACTGAACGCTTCTCCAGAGAGGAATCCTTTTATTTTTAATATTTAAAAATGTCTGTGTGCTGCTGCCCTGTGTGTGTAATAAGCAGAATGTACGTGTGTTTTGTACCCGCATATAGGCGAATATCACTAACGTGCCCTTTAAATAACACAAAAAATACTGCGTTTTCTTAGTTTTCAGTTCTTCAAAATAGCAACAATGCGCCTGAACACACCTCGTTTTCAGACCAGCACGCCCATGGGTGAACAGATGGGCTCGAGTGCATTTGCTGTTTAAACAATGTGGTGCTGGATGTGAAAATGATAACTGCGTTTGGCTGAAACTATCAAAAAAGCAATCAGTACCATACTCTTAAAGGGATATTAATATTACGGTGCCATTCGCCGTTACTGGCTAAAACTCTATAGGTCAAAAAAGAAGCCATATCTAAACCATATCTATATTGTTAAACGTTTCACATCAACAGCCAGCAGTTTGTGCCATGCATATCCATTATTCTGCTTTCTGTGTTATAAAACCCCAAAAAAACTACATAATAGCACAAAAGACGGGGTCTTTGAGCGCATAATCGTTCGGGCAGTGCACACCGGTATACATTAATGAGATGTACCGGAATCCCACATATACACACTCAAATCAATGAATCAAATGTTTAAACATTTTTAACATTGATTCAAAATTATATCATTTTTTACCTTCTTTTCAAAATATTAGTCGTCAAATCCTAACTAGTGTTTTATTTCTGTTCTGTGTTTTCTTGTTGTTGTCGCATAAAAAGGCATATTATGTACCAGCATTACTGTATGTGTTTGCATACTTTGCGTTGTGTATGTGTCTGTCTTAAAACCTGATCACGAGGTGTCATTTCAGGAAATCAATTCATTAAAAACACCCACAGAAATAAACCAGTGAATGTGCTTTGATTGCAGAACATCTTCTGAAAGGCTCAACATCAAGATTCTGTGGAGGCGTTCGCAACACTGCATAGTCAAGCTTCATAGAGACACAAACGTCTTCCTGTGGGAAGACCACAAATATTAATTTGGCTTTTCACACTTCAGTTTGTTCATTCTTAACTATGGGTTTTTTTTGTGTGTTTTACACTGTTCATATTATATCCTGGGTTATAATTAATGGTAGTAGTCAGAAGGTTTCACGTTGTACATTTGTAAACCCTGGCTTACATTCTTATTTGCATATTTATGAGTTTAATATCATTGATTTAAGAGTTTACTTCAGACGCTCAACAGTTTTACTTTCTGCAGCTATACAGAGTGCATGAATATTTTATGAGCTAAGCACCTACTGTGTATGGGTGATTCTTCAGTCCATTAAAATTATGTATATATAATACCTTCCTAATATTGTGTTGGTCCCCCTTTTGCTGCCAAAAACAGCCCTGACCCGTCGAGGCATGGACTCCACTAGACCCCTGAAGGTGTGCTGTGGTATCTGGCACCAAGATGTTAGCAGCTTTAAATCCTGTAAGTTGCGAGGTGGGGTCTCCATGGATTGGAGTTGTTTGTTCAGCACATCCCACAGATGCTCGATTGGCTTGAGATCTGGGGAATTCGGAGGCCAAGTCAACACCTCAAACTCACTGTTGTGCTCCTCAAACCATTCCTGAACCATTTGTGCTTTGTGGCAGGAGCATTATCCTGCTGAAAGAGGTCACAGCCACCAGGGAATACCGTTTCCATGAAAGGGTGTACATGGTCTGCAACAATGCTTAGGTAGGTGGTATGTGTCAAAGTAACATGAATGGCTATTACCCAAGGTTTCCCAGCAGAACATTGCCCAAAGCACCTCTGCTGGCTTGCCTTCTTCCCATAGTGCATCCTGGTGCCATGTGTTCCCCAGGCAAGCGACACAACCCACGACACAACCCAGCGACCCACGACACAACCCAGCAACCCATGACAGAACCCAGCGACACAACTCGTCAGACCAGGCCACCTTCTTCCATTGCTCCGTGGTCCAGTTCTGGTCCAGTTCCAGTTCACGTGTCCACTGTTGGTGCTTTCGGCGGTGGACAGGGGTCATCATGGGCACCCTGACTGGTCTGCGCCTATGCAGCCCCATACGCAACAAACTGTGATCCACTGTGTATTCTGACACCTTTCTATGAGAACCAGCATTAACTTCTGGTTAAAGTTAATGGCTGCCCATGACCCTGTCACCGGTTCACCACTGTTCCTTCCTTGGAGCACTGATAGATACTGACCAATGCAGACCGGGAACACCCCACAAGAGCTGCAGTTTTGGAGATGCTCTGACCCAGTCGTCTAGCTATCACAATTTGGCCCTTGTCAAACTCGCTCAAATCCTTACACTTGCCCATTTTTCCTGCTTCTAACACATCAACTTTGAGGACAAAATGTTCACTTGCTGCCTAATATATCTAATATGTTTCGCCAGCAAAAGAGCGACCAACACAATAAAAGTGGTGGCCAAAATTATTAGAACACCGGACAGATCTGAAAATATTGACCTTTTCTGCCTCCAAAACATGATTTCATTTCTCCCAGATGCCAAGTGTTCTAACAGTTTTGGCCACCACTATAAATTGTAAAAAAAAATCAAAAAAATAATGCATTTGTCACAGATCCAACCATGTCCCTCACACCAGACTCAATCACTCCTCCCACACGGTCCCAATCACCCGAGTTCTGAAACACCTGTCACTAATCACCAACACCCTTAAATGTTGCCCTCAGCCTGCACTCACTGTCCGGTCTCGTCTCAGACAACCCGACTCCCACGCTTGTGGTTCCTATTCCGTCTTGCCTGTGTTCCAGTATTATCTCCGTGAACGCTTTCTTCCACCTGGACAACACCACCTGGATCTCCGCTACATTTAAGCCCTTTTCTGTCTCTCTTCAGTCCCTTCCGTGCCTCTTCAGTGGTTTGCTATTAATAAACATACCTGGATTCACTTTACGCCCGCGTCCGCCTGTTTATCATGACAGAAGACCGGACCCCTCAGCAGACCGAAGATATAACCGGCGAGCGGCAGCTCCAGCAGCCGCTCCAGAACGAAACCCATTATTCGACTTAATGCAAGCCTTCCACCATGTCCTGCAGAGTGCTTCTTCTACATCTGCCTCACCCAGTCCCATGGCTCGGCCAGCGCCCTTCGGTGGTAAGGCGGAAGAATGCAGCGGGTTTCTTTTGCAGTGTCAGTTATATTTCAAATTAATGCACGTCAGTTTGAGACCGAACGAGCCAAGATCGCTTTTATCATCTCTCTACTTTAACGGACGCGCGCTTCAGTGGGCGCGCTATCTGGGATTCCAACAGCCCTGTCACGCAATCACTAACTGTATTCGTAAGTCACTTCAAGGATGTGTTCGGTCACGCTTACTGACACAATCTCCACTAACGACCAACTTCTCAGTTTACGACAAGGCCACCAGTCCATCCAAGATTACTCTCTGCAGTTCCGCACCCCGCAGCTGGCGTCAGCGGCTGGAATGAGACGGCCCTACTGGCAGTCTACCGCCAGGGCTTGACCCCGGATCCGTGTTCACCTCTCCATCTATGATGACAGTTATGGTTTGGAAAGGTTTATTCAAAAATCCATCCTAATAGCACAAAACCTCTCCACCTGTTCTAGAGAAACCCCTGCATTACACGTTCCGTCTCCACCAAGGGCGCCAGATCCTCCAGCACCAGAACCTATGCAGCTGGACCACTACCGACTAACACCTGCAGAGAGGAGAGACGTATTTGCTTGCACCTATGTCTGTACTGTGGTGGTGAGGGTCATACCCGCATCCAGTGTCCGACCCGACCACCACGCCCAGGGGTGAGTACGATTCACACTATGCCGGTGATCCACAAGATGTCCCTAACGAAGGTTCTAGTCACTGTCAATGACCTCTCCGTTTCAGCCTCGGTGTTGATGGATTCTGGCTCGGGCGGGAATTTCATATCCACCAACCTACTTAACAGACTGAAAGCCCGCAAGACCCGCCTTGACCGTCCCTTCCGAGCCCATAACATCCTAGGAAAACCCCTGGGCCATGGATGCATTCGATGCACGTCTCCTCCCTATTCAGCTCCAAATCGGCTGGCTCCACCTAGAGGAACTTACTTTTCTGGTGCTGGAAGGAGCCACTACGGACATCGTCCTGGGGCGCCCGTGGATGTCCAAACATTCCCGATGATCTGCTGGGACTCAGGTGAAGTGTTAAAATGGAGCTCTTTCTGCTTAACAAACTGTCTTTCAACCATCGTCAGGAAGTCCCAACCCGCTGAGACCTCCGACAGAATCACTCAACTCCGCCGCTTCCACATCCATTGAGAGCCCACAGAATTCTTCGTCGCCTCCTGAGATCCCTGCCGAATACCGGGCGTTCCAGGACGTGTTTAGTAAACAACGGGCCACGGAACTTCCACCTCACCGGCCATGGGACTGTGCCATCGACCTGCTGCCTGGGGCCACCTTCCTCGGGACGAATCTACGCCCTGTCCATCCCGGA
Organism: Paracanthobrama guichenoti; assembly: GCA_018749465.1. NCBI lineage: Eukaryota > Metazoa > Chordata > Actinopteri > Cypriniformes > Gobionidae > Paracanthobrama > Paracanthobrama guichenoti. The sequence continues at coordinate 37,542,919 of CM031958.1, forward strand.
GCAACAGGCCATGGATGAATATATCAAGGAGGCTCTTCAACAAAAGTTCATTCGTCCATCTACTTCCCCTGCCGCTTCAAGCTTCTTCTTCGTGGGTAAGAAGGACGGAGGCTTGAGGCCCTGTATCGATTACCGACACCTGAACACGCTCACGGTCAAATTCCGGTATCCACTGCCCCTGGTCCCCGCGCTCTGGAGCAGCTGCGGGGGGCTCGCATTTTCACTAAACTAGATCTACGCAGCGCCTACAATCTAATCCGGATCAGAAGAGGAGATGAGTGGAAAACAGCGTTCATTACACCCTCAGGACACTACGAATACCTCGTCATGCCATTCGGTCTGGCAAATGCTCCTGCAGTATTCCAAGGTTTCATGAACGAGATCTTCAGAGAATTCCTCAACGTCTTCGTCATCGTGTACCTGGATGACATTCTTGTCTACTCAAAGAACATCATTGAACACCATCAACACGTCAAACAGGTCCTGACCAAGCTCCGCCAATACCACCTCTTCCTGAAGCTGGAGAAATGCGAGTTCCTCCGCAGCAGCATCCAGTTCCTCGGTTATATCATCACCCAGAGCGGCGTCAAGATGGACCAGGGAAGGTGAGCGCGATGCACGGAACTGGCCCAAACCCACCTCCATCAAGGAACTTCAACGCTTCTTAGGATTTGCCAACTTCTATCGCCGGTTTATAAGAAACTTCAGTATCATCAGCGCACCATTGACATCTCTTCTACGAAACGGGCCCAAGTCTCTGTCCTGGACACCAGAAGCCAACCAAGCTTTCCAGACCCTCAAGCATGCCTTCTGTACGGCTCCTACCCTCAGCCATCCGGATCCCCAGTTGCCCTTCGTCGTCGAGGTGGATGCATCTTGTACCGGGTAGGAGCCGTGCTGTCCCAGCGGCAGGGTGAGCCTCCCAAACTCCATCCATGTGCCTACTTTTCCAAAAAGTTGTCCCCGGCGGAGCGGAACTATGACATCGGAAACCGCGAGTTGCTGGCCATCAAGCTGGCCTTAGAAGAGTGGAGGCATTGGCTGGAGGGGGCAGTTCACCCATTCCAGGTGATAACAGACCATCAAAACCTGCAGTACCTACGGGAAGCACGAAGGCTAAACCCATGTCAAGCTCGTTGGGCACTCTTCTTTACCCGATTCAATTTCACAGTGACCTACAGACCAGGCGACAAGAACCAGAAGGCCGACGCTCTCTCTCGACAATTCTCCCCTGACCATGATCCACAACCTCCAGAACCCGTGCTCCTCCAGCCTTGATTGTGAGCCCCATCCAATGGGCCTGGACCATCAGATTGCAGAAGCAACTCGCGAGGAACCGGCTCCGCTGGGGCTCCTGAGGGCAGGTCTATGTACCATCTCGACTCCGTCTGCCCCTCTTGGAACAAGTCCACACCTCTCCGGGCTCTGGACATCCAGGCAGCCAGCGGACCCTCTCGCTCCTACGGGCCGCTACTGGTGGCCCAGAATGGACCGTGATGTCTCCCGCTACATCAAAGGCTGTTCCGTCTGTGCCACTTCCAAGACTCCACGCCACCTCCCAGAAGGCAAGCTACAGCCACTACCCATCCTCGCCGGCCCTGGTCCCACATTGCGGTGGATTTCTTGACGGATCTGCCTCCATCTGAAGGTCATACCTGCATCCTCGTGGTTGTTGACCGGTTCTCGAAGACCTGCAAATTGATCCTCTCAAAGGGTTGCCCACGGCTCTGGAAACGGCGGAGACCCTGTTCCACCAAGTCTTCCGTCACTTTGGCCTCCCGAAGACATCATTTCCGACCGGGGCCCCAGTTCATTTCAGGGTTTGGAAAGCCTTCTTCCGCCTTCTGGGAGTCTCCGTGAGTCTTAGTTCTGGTTACCATCCCCAGACCAACGGCCAGACGGAACGAAAGATCCAGGAAATCGGGAGATATCTGAGGTCCTATTGTAGCCACCAACAGAACACCTGGAACCGGTTCCTTCCGTGGGCAGAATACGCCCAAAACTCACTCCGGCAGGATTCCACACACCTCACACCTTTTCAGTGTCTGCTAGGTTTTCAGCCCCGTTGTTCCCTTGGTCAGGCGAGCCCACGGAAGTGCCATCGGTCCATCAATGGTTCCAGGAGAGCGAGAGGGTATGGAACTCAGCTCACGTCCATCTGCAAAGGGCAGTCCGTAGGCAGAAGACTCAAGCCGACCGCCGACGCCGCCAGGCACCTCAATACCATCCCGGCCAACTCGTTTGGTTGTCGACGAGGACATTCGCCACGGCTGCCCAGTCGCAAGCTGAGTCCCCGCTTTATAGGCCCTTTCAAGGTGGTGAGGCAGATTAATGAGGTCACATACCGGTTACAACTACCCTCACACTACAGAATTGCACCAACATTCCACGTTTCCCTTCTCAAGCCCTTCACTAAACCTCTTCTTCCTTCTTCCACAGAGTCTGGTGCTGAGGCCGTACCTCCTCCTCCTCCCATGGACCCGGCGGACCAGGACATCTACAAAGTTGCTTCTATCTTGGACTCTCGACGACGGGCCGGCACACTACAGTATCTAGTGGACTGGGAAGGGTTTGGCCCTGAAGAGCGTTCATGGGTCAACCGTGACGATATCCTAGACCCAGACCTTCTCACGGGAATTCCACGCCAACAATCCTCTCGTCCTGCACCCGAGGTCGAGGCCGCCCCGTCGTCGCCCGCCGCGGTCCTCCGGAGCTGCCCGTGGAGGGGGTACTGTCACAGATCCAACCATGTCCTCACACCAGACTCAATCACTCCTCCCACACGGTCCCAATCACCCGAGTTCTGAAACACCTGTCACTAATCACCAACACCCTTAAATGTTGCCCTCAGCCTGCACTCACTGTCCGGTCTCGTCTCAGACAACCCGACTCCCACGCTTGTGGTTCCTATTCCATCTTGCCTGTGTTCCAGTATTATCTCCGTGATCGCTTTCTTCCACCTGGACAACACCACCTGGATCTCCGCTACATTTAAGCCCTTTTCTGTCTCTCTTCAGTCCCTTCCGTGCCTCTTCAGTGGTTTGCTATTAATAAACATACCTGGATTCACTTACGTCCACGTCCGCCTGTTTATCATGACAGCATTCTAATTAAAAGATTAATTAGAATTATAGAGATTATAGTAGCTTTAAAATTTTGTTTTCTAATTATTTTTTCTTGCTTTTTAAAAGTTAAATTTGCCAAAATGTTTTCATCTCTTCGTACATCTCTTCAATACATTCAATCCATACTTTCAATCCATGAGCTTTTAATTCATTTTATTTATTTGCCTTTATGGTCTCAGAAAACAAACACATTTTTTCAAAGTATTTTGTATTTGGTTATGATGAAAATGAGACAGTGGAACTTTTTGTGACATGAAAAATCACGAAATCTGTCAGCAGCTTTTTTTAGGTGTCATTACAAAACCGCTCAAAGTATAGTTTAGAAACACTGTTTAAACAAATTGAACGTTATCGATGGCTAGCTAGTTTTGCGGTGTTAGAAAGTTCAAAGCATTCCTACTGTCACTTTTTCTCCAAAAATGTGAGATGTCGTTACAATCACAGACAATCTTATATGATACCACATTATTCTTGAAAGCTCATCAAAGCCACGATCAGATCTTTATTCCAGGACATGTGATAAATGTTTTAACACAGATCATTTGAACAATAATGATTTTTCAAGGTGTCAAAAGTGCCTTGAACTGAAGAGTTACTCGTATACCTTTTGCCATCTCAATATAGGGTTCAGGATGATAAGAAACATTGCACAAATTTGCGTAGGGTTGCAAACAAGCAGAGCCGATGATCAGGTGCATGAGATCTATTAACAACACCGGCGCAGTGTGCTTTTTTTGGGTGTTAAATATTGCTGCAAATACCAGTAAATTTGACTAGCGCAAACCATAGTAAATCACGTTGCATGATTCATTTAAATACTGCGTCTGAAAGGGAAACTCCTGAAAATGCATAATGTCCATGTCTTTTCAGTGCTAATTTCTCACTGCATGTGTTTAGTAAATCCTGATAGTAGTTTTTTAATGGCAAAAGAGGGTTTGCGCTAGTGCAGTAAATCTGGCCCGTATTGTGAAAAGCCCCATTATTACCCTTACCCAATTGAAACAATAATTACCTATGTAATGGATCTGACAGTCAGAGCCAATAACTTTAATACTGTGCGTGTTATAAAGTTAAAGCAGGCAGACGTATGCATTCACTTCCTCTCTTAACACTCTTGCTTTGATTCACAGGCCCACTGGGCTGCTCTGTCATCTGCAAACCTGTAAATGTCAGCAATTATTTAGACGCACCGTGCAGCACTCCGCCGGCTGCATCGACTTTCTGCCACTTGTGAGGAATTAGGAGGCTGCAATTATGTGGAGTGTTTCATCTAAATCAATTTAGAACAAGTTAAAGCGACTGACGATGTCGCTGTTATGTTGAGATTTGAGAAAATTAACACTTGACCGGTCTCGCTCCAAAGGACGCAAGATAGAAGAAAAAGACAAGGAAGAAAGGAAGTCTTCATTAGCTTTTGCTGTAATACAATAGTCTATGCAGAAGTTTTTAACAGGTACACTATTGTTCACAGTTTTGGGTCAAAAAGCATGTTGAAGTGCACTACTATAAAAACCGCATGCCTTAACAGTGGGCGGAAATGCAGCATGATTGTATATTGAATAGTTTGTAAATTAAATCTGCAAGGTGAATATGGATTATTGAATTTTTAATAGTGAAATTGTCTGAAATGTTTCATTTGAAATGCTCAGCTTCAATTTACAGTCATGTTTGAATGTTCACTCCCAAAAATAAAAGCTTTTTTTTTATTAGTGCAATTCAACATGCCTTTTTCTTTCAGTCATGTGTCATTAATTCACTTCCATGGAGTCAGTAAGATTTTCTAAATGTATTAATACTTTTATTCATCAAAGATGCAGTAACGCAATTTAAATTTATAATACCATTTATAATATTACAAAAGATTTCTATTTTAAATAAATGCTTTTTAAACTTTCCTTTCATCAATAAATCCTGAAAAGAAAACCTATGATTTCCACAAAAATATGAAGCAGCACAAGTGTTTTCAACATTAATAATAATCATAAATGTTTCTTGAGCAGCAAATCATGATTTCTGAAGGATCATGTGACTCTGAAGGCTGGAGTAATGATGCTGAAAATTCAGCTTTGATCACAGGAATAAATTATATTTGAAAATATATAGAAAACAGTTATTTTAAATTGTAATAATATTTCTCAATATTGCTATTTTAACTATATTTTTGATCAAATAAATGCTGTTTTGATGAGCATACGATACATCTTCAAAAACATAAAAAAACAGAAGGATAGTGTATTTCTGGTTGTTTCTTTATTATTTTCAATGGACTTCACTTTCATTTTACCGTAGCTGAAGTCTTCTCCTGAGTTGACTTGCTGCTTCGATGCTTCTAGTGTGGAGAACCTCAAGCTGTCGTGGCGTGACATGACGGCGGACACGTCTAGTGTAGACACGTGTCAGACCTAATGCATGTCTTCACGCTCTTGCAGGAGGTTCCAGCTGTCCGAACACCAGTGCCCTACAGGAGGTGCGGAACTGTAATGAGCATCCTTGCATCGTGTATCACTGGCAGACGGGCCCCTGGGGACAGTGCGTGGAGGACGCCACCACATCCACCCTCAATACCTCCTCCAGCACTGACAAATCCACCTGCACCATGGGCGTGCAAACACGCAAGGTCATTTGCGTAAAAGTCAATGTGGGACAGGTGCCACCCAAAAAGTAAGGTTTTAAAAAGGTCATTTTTTCCCTCCTCTGAATGTTTTGACATGTTTACATGACAATGCTCACAGTTGTGGATTTGCTGTTGGGTCCAGTATAGTTGTACCATCCTTCAACAACTTCCTTTTTGCAAAGTTTGTGTCATAATTGACGGGTTAAGTTTCAGAACAGTGAATAGCTGTTGATATGTAAAAATGGGCAGTCATATATTAATGTGCTCATAATGGCAGAGCATCTTTTTAAGATTTTTAATCAAAAATATTTTTGATTAACATTTTATATACACTATATTGCCAAAAGTATTAGGACACCCCTCCAAATCATTGAATTCAGGTGTTCCAATCACCTCCTTGGCCACAGGTGTATAAAATCAAGCACCTAGGCATGCAGACGCTTCTACAAACATTTGTGAAAGAATGGGTCGCTCTCAGGAGCTCAGTGAACTCAAGCGTGGTACCGTGATAGGTGGACACCTGTGCAATAATTCGTGAAATTTCCTCACTACTAAATATTCCACAGTCAACTGTTAGTGGTATTATAACAAAGTGGAAGCAATTGGGAACAACAGCAACTCAGCCACAAAGTGGAAGGCCACGTAAAATCACACAGCGGGGTCAGCGCATGCTGAGGTGCACAGTGCGCAGAAGTCGCATAGTCAGTAGCTACAGACCTCCAAACTTCATGGAATGGGTTTCCATGGCCAAGCAGCTGCATCCAAGCCTTACATCACCAAGTGCAATGCAAAGCATCAGATGCACAAACTGCAATGCACTGTGTATGTATATATATATATATATATATATATATATATATATATATATATATATATATATATATATATATATAATGTTGCATATATTATATAGTAATATATATAAATATATATTATGTTGCAATATGCAATATGGACATCTGTTATTATGGTAACACCCACAATAAGGTATCATCAGTAGTAGTATTAAAATCAAAAGTTGTATTTGTTACCATTAATTAATGCACTGTGAACTAACATGAACAAACAATGAAAAGCTGGATTTTTATTAACTAACGTTAACTATACAAAGATTATACGGTAAAAAAATGTATTGCTCATACATACATAACTAATGTTAACAAATGAAACCTTATTGTAAAGTGTTACTGTTATTATGATGTAAGCACATATGGAGTGGGTCTTACCTCGAGTTAGTGGTGATGGAGAATTGTTCAGAAGAAGATGGGTTGCTTGTGTTTGAGTGGCAGATTGTAATTGCTCTACAGATGTCTGCATGCTCACAAACCCTATCATTCCACTGCAGGCAAACGAGGCTGCGGAAAGCTGAATAAACACAGAGTCACAAACAGGCTAATTAGCACAGTCATTTTCAGACTGCCTAATTTCCTATTGATGATAATAGCAGTAATTAAGAGGGCTTGATTCTTTAATGCAATTTAATCACTTCTAGATGAGGGGCCTCTTGAGGCTTAGCACAAACAAACCCCCTAAAAATACATTATTGATCCACTTAGACAATGTCCTCCTGACAGTCCTTTGTGGAAACAATAGCACTGGGTTTTTGGCAAAGGCAAAATGTGGCTTCAAGATTCAAGAGTTTTATTAGGGGCTTAGGCCCTATTATACAGCATTTTCCACTAGCTTTTCCCACTTCAAGGAGTAGACCGTGTTTAAGTCTAGACTGCATAGTCTGAAAAGTGCAATGTGATGTAGTGTTGATTTTTCAGGATTGTAAAAAAAAAAAAAAAAAACTAGAAAAAACTAATGTTCAGAATGGGTTAGAGATTGCATTTGTTCTCCATATATGTTAGGGTTAGGCTTCTGTAATGTGATGTATTTCTAAACTCATTGAATTGTGAAAAATGGGCGTCATATATCAGATGGTAGTAATGTGGTTGGATCTGGAGTTGAAAAAGTAAAAGAGTCAGATGTGGAGTTGCTACATTTTAATGAAAGATTATGATGACAAGCATTGCTATTTGTTGGAATAGTGTGCAGTGTAATGAGGAATTATAATGAAATGTGCAAAACAATCGACTTCATTTATATGTAGTTGTCAATGCCAAAACATTGTTATGTCTGTGGCTTTAGAGGCATTTGATGTGACCCATATCAAAATCAAAATTCACATCCTCACTCAGACCTGCATTTCATTTTGAATATCTCAGCTTGTCTATACTCATTTTGTGCCCAGGTCTGGGGCAGGAAGAGCTTACACAGCTTTTCCTTGCCTGAGCCACTTTGTGCCACTCACAATGTCAGACTGAGAGAAAACTCACAATCACACAGACAGCGATGTTAAAGCTCAGGCCCGGACCTCGCAGAAACTGACAACTGCTACTGCAGTTCAAGTTTCATCTCTTGCTCTGACAGTGTTAGTTGTTTTTTAGGCTTTTTTATGATACTTATCTAGACAAAATCATCAAGAGTTAGCTGGAAACAAACACTGTGTCACGACTGAGAGGGTACAAGGAGGAGGAGACTTCATAACACTCAATTATTGGTGCATAGTTTAGCTTTCACACACTATTTTAGACTTGATATTTTAGCAGCAGCAAGATGAGATGTTGCATGTTTATCAAAGCACATTTCATTTGGACCTGTGAAGCCCGACAATGAGCCAGTGATGTTATTGTTGTAACCAGGGCTTGACATTAAAATCCTCATGAAATCAAAATGGACACTATTTACTTTGTTAGCACATATTAAAGGTCTTAGGGTGAACAATTAATCCATGCAAGTTAATACACAGAAAAAAATGGTTTGTCTTTATTCAAAATCTAAAAAGTAACTTCCGGTCTGGAAACAGTGTTCCTTCTCAGATGATGTCAGTTTGACGGTTTGGGTTTGAAAATGCGTAACCACTCCCCTCCAGCCGTTAGTCTGCTATGAGCCGAGAGATGGAGAGGAGGAGCGCTGAAGTGAAACCCTGCCCTCCATTCAATATTCAGTTTCACTTGGAAATACGTCACAGCACTGAAGAAAACTCACTTGATACTTCCGGTTCACTGGGACTTTAACACTCTCCAAATGTGGGTGTATTTCAGTAGTGGCGTGTAACAGTCACTCCTACAAGCCACTTTGGCGGGTAGACTTTTATATATAATATATACATTTTTCAGTTGTAGTCTTTTAAAAAGGCATCTGAAATAATAAACTAAATGCAATGTAGTGTTGTCAAAAATAAAAAAAATTTTTATACATATCGATACTGAAATATCTGACATCTTCCAGTATTCATTTTCTGCAGAATAGATAAACGATACCAGCTGCTCTTTCTCTCTCTCTCTCTCTCTCTCTCTCATCTCTCCGACAGTGAGTTACACACAAACCCACCTCCTCTCACTCACTTGTTTCATTTGCTCCGGATGAATTATGTTGGTGTTACAGGGCTTGAATTTCAGGGTGGGATTGCGCATAATTTTACTCCTTCCCACGGATTTTGTGCTCACAGAAACCCAGAGTACACGCTCATAAAGCCACCTCTCAGTAGTAAATTTAGTTATTTTTCACTGCTTATTGCACTTAAACAGTAAAATACACACAATAATACACAATAATGTCAAAATGCTGGTCAAAATGCTCTGGTGAGTATTCATGTAAACACAGTCAGTTCTGTTTTAAGTTAACATAAGCAGTTGAAAAAGAAAACACGTGTAACAGTAAAATAGATCCGTGTGTCAGGTCTTAAAGTGGCAGCAGCCTAATATACCTGCTTCCAAATCAATGGATTCAGGTGTTCCAATCACCTCCATGGCCACAGGTGTATAAAATCAAGCACCTAGGCATGCAGACGCTTCTACAAACATTTGTGAAGGAATGGGTCACTCTCAGGAGCTCAGTAAATTCAAGCGTGGTACCGTGATAGGTGGACACCTGTGCAATAAGTCCATTCGTGAAATTTACTTGCTACTAAATATTCCATGCTCAACTGTTAGTGGTATTATATCAAAGTGGAAGCAATTGGGATCAACAGCAACTCAGCCACGAAATGGTAGGCCACATAAAATCACAGAGCGGGGTCAGCGCATGCTGAGGTGCACAGTGCGCAGAAGTCACCAACTTTCTGCAGTCAATAGCTACAGACCTCCAAACTCTGTGTGAACTTCAGATTAGCTCAAGAACAGTGAGTAGAGAGCTCCATGGAATGGGTTTCCATGGCCGCTTCAGCTGCATCCAACCCTTACAGTGGAGACGTGTTCTCTGGAGTGACGAATCACGCTTCTCTGTCTGGCAATCTGATGGACGAGTCTGGGTTTGGCGGTTGCCAGGAGAACGGTACTTGCCTGACTGCATTGTGCCAAGTATAAAGATTGGTGGAGGGGGTTATTATGGTGTGGGGTTGTTTTTCAGGGGTTGGGCTTGGCCCCTTAGTTCCAGTGAAAGGAACTCTTAATGCTTCAGCATGCAAGACATTTTGGACAATTTTATGCTCCCAACTTTGTGGGAACAGTTTAGGGATGGCCCCTTCCTGTTCCAACATGACTGCCACCAGTGCACAAAGTGTCGGTCCATAAAGACACGGATGAGCGAGTTTGGTGTGGAGGAACTTGACTGGCCTGCACAGAGTCCTGACCTCAACCCGATAGAACACCTTTGGGATGAATTAGAGCGGAGACTGTGCGAGCCAGGCCTTCTCGTCCAACATCAGTGCCTGACCTCACAAATGCACTTCTAGAAAAATGGTCACAAATTCTCGAAAACACACTCCTAAACCTTGTGGAAAGCCTTCCCAGAAGAGTTGAAGCTGTTATAGCTGCAAAGGTGGGCCAACTCCATATTAAACCCTACGGATTAGGAATGGGATGTCATTAAAGTTCATGTGCATGTAAAGGCAGGCATTCCAAAACTTTTGGCAATAAAGTGTATATGGCAGTTTTCCCCCATGGTATCGATATCTATCAGAATTGTGGCCAGTGAAAATGCTGAGTGGCTTTAGAAAACTAGGGGCATGAATACACAGGATAAGATAATTAACTGGAACAGAAACAGGTGCATAACTAATCAGAAACCATAGAAACAAACAAGCTAAGGCAACCCAGAACAGGGAACTGAATGAAATGAAATAGTGCCACTAACAATAGAATGAGCAAATGTATTAACTGTATCCTCTTGAAAAATAATGTCATAATGCTACATTAATTATCTTTGTCGTTAAAATTGCTGATTTGGCAAAAAGTTTTAAATATTTAGTTTATTTCCCCATTTAAGTTGAAGAAGTTGTGCTTGCATGACTTGTTTCTGGATGTTTTATTCTGCCCACACTTGTCAGGTCAAAAATGCAGTACTTTAAAGGAATATCCTATTAGAGGTGATTAACAGTGCGCAAACAGTGTTATAATAGTTGCTGCAGAAACTTTAATGAGCTACTTCAGTGAAACATTCAAGGAAATGTGATCCCTCACTTCAGGCTGCTGCTTATGACAGTTAATCCTAATTGAAAAATAATGACAACTTAGTGAGGGCAAGGAACAATGCATTTGTTTTTCCTCACGGTTAAATGTATGAACTGTTTTTTTCTTCTTTTTCTTATGATGCTATTGAAACATTACCAAGCCCTATTCCAGTTTAATCCTTTCTGTTCACAACAAAAACAGTTTGCAACAATTTAGGTATTTTTTTAGTAAGTCATTTCCATATATGATATTGCAGTTTAACCATTTGCACTCTTAACCAGTTATAGCAGATACATTTTTTTTTTTTTTTTTTTTTTTAGCTATTAAAATAGTTTAGAATGAGCATTGCCTGTCTTGAAATGTTTCTAATGCTCTGTCAGAAATGTACCCAATCTCCAGGAGAGCCCTGCACACCCAAACCGGATTTGTTTCCCTGGCAGGATTTACCGCTTTTGCTATTGGTATTATGAATAAATCGGCCTCATATATCTGTTGCATTATTATACTGTGGCAGCTTTGAAACCCTCATGAAACATAGAGCACATGGCGACTCTCTTCACAGTGGAGGATTTGATCAAAGATCAGATTACTGAATGCCCCTCTGGTGGACTGTTGCATCCCTGTTTATCTTTATCCAGGGGAATTCGACCAAGCCGGAGCAGTGCTTAAAATACAGAAGCAGATTAAAACTAACCCCTGATCTTAAATTGAGGAGCTGTAACAGTGATAAAAGAAGAGTATTACCCAGTGACTGACTACTGTAACAGAATGTGAGGCCTTATCTGCCTCGTCTGGCTGGTACATAATGCAACCGAGGAGCAGGGAAAATAGGATTGGAAAAAAAGAAGCATTGTTGTGCTACAGATGCTGCTGAGCCTTGCTTAAAAAGGATTCTGATGTAATCCATTGTACGGAGTAGGGCTGGGCAATATACTGTAGCTAAAAAATCTTGATATTTTTCAGCCTTTTGATGATATATACAGTATCTTGATATTTACTGAATGCATATGTTTTGAAATGGCTTAAAAGGGAAAGACATTTTTCAAAATATATTGTTAATGGTGTTAATTTTGGAGTGAACTGTTTTTTTAAAAATATTTGTTCATACAATCAAAAGTCAATGGGGTCTAGTGTTGTTTGAACCCCAGTTGTGTTCAAAATATATTTTACTTTTGTGTGTGTATAGAAGAAAGTTGGCTCGGCAGAAGTGTGAGTAAATGATGACTTTCTGTAGGTGCTCTGTCCTTTTAAAAATGTGTTTTTAAACAATTTCAAACTGTGTATTGTAATGCAAGTAGTAAAATACTGTAAAAATCAAGTTCCCACATTACTTTTTTTTTTTTTTTTTTTTTTACTAAATATGTTTATACTAAAACATTTTAAAGGGATAGTTCAACCAAAAATGAAAATTACCTCATTTATTTACTCAGCTTCAAGCCATGACATTCTTCTTTCAGATGAATACACTCTGAGTTATAGTATAAAAAAATGTCCTGGTTAATCCAAGCTTTATAATGGCAGTGAATCCCAAAATTTGAAGCCCAGAAAAGTGCATCATCCATCATAAAAGAAATCCACACGACTTCAGGGGGTTAATAAGGTTAATAAAGACCTTCTGAAGCAAAACGATGGGTTTGTGTAAGAAAAAATATAAATTTTTAACACGTTATAAAGTAAAATATCTAGCTTCCACCAGACCGCCTTCTGTATTCAGTTTACGGAAAAAGGACGTAGCGTAAGCGTTTTGAACTGCGAGAGGTGTTACACTTTCTGCGAACGTTGAATACAGAAGGCGGTCTGGCGGAAGCTAGATATTTTACTTTATAAAGTCTTAAATATGGATATTTTTCTTACACAAACCCATTGATTCACTTTAGAAGGCCTTTATTTAACCCCTTGGAGCTGTAAGGATTACTTTTAGGATGGATGGATGGATGGATGGATGGATGGATGGATGCACTTTTTTGGGGCTTCAAATTTTGGGCTGCCATTCACTGTCATTATAAAGCTTGGATTAAACAGGACATTTTCTAATATAACTCTGATTGTATTCGTCTGAAAGAAGAATGTCATAGAACGCCTTGAGGGTGAGTAAATAATGGGGTAATTTTCATTTTTGGGTGAACTATCCCTTTAATTCATGAATAAATGCCATGTGGAGACTAATTTTGAGTTTTAAATTGATTCCATTTGAACTGATACAAAAAATTACCCAAGCTTCCAATTCTAATGCAGTTTTGTGGATTTAGCTTATCTGAGTTGCATTGCAGATTGTTTTGTGAACCAGTCAATGTAGTGCAGCTTTATAAAGACGTTGTTATTGAAGGATGGAGCTGTTAAAAACTAAATTGGACTTGTGTGAAACCCAGAGCTGTTACTCATTTTGCATGCAAAGATTGTGTGCTCTCAAAAATCTTACAGGCACAGCACAGCAGTATAAATGGCCTCCTTCATTTGAAGGGTCAGACTCAGAGAGAGCGGAAAATGCTGATAAAGCCCTGACTAAAACAGTCAATGATACTCAGAGGAAAAACAAAATACTACAAAAGTGTAGAAAACATCCTGTATAAGACTTATTTTTTTTGCCGTAGACAGGGAAATGTGTTTGAATCCATGTGTGCTCAGGTGACCTGCATTAGTTGATATATAAATATCAGCCTGATATATAAATCTTATTTAGGCGGTTGGGTCTTTGTTGAAAGTGCTCTTCATCCACCTGTTTCTTTAATCAAATAACATGTTAGTCTCATTTTCTTGCGCTGAGTGTCCTGGTAATAATCAGTTTGTCTCTTTGTTGTCATAGATGTCCTGAAGCCCCACGGCCAGAGTCAGTGCGACCCTGTCTGCTGCCCTGTAAGAGAGACTGTATAGTGACACCCTTCAGTGAGTGGACAGAGTGTCCCACATCCTGTGAAGGAGGTACTCTATCTATCCATCCATCCATCCATCCATCCATCCGTCTGTCTGTCTATCCCTCCCTCCATCCGTCTATCGATCTATTGTTCTGTCTATTTATCTGTCTTTCTGTCAATCTTAACAGGTTTGAATGGGCAGAAGAATAAACAGTTTCGCTATCGAGTGGTCATCCAGATGCCAGCTAATGGAGGTCAGGAGTGTCCGGACGTCCTTAATGAAGAGAAAGATTGTGCGACTCCATCTGTCTGTCCGGGTTACAGGTACCCCTTTACCAGTGGTGTGTGGTGCTGTTTTAAAATGAGGAGACAAAGTCCTCACTTTTTTTATATATATATATATATATATATATATATATATATATATATATCAAATGTAAATGTATGTCCTTGTTATGCTTAATTGTTTTGTGGTTAAATAAACTACATAAAAAAAGAGAGACCAAATACATTCTATTTTGTATTTTTACACTATGTAAAGTTCTATTCATTAAAACCAAGTATACATTTAATATTGTTTTATGCATTTTACAATTATTCCAAAATAATAAATAAAAGCTGTCTATATAATTTAAACATATTTTATTTGTGAACTAATGTTCAGCTTTTCTTTTTAATAGTGAACTTATTTTTAGCAATCAATAAGCTTGTACACGCTGCTCACAGACACGAAGATGTGCCTTTCATTTCACCAAGCTGATCACTCACTAAAAAAAAAACCAGTCATCATGTTTTCAGGCCGTTTCAAGTTTGATTTTGACGTGACATAAAGTGGTGATATCTAAGTGGCTGAGTTGTTTACTTACTTATTTAGTCTTCCCATTAACACCATCCTCATCTTCATTCGGGCCGATACCAGATCGCGCACGAAAGCAAGAGGCAGAATTTATCATTGGAACCAATCATATACAATCATAACGTATCATATACAGTCACAACTCGATGAAGACATTACCTCCTCTCACGTGACTTTTCCCCATTCATTTCTATTACCCCACACAAAACTCAGCGCACGCTTTAGGCTGTCAGTATTAAGTCAATGGGGAGAGAGGAGGTGCGCCTCCCTCTGTAACTGTGTCGCTGTTGGACACTGTTACTTTATAAAAACTTTTACACTATTTAATGTCACATTTTGTAATATTTGCAATGTTTTATTTTTGTAATATACAGGTGCTGGTCATATAATTAGAATATCATCAAAAAGTTGATTTATTTCACTAATTCCATTCAAAGTGACATCATTATAATTATCAGCAGAGGTTGATCAGGTAGCACACCGTCAATCCTAATTAGCTGTCGCATTCCTTGAGTCAAGCCACTCTTGAACAACAGACAGCGTCAGAAGCGTCTCGCCTGGACTAAAGACAAAAAGGACTGGACTGCTGCTGAGTGATCCAAAGTTATGTTCTCTGATGAGTAATCAGGGTCCCAGAGTCTGGAGGAAGAGAGGAGAGGCACACAATCCACGCTGCTTGAGGTCCAGTGTAAAGTGTCCACAGTCAGTGATGGTTTGGGGTGCCATGTCCTCTGCTGGTGTTGGTCCACTGTGTTTTCTGAGGTCCAAGGTCAACGCAGCCGTATACCAGGAAGTTTTAGAGCACTTCATGCTTCCTGCTGCTGACCAACTTTATGGAGATGCAGATTTCATTTTCCAACAGGACTTGGCACCTGCACACAGTGCCAAAGCAACCAGTACCTGGTTTAAGGACCATGGTATCCCTGTTCTTAATTGGCCAGCAAACTCGCCTGACCTTAACCCCACAGAAAATCTATGGGGTATTGTGAAGAGGAAGATGTGATATGCCAGACCCAACAATGCAGAAGAGCTGAAGGCCACTATCAGAGCAACCTGGGCTCTCATAACACATGAGCAGAGCCACAGACTGATGGACTCCATGCCACGCCGCATTGCTGCAGTAATTCAGGCTAAAGGAGCCCCAGCTAAGTATTGAGTGATGTACATGCTCATACTTTTCATGTTCATACTTTTCAGTTGGCCAAGATTTCTAAAAATCCTTTCTTTGTACTGGTCTGAAGTAATATTCTCATTTTCTGAGATACTGAATTTGGGATTTTCCTTAGCTGTCAGTTATAATCATCAAAATTAAAATCAATAAACATTTGAAATATATCAGTCTGTGTGTAATGAATGAATATAATATACAAGTTTCACTTTTTGAATGGAATTAGTGAAATAAATCAACTTTTGATGATATTCTAATTATATGACCAGCACCTGTATATATTTGCCTTTATATTTTTTTCAAGTTAAGTCAGCTAATTAGGATTGACAGTGTGCAAACTGATCAACCTCTGCTGATAGTAGTAATGATGTCACTTTGAATTTGCAGGTGGAAAACACACAAGTGGCGTAAATGTCAGCTGGTCCCATGGAGCATCCGCAGAGACAGTAAAGGAGCTCAGGAGAACTGTGGAGCTGGAGTCCAAACTAGAGGTACGTCAACTGTCACGTTCAACATTAACCTCCTGACCTCTGACCTTTCACCTAACCTCCCTCTTAAGCTCTCACACGGGCACATTCACAAAACAGTGTTTAACTGCACAACAACCTGTGTCTTATTCACTAAATGCCCACAATCGAGAATTGCAGCATGCAGATTGTGTTCAGCGCAGATTTTGTGCATATTTGCATAATCCTTTAATCAGATGATAAAGCAACTCAGACAGTGTGTGCATTCTTAATGAATTCTCCATTGTGTCCAGATACTGTGTTTCTGTAGCTGTGCAATCTTATGCAATAACCATAATTTTGGTACATTATCTGATCTTCTCTTGAATCTGTGAATTTTTATTGCTTTCTTTCAGAATGGGAAAGAATGTAGAATTTGCATTCTACTTTATTCCTCAGAGTTTGTTGCTTTATTATTTGCAGTTTTCTAGTTGAAGTCAGCAAAGTATTTTCATAATTGTTTTGTCCACAGTTGTTTTAGGTTCTTTTCATGCTTTTTTGTTACCTCTTTTCTTTATTTTTACGACTCTTTTACATTCCTATCATTCATAAGGCAGTGGAAGACTTTATTATGAATTATACTGGTATAGATATTGGTCTGACAAAGGCTTCCATCACACTAGACTTCACATTTGCCCTTCAGTGCATTTCAGGAGCAGAAGCAATCCTTCAAACTCTTGATCTGATTGCTCTCGACAGTACGGAAGGGCGTCTTTGTGTTGCCGTCATCACTCTATTGAACTCTGTAGTGCCCAAAGTTTGACCTAATGGTTCCTGTTTACTTGTCCTCACGTCACTTCCAACGTGACTGTGCGTCTTATTAGATCACACAGCCTCACCGGAATGACAGCAGCTTAACAGGCCTGTCTTTACAGATGTAGTACTATCTGAACTGCTCATGTTGGACTCATTGTAGCCGTTTATTTATAGATTAACTTTATGGTGACTTACGGTGATCTTAATAGTGGTGCATATATTTATATGGAACATATCATTATTGATGAAAGTGTTTTTTATTTTTTTATTTACACACTGTACATAATGTTTAACATGCTTACATTCATGTGTAAACAAGTGATAAGTAAGTAAGTGATAAATATCTATCACGTGTTTAATATATATTTTATTTTTAATTATCAGGTTTACAGTGGAATACATGGGGGAAAGAATTGCAATTTTTATACCTAGGAAAAGTCAAAATCTCTATAGTTTTTTTTTTTTTTTAATCATGTATTGTAAATTATGAAACATATATTTTATATAGTACAATATATAGTATATACATTTATTATTTATTTTAAATTCTACAGTGAATATAAATGTTTTTTAGTTATGCTCAGATTTTTGGGCATACACCCGGCGCAATGCAACGCAGTTATCATTTTCACATCCAGCACCACATTGTTTAAATAGCAAATGCACTCGAGCCCATCTGTTCACCCATGGGCGTGCTGGTCTGAAAACCAGGTGTGTTCAGGCGCATTGTTGGCACGTTGCTATTTTGAGGAACTGAAAACTGCTCCATTAACCGAGCAAAAACCCGGTCTGAAGTCAATAGTGCAGTATTTTTTTGTTATTTAAAGGGCTCGTTAGTAATATGCACTTATAGACACTTATTACACACACAGACGCGGAGTAGCACACAAACATGTTTAAATATTAAAAATAAAATGTAAAAGATTATTATTGTGTACATAAATATAAAACTTCTCCATAATGGATAGTCATTACCTGTATTAGAATTAGCCTACCTATTTGCAGTAATGACGGGCAAGCAGGCGACATTAAACGAGCAGATCTGTTTCCTCGCTAGAGAAGTGTTCAGTTTCTGCCATGGCGCAAATTCCGCCATGTAAATAGCGAATCCACCATGGTGCAAGCACAACTGACTTTTAAAGGGAATGGGAGATGAGACTCTGGTTGGTTGGTTTGTTGCGCATTACGCCCAAAATACACATATTACTCATTAAGAGACTAGGAACAACCCTTTTAGATTTTCCACTGCACTTAAGTGCACTTGCGCTGTGCGCTTTGATCATTAAAATAGGGCCCAATACTAAAAAGTATAATTACACATAAAAGCCCCCCCAAAATGGATCTAAAATGTTTTTTTTAAATCATAATAATAATTGAGAACAAATAGGGAAAAATAATTGAATTATATAAAAACTACAGAAATATAATGCATAATTTAAACTGGTTTCTGATCAAAGTGAACAGCATGACTCTCTCTCTCTCACGCTAGTCTGTTCTATAAATAGCCATCCTCTGTTCACCTGCACCTTTTTCTCTCAGTGTCTGGTGCTGTGCCACATCCTCTCTGTAATCAGCAGGAGTCTCACCGCTGTGTTTCTGTGTGTGATCTGCAGCTATCTCATGTAGGCAGCTGGATGGTACAGTGGCTGATGTTGTTCAGTGTCTGAAGTTTGCCAGCAGCATGCCTGATATGAGCCAGCCCTGCCAGTTACCGTGCCGAGACGACTGTCAGCTCACCAACTGGTCCAAGTTCTCTCCTTGCAGCTCGGACTGTGTAGGGGTCCGTACACGGAGGAGAGCTCTCGTGGGTAATTAGGACATATGCATCATTAACACTGTGGTTTGTACTCAGGAGGTTGCAGGTTCGATCCCTGCAAGGATTGAGGTATTACTGTACCATTAGTTTCCATGAGCAAAGCACTGAACCAGAGGTAGCATAAATGCTAAATGACTTCTTGCACAAGATTCTAGGGATAATGGGATGATACACCTATCAGGCATAACATTATGACCACTGACAGGTGAAGTGAATAACACTGATTATCTCTTCATCACGGCTCCTGTTAGTGGGTGGGATATATTAGGCAGCAAGTGAACATGTTGTCCTCAAAGTTGATGTGTTAGCAGGAAAAATGGGCAAGCGTAAGGATTTGAGCGAGTTTGACAAGGGCCAAATCGTGATGGCTAGACGACTGGGTCAGAGCATTTCCGAAACTGCAGCTCTCATGGGGTGTTCCCGGTCTGCAGTGGTCAGTATCTATCAAAAGTGCTCCAAGGAAGGAACAGTGGTGAACCGGCCACAGGGTCATGGGCGGCCAAGGCTCATTGATGCACGTGGGGAGTGAAGGCTGGCCCGTGTGGTCTGATCAAACAGACGAGCTACTGTAGCTCAAATGGCTCAAGAAGTTAATGCTGGTTCTGATAGAAAGGTGTCAGAATACACAGGGCATCTCAGTTTGTTTCGTATCGGGCTGCATAGCCGCAGACCAGTCAGGGTGCCCGTGCTGACCCCTGTCCACCGCCGAAAGCACCAACAGTGGGCACGTAAGCATCAGAACTGGACCATGGAGCAATGGAAGAAGGTGGCCTGGTCTGATGAATCACATTTTCTTTTACATCACGTGGATGGCCGTGTGCGTCACTTACCTGGGGAACACATGGCACCAGGATGCACTATGGGAAGAAGGCAAGCCAGCGGAGGCAGTGTGATGCTTTGGGCAATGTTCTGCTGGGAAACCTTGGGTTCTGCCATCCATGTGGATGTTACTTTGACTGCATGTCAAAGTAACATCCAGTCATTTGACTCCAGTCATGACTGCAAAGCCCTGCAAAGAGTATCTCAGGGTCAGCTCTCCCGTCTCTGCAGGACGTCTACACCAAACGCTGCAAAGGTAGAGCTACTAAGATCATCAAGGACTCTAATCACCCTGCAAACCCTCATTTCACGCTGCCATCTGGTAAGCGCTTCCGAAGCCTGATGGCCAAAACTGAGAGACTCAGGAGGAGCTTCTTCCCCCAGGCCATCAGACTCCTGAACTCAGTCACTTAACACCACGTGACTTCACTTCAGGATAAACATCGACATACTGACATTGCACTGCACTTTCTGTTCTCGTTGTTACTGTGTAACAACCTGTTATAAACCTGTTTGCACATTATACTTTGTACATTTCTGTTAACCACATATTTATAAGTCTAGTTTACTCACTGCAGTTTATTTCACTTATTTTATTCCACTTCTTTATTTTATTTATTTATAATTCTACAGATATATATATATATATATATATATATATATATATATATATATATATATATATATATATATATATATATATATAATACTTTTTTATTCTATTTCTATATAATTTCCTCCTTGTGTTTTTAACTGTGTATTTGCACTGTCCATGGAGCGGACCTGTTTACATTTCACTGCCGGTTGTATATTCTGTATATAACTGTGTATGTGACAAATAAAACTCTCTTGAATCTTGAATCTCTTGAATCTTGACACGTACCCCCTACCTAAGCATTGTTGCAGACCATGTACACCCTTTCATGGAAACGGTATTCCCTGGTGGCTGTGGCTCTTTCAGCAGGATAATGCTCCTGCCACAAAGCACAAATGGTTCAGGAATGGTTTGAGGAGCACAACAGCGAGTTTGAGGTGTTGACTTGGCCTCCAAATTCCCCAGATCTCAATCCAATCGAGCATCTGTGGGATGTGCTGAACAAACAAGTCTGATCCATGGAGGCCCCACCTCGCAACTTACAGGACTTAAAGGATCTGCTGCTAACATCTTGGTGCCAGATACCACAGCACACCTTCAGGGGTCTAGTGGAGTCCATGCCTCGACGGGTCAGGGCTGTTTTTGGCAGCAAAAGGGGGACCAACACAATATTAGGTCATAATGTTATGCCTGATTGGTGTATATTATGCTAATGTTTATGTACTTTGATATACTACTTATTATCATGATCCAAAAAATATTTAAAAACAATGTTGAGAATATCTGTAAAATACAGCCCAACGGTTTAATCAAATATATTTAATCAAAAATAAAAACTGTAATACTGATAATATATATATATATATATATATATATATATATATATATATATATATATATATATATATATATATATATATAATATATAATAAAATAAAATATGAAAAATAATGAATTACTAATAAAAGAAAAACTCACAAATATATCATGAATATTAGATATATCACCCAGTTGTTATGTATTAACAGCGCAACATGCTTTTGCTTGATATTATGTCCAAAAAACACAGTGGTAACACCATTGTGCCGTTTGTAAGAATTAGTTCAGCTGGTCGTGCAACTGCAAGACAGGATGAGTCTGGCAAGAGGTTTAGAGTTGACCTCAGTGCTCATGACTCATTCATTAGTGAGCTTAATTAGTGCTGTAATCAACACTTACTTCCTTTGATTACAGGAAAAAGCAAGAAGAAGGATAAGTGTAAGAACAGCCAGATGTACCCGCTGAGCGAGACCCAGTACTGCCCCTGTGACAAATACAACGCTCAGCCAGTGGGCAACTGGTCTGACTGCATCTTGCCCGAGGGCCGTGTGGAAAGCGCTCTGGGCATGAAGGTACAGGGTGACATTAAGGAGTGCGGGCAGGGCTACCGGTTCCAGGCCATGGTGTGTTACGACCAGGATAACAGGCTCGTGGAGACTTCACGCTGTAACAGTCATGGTAAGAAGTTCATCATGTAAGTCTCACCATAGAGTTGACGTCATTACAAGCATTAGGACGTAATTATAGTTAGCCGTCATTGCTAAGTAACCTTCCTAGACTGCGCTAAACTAATTTATATTCATTAGTCAAG
The DNA here is from genome assembly GCA_018749465.1 of Paracanthobrama guichenoti. NCBI lineage: Eukaryota > Metazoa > Chordata > Actinopteri > Cypriniformes > Gobionidae > Paracanthobrama > Paracanthobrama guichenoti. The sequence continues at coordinate 37,565,094 of CM031958.1, forward strand.
CCATGGTATAAACTCCCATCCTGTGAAGAATTGACTCTAAAGTCCTTGCAAACTAGGCACGTTCCCCCCCTCAGATTTTTGAGCCAAGTGGATTTTTAAAATGCAACTTGAAAGATTTCAATCATGCATTCACATGTAATGATTTTTTTTTATGCTATTTTTTTACTTTTTTTAGGATTTTAGGATTTTATTTAATTTTTAGCAATAATGTGTTTTATTTTATTTTTATTTAATAATTTTATTTATTTAAATTTAATGAAAATAAGCTGCTTTTTGAAGAATTTTAATGATCAGGTTTGCATGGCCATGGAAAAAAAATGCTTATGCCTGGAGGTGAATTAAATGGAAAAAAATAAAATCTTAAAAGTCATGCTTTAAACTGTTATATTTTAAAGCATAATTATTATGTAAAAAAATTGTATACAATAAATTCTGATTAAAAAAACGTGCCTCATCATGCATCAAACATGAAATCATTCATGTCTAAATTTGAGTTGTACTTACAATAGATGATTTGCTTTATGCTGAAAATCTACTCATCCTCAATTTGTTTGTCAAATAAATTGTCTTATTTTGGCTAGGAACAGGGCAGTTATTTTATGCAATATTTGGGGCAGGTGAATCACACCTCCATTTGATCATGTGGCGTTTCATCCCTATTAATTCGACATTGCCTACAACTTTCTCTTTCTAGTGACCTCTCCTCTCTGTCTTTATCTGATCTCCTCTCTTTGTTAGTGAAGCGTTTGGTGCATTGCTCACTTAATCTTGTTATTTAGATGACGAGCAGGCTTGTAAGAGCGCCAGGCGCTGCTTGGTTGACTTTGCCCTCTGCCCGAATGGCTGTTTCGCCCTGCTGATCAGGTGTAGGTATAAATCTTGGCCCTCATTAAAGACTGCATGCTGTCCGTGGGACTGGGCCTAATCAGAGCTGACATTAACCACTGACAGATACTCTCGCTTTTACAGCACACAGCCCACGTGGGGTTGGGAATTGAGAACGGGTTCTTGTTCAGGACCGAATCCATTTAAAAAAAGAAAAAATTTAAATGCACAAATGATTATCATGACATCAAGGTCAGAATGCTTGCTTTAAAGTGAGAATGCTGTCAAAAATAATAACATAAATAGCTTTTATTTCTGAATGAACTTCTATGAACTAAATCAAATGGATATTTGGGGTGAGCACCCTTTGCGTTTAAAACGGCTTGTGTCACCTCATCTATTCCTACACCTGTTCCTGTAGTTCTGCAGGAAGGTTTCCTCAAGTGTCTGGGAGACGTTGCCTCAGTTCTTCTGGATTTAGTCCATCTCAGTTTTTTCTGTTTCTTCATGTAATCACAGACAGACTCGATGAAGATGAGCTCAGATCTCCATGTGGAGCATAGAGACTATTGTCAGACTCTTTATGCATACAAAAATCTCACTGGATTATTAAAATTAATGGCAATTCATTTATAAATGTAAACTGATATTTCTTACTGACACACTACAGCAAAAGATATAAACTTAAACACACTTTTTGTGTGTAAAAATACTAGCAAGCCTAATACTTGTGCACAGTACTGTGTGTGTGTGTGTGTGTATATGTGTGTATATGTGTGTGTGTGTATATATATATATATATATATATATATATATATATATATATATATATATATATATATATATATATATATATATATATATATATATATATATATATATATATATATATATTTATATACAAACCCGATTCCAAAAAAAGTTGGGACACTGTACAAATTGTGAATAAAAACAGAATACGATGATGTGGAAATGTCACATTTCAATATTTTATTCAGAATACGACATAGATGACATATCAAATGTTTAAACTGAGAAAATGTATCATTTTAAGGGAAAAATAAGTTGATTTGAAATTTCATGGCATCGACACATCTCAAAAAAGTTGGGACAAGGCCATGTTTCCCACTGTGTGGCATCCCCTCTTCTTTTTCTAACAGTCTGCAAACGTCTGGGGACTGAGGAGACAAGTTGCTCAAGTTTAGGAATAGGAATGTTGTCCCATTCTTGTCTAATACAGGCTTCTAGTTGCTCAACTGTCTTAGGTCTTCTTTGTGGCATCTTCCTCTTTATGATGCGCCAAATGTTTTCTACGGGTGAAAGATCTGGACTGCAGGCTGGTCATTTCAGTACCCGGATCCTTCTTCTACGCAGCCATGATGTTGTAATTGATGCAGTATGTGGTCTGGCATTGTCATGTTGGAAAATGTAAGGTCTTCCCTGAAAGAGACGACGTCTGGATGGGAGCATATGTTGTTCTAGAACTTGGATATACCTTTCAGCATTGTTGGTGCCTTTCCAGATGTGTAAGCTGCCCATGCCACACGCACTCATCCGACCCCATCCCATCAGAGATGCAGGCTTCTGAACGGAGCGCTGGGAACAACTTGGGTTGTCCTTGTCCTCTTTAGTCCGGATGACATGCCGTCACAGTTTTCCAAAAAGAACTTAAAATTTTGATTGGTCTGACCACAGAACAGTTTTCCACTTTGCCACAGTCCATTTTAAATGAGCCTTGGCCCAGAGAAAACGCCTGCGCTTCTGGATCATGTTTAGATATGGCTTCTTTTTTGACCTATAGAGTTTTAGCCGGCAATGGCGAATGGCACGGTGGATTGTGTTCACGACAATGTTTTCTGGAAGTATTCCTGAGCCCATGTTGTGATCTCCATTACAGTAGCATTCCTGTATGTGATGCAGTGCCGTCTAAGGGCCCGGAGATCACGGGCATCCAGTATGGTTTTCGGCCTTGACCATACGCACAGAGATTGTTCCAGATTCTCTGAATCTTTGGATGATATTATGCACTGTAGATGATGATAACTTCAAACTCTTTGCAGTTTTTCTCTGAGAAACTCCTTTCTGATATTGCTCCAGTATTTTTGGGCGCAGCATTGGGAATTGGTGATCCTCTGCCCATCTTGACTTCTGAGAGACACTGCCACTCTGAGAGGCTCTTTTTATACCCAATCATGTTGCCAATTGACCTAATAAGTTGCAGATTGGTCCTCCAGCTGTTCCTTATATGTACATTTCACTTTTCCGGCCACTTATTGCTACCTGTCCCAACTTTTTTGGAATGTGTAGCTCTCATGAAATCAAAATGAGCAAATATTTGGCATGACATTTCAAAATGTCTCACTTTCAACATTTGATATGTTATCTATATTCTACTGTGAATAAAATATAAGTTTATGAGATTTGTAAATTATTGCATTCCCTTTTATTCACAATTTGTACAGTGTCCCAACCTTTTTGGAATCGGGTTTGTATATATATTATGTAATTATTTGCATTTATAATATAATTTTTTTATATTTATACATTTATTATCTATATTTATAATTAGAATTTTTATATTTATGTATTTTATTCTTTATATAGAAATAAAGAATAAATAAAATATTATATAAATGATATATAAAAATGTGTAAAATCTTTAAAAAAGCTTTGGTGACTGCATAAAATTTGAACTCTAATAATGACAGTCTGACCCTAATTTTAGTAACTATTAAACAGAAATCATCTAGTAAAGAAAATCTGTTGCAACTTATGATGCTGTATGAGTTACTTAAATAGTGATGCTTGACTGGGTGAACGTCAATAATAAATATTGATAATGATGATTTGATGTTATACAGGTTGATCAGCAGCCCATGTTTAAAAACTGTGAATTGAGAGTTGTCAGATGATAAGGAAGTAAGAGTTTCCGTGAGCTTAAAATAATCTTGGTAAAAGACTCAAATGTTGTATTATTCAGTTACTTCCTCTACTTCATCTCCCAGGAGTTCAAAGACTTGAGAATTGAACTCCACAACTGATTTAAGTCAAATTATTTGCCAGAAAACATCACTGCATCACAAATGCCCTCCCGGGGAAGTTTCACCACTTCATGGGCTTCATGGATCTCCATGTGGCGTCTCTTAAAGCTCCTCAGATTTGTGTTGCCATCAGCAAATCCCTCATCATCTTTCATTATCTTTTTTCCTCAATCTCATTTCTCACTTTGTCAAAAGCTTTGTTCCAAAACCCAGTGAGCTGCTACGTAGGTTGCATTTTAAGGTATCGCCAAAGGCAGCATTGCATATATCCATCGCGGAAAACACAATCCCATAGTGCAGAGCAACAGCCTCAGTGGAAAAAAAAATCCAATTTGTGGATGATACAATTGAATGTTGATTCTAAATATGGTGATGTCATACGCAACAGATACAGCAGTACTGCATAGCATTTACTTCTGCTTGTACATTACACTACCGGTCAAAAGTTTGGTGTCAGTATGTTGTTGTTGTTTTTTTCAGAAATTAACACTTTTTTTAAGGATGCATTAAATTGGTGAAAAGCGAGAGTAAAGACATTTATAATGTAACAGTGATTCCGATTTCAAATAAACTGTTTATTTGTACTTTAATACAAAATCATTAAGCAGCAGAACTGTTTTCAGCATTGATGATACTAATAAATGTTTCTTGAGCAGCAAATTATCATATTAGAATGATTTCTGAAGGGTCATGTGACACTGAAGACTGGAGTAATTCAGCTTTGCATCACAGGAATAAATGACATTTGAAAATATATTCACATAGAAAACTGTTATTTTAAATTGTAATAATATTTCACAATATTACTGTTTTAACTGTATTTTTATCAAATAAATGTTGAGCATAAGAGCCTTCTTTCAAAAGCATCTTACCAATCTCAAACTTTTAAACGGTCCGGAAACTGATCAGGAATTCAATGTTAACATGTTTTTAACATGAATGTTTAATGTTGTATTTACAAGCTTCAAAGACTAGTGCATTTCTGATGGGATTCTGATGCTCATGCTTTGCCCTTAACAGCCTGGATTCAAAAGACTAAGTCACTAAAAAATATTAAAGGGGTCCTATAATGCCCCTTTTTACAAGATGTAAAATAATTCTCTGATGTCCCCAGAGTGTGTATGTGAAGGTTTAGCTCAAAATACCCCACATTTTTATAGCATGTTAAAAATGTCACTTTTTGAGAGTGAGCAAAAATGCACCGTTTTTGTGTGTGTCCCTTTAAATGCAAATGAGCTGCTGCACCCACCCTTTCTAGAAGAGGGCGGAGCTTCAAGAGCTTGTATTAGCAGCTCCGATTATGCAGACACGCACTGAAAATGTCTAAAACTGTTCAGCCTTTTATGTTCAAACCGGAGTCGGACAATGATGGAGAGACTCAAGAAGTGACAACATGCAACAGAATGTTTCTGAATGGTTAGTTGATGAATTTATGTGTATGATGTGGGGTTACCTATCTTCAAGTCATTGATTAGCATATTCTGTCATGATAATCTATAAATTGTTCCGTTGGGAACTGTTGGAAGATGCCTTCAGTGCCAGAGAATATATGCTGCATAAAGATAGAACAGGAGTAGTTTAGTTTAATTTATGTTGTCATCTTGCTTTTATGGCATTATTGCACTTGTGTTACGTACTGTATTGCAATAAATGTGAAAAGACGGATGCGACAGCTTCAGCAGACTCGCACATGTAATACAACAACTCTTCCTTTTCTCAACACGGCCTCACCCCCTTTGTTGCGTGTTGCCAGGGGTAGGGTTTATGTAAATTTTAGGGTTAGTGATGTCACATACAGTCATCATACCGTTTCACTTATTATTTACTGTCAAGCCAAAAAACTGTTTCTTTCTTTCAATGCAGTTAAAGCATACAGCATGACTAGACCATAAAACTAATCCATACTGTATGGCTTGTGTGCTATATGTGTTCAGGATCAGACTGATTTATTTTTTTTTTCTGAGTCAGACACTGAAACTAACTTGTTTTTCTTTGATGACTCACCCTTTGGATCGTGTGTGCTGCCATTTAATGTTGCCCAGGGTCAGGGCTTGGACAGGATGTGGATTGTTTTGAAGGAATGAGGTCACTACAGGCACAAAAGAATAACACAAGTGCCATGCTTGGTGAAGGCCAGTGGCGTCCTGCCACCTCTGAACTGGCTGTAGGGACAGAGAGCGTTGCATGTTGGATTGAGTGGTCGGTGCACACACGGCTAGTGGGGGCTTGTTTTCTCCTCCTGTTTACTCTGTGTTAGCAGTGTAACAGGACCAACATTTCTTAACACTGAGGGGCAGAGGAGATGGGAGAGCTGTTTTATACAGATGCATTGTGACTGTGCAGGGTATTTCGGGTCACTGCAGTATCTCCCCCCTCGGGAACCGACTCTCCTCCTGCCCGTCACGGCCATGTCAGATCCTGGTTAATCTTTCGGGCATGCAGCCATGAGGGAGAAGAAACTGTGAAACTCACCCTAGACCTCTATGATTAATTGCTTTGATTTTTCAATCAGAAGCCCCTTTAGGTGAATGTTTCACAGTTTGTGTTCGAACTGCTTGTTAGTAGCACAAGATGTGGCGATGAGGTGACATTGTTTTTTTCCCCAAAATATTCAGATAATAACAGTCTCAAGAATTTGAGTGAATTTCATGAAACATGTCAGGAATATGTCTGGGTCATTCAAAAATTAAATTGTATATACATAAGAAACTGTTGGCTCTAAGCCAAAAGGGTCTAAGATTTTTTTTTAAGTTGGTTAAATTTTATCTATACTTAAAATAGATTATTTAAAAACACACTCACCTAAAGGATAATTAGGAACACCATACTAATACTGTTTTTGACCCCCTTTCGCCTTCAGAATTGACGTGGCATTGATTCAACAAGGTGCTGAAAGCATTCTTTAGAAATATTGGCCCATATTAATAGGATAGCATCTTGCAGTTGATGGAGATTTGTGGGATGCACATCCAGGGCACAAAGCTCCCGTTCCACCACACCATTACACCACGATTTTAAAGTGTGCCAAGAAAACATCCCCCACACCATTACACCACCACCAGCAGCCTGCACAGTGGTAACAAGGCATGATGGATCCATGTTCTCATTCTGTTTACACCAAATTCTGACTCTACCATCTGAATGTCTCAACAGAAATCGAGACTCATCAGACCAGGCAACATTTTCCCAGTCTTCAACTGTCCAATTTTGGTGAGCTTGTGCAAATTGTAGCCTCTTTTTCCTATTTGTAGTGGAGATGAGTGGTACCCGGTGGGGTCTTCTGCTGTTGTAGCCCATCCGCCTCAAGGTTGTGCGTGTTGTGGCTTCACAAATGCTTTGCTGCATACCTCGGTTGTAACGAGTGGTTATTTCAGTCAAAGTTGCTCTTCTATCAGCTTGAATCAGTCGGCCCATTCTCCTCTGACCTCTAGCATCAACAAGACATTTTCGCCCACAGGACTGCCGCATACTGGATGTTTTTCCCTTTTCACACCATTCTTTGTAAACCCTAGAAATGGTTGTGCGTGAAAATCCCAGTAACTGAGCAGATTGTGAAATACTCAGACCGGCCTGTCTGGCACCAACAACCATGCCACGACCAAATTGCTTAAATCACCTTTCTTTCCCATTCTGACATTCAGTTTGGAGTTCAGGAGATTGTCTTGACCAGGACCACACCCCTAAATGCATTGAAGCAACCGCCATGTGATTGGTTGATTAGATAATTGCATTAATGAGAAACTGAACAGGTGTTCCTAATAATCCTTTAGGTGAGTGTAGTTTCTATTAAATTGTATTAAATATGAACAATTTTATTCAAACAAAATGAAAATTAACTTATTTTTAGATATTCTTGACAGTGTCACAAAGTCTGGCTCCAATATAAAAAAATCAAAGCTGTAGTTTTATACAATTTTCAATGTATGTGTAATATAAAAAATAAAAAAAATTCTGTTGATTTTCAGGATCTATATTTTCTTTTGTGAGATTCATTTTTAACATTGAGTCTCCTCATTAAATTGTTCTGATGCATCATACTGATTCTGTCATTAGCACCGTAGTTTCACACAATTTCATGCAGAGTCCAATATTAACACTCACCAAGTGCCAAATGCTTGTAATAATTGTTTTTGGCGAGGAACACAACATATAAAACTGGCCAGTTGGTTGCTTTAGTAAACAAATACAAGGTTGAAAACCATCAGTCCGAGTTTTTCATATCAAAACAAGCAATATTATTTTTGTGATGGGGGCAAGTACACTACATTGCCAAAAGTTTTGGGACACCTGCCTCTACATGCATGATCCCATTCTTAATCCGTAGGGATTAATATGGAGTTGGCCCACCCTTTGCAGCTATAACAGCTTCAACTCTTCTGGGAAGGCTTTCCACAAGGTTTAGGAGTGAATTTTTGACCATTCTTCTAGAAGTGCATTTGTGAGGTCAGGCACTGATGTTGGAGGAGAAGGCCTGGCTCGCAGTCTCTGCTCTAATTCATCCCAAAGGTGTTCTATCAGTCAGGACTCTGTGCAGGCCAGTCAAGTTCCTCCACACCAAACTCGCTCATCCGTGTCTTTATGGACCTTGCTTTGTGCACTGGTGTGCAGTCATGTTGGAACAGGAAGAAGCCATCCCCAAACTGTTTCCACAAAGTTGGGACCATGAAATCGTCCAAAATGTCTTGGTATGCTGAAGCATTAAGAGTTCCTTTCACTGGAACTAAGGGGCCAAGCCCAACCCCTGAAAAACAACCCCACACCATAATCCCGCCTCCACCAAACTTTACACTTGGCACAACGCAGTCAGGCAAGTACCGTTCTCCTAGTGAGTGAGTGAGTGAGTCAGACAGACAGACAGACAGACAGACAGACAGAGTATGGTGTCCCATACTTGGAATTTGTGCTCTGCATCACCCTTCCAGGAAGCACAAACACAGCATTGAGTATCGAACACACACACCTTGAACACACACCCGGAGCAGTAATTTTTTGCTGTGGTCCCCGGGGAGCAATTTGGGGTTAGGAACCTTGCTCAAGGGCACCTCACTTGTGGGTAATGAGAGTGGAAGAGAGCGCTGTTCATTCACTCCCCCCACCTACATTTCCCTGCCGGTACTGACACTCAAACTTGGGTTACAGGTCAGACTCTCTAACCATTAGGCCGTGTGTCCACCAAAGTGTTTTAGCCAGCTGAAAACGCTAGGCGCGCTGCTGAAAACGTCTTGCTGTGAGCGCTTGAGAGCATTTTGGCAGTGCAGCGGGTTTTTTTTCGGTTGAGACTCTTTGCTTGTTATGGTACAGAATATCCGCAGAAGTGTTACTAGTATCTCATTTCACAGATAGTTTGTTTCTGTATTGATTCTGTATAAAAATACCGATACAATGTAAAGTATTTGCTCTGACTCTTGTTTTAAATTATTTAGTTCCATTATTATGCTGCTTGTTTTCATCTGTTGACATTGTACAAGCAGAATGTGGCAGTTGGTCGGTGTTGTATTTGTCCCACCTCTCCTCCATTATAATTGGATGGCTAGGTGAAAAGTGACAGTGATGAGCGCTGCGTTTTACTCAAAGTTGAACATTCTTCAACTTTCGAGCGTTCAGTGCTTGAACGTGAAATACTCGTTACGCTCATGACATTCTAAAAACGCAGCGCTCCCATTGTGAACTATTGAATACGCCAGCCAGCTGCGTGAAAAAACGCTTTGGTGGACACACGGCCTTAGGCCACAACTGTCTAAAGATTCAATATGTCATGTGAGCTGAGGTCAATAATCTCAGTGCGTGTTGTGCAGTGGTATGGTGAACATATGTTTGACATCATAGCTGTTTTAATCGTGTGTTTGTGAATAACTGGAACACTGTACTGCCCTATCAGCTTCCAGCACCAGAACCATCCATTTTATAATGTATTATTTACTGCAGTATTTTTGAAGCAGCAATTTTTGCATTTGGCTTGTTCTTAGCCAAGTGTTGGCTCCTCTTGAAAGGCTGCTGTGAAGGATATGGTGTTCAGGGACAACATAGTGTGTGTGTGTGTGTGTGTGTGTGTGTGTGTGTGTGTGTGTGTGTGTGTGTGTGTGTGTGTGTGTGTGTGTGTGTGTGTGTGTGTGTGTTGGGCCTGCAGTATGTACTCGGAAAAAGCTGATCCTCTTGAGCCAAATGAGTAGGCAGTATACACGGCTTGAGCAAACAGCACTAATAAAATTCAGCATTAGCTGCTAAAGCATATTACATTCCCTGACCCTGCAGCCAACTCTCCACAAAAGTACTGCATCTCAAAACATGCCTAGTTATACCAATTGCTTTTACAATTTTTATGCACCTCATAATTTTATATGCAAGGTACACGCTTGCTTTTCATTTTTAATCAAGATTTAAACCACTTCAAAACGGCATGTTTAATCAGCAAGTCTGTTAAATTTGTTATTGCCCTGAAGGAAAATCCAGTTAAAACCAGCATCTGATGGTTATTTATAGTCATCATTAGTTGGGAAGAAAAACTGGAAGAGACCATCTGAATAACATGTAATTTGATTGTATGTGCATTTTTTGATATACCGTAATGGTATGCTGTTTTTTGTTTTTTTGTTTTTTCAGGGTATATAGAGGAGGCCTGCATTGTCCCTTGCCCTTCTGATTGTAAACTCAGTGAATGGTCCAACTGGTCACGCTGCAGCAAATCCTGTGGCAGTGGGGTCAAAGTTCGCTCAAAATGGCTCAGAGAAAAGCCTTACAATGGAGGAAGACCCTGCCCAAAACTGGACCACCTAAACCAGGTAAACGTCACCCAGTATTGTAATTCCATTATAAATGATAGCATGTTGTTTTATGTCTTATATGTTGAGTACCTGTTTTTTTCTTTTCCAACACCTAGTGAGCCACTAACTGAAATGGAACATACAGTACAAATAGTGTGATACAATTTCAGTTGCACATTACAATCTCACAATTAGTGTCAGGGAACGTTACTTTTAAAATTAAAGCGTTACAATATTGTGTTACTCCTAAAAAAGTAAATGGTACTTTTTTTATGAAAAGTAATGCGTTACATTACTTTTTGCATTACTTTTCTAACCTGCACTCTAAAAAAACACAACAAGGGCTGGGTAAATATAGGACAGAACACATGCTGAGTTAATTTTACACAGAAAATTGGGTTGTTTATTTAACTTAGCAGAATGGGTTGATACATTTTTACTATAATACTAGTTTTTTTTTTTTTTTTTTTTTTTATACTACATACATGAATTAATGTTTACGGATTAATTTAAATCCTCTAAACTTTTTGAAAATACAGTCACAGGTTTGAATGATAATTCCTTTATTTTCAATCATATTTTACAGTATAGCATATTTTATATAATGTTTAATACATATTGCCTACATTTAAGCTTGTTTAACAAATATTAGAAGTAAAAAATAAACATTTAGAAGTAATTCAAGTGTAATCGACCAATCTCTGTTGTCCTGTTTCCACCACAACGGCGCTGGATCTCGTGCCGGATCTTATATCATGTTAACTTCAGTCCGCTGCCCTGCGTTTCACTCGTAGCTGAAATATGCCGTGAATGACTGACTCCATAACCTGTCCATAAACATTCAGTGTACAGTTCTGAGAACATCCTAAGTATTTATATTCTGTATTTTTTTTTATTTATAAAATCATAAAATTTTATCCAAGGCATCAGGCATTTCTATCACATGAAAAAAGCCAAAAGCAAAAAGCCTGTGATAAATAACTGGAGCTGGAGCCCAGGAGCTGGGTAACACAAAAGCTAGCCAAAAAAAAAAAAAAAAATACTCAAAAGGCTCAACTCAGGGTTTGGTTAGAAAAAAATTACCCACGTTTGGGCTGGGGCTGGGTGTGGGCTGGGTTTGCTTGTTTGTTTAAAAAAAAAAAACAATCGAGATGGAGAGGTATCAGTCAATAAATGGGAAAACAAAGCTCATTTGAAAAAGTAACATATATTTTGTTTAAAAGTAATGCATTACTTGTTACTTGAAAAAAGTAATCTGATTACATAAGTAATGTTACTTGCAATGCGTTACCCCCAACAGTGCTCGCAATTACAATAGAATTTAGTGTTCATATTTTACAGAAATAAAGCAGTACTCTACACACTCAAATATTATTATCAATAGTACATTTGGATTTGGATTAAACAATATTATTACAACATTTTGATGTTGAATACATAATAAGAATACTTAAAGGAACAGTTCACCCAAGAATTAATCATTTACTCACCCTCATGTTGTTCCAAACCTGTATGATTTTCTTTCTTCTGTTGAACAAAAAAGAAGATATTTTAAAGGATGTTGGTAACCAGATAATCCACGGCACCCACTGACTTCCGTAGTATTTTTTTCCTACTATGGAAGTCAGTGGGTGCTGTCAACTGTCTGGTTACCAGCATTCAGTTTGAGGGTGAGTAAATGATCAAACATTTTTCATTTTTGGTTGAACTGTCCCTTTAAAATCATTTATTTTGCCTTATTACCCATGTTGCTTGTATAGAGCATGTTTTGCAATGCATTGTGGGATTGTAAAAGCACACATGCAGTGCTGTCTAACAGTTTGTCCAAAAGAAGGTATCTTAGCAGACAGGCATGCTGATTAGTCATTCCTTAAGGCACCTATGATATCTTAAAATACGGCCTACATAGGCCGTTCACTAAGCTTTGGAGTTCAAAAGTTTCCCTCAACTTCTAGAATTTTGAAAATCACATGCTTAAGATAAAAAAATAGGTTCACATGTGAATCTCAAATTATTCAGAAATACTTGCTTTTCATCTCATCTCATTTTTTTTTTACTGAGATTTGCTAGAAATAGATCACACCAAAGTGTGTTTGAGGTCTTTGCTCCAGAAAAATATATATATTCTTGGATTTTATTTAATTTATTTGGAATAAACACTCTCCTTTTATTAATTAACAGATTATTAGGGTGGTAAAATGTCATGTCGTTTTACATTTTGTCCAGAGCCAGAAATTACACATGTACTTGTACTTTGTCAATGTGAAATCAAAATTGAACCCATTTATTTTCTTAATAGATATTTCTGGTCTTGCAAACTGTATTTTATGTTGTTTCTTATAAAGAATGATTAATAAGGACCATTCTTAACTGAACATGATGTTTTATGGTGCTTTGGCCTCTAGACGCAGATGTTCTAATGACATTTTTATCTAACTGTCCAATAATGCTGCTCGCCACAGGCACAGGTAAAAACACTTTCTTCTCTTAATTGGTATTTCTTTTTTTAGATTTCACTTTCCAGAGTTTTAAATGTCTCTTATGGATTTTATGTTGCTGTGTTTTTCTATGAATAGGGTTCACTTTGGTGTGCTATTGCTATTTTTAAAACATTACAGATGTCCCAGCTTAGAGATATAACTGGCACACTCAAATTAATGTTATTATTCTGACATAATCTGATGTATTAATATTCTGGCGGGTTATTTATTTATGTATGGTGTGCATGTATTTATTTATTTAATTGTATTTAATTTTAATTTCTTTAATGTGTATTTTAAGGCTGTCAGACGATCTCATCCCAAATAAAAGTTTGTGTTTACATAACATATGTGCGTGCACTGTGTATAATTATTATGTATATATAAATACACACACATAGATGTATATATTTAAGAAATATTTGCATATATGTATACAGTCAAGCCTGAAATTATTCATACCCTTGGTAAATATGACCAAAGAAGGCTGTGAAAATAAATCTGCGTTGTTAATCCTGTTGATCTTTGCTTTAAAAATGTATAAAATTCTAACCTTTCATTGGAGAATAATAAAAATCTTATTTAATCTCTAATACGCATTGCTCACAATTAATCATACCCTTTTATTCAATACTTTTTGCAGCCTCTTTTTGCCAAGATAACCGCTCTGAGTCTTCTTCTGTGATGCCTGATGAGTTTGGAGAACACCTGACAAGAGCGTTCCTCCATACAGAATCTCTCCAGATCCTTCAGATTCCCAGATCCATGTCTGATGCTTCTCCTCTTCAGTTCAGCCCACTCATCTTCTGTAGTGTTAAGGTCAGGGACTGGGATGGCCATGGTAGAAGCTTGGTTTTGTGCTCAGTGACACGTTTTTGTGTTGATTTTGATGTTTGTTTTGGATCATTGTCCTGTTGGAAGAGCCAACCTTGGCCCATTATAAGATTTCTAGCTGGGGCAGTCAGGTTTTCATCTGTTATCTGTTGGTATTTGCTAGAATCCATGATACCATGTATCTGAACAAAATGTCCAGGATTTCTGGAAGAAAGATATGCCCACAACATTAAAGATACAGCAGAGTATTTCATTTTACACATGGGGTACTTTTTTATCCCGGTGTGCACCAAACCCATCTTGAGTGTTTGCTGACAAAAAGCTCTTCTTTTTTCTTCTTCTGATCTTTTTGTCAGCAAACACTCAAGATGGGTGTGCATGGTAATGTTGTGGGCATATCTTTCTTCCAGAAATCCTGGACATTTTGTTCAGATACATGGTATCATGGATTCTAGCAAATACCAACAGATGAAAAATTTAAACCATGAGAAGAAGATGAGTGGGCTGAACTGAAGAGGAGAAGCATCAGACATGGATCTGGGAATCTGAAGGATCTGGAGAGATTCTGTATGGAGGAACGCTCTTGTCAGGTGTTCTCCAAACTCATCAGGCATCACAGAAGAAGACTCAGAGCGGTTATCTTGGCAAAAAGAGGCTGCAAAAAGTATTGAATAAAAGGGTATGATTAATTGTGAGCAATGCGTATTAGAGATTAAATAAGATTTTCCCCATTTAAAATTCTTATTCTCCAATGAAAGGTTAGAATTTTATACATTTTTAAAACAAAGATCAAAAGGATTAACAACGCAGATTTATTTTCACAGCCTTCTTTGGTCATATTTACCAAGGGTATGAATAATTTTGGGCTTGACTGTGTATACATATAAATATTTTATATATGAATATAAAAAAAGTATATCATAAATATATACATGCATGTGTGTATTTATATATACATAATAATTATAATAATAATAATATATATTATGTAAACAAACTTTTTGCACTTAACGATTAAGCACTAGTGTATTTATTTATTTATTACAATCTTTTGAATTATTAGTCTGGTGTTTTATAGTATTTTTATTTATTCATTTAATTTGTTTTTAATTATTTTTTATTCCTTTTAAATGTATATTAATATTTTTCTTTCTAGAAATAAATGAATAAATCACAGAAATCAGGGCTTTAAACTGCTTACAAGCGTTGCAATTATTAATATTAATTTCAATGCATTTATATTGAATAGAAAATAAAACAGCTCAGATAATATTTAGTTTGACCTTGCACTGATCATTTCTTTTTCACACTTTCACATCAGATTTTGTAGTCCTTTTTATGAAAACTCCCTGGTATTAAAATTCTACCTCAGTTAGAATAGCTGGATGTGTATGATTTGTTTAGTAGTATTGATGCTGTTATGAGTGGTTGGTGGGCTCACATTTCAGGTCTATGAGGTGGTCCCGTGCGTCAGTGACTGCAGTCAGTATATTTGGGTAGCTGAACCCTGGAGTGTATGGAAAGTAAGTAACGTAGATCTGAAGGAGAACTGTGGCGAGGGCGTGCAGACAAGAAGAGTCAGGTGAGATGCCTTTTCCTCATGTTTATTGTACTGTTACTCCATCCACAATACCCTGACATCATAGTGTGCTCATCTGTGATGGTCTTGCAGGTGTATGTTGAACACAGTGGATGGTCCCACTGATGCAGTGGAAGACTATCTGTGTGATCCAGAGGAGATGCCACAGGGCACGAGGGAGAGCCGACTGCCCTGCCCAGAGGATTGTGTGCTGTCCGACTGGAGTCCCTGGACCCCATGTGACCTGGTCAGGATTATCACTAATCCATTTAAACCATAGGATTGCATATAGGCACTGATTTGATCACTGTAAAATCTCAGTTCTTCAACCTAAACTTGTTTGTTTCAGTTAGTTTAAGTTAGTTTTATTTAAGTTTTTCATACACCGATCAGGCATAACATTATGACCACCTTCCTAATATTGTGTTGGTCCCCCTTTTGCTGCCAAAACAGCCCTGACCCGTCGAGGCATGGACTCCACTAGACCCCTGAAGGTGTTCTGTGGTATCTGGCACCAAGATGTTAGCAGCAGATCCTTTAAGTCCTGTAAGTTGCGAGGTGGGGCCTCCATGGATCAGACTTGTTTGTTCCGCACATCCCACAGATGCTCGATTGGCTTGAGATCTGGGAATTTGGAGGTCAAGTCAACACCTCAAACTCATTGTTGTGCTCCTCAAACCATTCCTGAACCATTTTTGCTTTGTGGCAGGAGCATTATCCTGCTGAAAGAGCACAGCCACCAGGGAATATCGTTTCCATGAAAGGGTGTACATGGTCTTCAACAATGCTTAGGTAGGTGGTACGTGTCAAAGTAACATCCACATGGATGGCAGGACCCAGGTTTTCCAGCAGAACATTGCCCAAAGCATCACACTGCCTCCGCCGGCTTACCTTCTTCCCATAGTGCATCCTGGTGCCATGTGTTCCCCAGGTAAGCAACACACACGCACCCCGCCATTGACATGATGTAAAAGAAAACATGACTCGTCAGACCAGGCCACCTTCTTCCATTGCTCCATGGTCCAGTTCTAATGCTCACGTGCCACTGTTGGCACTTTCTGCGGTGGACAGGGGTCAGCATGGGCACCCTGACTGGTCTGCGGCTATGCCGCACCATACACAAAAAACTGAGATGATCTGTGTATCCTTTCGTGCATCAGTGAGTCTTGGCCACCCATGACCCTGTCACCGGTTCACCACTGTTCCTTCCTTGGAGCTGCACAACACCCTACAAGAGCTGCAGTTTTGGAGATGCTCTGACCCAGTCGTCTAGCCATCAAAATTTGGCCCTTGTCAAACTCGCTCAAATCCTTATGCTTGCCCATTTTTCCTGCTAACACATCAACTTTGAGGACAAAATGTTCACTTGCTGCCTAATATATCCCACCCACTAACAGGTGCCGTGATGAAGAGATAACCAGTGTTCACCTGTCGGTGGTCATAATATTATGCCTGATCAGTGTATGTGTATATATATATATATATATATATAAAGCTCTGGTCAAAAGTTTGAAATAAATCTCTTGCTCATCAAGGCTGCATTTATTAGATCAACAATACAGTAAAAACAGTAATATTTTGATATATTATTACAATTTAAAATAACAGTTTTCTATTTTAATATACTTTGAAATGTAATTTATTTCTGTGATGTAAAGTGGAATTTTGTCACATGATCCTTCAGAAATCATTCTAATTTGCTGATTTGATATTCAGTTATTATCAATGCAGAAAACAGTTGTGCTGCTTAATATTTTTTGAACCTGTGATACTTTTGTCAGGATTCTTTGATGAATAAAAAGTTAAAAAGAACAGCATTTATTCAAAATAGAAATCTTTTCTAACAATATAAATCTTTACGATCACTTCAATTTAACACATTCTTGCTAAATAAAAGTATTATTTTCTTTCAAAAAAAAGAAGGAAAAAAAAATTACTGACCCCAAACTTTTGAACGGTAGTGTATATTGTTACAAAAGATTTCTATTTTAAATAAATGCTTTAAATTAAAAAAATAAATGTTTTCAAAGGAAAAAAAAAAAAAAAAAGTATCACAGTTTATAAAAAAAAAATATTGATAATAAATCATATTAGAAGTAGATTTCTGAAGGATCATGTGACACTGAAGGCTGATGAAAATTCAGCTTTGCATCACAGAAATAAATAAAATTTTAAAGTATATTCAAATAGAAAACCATTATTTTAAATTGTAATAATATTTCACAATAGTTTTTTCTTTATTTCTGTTCAAATTAATGCAGGCTTGATGAGCATAAGATACTTCTTTCAAAAACATTAAAAATAGTAGTTTAAAAACTTTTGACTGGTACTGTATATATAAAATTTGTTTAACAGTTGTCTCATTTGTGTCCATTTTAATTATCCTCAGCATCTGAGTCTAAGTTCATGCCTTGATGAAACATAACTGAGAAATCGTTTAAAGAAACATCTGTGCAATACCATTTTTGGGTTATGCCAACAGGGACATAATTTTATCCTCGGATTAAATGACCTCAGTGAGAGCCAACAGACACGGACACGGAAAAAAAAATCAAAGCAGGTCATTAAGATGCGCCTGTTAGACAGTAAATGAACAGCTTGAGGAGAAATATGAGCGAATTATGAGCTCACTAAAGTGAATGAACTGCAGTGTGTAAAAGACAACCCTGTTTTATCGACCTCTTAAAGCCGTGTTCTGGAAGAGGAGATCGGGAGAGGACGGCGTTTGCCCTGCGTCTGCCTAAAGAAGCAGAGGACTGTCCGGTTAGCATGCAGACCGAGCCCTGCCTCCTGAACCGCAACTGCTTTCACTACAGTTACAACATCACCGGTGAGTGTACACAAGTGCAAAGAGTTTCCAGACAGCTTTCCCAACTAGGGCTGCATGAATACTAATTGTGATTTTTCTGATAAATATTGTGATTGTGGTTTGCTGTCCTTGCCTGTAGGGCTGCACATTTTGGCCAAAATTGTGTGATTTTGTATCAGTATGGCTATAAAATCATAATTATTATTATTATTATGTTATTAGGAGAGAGTTTAAAATATAAACATAGTTTTAATAGTTTTAATTTGCAACCCCAAATCCAGAAAAGTTGGGACATTTTGTAAAATGTAATAAAATCAAGAATCTGTGATTTTGTTCAATTCTAATTGGCTAGTGAAAAAAAATCCAGTGTTTCACTGGCCAAATTAAGTGTATTTGATTCTGATGGCTGCAACACACAGAGGCAAAATAAAAGTGAAAAGACTAGAATATACAAGTTAAACTCTTTTGAAACAGTCCTCAATTAGCAGGTGAACTGGTTATAGGTGAGGGTATCGTGTTTTGGTATAAAAGGAGCATCTCTTTGCAAGCAAAAATGGGTCATGGCTCACCACTTTGTGACAAATTTCATGAGCGAATTGTTAAACAATAAAAATAAAAATCACATTTCTCAATGCAAGATTGCAAAGTATTTAGGTCTTTCATCCACTATTGTGAAAAGATTCAGAGAATCCAGAGAAATCTCAGTACATGTAGGGCAAGGCAGGAGACCTCCATTGAATGTGCGTCACATTTTAGCCCTCAGATGGCATTGCATGATAAACCATCATGCTACTCTGTTAAATATAGCCACATGGGCTTGGGAGTACTTTGGTAAACCGTTGTCACTTAACACAATCTGATGCTGCATCAAGAAATGCAACTTGAATCTCTGTTACGCAAGGAGAAAGCTATGCATCTGTTCTATGCAGAGATGCCGGCGAGTTCTCTGGGCCAGAGCTCCTCTCAGATAGTCTAAAAGACAATGGAAATGTGTGCTGTGGTCAGACCATGTTTTTGGACCATCCAAACTTTCATCAGTGACAGGTGCAAAAGCAAACATCTGTCATGGTATGGAGATGCATCAGTGCAAACGGTATGGGTGACTTGCATATGTGTGAAGGTACCATTGATGTGGAGGCGTATATTGGGATTATACAGAGACATATACTGTCATCAAGATGACATCTTTCCTGAGAAGCAAGACAACAACAGAGTGGTTTCTAGACACTCTACACTGTGCAGTGGATGTGCTTGACTGCCTTCCTGATCTGTCACCTATTGAAAACGTATGGCCCATCATGAAAAGGAGAATCGGACAACAACGACCACGGACTCTTGAGCAGTTGTCAGATTGGGCAAAAATTCCACTTGCAAAACTTCAATTCCCAAACATTTAAAAAGTGTAATTAAAAGGAAAGGTGATGTGACACAGTGGTAAACATGCCTCTCTCCACACTCTTTTAGAGTGTGTTGCAGCCATCAAAATCAAAATGGATTTATATTTACAGAATACACTTAAGTTGGTCAGTGAAAACTCTCTTTTCTTTGTTAAATAAAGGTTAAAGAAAATGAACATCACAGATTCTTGATAAAATTGCATTTCACAAAATGTCCCAACTTTTCTATATTTGGGGTTGTACATAACTGTAAAATTACAAAACTAATATTAATGGCCGTCTTAAATTCCGTATTGTTCTGAATATAAGACTGTGGTTTTTTTTTTTCTTTTTTTCTTGGAAATACATCTGAATATAAGTCGTCTTATATTTGGGGTCTAAAATTTTACATGTCAATAATACACCCTCAACAATAGGTAGTGCCAAATACAAGTAAAATGGGTGTTCCGTCCAGGACTGATAAACGCAGTGGAGTCATCAAACAACTTTCATTAAGCAGCCGGTGTGTCAGAGTGTAATGTTAGCAGATGGCGAGCCCAAAAAAACACAGTCAAAGAAAAGCTTACCGCGGTCCTAAATGCAGCCGCTTCAAAGAAACTGACAGGCAAATGTGTACATAGCCAAAAAAAAAAAAAAAAAAAAAAAAAAGAAGAGGGGCTGCCCATAACCAGGGCCGTCATCCAGCTGAAGGTATTGAACGTCGCCAAAGAGCTGAACTTACCCACCAGAGAGGCCCGTGATTTCTTATTTTGGCTACATACTGACGAACTTGCCTGTCAATATCCTCAAAGTGGCAGCTGTGATGCAGTGTAAGAATGATGCTACGTATTGGATTAGCACAGGGGTTTTCAAACCTCCCCAGCACTGCACATTTTGACTGTCTCCCTTATTGGACACACCCAGCTCAGGTCATGGAGTACTAAACTAATCAGCTGATGAGTTAATACAGCTGTGTTAAATAAGACACCATATGCAGTGCCTTGTACTATACAAACACCTCCTAAGAAAAATCTCAATAGATATGTTTACATGCACTACTTTTCCAGTCCGATTTCAGATTCTTAAAGGGTTAGGCATTTGTATAGTACAAGGCACTGCATATGTTGGATGAGTGTCTTATTTAACACTTTAAGAATCTGAAATCGGACTGGAAAAGTAGTGCATGTAAACATATCTATTGAGATTCATTTCTTAGGAGGTGTTTGTATAGTACAAGACACTGCATATGTTGGATGAGTGTCTTATTTAACACAGCTGTATTAACTCATCAGCTGATTAGTTTAGTACTCCATGACCTGAGCTGGGTGTGTCCAATAAGGGAGACATCCAAAATATGCAGTGCTCGGGAGGCTCCAGGAATGGTTTGAAAACCTCTGGATTAGCGCTTGCACTCCGACTTCAGGAAGAAACTGCTGTGTTTTCAGTGCTATGTGATCGGCCTAAGGAAAAAACATGGATCCCCTGGATCAGATAGGTAATGCCGATCAAACACCCGTGTTTTTTGTCATGGCAGCATCTGTCATTGTACATAAAAACATGAGAAATAAAAATCAGTAAAGTGAAATCTACTAGTGAAATCTACTAGTTATTTAGAGTTATTAGAGAAGTTATTTGTAAAAAGTGTTTATTTCTGAATGTGATTGTTGGTACATTTTACCAGTATTTACCATACTTTAGTTTAAATACAGAAATAAAAAAATTAATTATGAAAAAATATGCAATATTAAAATAATTTTCAAATAAAGTATAAAGTGTAGCATTCGATGGAACGGTGTAACTGTGTTCAAAGAAGTTGATAATTCCCCTGAATCCCTCTCCTGAAACTGCAGAGAGTGGTCTTATATCCTTCACTATAAAATCCACAAGTAAATCCGTTATTATCTGTCTTCTCCTCTCTGTAATCGGGCGTTTACAGAATTCACCAATGCTTGTTTGCTTCGTGGTGTGTGTCTCACTAACATTTGCCTTTGTTGTTGGATGTTTCAATCATAGGTGGTTGAGCAGAGCTGTCGTACTGCTGTTGTATTTTAAAGTAGTCTTACAGAGTTGTCAAATTACGATATTTTTGTCCTCCTTGATGAATTACTTCCACACATCTGATGTGTGGTGTCTGTTGGTGAATAGTGGTGCTATTTTGAATTCATTTATGGTTAATGCACACTCGAGTAGTCAATTGTTTCCGACAGCGCCGACTAGTGGTTGAAGTAGTCGATCTCTCGACTGCTCGACTAGTCTATGCAAGCCCTTGTGTGAAGCAGCATTTATTGTGAATCGAGCTGCTCACATGTGAGAACACAGTGCCGGACTTCACTCTGAAACACGCAGTGTATGTATTTATTTCTTGGAATCACAGCCTTTTGTTATACGTTAATCTCACTATTTCAGTTTATTTTGCTTAATCATGCAGCCCTATTCCCAACATATCCCTTCTGCTAAGCTCTTCGTAAAAAAGCTGTGACTGCCTTCTGAGTCCTAGTCTGGGCATTACCCACAAAGCACTTTTCTCCTATTGGTTTGAGTCACATGAATGAGTCATTTAAGAGTTTGGATCATTACTGGAACTGCTTCCTCCATCTGCTCAGACTTCATTCATGATTCCCCTCCAAGAGCGTCAAAGCGAAACGTCAGTTTATAGAGCTGAAACTGTGTCCTCAAACCATCCGCTCTGGAGGACGCAAGCAAACTCTGACTTGGACGTGTGGTTTAATGAGAACCCGCAGGGTGATATCTGTGTGTGTTCACTTAGACTGGAGCACATGCCAATTAAGTGCCAACGCTGTGTGTGGAATCGGCCTCAAGACGAGGATGCTGGACTGCGTTAGAAGTGATGGCAAATCTGTTGACCTGAAGTACTGTGAAGAGGTTTGTGCATTTATTTACAGACCCTTTAAACTGCTGTGTATTATGGGCCTAGAAAATATAACTAGAGCTGCTTTTCCAGAAGAAAATAGTGTTACAGTTTTGGCTTTTACCCTTTGATTCTGTGAAAATGGATATAGCATCAGCCATTCTCATGACACTCTAATTTTAAGTGTACAAAAATAAACCTGGTAAACCCTATGTTATGGGGACAAAATCCCCACAAAGATTGCAATATCTGAAATCCTTGTCCTTGTGATGAAATGTTTTGTTCCCCATGAGGAAAATAGCTTAAATTACACTAAGTGATGTGTTTTGAAAATGCAGACAGTTTTGTATGATGGGTAGGTTTACAGGTAGTGTTAGTGTAGGGGGAGAGAATATACAGTTTATACAGTATAAAAATCTATGTCTATGGACAGTCCCCATAAAACATGGAAACACAACGTGTGTGTGTGTAATATGTATACTATGTATACTACCATTCAAAAGTTTGGGGTCACCAAGATTTTTTCTCTCCAAAGTTGCATTTATTTGATAAAAAATATAGTAAAAACTGTAATATTGTGAAATATTATTACAATTTAAAATAATTGTTTTCCATTTTAATATACACTCACCTAAAGGATTATTAGGAACACCTGTTCAATTTTTCATTGATGCAATTATCTAATCAACCAATCACATGGCGGTTGCTTCAATGCATTTAGGGGTGTGGTCCTGGTCAAGACAATCTCCTGAACTCCAAACTGAATGTCAGAATGGGAAAGAAATGTGATTTAAGCAATTTGGAGCGTGGCATGGTTGTTGGTGCCAGACGGGCCAGTCTGAGTATTTCACAATCTGCTCAGTTACTGGGATTTTCACGCACAACCATTTCTAGGGTTTACAAAGAATGGTGTGAAAAGGGAAAAACATCCAGTATGTGGCAGTCCTGTGGGCGAAAATGCTAGAGGTCAGAGGAGAATGGGCTGACTGATTCAAGCTGATAAAGAGCAACTTTGACTGAAATAACCACTCGTTACAACCGAGGTATGCAGCAAAGCATTTGTGAAGCCACAACACGCACAACCTTGAGGCGGATGGGCTACAACAGCAGAAGACCCCACCGGGTACCACTCATCTCCACTACAAATGGGAAAAAGAGGCTACAATTTGCACAAGCTCACCAAAATTGGACAGTTGAAGACTGGGAAAATGTTGCCTGGTCTGATGAGTCTCGATTTCTGTTGAGACATTCAGATGGTAGAGTCAGAATTTGGCGTAAACAGAATGAGAACATGGATCCATCATGCCTTGTTACCATTGTGCAGGCTGGTGGTGTAATGGTGTGGGGGATGTTTTCTTGGCACACTTTAGGCCCCTTAGTGCCAATTGGGCATCATTTAAATGCCACGGCCTACCTGAGCATTGTTTCTGACCATGTCCATCCCTTTATGACCACCATGTAGCCATTCTCTGATGGCTACTTCCAGCAGGATAATGCACCATGTCACAAAGCTCGAATCATTTCAAATT
Source organism: Paracanthobrama guichenoti (assembly GCA_018749465.1). Classification (NCBI taxonomy): domain Eukaryota; kingdom Metazoa; phylum Chordata; class Actinopteri; order Cypriniformes; family Gobionidae; genus Paracanthobrama; species Paracanthobrama guichenoti. The sequence goes on from CM031958.1 coordinate 37,589,197, forward strand.
GGTTTCTTGAACATGACAATGAGTTCACTGTAATAAAATGGCCCCCACAGTCACCAGATCTCAACCCAATAGAGCATCTTTGGGATGTGGTGGAACGGGAGCTTTGTGCCCTGGATGTGCATCCCACAAATCTCCATCAACTGCAAGATGCTATCCTATCAATATGGGCCAACATTTCTAAAGAATGCTTTCAGCACCTTGTTGAATCAATGCCACGTAGAATTAAGGCAGTTCTGAAGGCGAAAGGGGGTCAAACACAGTATTAGTATGGTGTTCCTAATAATCCTTTAGGTGAGTGTATTTGGAATATATATAATGTCTTTTATTCCTGTGATGCAAAGAATTTTCAGCAGTCTTCAGTAGGGATGTAACGATTCACTCAACTCACGATGCGATATGATTCACAAAACTAATTTCATTTCAGTATTTATTTTTTTTTTTTTTTTTTTACAAAATGAGATTTAAGACAAATCATAAAATGTAAAAAAAAAAAGTGTCCTTTTATTTCTCTCGTTTAACATCTCAACTGACTTGAAACGCCACACATTTCAACCGACTCCAACTGAATCGTTACATCCATAGTCTTCAGTGTCACATGATCCTTCAGAAGAATTCAAAAAACAAGACCCCAAACTTTGGAACAGTTGTGTATTCCTCAAATGTATACCTTAGCAAATAGCACTAAAACATGAGAAAAAAAAAAGTAAAATTAGACCGTCCCTTAATCTAAGAATATGATGTTGTGATGAGCCAATGGAAAAGAAACACAGTTATTTTATGCCATTTTAAATTGTAGGTTAATGTGAAAAGAGATGGCAAAAGATCAGTTAAACTGCTAGACAGCTTTGGTCACTTTAATTGGACCCTGTGGGCGATAAGTCTTATGCACAGCATATTAACCCTGTAACCCAGTTTTCAACCAGCCCACTTTGTATCAGGTTTAAAAACTTCTCAAATGTAAAACACAACGCCCTTTAGTAAAGAAAAAACACAAATGAGATCTGATACCTCTTTAATACCTCTTTAATATCTTGTTTCTACTAAACAGAAGTGTGATTAAACATAGAGCATATGGGCACTTTTGCTGAAGTCTTCTGCTTCTCAGATGTTTCTCTGTTGGATGAGAGGTGATGTTTTTTTTCATGAATGCTAAAGAAACAGCGTGTCTTATTTCCTTCCACAGCTGCGCCTAGAGAAGAAATGGCAGATGAATGCTTCCTGCACAGTGGAGTGTCCCATCAACTGCCAGCTCTCTGATTGGTCAGCATGGTCAGACTGCTCCCAGACCTGTGGCCTTGATGGTAAAGCCTGCTGCATTACATGTGTTTTTAGTTGATGTCATACAGTACCATTCAAATGTTTGTGGTCGGTACGAATTTTTAAATGTTTTTGAAATAAGTCTATAATACTCACCAAGGCTGCATTTATTTTATATTAAATGTATTTATTATAAAAACTGTAATATTGTGAAATATTTGTCTAGTTTAATATATTTTAAACTGTTTTTTATTCATGTGATGGCAAAGCTGAATTCCTACAGTGTCACATGCTCCTTCAGAAATCATTCTAATATGCTGATTTACTGCTCAAGAAACATTTCTAATTATTATCAATGTTGAAAACAGTTGTGCTGCTTAATATTTTTGTGAAAACTGTGAGGCATATTTCAGGATTCAAAGTTCAAAAGAACTTGATTTGAAATAGAAATGTTGCTACTGTCACTTTTGATCAATTTAATGCATCCTTTCTGAATAAAAGTATAAAAAATTATAAAGTTTATTATTATTAATTTATAAAACATCTTACCAACCCCTTAGTGTTAATTTGACCTTCCACAATTTAAGGCCTTAAAAATGTCTTCAGTTAGAGCTGAAAGTCTCAAATTCAATATCATGGCATTAAATTAGGGCCCTATGATTTCTGCGATGCAGAAAATGTGGCCGGAATAGCAGAATCAATTCATAAAAATGGAATTTACTGTATAATGCAGAATGTCAGAAATTAAGAAAATAAAGGGGTGATGAATTGAGAAATCAACTTTCCCTTGAGCCTTAGATATATAAAAGTTGATCGTGATATAAGAATATCCTGTAAGTTTCGGAGCTGAAAACTTCCTTGTTAGTCAAAGAAAAGCTTTTATTGACACCAGGCCCAGAAAACAAGAGCTCTCAAATATATATTGATCAATGACGTAATAGAACGGGGAAACGCCGTCTCAACAGATAAATATGAACGCCTGGTTCTGTAGCCCCGCCCACCGACTCGTGGAGCTAAACGGATCACGCTACTGAGCAATAAACATGCTGAAGATAGCAAGATATTGCGCTGTGCCTTGCTGCAGAAGAACAGTCGCTGCATAAGCTTCCTTCAGATTCTAATATTAGGAATGAGTGGACGTTTGTTTGCTTCATTTCACTGCGGAAGCGTTTGTAAATAAAACACAGGGCGAGACTGGATTTGCAGACGTATTGAGATTAAAACACAATGCTGTGACTTCTATATTGGATCCGACAGGAATGGTGCAACACACTTATGTGAGTAAAACATGTTTTAATATGTGATAGTATTGCATTGTTACAGATCGTTTTGATTATGTGTACGTGTCTAACAGAACATACCTTAGGACGCTGTCACAGGCTGGAGAATCCTTTATTTGTTGGTTCATTGCGATTCGGGATCAGACTCGGACACGTATGGGCCAGGGCTCCCAAAGCCCAACGTCCCAGGGCTGTGTGTTTTCCAGACGGGCTACCAAAACGTAAGCCTGTCGGCAGGCCGGTGAATCTTAAATAGTGAAATAATATTCATTTCTTGATCTGCGTTGTTCACTCTCTTGACTTTCTCTTGACTCTCTTGAGGGTGCGCGCGCGTGGTGTATGTGTGCGGATCACCAATCGGGTGGGCCAAGTAATAAAAAAATAATATTCCAATCAATCGCAGGTGGATGAGAGATAAATCATTGTGTTTGTTTGATAAAGACGTTTTGCGAGCCCTGTGAGAGAATCATTCCGGTTGCCGCTTTCAAAACAATCCCTCCCTCATGTGAACTGACAGGGGAGCAGACGCTCATTAAATATGCAAATCTTATCCAATCCTAGCCGTGGGCGTTTACTTCCAAGTCTACAGTGCGGCACGCCCATCAAAACCGAGCGTTCAGGAGAGAGCCTCAAAACCAGTGTAGAAAATAGCCTATCACTTATTCATTATGATGTTTTTTTAATGTAAAACTACACAAACGTCATTAGTTGACCTCAGACAACAGTATACAAAAATAAAAAGAAAGCTAGTTCATGACACCTTTAAGTCTTGTTTTCTGAGAAAAAGAAAAGAGTTTGTGCTTTAAACAAGAACAAATATCTGTCATTGGGTATGGAAATTACTTACATTTGAATTAAGTTGATCCAATGGCAGATCACTTTCATAAGATTTCCCAAGATTTCTTATCTCAAACTTTAAGCTATTTTTTGTAAAATTAATTAAAGTTATGTAGATCTGTGGGAAATTGTATTTTCAAACTTTGAAGTCTCTCTAATATAACTCATTGTGTGCTTAGACATTTACATTTAGAGAATATATTGATGTGTTATGTTCCCTTTAATTTATTCCTTAAATTTTCTTTAATTGGTCTTAAAAATTTCTTTTAAAAGGTTCATAACCTTCATAAAACCTGCAGAAACCCTAATATTAGTCTTAGCCCAGTGATATGCATATTGCACACTAATTATGGAAAACACATGAAAATAAAAAGCTCCAATCAAATTTCCTGACTGGAATGCAACTTCATAGAAAAAGAGAAATCGAGCGCAAATGTTTTTGCTAGTGTCATGCTCAACTGTTTGTGACTAGGTATGCTGTAAAACTGTGCATGCAAAGAGAGAACAAAAAGATAGCATAGGAAAAGGGAGCTAGAAATCTGAAATACGAGATGAAATGATGGACTATTCAACGGAAAAAATAGATGGAAGCAGCTCTAGATAGAAAATGACAGTCGACCTGCCAAACACTTCCAAGATAAGGTAGAAAAAGAAGAGCGAGAGAGAAGGCGGCGCATTGTGTGCAGTTTTATGCTAAACACGTGTGGGATGAGCTAGCGAGTTATCTGAGACAGCCGTGTCTTGAGCTGGAAACTGAAAGGTGTGTGTAGAGATGTGTGTATGCGGGCAGCTCATGAAATCTGTCAAAAACAGGTTCAGGTTATATTTCACTCCAAGATTACCATTACCAAGATTTTCATTCTCATGATGTAAAAGAGCTTATAAATCACACAAAATTATATTTTTTGAAAATGTAAAAATGCAGAAAGTTTTGTATGATGGGGTAGGGTTAGTGTATGGGGAGAGAATATACAGTTTGTACAGTATAAAAATCTATGTCTATGGAAAGTCCCCATAAAACATAAACTCGTGTGCGTGCGTGCGTGCGTGCGTGTATACGTGTGTGTATGTATGTATGTGTCTACCATTCAAAAGTTTGAGGTCAGTAAGTTTTTTTTTTTTAGGTCTCTCACCAAGGCTGCATTTATTTGATCAAAAATGTTAATATTGTGAAATATTACAATTTAAAATAATTGCTTTCCATTTTAATATATTTTGACTATATGATGTAATTTATTCCTGTGATCAAAGCTGAATTTTCAGCATCATGACTCCAGTCTTCAGTGTCACATGATCCTTCAGAAGTATTCATTTCTTTAAAAAATAAACTACTGTTCAAAAGTTCAGTCAGCTTTTGTTGCTGTTGTTGTTTCTTAAATTAATACTTTTATTCAGCAATGATTCTTTAAATTGATTTTAAAAAGTGACAGTAACAACATTTATAATGTTACCATTTCTATTTTCAAATAAATGCCGTTCTTTTGAACTTTCTATTCATCAAAGAATCCTGAAAAAATGCATCAGTTTCCACAAAAAAAGCAGCACAACTGTTTTCGACATTGATAATAATCATAATGTTTCTTGAGCAGCAAATCATCTTATTAGAATGGTTTCTGAAGGATCATGTGACACTGAAGACTGGAGTAATGATGCTGAAAATTCAGCTTTGCATCACAGGAATAAAATACATTTCAAAATATATTACAATAGAAAAGTTATTTTAAATTGCAATAATATTAATACTGTATTTTAAAATAAATAAATGCAGTTTTGGTCTTAAATGCAGAGCTTAAGTGGCTTTTCAAAAACATCTAAATATCTTACTGACCCTAAACCTCTGCACAGTAGGATAATTTTTGCATTTTACAAAGTTTTTTGGGGTGAACTCTTCCTTTTAAATGATCTTGTTCTCTGTGGAACCGAAGCTCAGACTCATTTCTCTGTGTCTTAATTCTTCAGGGAAGATGTGGCGGAGACGGACAGTGGTTCAGGCGTCTCAAGGGGACGGCAGGCCGTGTTCGTCTCAGATGGAGCAGTGGAAGCCGTGTCCTGTGCGACCCTGCTACAGATGGCAGTACGGGCCGTGGTCAGAGTGCCGTGTCGAGGTCTCTCATTTCATCTTTTTCCATTGCATTCTCGTATATATTCTCAATGCAAATATACAAATCACAGTTCATCACACTTGAACTTGAGAACTGCAAGAAGAAACTTTTTCACAGAAACACAAGCATATGCAAAAGTCTTTCGGCTTTTCAGTTTGGTGAACTCGGACTTGGAAAGGTTATAGGTCAAGTTTATTTTTCACAATCCATGTTTTTCACAGATTTTGCCACTGGAAATGTTTTTAAATGACATGCCAAACTATCCACACTAAGGTACACAATTAGACTGGGTAAACACAGCCCGATCTGTCGTCGATTTGATTTGCCCTGCAGCTCAGGCTGGAAACCTGTACATATTTCTATCCTGCTTCTGTTACAATTTTGCAGGGACCAATCATAAACTGGCTTATCCACCTGGCGCGCTATTGGCGGGTTTAACACAATGACGGATATAGAGAAGCTGTGGGTCGTTGGTCTGATTGGTTGAAGGACTTTCCAATTTCGTACAGTCATTTGAACTATGCCCATTGATCACGCCTCTTGTGATCTGATTGGTTGAAGGACTATCCAATTGCGTACAGAGTCATTTGAACGATGCCCGTTGATCACGCCTCTTGTGGTCTGATTGGTTGAAGGACTATCCAATTGCGTACAGAGTCATTTGAACGATGCCCGTTGATCACGCCTCTTGTGGTCTGATTGGTTGAAAGACTATCCAATTGCGTACAGAGTCATTTGAACGATGCCCGTTGATCACGCCTCTTGTGGTCTGATTAGTTGAAGGACTGTCCAATTGCGTACAGAGTCATTTGAACTATACCCGTTGATCACGCCTCTTGTGCAGTAGAAAATACAGAGCAGACTCCCCAGACCAATGTTCAATCTTAAAAGACTGAGCTTGGTCTGGTGATAGCCAGACAAGTACACAATAGTACTTTCGATTAAATAGACTGTACGTACTGTACCTCTCAAAAGTTTGGGGTCGGTGGGATTTTTTTATGTTTTTGAAAGAAGTCCCTTATGCTCACCTAGGCTGCATTTATTTATATTTATTTACTGTCAAAACAGTAATATTGTGAAATATTGTTGCAATTTAAAGGCACAGTATGTAAGTTTCATCACTAGAGGTCGCATTTTCAAAAAAATAATGAAGGCGTAGCTTGATGATGCCATGATTGAGCGTGGAATCATGGGAGTTGTCGTATTCACCTCCACAGCCGATGGAAAGCAATCCAATGGGCTTAAACTCAGGCAGAAATCATGTCCATGGGCAGTGTTAGGGAAAATTACTTTGAAAAGTAATTCATTACAATATTGCTTTACTCCCTTAAAAAGTGGTTCATTGTGGTTACTTTTTAAGAAAAGTAATGTTACTTTTGCGTTACTTTTTCTCACCTGGGTTTTTTTTAATAACAAAAAAAGTTCATTTTTTGTGCAAATGTAAAGGCCCTTTCACACCAAAATTGAAATAAGGCTGAAGGAAATGCAGATTCACTCCTGTACAGTAGAGGGCGCAGCTCAAACAAACCTTTCAGCTGTGCTGCTGTTCTGGATTGCAGAATAATAGCATTTACTTCACCAATAAAAACAGAAAATGTAGTAATTTTTTTTTTTGCTTGTGGTTTTACTGAGTCATCAAATGTCAGCAGCAAGTACATTTGTGACGTGATAGTGAGATTTTAAACAATAAAGTGAGATTAAATGCATAAAAATATTTGTTTTTATTTAACATTTCATGTTGGGTTTGCGTAGTATTCTGATTTTGCATTTTAGTAATTTTATTCATTTTGAGGAATACTCAATTTTGTTCAAGTGAGAGGAGTAAATGCCTGCTCACATTTAGTCTAGAACTACATTAACCACCAGGTTTATACACAACGACTCCAGATTTCTCTCAATATGGGGACAAGAAAGCTGTCAGTCAATATTTTGATATTTTCAGATATTTTGTTGTAAATTTAAAGGTAATGCATTACTTTACTAGTTACTTGATAAAAGCAGTCTGATTACGTAACCCGAGTTGCTTGTAATGCGTTACCGGCTGTGCTCGTGTATTCAAGTTTTATTAATGTTATTGTGGTATGAAGCAGGGCGGACGAGAGTCCAGGACATTTTACCTTGCTGTCTTTGTTATGCTGCCGCTCCTTTTGTTTTGTTGTTTATGCATATTTTATGATCAAGGTTACAATTACAGTAGTTTAACATCTGCCTCCTTCGTTCCTGAACTTTGTTACAGTTATGTTTAATCACTTAAATTCACATTATTTAATTTAATTCTAATAATAGACGCAAGTGCTGAATGATGGCAAAGATGCATTTTGATCACATGATCTTTGAGAAATCATTCTAGTATGTTTTATGCTTTGCTGCTTAAGTTTTTTTTCTGATTGTATTATCTATGTTGCTTAATCTTTTTGGAATCTGTGATTTTCTTTTTTGATTCTCTGATGAATAAACAGTTCAACAGAACAACATTTATTTGAAATAAAAATATTTGGTAACACTTTATTTTAAGGTGACGTAGTTACACGTTTCTACATGTATATTATAGTAATAACAGTAAATGATGCATAATTACAAGTAACTAAACCTAAACCTAACCCTAACCGTAACTCTATAGTAAGTACGTAGTTACAAGATTTAGTACAATGTGATTACATCACCTTAAAATAAAGTGTAACCAAATCTTTTGTAACATTATACATGTCTATAGTGTTCTTTTTAAACTATGTAATTCTTTTTTTCCTCTCGCATTTTCATATGTGTAAAATAAGCTTGTGAAAACAAATTCAAGCTTATAATCAAATCTGTTGCTCTTTGTTCTTTTTTTTCTGCTGAGCTCCATTGTGACTTATGAAATTCATGCAATTTAGTGTTTATTGAATCGTATTGTACAGCGGAGCAGTGGTTGAAGCTAAACACCTCAATCGCCCAACACAGCGCACTCTGAATACATTAATGATCCGCGCTGGAACTCCTCGCTTTCCAGCACCTTGTTTTCCAATCTCGCTGTCAACCTTGTCTTTTCTTCTGTTATTCTCTCTGATCCTCCTCCGTTTCAATCCTCCTTTTGATCTTTGGATTTAGGAAGTGTTTATGACTGCGCAGCACTCACATCCAAACCTCTGTGTGTGCATGTGTGTTGTAGGAGGTGGTGTGCGGGGTGGGCCTGCGTTTCCGGAACCTGTCATGCTTTGTATCAGATGGCTCTGGTGATGGGAAGATCAGCATTGTAGAGGAAGAGCTCTGTGCTGGATTGGAGCAGGCCGTCGACGGGGATAAGAACATTGTTCTGGAGGAAACCTGCACCTTACCCTGCCCTGGTAACAGACTAAATTCACACAGGACACTTGATCTATGAGTGCCGTCATTGCATGCAATCTGTTAGTGGGACAAACAGCAAAAAAAAAACACAGTGACTAAAAAAAACCTGCATGCAATAAATAGATTTTTTTTTTTTTTTTTTTTTTTTTTTTTTTTTTTTTTTTTTTATCACTATAGATTTTAAATGGCTAAATAATTGACTAAAATAATTGTGTATTATTAAAAAAAGATATATATATATATAATATACATGCACACAGTTTTTATTGGTGTTTTTTGGGTTTTTATTTATCTTTAATATAGTTTTTAATATGTTATTATGTCACTAACCTTCTTAAACAGGTAGTTTATATTGGCTATATTTGAACTACTTTAAATTGTAAGTGAATTGTTTCATGTTTAATTATAGTTTCACAGCTTCCCCAGCACTTCTGCTGTTATCAGGTTGTATTGAGTTGGTTAGTGGACAGCTACATTAGATGGCTCTCCTGTTGATCTGTTCAGGTGACTGTTACCTGATGGAGTGGTCCGACTGGAGCCCGTGTCAGAGGGTGTGTGTGAAGGGTCAGCGTTTGGACTTCACTCCGGTGCAGGTCCGCTCACGTGCCGTCATTGCGCAGGAACCAGAGAACATCGCTCAGTGTCCCGATCAGGAGTGGCAGTCCCGTCCCTGCAGCAGTAAGACACGCTCCTCCTCTCTCATTTGCATAAAGACACTGCTTTATTTTGATTTCATTCCACATGGAGGATTCCTAGAATTAATACCTTTCACATCACCTGATTTAACATGTATTTAAGAATTTTACATGAAATGCAGTTGGATGTCTGTGGCTTGATTCGTTACAGCAATGATTGAAAAGTGACCTGAGACTCAACATACACTATATTGGCAAAAGTTTTGGGACGCCTGCTTTTACATGCACATGAGCTTTAATGACATCCCATTCTTATCCCATTTGGCCCACCCTTCGCAGCTCTAACAGCTTCAACTCTTCTGGGAAGGCTTTCCACAAGGTTTAGGAGTGTGTTTTCGAGAATTTGTGACCATTTTTCTAGAAGTGCATTTGTGAGGTCAGGCACTGATGTTGGACGAGAAGGCCTGGCTCGCACAGTCTCCGCTCTAATTCATCCCAAAGGTGTTCTATCGGGTTGAGGTCAGGACTCTGTGCAGGCCAGTCAAGTTCCTCCACACCAAACTCGCTCATCCGTGTCTTTATGGACCTTGCTTTGTGCACTGGTGGCAGTCATGTTGGAACAGGAAGGGGCCATCCCTAAACTGTTCCCACAAAGTTAGGAGCATGAAATTGTCCAAAATGTCTTGGTATGTTGAAGCATTAAGAGTTCCTTTCACTGGAGCTAAGGGGCCAAGCCCAACCCCTGAAAAACAACCCCACACCATAATCCCCCCTCCACCAAACTTTACACTTGGCATAATGCAGTCAGGCAAGTAACGTTCTCCTGGCAACCGCCAAACCCAGACTCGTCCATCGGATTGCCAGACAGAGAAGCGTGATTGGTCACTCCAGAGAACACATCTCCACTGCTCTAGAGTCCAGTGGCGGCGTGCTTTGCACCACTGCATCTGACGCTTTGCATTGCACTTGGTGATGTAAGGCTTGGATGAGCTGCTTGGCCATGAAAACCCATTCCATGAAGCTCTCTACTCACTGTTCTTGAGCTAATCTGAAGGCCACACGAAGTTTGGAGGTCTGTAGCTATTGACTTCTGCGCACTGTGTGCCTCAGCATGCGCTGACCCCACTCTGTGACTATTACGTCCCCTACCACTTTGGCTGAGTTGTTGTTGTTCCCAATTGCTTCCACTTTGTTATAATACCACTAACAGTTGAGCGTGGAATATTTAGTAGTGAGGAAATTTCATGAATGGCCTTATTGCACAGGTGTCCACCTATCACGGTACCACGCTTGAGTTCACTGAGCTCCTGAGAGCGACCCATTCTTTCACAAATGTTTGTAGAAGCGTCTGCATGCCTAGGTGCTGGATTTTATACACCTGTGGCCAAGGAAGTGATTGGAACACTGGAACATGAATTCAATGATTTGGAGGGGTGTCCCAATACTTTTAGCAATATAGTGTCACTTACAGACTGACCAAAATAAGCCAGAGACAGTGAATGCAATGGAAACTGGGCTCTTTTTCAGCTGGTTCACATTTTGGTCCAATGTAATCCTGTAAACCCTGACATATTAAATAATATTAATAATTGTTTATTAAATAAAATGAAATAGTGGAACATCAGTCAAATAGTATTATGTACCATAATGAGAATATGGAGTTCACACTCGACAAAGAAAAAAAACACCTCAGTTTTATTCAGAGGCTCAAAAAAAATGCAGTTTGGTGCAGAAGCTGATCTTTATATGGATAGAATTTCATATACATTAAAATAAAATCTTCTAAGGAATGAGATCTTTATAACAGGCTACTTGAATGAAATATAAATATCAGTCGTCATTCTATATCTGCCAGTAATGTGTCTCAGTAAGATGTTATTTGAATGCTTAGTTTGAAGATCAAAGCTTTTTATTGTGTGGTCCAAAACATATAATACAATGCAAAACACTAATAATTTTGGTACTTTTAAACAGGATGTGAGTGTGACGACACCCGTAATGTCTCTCTACAGTCTCTCTACAACTGTCCAATAGTGTACATCTCCATTATGTATATTTATTCTGTTAATTTCCATATAGATGGTGAGTGCTTTGAGTACCAGTGGATGGGCAGTCCTCAGCTGATCTGGTGCCAACGCTCAGATGGAATAAATGTCACAGGTGCTGTACAACAACACTTTACATCTGTCTCTTTACGTCACATGAATGAGCAACCAATGAGGGTTGACAGATACCAATACCAACCTTCAGAGTACTTTTGTTTAGTTGATAATAGCTGATGCATGATGTGTATTTTTTAGTTTTCAAGTTAAAATGTATATGAATGTATAATGCAGTGTGCACATCTTAGGTCCTATCAGTTTTTTTCACCATTTTAAATGCCTTTTTGTCTTCACTATAGGTCATTTTAATGTTCCTGCAGTGTGACAAATAAATTATTGTAGCTTCTGAATTAATGAGCACATAAAAGCTGCATGCATAATAATTATAAAAGAATTAGCAAAGTGCTGTTTTAAGCAGATTGTGTTCAGAACATCATACCAGCATCTCTGTAATATATAGTATGTGTACTGTGCACAAAATGCACATTTTCTGTAGTTTCAGACTAGTGTACACTTGTCAAAGAGCACACTGCTTAGAATACTGTATCCCAAAAAGCAATCCAAAGTCAATTTTCTTGTCATTTTTAGCACATCACATGGCAGTGGATGAGAATGTAATGCAGTTCCTTTGTGAAACAACAGTGAAACACATAGTAGACAGTCATGATGACTAAAAAAGACAAGTCAATATGGACAATAAATACAACGTTACCACAAGGTATACGGAGTAAAATCAGAATTGACAGTTAAGTAGGTAATACCTAAAGTTTAGCAGCAGTTGGATATGATTGATTTTGTAAGTACTACTAAGTTAATAATTATTTGTCAAGTCAGAACAGTGTTGCCAGACATGCGATAATTATCGTATTTGTATAATCATTTTGACCTCTGTACAATGTATGATGTATGTATTTACGATAATTTCAGAATTTTGTGACGCTTCAAATAATGGACGTTGTAATCATAGGGACTTCTATACTCATTGATCTAGCTGTGGATCCTACGTCTACATCATGAATGATTGTGAGGAGAACGAGAACGTGGTGTTACGCATGTCTTCCATCTCATCTCATGTTACGTCTTCTCGGCCAATCATCGTAGAGAATGACTCTCTCTCACAAGCACAAGTTAACGTTCCTGCGGCAGCGCTTAGGTCAGTTGTTTCCAAGCTGAGGCCAATAGTTTAGCAATAAAGTATAGAAAATGAGTGCTGAAAAGGAATGTGAAGACGGGAGAGGCGAAGAGGAAGGTTAAATGGTTAAATGGGTTATATAGTTATTTATCTATTGTGGTAATTTGCAGGTTGTGTCAAAAAGTTATTGGTCTAGATAAATAGCTGTATTCTGTATATTTGACTTGTGTACAATAATTTTCTTCCAAATACGATAATTTTAAGCTTCTGGGACAAACGTGGACCCTTTTCTAATCTGACAACACTGAGTCAGAATGAAACAGAAGTTGTGGTAGTCTTTTGTCTCTATTGTGATGTATATCTGAGTGAAACGGCTTGTTGAATAAGAAAAAAAAATGTAGGGTGAGGGGATGGTTGTAGTTTGCTATTGGTGGATCTCTTGTGAGTGACAGGTTGCCCCGCCCTTGTGCCAGTAAACATGTCATCAAAGAAGAGAAGAGATGTCACTGCAAGCGGAGGAGAAGTTATTTTGATTCAAGATTACAAGGAAGGAATTAAAAAAAGTGCACAGACAAATCATTTATACTTCCATAAAAAATTAAAATTAAAAAAAGAATTCTCCATTTTTGATTTCATGGTGACTTAAAGTGGCTCTAATATATGCAGTATTGCACATAAGTGATGTAATAGAAAATTATACTTTTGAATGAGGTAGAATGACGTTAGTGTTACGTCTTTGGTTGGTAAGTGCACATAACTAATCTAGTTGTTGTCAAAAGCTTGAAAAGGATCTCTACCCTGCTATTTCTTCCAGGTGGATGCCCTCCAGCGTTACTGCCAGGGGCGGACCAGTCATGTGATCCACTTTGTGACAAACCACAGTCATTCTGCTCGGAGGTAAGAAACAAGAGGATTGTGGGATTACTGTAATTCTCAGCCTGGGTGTCTGTAACTGCAGACAGTTGCTCCAGCTGTAATTATTATAATGGACATAACAGAAAATCATAGTCATAAGCTGTACTTTAGTTTTTTGGGGTGCAGTTAATCTGTATTTCTTAAATGCGTTCAATGAGTTATTTTACAAGTTTACAAGACCATTTTTTAATCATATTTACACTCACCTAAATGATTATTAGGAACACCTGTTCAATTTCTCATTAATGCAATTATCTAATCAACCAATCACATGGCAGTTACTTCAATGCATTTAGGGGTGTGGTCCTGGTCAAGACAATCTCCTGAACTCCAAACTGAATGTCAGAATGGGAAAGAAAGGTGATTTAAGCAATTTTGAGCGTGGCATGGTTGTTGGTGCCAGACGGCCGGTCTGAGTATTTCACAATCTGCTCAGTTACTGGGATTTTCACGCACAACCATTTCTAGGGTTTACAAAGAATGGTGTGAAAAGGGAAAAACATCCAGTATGCAGCAGTTCTGTGGGTGAAAATACCTTGTTGATGCTAGAGGTCAGAGGAGAATGGGCCGACTGATTCAAGCTGATAAAGAGCAACTTTGACTGAAATAACCACTCGTTACAACCGAGGTATGCAGCAAAGCATTTGTGAAGCCACAACACGCACAACCTTGAGGCGGATGGACTACAACAGCAGAAGACCCCACTGGGTACCACTCATCTCCACTACAAATAGGAAAAAGAGGCTACAATTTGCACGAGCTCACCAAAATTGGACAGTTGAAGACTGGAAAAATGTTGCCTGGTCTGATGAGTCTCGATTTCTGTTGAGACATTCAGATGGTAAAGTCAGAATTTGGCGTAAACAGAATGAGAACATGGATCCATCATGCCTTGTTACCACTGTGCAGGCTGGTGGTGGTGGTGTAATGGTGTGGGGGATGTTTTCTTGGCACACTTTAGGCCCCTTAGTGCCAATTGGGCATTGTTTAAATGCCACGGCCTACCTGAGCATTGTTTCTGACCATGTCCACCCCTTTATGACCACCATGTACCCATTCTCTGATGGCTACTTCCAGCAGGATAATGCACCATGTCACAAAGCTCGAATCATTTCAAATTGGTTTCTTGAACATGACAATGACTTCACTGTAATAAAATGGCCCCCACAGTCACCAGATCTCAACCCAATAGAGCATCTTTGGGATGTGGTGGAACGGGAGCTTCGTGCCCTGGATGTGCAACCCACAAATCTCCATCAACTGCAAGATGCTATCCTATCAATATGGGCCAACATTTCTAAAGAATGCTTTCAGCACCTTGTTGAATCAATGCCACGTAGAATTAAGGCAGTTCTGAAGGCGAAAGGGGGGCAAACACAGTATTAGTATGGTGCTCCTAATAATCCTTTAGGTGAGTGTAGATCTAGAATTAGTGCATACTAAATGAACAAATAATATTAAAGGTCTAGTTGATTTTTGTGTGCATGCTATTTGGACTAATTTTACCCACAATCCCTTGCAAAAAAAGACAAGAAGTTTGTGAATGTTATTTTCCCTCTGTGGATTGGTGATAACTTTTATTTCCCTGGTCAATTGAGTGCTGCAGGAATTACATAATTTTGTAGGTCAGCCTGGAAGTTAGCGTGACCCTGGTTCCCTTGTCAAAGGCCCTGCTTTTACCTGGTGTTAAGATGTGTTAACACCACGAGTAGACGAGGGAGATACATTCCTGTTTACACCTGGTGTTTTAATCTGTCTCATTTGTCCAATTTCAACCACTTCTGTCCTGATTTCTTCAAGGGGATGGTCTATGAGTGGGTAAATGTATGGGCTTTTTCAGATCTTTCGATCTAATAGATAAAATAAGCTTGTCCAATTTACATATAAACTCGACGGAGGTGATGGAAAAAAGAGAGCAGCAGCTTTCATTTCTGCTCTGACAGCCGCAAGATCATGCAGAACGAGTGTGTGTTAGAAATCAAGGAATGGTGAGAGAACATTGTGCTTGGTATGTTTTTCATCTTCAAACCAAACTTAGGTCTCCAGCCGACAAAGTTTAAATCCTGTCTGGCTAGTACACTTCCCATAATGTTTATAATCTCCAGAAGTAAAAAAGCTAAAGTTAGGCTATAAATGAACAACAGCACAATTGCACACCTTCAACATCACCACTGCTAAGCTTTCAACAACTCTTCAGTCTTTATCTAAAATTTATTTACAATTTTGAGTACGATCATAAACACGAGGCTAGAGAGTAGATGAGGTCACCTGTTCAGCGTGAGGGCCTTTAATGTCCCCAACAACCTCTGCAGTCCCATTTAGCCACTTCTTAGCAACCACCTTTTACAAGACATGACATATTACTGATTTATTTTATCGACTTAGAATATATTCACAGACCTTATTGTAAGCATTTAACCAAAAACTGTTGAATTTTGAAGATGGAACTGGAAATGGGTTTTGGGACCTGCTCCTACAGCAGTCTGTTGGGTGTGAATTGGGTCAAACTCTGAGAGGAAGCAGAAAGCATGATCGTATTTGTGTGCTTTTGCTGTCCCCTGCAGGATGGCATTTGTATGTGCGAGGAGGGCTATACTGAGGTCCTGACGGCCGAGGGGATGCTGGAGCAATGTGCGCCCATCCCTGTGCTCGAAATCCCTACCGCAGGCGACAAGAAAGCTGATGTGAAGACCAGCCGGGCCATCAACCCCACCCTGCCCACCACTGTGCAGCCTGGCCGCGTGGGACGCACATGGTACTTGCAACCCTTTGGACCAGGTAAATGTTCAATTTCAATTTCTTTATGTAGTTTTTCATTTTGCATCTGTTAAAAAAACGTTTTGCCTATTTAGACGGAACGCTGAAGACGTGGGTGTACGGTGTGGCAGCAGGTGTTTTTGTCCTCCTGGTATTTATAGTGTCAATGATTTACCTCGCATGGTAAGAACGACGCAACTTTCCATCCGTTTCATCATCACACATTTTTTCTCATTTACTCCATGCATTCGTTTGCTTGTGTTTTCCTTTTACTCACATCCCACAATCCATGCCTCCATTCGCCGTCATGAGCAGCAGTTACTATGCCATCTGGCGGTCGCTCGGGACACCAGATTCTGCCAATGGTACGGTGGTATGGATGGGCCAAGACGCCCATGAACTGACGTACACCTGCCCTGAGTGCCAGCAGCCAAGTCAAGAGTCAAGAGCCAGTTAAAGCCCGGAGAAAACTGATCTCCTGACATCCCAGCCCCCTCTACCTAGTGCCTCGGCCTCAGTCTGTGCCTTATGTCCTGATGCTCAATGCATCGAGCTGCCCGGGTAGGCTGCCTATCTATGGTTTATTGGTTTAGAAAAAGAGAAAGAAACTCTGTTGCAAAACCTAGTGAGCTGCCTTGGTGCCTAATGCTTAAATAGACAGCTGCCTTCTAAGACAGCATTGTTAATCTTAACTGAAATAAGTGAGTTTTAAAAGCCTAAAAATACATGCTACGTAAAGCTTAACGTGAAATAATCTGGAAAATGTAATGTTTTGAAATGGAACAGCGTGTTCACACTTGGCATGTTTGGTTTGGTTAAAACAAACCCTGGTGCGATTGTTCTGTTAGTGCAGTTGGAATAAGTCTGAACGCTGACATCCAAACCCTGGTGTGCACCAAACAAGCGGAATGAGGGTCTTAGTCCCCTTCCAAACAAACTCTGGTGCGGCTCGAATTAAACGCAACACTGACGCAACACTGATCAAAGGTAAATGAACCAAAAACGGGACATCATGTCACAAGACGCGAACCTAAAAAGGACAGAATGCGCAAGCACACCTGTTTTTCTCGTAAAGAGCACATTTAACCCAGGCCAGAACACAGCGTAGTTTTGGATGTTTCGTCATGAAATATTCGTAATAAAAGCCGACCAATCATGTTGTGAACGTATCCCTATGCCTTTAGGTTCGGTATCTTTAGGTTCGGTGTTAAAATGTCAATCTGAACGCTAAACGGACAAGGATTACAAGCGAACTGAACTACTGAACCGAAGTGTGAACACACCCGACAAAATACAATTAGTTTTTTGTTAAGTATAATTTTTGGTACTTCAGGCTTTCATGGCTCATGTAGCAATTTGTGCAATTTATGGTGCAAATGCTGATATTTATATGGCAAAAAGTAAGATGAAATTCTGATAGCTTGTAATGTAAATTACAATGAGATCTTTATAACAGTATAACAGACTACTTGCATAAAATGCATATAAATATCCATCGTCACTGTATATCTGCCAATAATGTCTTAGATGATATTGAAATGCTTAGTTTTATGAATAAAGCTCTGTAGTTTTAAAACATATAATGCAATACAAGGATTATTGAGAGATGAACAAATAATCTTTCCTCAAAAGCCTGATGGATCATATTTGACATTTTAACAAAATTTTTCACACACACACAAAAAAAAGATTTACTGGACTTTAGCAACTTAAGTTTTACTTGATTATCCATGCGTCGTGTTTATCTTGGAATATTACTAACAATAAAAGTTATGTTTACTAAGGGTGTACGTTTCATCACGATTCGATACGATATCGATTCTCATAGCCAGCGATACGATATTTTCCGATGCCTCAGAAAGTTCTGCGATATGATTATTATGCGATTCGATTCAGGTATAGCAATCAATATTTCAAATTTTTTATATTATGTGCCTATTTTACACAACCAGTTACATGTTATTAACTCACAACTGCAACCAAAATATCTAACAAACATTTATTTCAAAATGTCACGTCCTGCACCCTGATTGAAAATAGAAATATTCACACAGTAATCTAATGACAGCTTATGACATGACAACAGTCAAGAAAGTATTTTAGGCTTCTGTGCTGTAATGTCAAAAAACTGATAAACAAGGGGGGAAATTATATATAAATACTATAACATTAAAAGACATTTCTTTTAAATTTATAGTGCAGATTTTTAATGAAGCAACAACATATTATAGGTAAGACAGAACAAGATATCCTATTAATATTCTTTCATTGTGCAAAAGTATTATAGTATAAAAGGTATCGATTTTTAACGTGTTGCATCGATGCATCATATTGTTAGACATTAGATCGATGTATCGTTACACCCCTAATGTTTACTTTAAAAATCAGTAAAGATTTCACAGCAAAGAGACCATGAACCATGAACCATGACCTGAAGGTGGACGTTTTTATAGTTATACTAAAACTAAACCATCAGTCTTATGACAGAAATGGCATGTAGGTTATGTACAACAGGTTTTTCAGCAAGGTTTTGATCATGTTGATAATTTGCCTTTAGAAATCTGTGTATCAAATATAAGGCTAAAACAGTAGGCTTAATTAGATGAATTCTATGAAACTACTTTTATCAATACTTTTCAGTGTTGAATGAATTAAAAAATATTTATAATTAACACTTCTCTCACTTTGTCCATCATCAATTAATTTTTTCCTGATTTGTCATAATGCATTTTCTGTGATGGATACATGTGATTCTGCTCAGATTAGGTATTCCAATCGGCAGCCTAATAATGTTTCCAGTTTTTTGGAACAGATTCGCATCTGTTATGCCTATTAGGGCAATTCACTAGGTTTTGGAACAGTGACTTTTTTTAATGATCATATGTTGTACTGATGCTGAAAATGAATTAGGCCAATGAATTACAGCTTTATCCTGCTTTACACATAATTTTGCACCCATTATATTTCATCATAAGTCATCCTCATCATCATGATTTTTCTTCATCAATCATATTTTATTTTACACATATTTTGTGCATATGCATATATAATATATACTGTATTTATATAATATATCATGTGTTTTCGCATTAGATAAATTACACACAGGCAATGTACCTGTAACCACATTTAAATGCAGCAGTGAATTGCCTAAATTAGTTCATAAACGTAGTAATAACCCAGCATAGTGATTGCTAAAATATTTGCTTTATGGCTGCTGGATTTTTTTTAGTTTTTAGTAAATTGCTGTCAACAGAGGTGCCGTTTTTTTGTTGAATGGCAGTAAAGTAATTTTTAAACCAGGCATATTGGTATTATAGAATTTTGATTCTTTTGTCCTCAGCAAAAAGCCAAAGAAACCTCAGCGAAGACAAAACAATAACCGACTGAAACCCCTGACCCTGGCGTACGACGGCGATGCAGACATGTAGCCTTTCTCGGAGAACTAACGTCATGAAAACATCATCAACATTATGAAAATGTGTGAATCTCATTAAAACATGTCCTGGTTATACCCCAAAATTAAAAGGAAAAAAAAAACTATTATATTTTTGATCAGTAGAAACGAAGGCTGTTTCAGCACCAAAATGGGTGAAATCTCACTAAAATATCTCCAGGTTATACCCCAGAAAAAAAACAAGAAATTATACTTTTGATTGGAAGAAACGAAAGCTGTTTTAGCACCTTTCAAATTGTGTGCACCATGATATTATGAAAATCTGTTTATTGCATTATTCATGACAATGGAGCACATTACTTCCTAAATTCTTTTTTTACTGTAATGCATCTGGACGATTTAAGTGTTTTTGTAATCCTCCGTATTGCCATTTGTGATTCTAATTAAAAATATCTTTCTTTTAATTTAAATCAGCACAAATGAAAAGCAATATAACTAATATTACCGTGATGTATTCATACTTATTAATTCAAATGTATTACAAAAAAGAGTTTTTGCATTACAGTAATAAGAATTTGGGGTAAATGTGCTGTTATGAAAATATTGTCAAAGCAAATAGTCTTTATGGTCATGTCAAGTCACCTTTAATTTTATAGCGCTTTATACGATAGAACTTGCAAAGCAGCATCACAGTAATAAACAGAAAAGTAACTGAATTAATGCTGCAAGATTACAGTGTCATTACTCGGCTCAATTCAGTTCAGTGTTGACTAATAACTGTGTAACGTTCATTTATTATGCAACCAGTTCAGTTCTGCTGTAAAGCAGCTCTACTGTCATTATTCAGCTTCTTCTGATAGTGTCAATTAAATAGTCCTAAAATAAGGCTTCATTTCTTTCTTTTTTTTTTGCCGTTTGTTTTTGACGTAGAGTATGACCTAGTCATGTTTTTGAGAATGAGATTCGCCACTCCTCCAGAAATGCCTAACCATTACAAATATTGGACCCTCATTGCTTGAATCCAACTTAGAAGACGAAACATCCAAGAGCCAAAAAAAAAAAAAAACACCAACAAAAAAACCCTTCATACTTTGTTTTCACTTCCCGTTCTTGTTCTGGAAGAGCCTTTACATACAGTACATCTCCACATGCTGTGAGATCATGCCTTTGTTTATATTCAGTTCCTTACAAGTATTTGTCAATTATGCAACTGCGGTCAAGCTAGTGGTCTTCTACGACTGGTCAAACTTCTCTCTAGGACCTTATCGGAACATCTTTCTTCCAACTTGTGCTTCCCAGCTGAGAGGATTCATGTTTTTGGAGGGAGTTATTGAATAGACAATGCCAAAACACACAGTAGAGAGAACACTTGTGAACTTCAGATTTCACTTACACCATGGACAACATTTGCTCACAGAAGATGCAGCCTTTCTATGGAAGGTGAAAACAAGACAAATCATGTTTTCCTGGAAGTCCCACTCTGATTCCAGGCGTTATTTTGCACTATATTAGTGCAGCGAGGAAGGCATTCGCCATTGAACAATGCAACCATTCTTCAAGGAAACAGAATATGAATCTGGAGCACATCAATGAAGCGGGATAACTGAGAAAGTGTAAAAATAAATCTCAGAGTGGGACTCTTTAAAGACCTCACGTCCTTTTATTTTCACTCATTTGTGCATTGTATAGTTTCTACTGTATGATGTGTCTTTTCTGCTCAACAGACTTTAAATATGTATTTTTTGTTATAGTTTTCCATTCAGGCATTTTTATAATACATAATAATTGGTCGATATACAGTTGTTAGGGAAAAGTTGTTGTGATAGTATTATGACTTTTGATTGGGGGATTCATGTCCCATCTTCAGTGTCTGGTATCTAATTACATGAATGATGTATGTGTCAAGACAATGGGTCTCATGGGAAGACCAATAGTTTCTGCCTTATTATTGGTTTAAAAATATGGAAGTTTTGTTACTAATTGTTGCCAATTCTCACAGGACAGTGGTCATGGAAAATACAGGGGCCCTACAAAGTATTTGGACACTTAAGATAAACTTTAAAATGTCTGAATGTATAGTGCATTAGATATAGTGTTGGGAGCCGCTTGCATATTTTTAAATACTGGAAACAAGTTGCAGCTAAACAATTCTGATTCCCGATTGACTCTTATGAGACAGTTTTTTTTTTAGTGAATCAAAAACACACAACCTGTCCGGTGTAGTCCGATTCCCAAACTATTGACTCTTATGAACCAGTTATTTTTAGTGAATCAAAAACATGCAACCTGTAAAGTGTAGTCCGATTCCTGAACTATTGACTCTTATGAACCAGTTCTTTTTAGTGAATCAAAAACACGCAACCTGTTCGGTGTAGTCTGATTCCCGAACTTTTGACTCTTATGAACCAGTTCTTTTTAGTGAATCAAAAACATATCAACTGTCTGGTGTAGTCCGATTCCTGAACTATTGACTCTTATGAACCAGTTCTTTTTAGTGAATCAAAAACATATCAACTGTCCGGTGTAGTCCGATTCCTGAACTATTGACTCTTATGAACCAGTTCTTTTTAGTGAATCAAAAACATATCAACTGTCCGGTGTAGTCCGATTCCTGAACTATTGACTCTTATGAACCAGTTCTTTTTAGTGAATCAAAAACACACAACCTGTTCGGTGTAGTCTGATTCCCGAACTTTTGACTCTTATGAACCAGTTCTTTTTAGTGAATCAAAAACATATCAACTGTCTGGTGTAGTCCGATTCCCGAACTATTGACTCTTATGAACCAGTTCTTTTTAGTGAATCAAAAACATAGCAACTGTCCGGTGTAGTCCGATTCCTGAACTATTGACTCTTATGAACCAGTTCTTTTAGTGAATCAAAACATAGCAACTGTCCGGTGTAGTCCGATTCCTGAACTATTGACTCTTATGAACCAGTTCTTTTTAGTGAATCAAAAACATATCAACTGTCCGGTGTAGTCCGATTCCTGAACTATTGACTCTTATGAACCAGTTCTTTTTAGTGAATCAAAACACACAACCTGTTCGGTGTAGTCTGATTCCCGAACTTTTGACTCTTATGAACCAGTTCTTTTAGTGAATCAAAAACATATCAACTGTCTGGTGTAGTCCGATTCCCGAACTATTGACTCTTATGAACCAGTTCTTTTTAGTGAATCAAAAACATAGCAACTGTCCGGTGTAGTCCGATTCCTGAACTATTGACTCTTATGAACCAGTTCTTTTTAGTGAATCAAAAACATAGCAACTGTCCGGTGTAGTCCGATTCCTGAACTATTGACTCTTATGAACCAGTTCTTTTTAGTGAATCAAAACATATCAACTGTCCGGTGTAGTCCGATTCCTGAACTATTGACTCTTATGAACCAGTTCTTTTTAGTGAATCAAAAACATATCAACTGTCCGGTGTAGTCCGATTCCTGAACTATTGACTCTTATGAACCAGTTCTTTTTAGTGAATCAAAAACATATCAACTGTCCGGTGTAGTCCGATTCCTGAACTATTGACTCTTATGAACCAGTTCTTTTAGTGAATCAAAACATAGCAACTGTCCGGTGTAGTCCGATTCCTGAACTATTGACTCTTATGAACCAGTTCTTTTTAGTGAATCAAAACATATCAACTGTCCGGTGTAGTCCGATTCCCGAACTATTGACTCTTATGAACCAATTATTTTTAATGAATCAAAAACACACAACCTGTTCGGTGTAGTCCGATTCCCGAACTATTGACTCCTATGAACCAGTTATTTTTAATGAATCAAAAACACACAACCTGTTCGGTGTAGTCTGATTCCCAAACTATTGACTCTTATGAACGAGTTCTTTTTAGTGAATCAAAAACATATCAACTGTCCGGTGTAGTCCGATTCCCGAACTATTGACTCTTATGAACCAGTTCTTTTTAGTGAATCAAAAACATGCAATCTGTTAAGTGTAGTCTGATTCCTGAACTATTGACTCTTATGAAACAGTATTTTATACTGAATCAAAAACATACAACCTGTATGGTGTTGTCCGAATCCCGAACTATTGACTCTTATGAATCAGTTCAACTCGACCAGAGCAGTCCAATTCCTGAACTTTTCAGCACATTCTATTTAGTGAATCAAACACATTTAACAGCATTAGCATATGGTGTTATTTAAAGCTTGTAAACTTAAATCACTGTACCTGGTGTATCACATAACCGTGTGTACTTGAAGATACGAGTTATGATTTAAGCATTTTATAGAAATTGGATGAATTAAAAGTGTTAGCATATTTCTGGTTTCCCTTAATAGCCTACTATTTAATATATATATATATATATATATATATATATATATATATATATATATATATATATATATATATATATATATATATATATAAAATATATAGGCCAATTATTGTATTGCATTTATGATGCCTATAAAAGGACTGTGAAAAGTCATAGAAAATTCAGGAATGGCTAGGCCTGTCGCAATAATCAATATATCGATATATTGCACAATATATGTACATGACCTCAATAATTTTTTGTGATGCAATATATCGCCCATTATGTTTACATGATAATGAACGTCACCAACATTTTACTCGATTGTGCTGTCATCTTGCATGTTTTCCATGATGGAGGCGAAAGTGGTTCTCGGGCAGTTCCTTCATACACAGAGCGGTTATCGACAGGTGAAAAAAGGTGCCATTTGAGGCGTTATAGTGTTTTCCTGACAACTACTGACAGTTTGGAAGAATAAGCCCAAATGGACTCGATTTCAAAGCCGCAATCCCCTGTTCCGGTGCACATATAAATGTCAACGCAGAATGACGAGTGTTAAAGCCGTTTCACGAGGGAAAATGTTTATTTACTATTTATTAAAATTTATTTTTATTTTATTTAGGATAATGTATTTTTACCCTTAATTTCCATGATCTAAATAAGTCATTTGAAAGTGTGTAGGTCTACTTGCATTATTATGCTGTTATATTAGGATTATATATTCAGTGGCATAAAATAGTCTTAAAATGACAATAATATCGTTTATTGCAATTATTTCTGGGACGATATATCATGAAACAAAAAGTAGTTATCGTGGCACGCCTAGGAATGACTAAACATTTATTTATAATAAATTGCACTTGGTTTGGTATTGTGTTGTCTAAGGCAAATACATCTATACATTGAGTGTGTCTTAAATGTGCAAATACTTTCTGGGGTCATTGTACATGTGTAGCACTTTTCTGGGATCTGATATATATTTTATTTTATTGTATAATATTACAAATATAGTCACAATTTGAGCAATTTGTCTCTTCACACTTGCAGAAAATATACAAAGCCATCAAACAGTAAATCATTTGGGTATGGTTTTTGATGTTTTATTATTCAGCAGATTATTAAATAGTAATCGATTTATATATCCATGAATTATTATTTTCAAATAATTATACTTTATCCCCTAAAAATGCAGTGGAAAATAAAATAAAATCTTAAGTATTCATGAAAATGGATTTAATTTGAATTTAACCTATTGTATTGAAACAACAGCGTGAATATGATATTCCTAAAATGTATTAGTCTATGAATCCTGCTGAAATCTTCCATTCAGATAGTAGTTATAGAAGAGGCTTTTTATTGGTCAACTTTCCTCATGTTCCCTAATTCATTTACGCTGCTACATTAGAGTCGTTTCACCTGGCCGTCCTGCTAGCAGCTGGTGAAATTAATGTTTCCTATGATTTGTAAATAATAATGAGTATTAAATCATTAATTTGTTTTATATTGCACAGAAATGTTTAGTACATTGCAAAGTGGTCTCGCTGATCTTTGTTGATATGGTCATGTTGTAAAGTCTTTTTTTGTACAGCTTATGTTTTCTGATGACCTACAGGTAATAAATACTGGTGTATTAAACATGAAGGATATGTCTTGACATCGTTTAGTTTATTTTTTTGTCAATATGTATGTTTATACATGTGTTAGAGAAAGAGAGAGAGAGAGAGAGAGAGAGAGAGAGAGAGAGAGAGAGAGAGTGTGTGTGTGTGTGTGTGTGTGTGTGTGTGTGTGTGTGTGTGTGTGTGTGTGTGTGAGAGAGAGAGAGAGAGTGTGTGAGAGAGTGCGTGTGTGTGAGAGTGTGTGCGTGCGTGCGTGTGTGTGAGAGATAGTGTGTGCGTGTGTGTGAAAGAGAGAGAGTGTGTGTGTGTGCGTGTTTGTGAGAGCGAAAGAGAGTGAGTGATGGAGAGTGAGTGAGTGAGAGTGTGTGTGTGTGAGAGAGAGAGATAGAGAGCGTGAGTGAGTGAGAGAGAAAGAGAGTGTGTGTGTGTGTGAGAGAGAGAGAGAGCGTGCGTGAGTGAGTGAGAGAGAGAAAGAGAGAGTGTGTGTGTGTGTATGTGTATGAGAGAGATAGAGAGTGGGAGTGAGTGAGAGAGTGTGTGTGTGAGAGAGTGAGTGAGTGTGTGTGTGTGTGTGTATGTATGAGAGAGATAGAGAGTGTGTGTATGTATGAGAGAGAGTGTGAGTGAGTGAGTGTGTGTGTGTGTATGTATGAGAGAGATAGAGAGTGAGTGAGAGTGTGTGTGTGAGAGAGTGTGTGTGTATGTATGTGAGTGAGTGAGAGAGTGTGTGTATGTATGAGAGAGAGAGATAGAGAGTGTGAGTGAGAGAGTGTGTGTGAGAGAGAGTGAGTGTGTGTGTATGTATGAGAGAGAGAGAGTGTGAGTGAGTGAGTGAGAGAGAGTGTGTGTGTGTGTGAGAGTGAGTGTGTGTGTGTGTGTATGAGAGATAGAGTGGGAGTGAGAGAGAGTGTGTGTGTGTGTGTGTGAGAGATAGAGTGGGAGTGAGAGAGAGTGTGTGTGTGTGTGTGTATGAGAGATAGAGAGTGGGAGTGAGTGAGAGAGAGTGTGCATGTGAGAGAGTGTATGTGTGCGAGAGAGAGTGTGAGTGTACATTTTATTATTTTATAAATGATATAGCACCTGGGTAAAAATAATAAAATTCACCCAATATAACGACCCAACAGGCTGAACCAATAATTGTTTAGAGTGTATACATTATATTATAATCTATATAATATGATATGAATGCTGAAGAATTTTCATTCCATATATGTACTGTATATGAATGTGAATTTTTTTTTTTATCCACCATATGATGACAGATATGATAGGCACATGACAAATATACTGCATTGTAGGACTGCCTGTATTAATGAAAGTCATAAAGTGTATGTGAAGCTGGATTGGTTGACTCAACATTCACAGGCGGTCCTCCCTCATGCGATCAGCTATCAGTGTCAGATGGAGCAGACTGACCATGTGTTCACAGCGCCGAGAACAGCCTTGAATCACTGAATCCCACAGAGAAATTCACAGGGATCAGAACAGCTGTAAGGAAAGTTCAAGAGTCAGAAAAACCTTCTAAATGATGATGATTGCAAGCAGTGTGACGCATCTTATGATCCTCTTCTCCATATGTGATGTAAGTACATTTAGATTTTATCACTAATTCTTACACTTCTCTTGGCTGCGGGTGTTGATCTTGCTCTTTGATGTACAGTATTTGTGTCTGAGGTTCAGCGACAGGCAGTCAACTCAAATCCTAAAGGAATACATTCTCTACATGATTTCTATTGGAATTTCTGTCTGAATTTGGAACTGATGCTAATTGGATCAATTACGAATCATGTAAGATCAAAGACTGAAACAGTTTATGAAGGATGGATTAAAAGTACGTGAACACTGGTATTATTATCAATATCAAATGCTGAAATTTAACCTGAAATTTACACAGAATGTGTTATTAAAGGCAATAATCCAGTCTTTAAATTCTGTGAACGTACATTTTATAGTTAGAACTTGTTTGGAAGTTTTGATTATCATTAAGAAATGTAACATTTATTGAACATGAGCCTATTTAAATATATAGTTTTTGTGTTATGAGATGTTTACAAGTTCCTTGAGGATCCTCTGAAACTCCAAAAGGAATGCTATAAAAAAATTTGACAACAAATCATCATGTGAAAAACACTTTGAGGTTATTTTCTGATGCTTGCTGGTTTAAGATGGTTCCTCTGGTCTTCTAAACAGCTGAAAATTCCTAAAGCCCATCAAATAAGACCAGCCTGACCTGTAGAAACCAGCTAAGACCAGCTCAAGGGTTTGAGTATTGTGTGTATCGGACAGTTTACAAAATCAAATGATTCAGATTTTTTTTGCCATGGAAATGACTGGGAAAAAAGTATCAACCTGAATTCACCCTATACTCTTTGAAATCATGCGTTGCATTGCATTGTGTTGTTTTAAACCCCAAATATTTCACTTAAAACATTCACCATTACAAATTATTCAGTTATTTGTATTTATTGAATACTGAATTTACTGAAACAATGCCATTGTTAAAAAAATAAATAAAAATAAAAAGTAGGCTAGTTTCAGTGTAGTTCATTGTGTTCAATGTCACAATATTACAGTTTTTTTTTTTTTTGAGCTTGAGACTTCTTTCAAAAACATTAAAAACAGTCATCTCAAATCTTTTGATAATTTAAAATATTATCAAAGATTATATATATATAATCTTTTGTAAATGTTGTAAAGAGTTCCCCTCTCATGATAATGGCTCATTCATTATGCGGCTCATTGTGTGGTTCTTTTGTTCTCTCAGGTGTGATTCACAGCATTATTCATGATTGTTCACACCTCCACATATGGCCTTTGTAAAGAAAAAGTGTCTTACAAAATTTTAATCAATATATTGTTTTATGTGAATGAGTAGGCACAATGATTCTCACATCAGTTTGAAGTAAAAACTCTAGGCAACATCACCCATTAGTCAAAAGTCTTGTAGACACATTTTTTTAAACATGCATTCTCTTAAAAATACAAGCATGTACATACATGTTGCTCACATATTATGGTAGCCCAGTTAGTGCTGAATACAGTGTAATGATACTTTTGCCATTAATGTGTTTATAAGCAACTGAAAAAAGCACAAATGTCAAAACTTCTAAAAGGCCCCAAAACGGTGCAGACCTGTAGGGGTTAACTGAAACTAGATCAACTTCCTTCCCCTTTTTATGATAATCATTAATTATGGATCTTGATTGCATTAACAGATGCAAGTAGATGCGAATACATTCTACTCTTTCCTTTCTGTCAGCAATACTTTGGTGGGAGGAATTCTAATTTAATGCTTGGTTAAGAATATCATGTGAAGGAACACAGTATTGGTCATCAATGGTCTTGTTTTTGATCAATACTGCTCAGAAAAGTCAGCAATTTTGTCCATCAGGTTTTCAAATGAAATGCAATCTTGTGAATGAGAAAGAATGAACAAATGTAACCATTTTTGTATCCAATTTTATGTAATCTATTGTAATTCCAATTGCAGTTTATCCTCCTCAGTGTTTTAGAAGTTTTTTTGTTGCAATATTCAGACTTCTCATCAGATACTTTGAATAATGCAACATTCCAGCATTGAAACAGTAGTATTTAGTGTTGACGTCTATCTCTCAGTTTCTCCATTCTTGCCTCCTCCTCTATCCACCCACTCCCTGTGTAAGGTCCAGCTCACACATCAGGCTGAAGATCGATTTGTCTCTAATTGAAATAAGAGGCAACGTGGTGCTCAAGCCTCAAAAGGATTATTGCTTTTTTATATAAATATATAAGTGTGACTGTAAGTGTCTGACCCCTGGAGATAAAGATCCAATATACGAATTCTGTGAAAAGAGCTATTGAGTTGATATCATAAGTTTCGATTTTTGGGGTTTGCTTTTTTCACCTGGACATGTTCAATGGAATTGCTCCAGTGTTAACTTTGCCTTCATCTGATTATGGCATGCTGTTTATGTTTTTAATCACGATCCATGGAGTTAAATCGTGGCTTGCTGATTTATTCACTAATAATCTCAATGCGATCATGGATTCTTTTTCATCTTTAGGCGGTGCCGGTTTCAGAGGTAGTATCTCCCTCTGGGAATGTTTCAGATGACTTACAGTATGTCGTGATTTCATCTTTGCAGGTGAATTTCAATCGTCTTTTGACTGACTGCACTGTACAGGTCTTTCTACCTCATCTGATCCTTAGAAATATCTTCAAAGGTGTAGCCGAATGTAATCATATTATTGTATAAACAGCAGATGTCTTTGTCTTTTTGTGTCATTTTATATGTGTGTTTGATATAGATACAGATGGATAGGTGTGTATGTGTGTGTGTGTGTGTGTGTGTGTGTGTGTGTGTGTGTGTGTGTGTGTGTGTGTGTGTGTGTGTGTGTGTGTATACCGATCAGGCATAATATATATACCGATCATTATCCTAATATTGTGTTGGTCCCCCTTTTGCTACCAAAACAGCCCTGCCCCATCGAGGCATGGGCTCCACTAGACCCCTGAAGGTGTGCTGTGGTATCTGACACCAGATGTTAGCAGCAGATCCTTTAAGTCCTGTAAGTTGCGAGGTGGGGCCTCAATGAATCAGACTTGTTTTTTCCGCACATCCCACAGATGCTCGATTGGATTGAGATCTGGGGAATTTGGAGGCCAAGTCAACACCTCAAACTCGCTGTTGTGGTCCTCAAACCATTCCTGAACCGTTTTTGCTTTGTGGCAGGGCACATTATCCTGCTGAAAGAGCCACAGCCACCAGGGAATACCGTTTCCCTGAAAGGGTGTACATGGTCTGCAACAATGCTTAGGTAGGTGGTACGTGTCAAAGTAACATCCACATGGATGGCAGGACCCAAGGTTTCCCAGCAGAACATTGCCCAAAGCATCACACGGCCTCTGCCGGCTTGCCTTTTTCCCATAGTGCATCCTGGTGCCATGTGTTTCCCTACGCAGGTAAGTGACGCACATGTACCCGGCCATCCACGTGATGTAAAAGAAAATGTGATTCATCAGACCAGGCCACCTTCTTCCATTGCTCCGTGGTCCAGTTCTAATGCTCACGTGCCACTGTTGGCACTTTTGGCGGTGGACAGGGGTCAGCATGGGCACCCTGACTGGTCTGCGGCTATGCAGCCCGATACGAAACAAACTGCGATGCACTGTGTATTCTGACACCTTTCTATCAGAACCAGCATTAACTTCTTGAGCAATCTGAGCCACAGTAGCTCGTCTGTTTGATCGGACCACACGGGCCAGCCTTCGCTCCCCACGTGCATCAATGAGCCTTGGCCGCCCATGACCCTGTGGCCGGTTCACCGCTGTTCCTTCCTTGGAGCACTTTTGATAGATACTGACCACTGCAGACCGGGAACACCCCACAAGAGCTGCAGTTTTGGAGCTGCAGTTTTGGCCCTTGTCAAACTCGCTCAAATCCTTACGCTTGCCCATTTTTTCCTGCTTCTAACACATCAACTTTGAGGACAAAATGTTCACTTGCTGCCTAATATATCCCACCCACTTACAGGTGCCGTGCTTAAGAGAATAATCAGTGTCATTCAATTCACTGGTCATTATGTTATGCATGATCGGTGTTTAATATATATGAATTCTGCCTACCAGAACAACTTGTTCAAGCCAGCTTTCAAACATCAAAATGGCTTGTTTTCAAACTTGTCATAATTTTCATTCGTCATTCTAAGAATCATTCAAATGATCTCTGCTCAAGTTCCTTTCTGTTTGCTTGGCATTCCATCATACAACATCATGCTACAGCACCAGTCAATCCAAGGTGAAGGTGCACCTTCACGAGCATTACCTCTTCTGGGTGCTTTGAATCATGTTTACGAATGTTACAACTCCATAAATTTCCGTTTTGGAAAATGAACTCTGAGCTGGGAACACCTTGATCTTATTTATAGCTGGAGTGTGATGGCAGTGTATAACTGCTGGAAAGCTAATCCATTAAACCAGCTGCCTGTAAATCTGCCATCGGAGAGCCGTAATCCTGCCCAGAGCTGTTTGGGAAAACTGTCAGTCTTTAAATGAAGTTAATTATGTTTCACAGCATTCTGGCGGTAAAGCAGCATGTCTGACTGTATTGTGTATTATAAAAAGTAATTCTTAAATGTAAATGAGAGGAACAAGATGAAAGGTTTGTGTTATATCTTCGTAAATTATCCCATTAACGTATCGCTGCAGGGGGCTGAATATGGAGGATGCCAGATTTTTTTTCTGTACTGTCACCTCTCTGGAATATTTTTTTTCATAATAATTATCTGTCTGTCTATCCATCTGTCTGTCATTTATCTGTCTTTCTATTGCTTTGTGTATCTGCCTGTCTGTAACTCTATCTATCTGTCTGTCCGTCCGTCCGTCCGTCCGTCCGTCCGTCTAGTATCATATACTAGCATCCTAGCAACCACAATCTAAGTCTAAATTTAAAAATTATATTCTCTCTGGCATTTTATTTATTTATTTATAAATGTTTTGGTTATTTGTGTTATGTTAAAGCTCCTTGGACAATGTACATTGTAATTATACACCGATCAGGCATAATATTATGACAGGTGAAGTGAATAACACTGATTATCTCTTCATCACGGCACCTGTTAGTGGGTGGGATATATTAGGCAGCAAGTGAACATGTTGTCCTCAAAGTTGATGTGTTAGCAGGAAAAATGGGCAAGGGTAAGAATTTTGGCGAATTTGACAAGGGCCAAATTGTGATGGCTAGACAACTGGGTCAGAGCATCTCCAAAACTGCAGCTCTTGTGGGGTGTTCCTGGTCTGCAGTGGTCAGTATCTATCAAAAGTGCTCCAAGGAAGGAACAGTGGTGAACCGGCCACAGGGTCATGGGCGGCCAAGGCTCATTGATGCACATGGGGAGTGAAGGCTGGCCCGTGTGATCCGACCAAACAGACAAGTCCGATCCATGGAGGCCTCACCTTGCAACTTACAGGACTTAAAGGATCTGCTGCTAACATCTTGGTGCCAGATACCACAGCACACCTTCAGGGGTCTAGTGGAGTCCATGCCTCGACGGGTCAGGACTGTTTTGGCAGTAAAAGGGGCACCAACACAATATTAGGGAGGTGGTCATAATATTATGCCTGATCGGTGTATAGTTCTATATAAATAAAATTACAGTCTTGATGTGGGATATTTGAATATGAAAATGAGATTGAAGAGCTTTGGTGGAGGGGAAGATTTTCAGCGAATAATGGCATGAATATGTAAATTAAAGACTGCATTTTGGGTGAACTATTTCTTCAGATGTTGCAGAGTTAAAAGTGTCTCTTTTACACTTTGTAAGTCAGACCATGTTTCCCTGACGCTCCTCTAGGTCATTTTGATCTGATATTGATGGCCAAAATTCAATTACAGGCACCTCCCTGACACCTTTTGATATTTGTTTCAGGACTGACATTGCGCTGACCCCTGACGTTGGATGTGAACCGCTCTTTGATAAGTGACATACTGTAACAAACTGTAACATTTGGGTCATTGATCCAAGAGCTCACTAATAAAAGCTCTCTTGTATGACAGATTTGCTGTCAAATCTTTTCAGGTGAAGCCAAGGAGTTATTGTCTTTCTGATATAGTGGGTTTTTTTTAATTTTTTTTTAAGTTTGGTATCTCTCTTTTGTCTAAAACTCATTCTCTAAAGTCTAAAAGTCTTTTTTTGTTTGTCTCAGATCAGACATGCCAATGGAAATAGTCCTTTGACCTCAAGGTCTCTACATATGGACAGCCCAAAGACGACAATGAAGTATCCATGTGCTGATTCTGATCCTTTGCCCGAATCAAGTCCTGATGTCCGTGACGCTGACCCCACCTTAGGCCTCTTGTCCAACAAACTCCGCTCATGTCCCGAGCAGGAGCTCTGGGATTGGGCTCCTAACCTGACAGAGACACACCCGTCTGGCCAACAATCAAGGAAACAGCTCACGATGAAAAGAGGAAAAGCTAAGAAGATGTTCGGCTGGGGAGATTTCCAGTGCAAAGTGAAATCTGCAAGCCTCAACCTGTTCATCACAGGGAAGATTGTGGATCACGGCAACGGAGCGTTTAGCGTGTTTTTCCGATACAACACCACCGGAGGTGGAAATGTCTCCATAGGGCTGGTTCCTCCAAGCAAAGCGGTGGAATTTGATGCAACGACTCAACAAACTGTTCTGCACTCGGTGGAGTCGAGGATGTTTAACTGCCGGGTGGTGCATGAGAAGGTGGAGAGAGGTACCAAAAGCGCACGCTGCTGGTATGACCCGTCTCATAGCTGCGACCAGGACCAGACTCACAGCCATGTCTCGTGGCTCTGCTCAAAACCGTTCAAAGTCATTTGTGTCTACATATACTTCTACAGCCTGCACTATAAACTGGTGCAGAAAGTCTGTCCAGACTATAACTACCACAGCGAGTCTCCATACTTACCTTCTGGATGATCTTTTATCTCTTTTTATTCCTTTTTTTTTTTTGGACGGTTTCCATTTTTAACTAAATAGGAATAGTCCACCAAATGAACATTCTGTTATTATTTACTCATTTGTCTGCAACTTTAATTATGATACAAAAACTTATGCCATAAGCAAGTTAGGTGGTATTGTGATGACATGAGGATGAGTAAATGATGACAGATTTCTCATTTTATTCCTGTTCTTTAACTAATGATCTGATCTGTAACCTTTTATTGTGGTTGGCATCAGTGTTACACAAATGATTTCTAGTTTGGGAGTCACAAAACAAGTTTAAGTGAAAATGCTTACAAGATCCATACGTGACCCTGGACCACAAAACCAGTCACAAGTCGCACGGGTTGTGGCAATAGCCAACAATATACACTCACCTAAAGGATTATTAGGAACACCATACTAATACTGTGTTTGACCCCCTTTCGCCTTCAGAACTGCCTTAATTCTACGTGGCATTGATTCAACAAGGTGCTGAAAGCATTCTTTAGAAATGTTGGCCCATATTGATAGGATAGCATCTTGCAGTTGATGGAGATTTGTGGGATGCACATCCAGGGCACGACGCTCCCGTTCCACCACATCCCAAAGATGCTCTATTGGGTTGAGATCTGGTGACTGTGGGGGCCATTTTAGTACAGTGAACTCATTGTCATGTTAAAGAAACCAATTTGAAATGATTCAAGCTTTGTGACATGGTGCATTATCCTGCTGGAAGTAGCCATCAGAGAATGGGTACATGGTGGTCATAAAGGGATGGACATGGTCAGAAACAATGCTCAGGTAGGCCGTGGCATTTAAACGATGCCCAATTGGCACTAAGGGGCCTAAAGTGTGCCAAGAAAACATCCCCCACACCATTACACCACCACCACCAGCCTGCACAGTGGTAACAAGGCATGACGGATCCATGTTCTCATTCTGTTTACGCCAAATTCTGACTCTACCATCTGAATGTCTCAACAGAAATCGAGACTCATCAGACAAGGCAACATTTTTCAGTCAACTGTCCAATTTTGGTGAGCTTGTGCAAATTGTAGCCTCTTTTTCCTATTTGTAGTGGAGATGAGTGGTACCCGGTGGGGTCTTCTGCTGTTGTAGCCCATCCGCCTCAAGGTTATGTGTGTTGTGGCTTCACAAATGCTTTGCTGCATACCTCGGTTGTAACGAGTGGTTATTTCAGTCAAAGTTGCTCTTCTATCAGCTTGAATCAGTCGGCCCATTCTCCTCTGACCTCTAGCATCAACAAGGCATTTTTGCCCACAGGACTGCCACATACTGGATGTTTTTCCCTTTTCACGCCATTCTTTGTAAACTCTAGAAATGGTTGTGCGTGAAAACACCAGTAACTGAGCGGATTGTGAAATACTCAGACCGGCCCGTCTGGCACCAACAACCATGCCACGCTCAAAATTGCTTAAATCACCTTTCTTTCCCATTCTGACATTCAGTTTGGAGTTCAGGAGATTGTCTTGACCAGGAAACACACCCCTAAATGCATTGAAGCAACTGCCATGTGATTGGTTGATTAGATAATTGCATTAATGAGAAATTGAACAGGTGTTTCTAATAATCCTTTAGGTGAGTGTACATTCAGTCAAAATTATTGTTTTTTCTTCCATGCCAAAAATGATTAGGATATTATGTAAAGCTCATGTTCCATGAAGATATTTAGGTAAATATATCCTAAATGTATCATGCGTTGCTATGGACTTCATTTGGACAACTTTAAAGGTGATTTTCTCAATATTTAGATTTTGTTGCACCCTCAGATTCCAGATTTTAAAATAGTTGCATCTCGGCTAAATATTGTCCAAGCAAACCATAAATCAATGGAAAGCTTATTTATTCAGCTTTCATGTGATGTATAAATCTCAATTTCAAAAAAATGTACCCTTATGACTGGTTTTGTGGTCCAGGGTCACATATTATAAGTGAATTTATTAAGAAGCATGTCTGTATATTCATTTAAGTCTCCTCATTTAAGGGAAATTAATGTTATGATATGAGCAAAACCAGCTTATTTTTAAATTGTGAAAAATCTTTAGCATGTTTGTCTTTATACTCACTTATGAACTTGATCTCAATGGCAGGTGCTGGTGAATATGTGTCATTATTTTTGACAGACAGAGCAAAACTTAATGAGTTCCTGTAATTGATTTTTCTTTGCTGAGATCATGTGTCAACGGTTTTGTCATTTCTCTGGTGAATTAATGAAATTGCTGTGAAAGTGGATGTAATTTCATTATTGAATGCAATCTGATGCCGTTGGAGGCGATTACTTATCACATTGAAAATGAATGTAAAACGCATGTTTACCTTAATGTCTCTTAAAAGTTCCACACTCCCAAAAGTAGTCATTTCAGAGAGCTTCCATTCTCATACAGTACTGACAGTTTCGTCACATGTGGAAGTATTTTCTGCACTGCCTTTATTTTTTTACAGTAAGTCTTAATAAAAACAGGCTTCAGTTTCTTAGTGCAAAATATAATTTCTTTCTTCTATCCTCCTTTTCTGGTTCTCTAAAGAATGAGAACGGCTGTGATTAGTCTATTCTTGCTAAGCGCTGAGAAAAGTAACAGGCACCACGTGACAATGCCTGTAATTTACAACGGAAAAATGATACAAAAAACAACATTTATTAGTGATTTTAGAAGCTACGGAAACTTAAAATATAATATTAATATCACCGGGTCATCCAGAACGATCACAATTGCGCGTTTACAGTCCCTGTTTCAAGATAATTGTCAGCCTACCCACCCATCCATTCTCCCTACAATCGCAGTGCGCTCGTGCAGCAGCGCGAATGACGTCGTCGCCTCTTCTGCAATGACGCGCACCCAAAAAAAACACACACATAGCGTTTTATGTTCTTGCTACAGAATGGCTTAAACATCTGATCCAAACGCATACGGTGAGTCTCACCCTACTGAAATTCCTTATTATGCATGTTGTTATAAGTAGATCGTTTCCTGCATTTACTGTAGCTGTTGCATAATGACAGAATAATGTGTTAGCTGTTTGTTTTGGTGCGGCAGAGAATGAAATCCGGATGTGAAAATCACATGCAGGGTGAATATTGTGCATACTGCATCTCGGATATTGTTAATTGGGTTTATTAACAGAGATGCACGTAAAAGATAAAGAAGAGGCCTATGTTTGTGGTGCACTGATGAAACATGCATTTTTTTTTCAATAACACAATGACCAGTTATCTTCTATAAAACATGTTAAACTTATAAACATGTGACATCATCAGTTGTGATGATTCTTTTCATTTTTATTTCAGATAACTGATCAACATGGAGAAAGGGAACCCGTGAGTATGCATTCTTTTCCAGACACGATTGCAGACTCAAAACAAATGAGATGCTTTCGTAACTGTTTTGTCATGTCTTTGCAGAGGTTATTCTCATTTTGATCACTTTCTCCAAAGTCAAGAATCGTCTGTGGTGAACAAGTTCCAGCAGAAATACTGGAAAACCAAACAAACACTGATCAAAGTCACCGGAAAGAAGGAGGATGAGTATGTCGTTGCCTCCGATGCCGACCTGGATGCTAAACTGGAGGTGAGGAATGGACAGAATTCAGAGTTTTCATAGTCTGAATCTGAGCGAATCAAAAGGTCATGTGATGGATTTGGTTTGGCATGCTTCCCCTCAGGTGTTTCATTCAGTGCAGAGAACGTGCATGGAGCTCCTTAAGGTGATTGAACAGTATCAAAGGAGGATCAGCCGTAAGTAGACCTCAAATTCACACATTTGTTAATATTCATATCCTTGATCCCTTGTGGAAAAGAAGTACACTTAATTGTATTGAATGTGCACTTGTAGTGAATTTCTAATTGTAAAAGTACACTCACTTAAAGGATTATTAGGAACACCTGTTCAATTTCTCATTAATGCAATTATCTAATCAGCCAATCACATGGCAGTTGCTTCAATGCATTTAGGGGTGTGGTCCTGTTCAAGACAATCTCCTGAACTCCAAACTGAATGTCAGAATGGGAAAGAAAGGTGATTTAAGCAAGTTTGAGCGTGGCATGGTTGTTGGTGCCAGACGGGCCGGTCTGAGTATTTGCTCAGTTACTGGGATTTTCACGCACAACCATTTCTAGAGTTTACAAAGAATGGTGTGAAAAGGGAAAAACATCCAGTATGTGGCAGTCCTGTGGGCGAAAATGCCTTGTTGATGCTAGAGGTCAGAGGAGAATGGGCCGACTGATTCAAGCTGATAGAAGAGCAACTTTGACTGAAATAACCACTCGTTACAACCAAGGTATGCAGCAAAGCATTTGTGAAGCCACAACAGCAGAAGATCCCACCGGGTACCACTCATCTCCACTACAAATGGGAAAAAGAGGCTACAATTTGCACGAGCTCACCAAAATTGGACAGTTGAAGACTGGAAAAATGTTGCCTGGTCTGATGAGTCTCGATTTCTGTTGAGACATTCAGATGGTAGAGTTAGAATTTGGCGTAAACAGAATGAGAACATGGATCCATCGTGCCTTGTTACCACTGTGCAGGCTGGTGGTGGGGGTGTAATGGTGTGGGGGATGTTTTCTTGGCACACTCTAGGCCCCTTAGTGCCAATTGGGCATCGTTTAAATGCCACAACCTACCTGAGCATTGTTTCTGACCATGTCCATCCCTTTATGACCACCATGTACCCATTCTCTGATGGCTACTTCCAGCAGGATAATGCACCATGTCACAAAGCTTGAATCATTTCAAATTGGTTTCTTTAACATGACAATGAGTTCACTGTACTAAAATGGCCCCCACAGTCACCAGATCTCAACCCAATAGAGCATCTTTGGGATGTGGTGGAACGGGAGCGTCATGCCCTGGATGTGCATCCCACAAATCTCCATCAACTGCAAGATGCTATCCTATCAATATGGGCCAACATTTCTAAAGAATGCTTTCAGCACCTTGTTGAATCAATGCCACGTAGAATTAAGGCAGTTCTGAAGGCGAAAGGGGGTCAAACACAGTATTAGTATGGTGTTCCTAATAATCCTTTAGGTGAGTGTATATTTAGAAAAACTAGCAGATAATATTATAGCAATGGAGTCCACTCTTGCCCTGTCCAAATACCCACACTTGCGGTATTTGCACTTGACCACTTGTCTACAACATATTTCCTGTATTTGGTCCAAGTGTTCAAGTAGGTGTGACGACTTCAAGTGTGTATAGAACTTTTGATTACCCAATAGGGGACACTTATAGTGTTGCAAAAAATGCAAGTGCATATAGAGCTTTTTTTTATTTTAAAAAATTTGCATTTTAAAATAAATGTCTGTTCAGTAGTCGCTATGTAACTAACAGAAGACACAATTGTAAAATCACGGTGCTTCTAATTAAGTGATAAAAAGCAGTTTAAATACACATAGCCTACTCATCTTTGCACCAATAAAATATGCAACACTTCATGTTTTTCTACCAAATTATATGTAATATCGATTATTTATTTATTTTTAACTTACAGCGGAACGTTTTCCTCGACATCTTACGATATCGGGGCATGAGAGTTCATGCATGATAGGATACGCTTAGCTCCGAAGAGTGAAATGCGAGTGTGTGCATTAAAGGCACAATATGTAAGATTTTTGTATTAAAATATCCAAAACCACTAGAACAGTGTTATATATTTTGTTGACTTGTGTACTTGCATTATCCCAAATGTTTCCAAGAAATGTTATATATAATAAGAATAAGCAATTTTAACCACCTATCAATGACATCATACCTGCGTTACCCTCGATTTCCAGTTTTATTTTGTAGAAAACATGGAAACACCAAAGACACTTTAATAGATGTTTTATTAGATAAGGGAACAACTGTTTGGATACATTTATAGACAGAAAAATAATCATTGTACAGTAATAGAGCATTTTCTCCATCATACAATATGTTTTTTAATTAATTGCATGACATATAGCAACACAAGCCATCCAGTATTTATTAATATGATATTCTAATATCGAAGAGGTTACTGCAGTGTGCAACAAGTGTCTCATAGCAGCCGCGGAGCGAATGCACAGAGTAACGTTATAACATAACTTTCAGCACACTCAAATGTACAAACCCGATTCCAAAAAGTTAGGACACTGTACAAATTGTGAATAAAAAAGGAATGCAATAATTTACAAATCTCATAAACTTATATTTTATTCACAATAGAATATAGATAACATATCAAATGTTGAAAGCGAGACATTTTGAAATGTCATGCCAAATATTGGCTCATTTTGGATTTCATGAGAGCTACACATTCCAGAAAAGTTGGGACAGGTAGCAATAAGAGGCCGGAAAAGTTAAATGTACATATAAGGAACAGCTGGAGGACCAATTTGCAACTTATTAGGTCAATTGGCAACATGATTGGGTATAAAAAGAGCCTCTCAGAGTGGCAGTGTCTCTCAGAAGTCAAGATGGGCAGAGGATCACCAATTCCCCCAATGCTGCGGCCAAAAATACTGGAGCAATATCAGAAAGGAGTTTCTCAGAGAAAAACTGCAAAGAGTTTGAAGTTATCATCATCTACAGTGCATAATATCATCCAAAGATTCAGAGAATCTGGAACAATCTCTGTGCGTAAGGGTCAAGGCCGGAAAACCATACTGGATGCCCGTGATCTTCGGGCCCTTAGACGGCACTGCATCACATACAGGAATGCTACTGTAATGGAAATCACAACATGGGCTCAGGAATACTTCCAGAAAACATTGTCGGTGAACACAATCCACTGAGCCATTCGCCGTTGCCGGCTAAAACTCTATAGGTCAAAAAAGAAGCCATATCTAAACATGATCCAGAAGCACAGGCGTTTTCTCTGTGCCAAGGCTCATTTAAAATGGACTGTGGCAAAGTGGAAAACTGTTCTGTGGTCAGACCAATCAAAATTATTTTTGGAAAACTGGGACGCCATGTCATCCGGACTAAAGAGGACAACTTGACTTGACTTGATTATTTATAATTCTACAGATATATATATATATATATATATATATATATATATATATATATATATATATATATATATATATATATATATTATATATTAGTACTTTTTATCCTATTTCTATTATAATTTCCTCCTTGTGTTTTTAACTGTGAATTTGCACTGTCCATGGAGCGGACCTGTTTACATTTCACTGCCGGTTGTATATTCTGTATATAACTGTGTATGTGACAAATAAAACTCTTGAATCTTGAATCTTGAATCAAGGACAACCCAAGTTGTTCTCAGCGCTCAGTTCAGAAGCCTGCATCTCTGATGGGATGGGGTTGCATGAGTGCGTGTGGCATGGGCAGCTTACACATCTGGAAAGGCACCATCAATGCTGAAAGGTATATCCAAGTTCTAGAACAACATATGCTCCCATCCAGACGTCGTCTCTTTCAGGGAAGACCTTGCATTTTCCAACATGACAATGCCAGACCACATACTGCATCAATTACAACATCATGGCTGCGTAGAAGAAGGATCCGGGTACTGAAATGGCCAGCCTGCAGTCCAGATCTTTCACCCATAGAAAACATTTGGAGCATCATAAAGAGGAAGATGCCACAAAGAAGACCTAAGACAGTTGAGCAACTAGAAGCCTGTATTAGACAAGAATGGGACAACATTCCTATTCCTAAACTTGAGCAACTTGTCTCCTCAGTCCCCGGACGTTTGCAGACTGTTATAAAAAGAAGAGGGGCCACACAGTGGGAAACATGGCCTTGTCCCAACTTTTTTGAGATGTGTTGATGCCATGAAATTTAAAATCAACTTATTTTTCCCTTAAAATGATACATTTGATATGTCATCTATGTTGTATTCTGAATAAAATATTGAAATTTAAAACTTCCACATCATTGCATTCTGATTTTATTCACAATTTGTACAGTGTCCCAACTTTTTTGGAATTGGGTTTGTATCTAATATGATAAAACAGCGCTGCGTTACCCCACATTCGATTGACCAGAAGAAGCGGAAGTGACGACTGTGGCATTAATAAAAGCTCCACTGCTCTCCAGCCGTGTGTCGCGCTCGTCTCTCATCAGTAATCACTCCAGCGGCCTTGGTCAGCCCCACAACACTCGGCCCTGCTCTGCTTCATACTACAGTAATGTTATTAATCTCATCCATGAACATGATTTCTGCCCGTCCTGATTCTTTTTCACCGGCTGAGGTGAAGACGACAACTCCCAAGATTCCACGCTCAATCTCAGT
This sequence comes from Paracanthobrama guichenoti, assembly GCA_018749465.1. Taxonomy (NCBI): domain Eukaryota; kingdom Metazoa; phylum Chordata; class Actinopteri; order Cypriniformes; family Gobionidae; genus Paracanthobrama; species Paracanthobrama guichenoti. The sequence goes on from CM031958.1 coordinate 37,631,519, forward strand.
GGCATCAAGCTACACCTCTTTTTTTTTTCAATGTCTAGTGGCAAAAAACTACATAGTGTCCCTTTAAGGGCACAACGCTTTGGCATTTTCAAGTGGCCAAGACCGTAAGTGTGGGTATTTGGACAGGGCATCTCATGAATATGTTTCTTAACACACTTAAGTACACTTTTAAAGTGCACTTTGTAATAATGTCAAATTAAAGGTTTTACTTTATTTTAACCCATTGTTTTAATAATCTCTTGTCATCCTTTAAAAAAAAAGATGATTATTTTGTTGACTAAAATACTGCAGCATGTGCAAAGTTCTTGATTATATTTTTAACTAGTGTCATTTGATATTACATTTAAAGTGAACTTATTTCAAATGTACTAAATTGCATCATTACAATAATATCATTAACTTAAGTTCAGCTAATTGCATTTAATATAATCTAAAACTTTTTCAGATAATTGTAATCAACATGCATTTAAGGGTCTGAAAACATTGCATTCAGTTCATAGTTTGCACCCAAAAAGGAAAATTCTGTCATTACTCACCCTCATGTCATTCCAAACCCTTAAGACTTTCATTCATCGTCTCACAAATGAAGATATTTTAATGAAATCTGAGAGCTTTCTGTCCCTCCATTGACAGCTACGCAACTATCTCTGCCGGTTCAAAAAGTTCATAAAGAGATCGTAAAGATAAACTATATGGATTGAGCGGTGTAGACCAAATTTTTTGAAGAGACACGATTGCTTTATATGATGAACAGATTGAATTTAGGCTACTTTGAAGTGTATTATTTCCTTAAGTACTCAATTCGATGTTAAACTGTACTTCTGTTTCACAAGGATCAACTGTTTGCTGTGCCATTCAAATGTTTAAAACTTAAAGGTGGACTTTTAGCCATAATTTAATATTCAAAGAAAACAATTAGTATACATAGCTAAATTCTGATGTTCTTTTCAGTTCTGTCTGAGGAGGAGAATGAATTGGGTCGGTTCCTGCGTTCGCAGGGCTCTCAAGACAAGAGTCGTGCTGGAAAGATCATGCAAGCTACTGGGAAAGCGCTCTGCTTCTCTTCACAGCAAAGGTCTCTTCTTGGTTACATATCGTTTTTGCCTAAATAACTTACGAGATGTATGATATTCCATCGTGTAAGCAAAGTCAACAAGGTGTTTGGTCTCATTCGTTAGCTCAAATTTTGCCTTGTTTTAGCCTACATGTGGGCTGTGTTTGGATGGCTATTAGGTCTTTTAAATGCAGAATTGCTTGCTTGGTGGTTGCTGGTTTGCTCTGGTCACCAGCATGTGAAGCAGGAATGCTGGAAGATTCGCTGTACCAGCTCAGTTTTTCTTGAGAACAGATCTACTAGCTTTACTATAACCAGCTCTAACTAGCGTAAACCAGCATGGAATTCATTGAAGATTCTATATCATCTTCTGTCAGTTAAATGTGATTGGTTCATGAATTCTTCTCATTCATTGGTTTCTCGCTGCAGACTGGCGCTGCGAGGTCCGCTGGGTCGCCTGTTCCAGGAGGTGGAGACCTTCCGTTACCGAGCAATATCAGACACGTGGCTGACGGTGAACAGGATGGAACAGTCACGGACAGAGTACAGAGGAGCGCTGCTCTGGATGAAGGACGTTTCTCAGGAGCTCGACCCGGACACACACAAGCAGATGGAGAAGTTCCGTAAGGTCAGTCTCTCCCAGAGCCCCAGCTGTCCCACACAATTGGGCTATTTTGAAAAAGCAGCCGCAGGGAAAATTACAGAGCCATGGGTTTTGTTTTTTTGGGCTATACTCTTATAGTGTACTGCAGCTGCTAAAATGTTTATCTGTAGGCAACAAAAGAAAAAGACTCCTTTTACTAATGTGTATTCTTGGAATGAATACCTGGCAACCTACAGACCACTGAAAGAGCAAGTGAGGGAGAGATAATATGGAGGTCATGACACAAACTAGAGATTACGTGAGTTACGCCCACACCAGGAATTTTAAGGCAGGTTAATGGACTAATTGCACTGAGCTTCAGGACGCACTTCCATTTTGAAACAGTACATCTCACTTTTTTCCAATTATGTATATTTTCAATGTACCGCAGTTGTCGAGTTCAATAAACGGCACCTAAAATGTGTGTCCGCAAGAAGACTTAAAAGTTCAAGATTCAAGAGTTTTATTTGTCACATACACAGTTATATACAGAATATACAACCGGCAGTGAAATGTAAACAGGTCCGCTCCATGGACAGTGCAAATTCACAGTTAAAAACACAAGGAGGAAATTATAATAGAAATAGGATAAAAAAGTACTATTTATATCTATACTGGACATTTTCAGAGACTGGAGAAGAGATATTCTGATGATTAGGCATACTATGTACAGAATTTTCCAAACTCAACGAAACATGAAGTTTTAATCCAACCAAGCCGATCTGAGAAAGCAGCGGCTGGTAAACGTACAGTACATGAATATTTCACCACAGGATTTCAGTGCTCGTCTAAACTAGTGACCGCGATACTTAAGGGTGTGACACCTGATGAATACGAACCTTTATTTATGTGTTATAAATATTTTAATCACTATTCTGTCATTTTTCATTGTCAATCATTTTACTGTATGTAATTTAAATGTTTATGCCCAAAATGCTTAATTAATATTCAAAGTAGGTCTAGTAGGTCGGCTTTAGGCTGGAATTTTTTCTATGACCTGACAGTGTCTTCTAATCATTCTCACCTGCAGTGGGATGATAGAGGCAGCATCTAAAATCACATACTTCTCTACTATATAGTGAAAAACAGTATGTGACAAAAGTAGTATGTCCAAATTCACAGTACTCATAAAAGAGTAGGCAAAAAGTAACCGGATGACCTACTACTTCCGCCTCAACCTACTATCATCCGCCTCAAGGTTGTGCGTGTTGTGGCTTCACAAATGCTTTGCTGCATACCTCGGTTGTAACGAGTGGTTATTTCAGTCAAAGTTGCTCTTCTATCAGCTTGAATCAGTCGGCCCATTCTCCTCTGACCTCTAGCATCAACAAGGCATTTTCGCCCACAGGACTGCCGCATACTGGATGTTTTTCCCTTTTCACACCATTCTTTGTAAACCCTAGAAATGGTTGTGCGTGAAAATCCCAGTAACTGAGCAGATTGTGAAATACTCAGACCGGCCCGTCTGGCACCAACAACCATGCCACGCTCAAAATTGCTTAAATCACCTTTCTTTCCCATTCTGACATTCAGTTTGGAGTTCAGGAGATTGTCTTGACCAGGACCACACCCCTAAATGCACTGAAGCAACTGCCATGTGATTGGCTGATTAGATAATTGCATTAATGAGAAATTGAACAGGTGTTCCTAATAATCCTTTAGGTGAGTGTATAAGCATATGTATTAAAAGTCATTAAATGAATTAAAAATGAATCTACATTCTTAAACTGACTTTGGATCAGTTAAAAACCATTAGACACTCCAAGGGTTCACCAGATCAATTTCTGTCTAGCGGTTGTTTTTGATGGACAGCAGGTTCATCTCTTTATATCCCTCAGGTTCAAACTCAGGTGCGTCACACCAAGACGAGTTTTGACAAGCTGAAGAATGATGTGTGTCAGAAGGTTGATCTGCTCGGAGCCAGTCGCTGTAATCTGCTCTCACACGTCCTGACAACCTATCAGGTGCTGCTTCTTGTAGCTTTATTATTTATTTACTATTATTATTTTACCTGAGTTGTGAGCATTGTACATGTGATGTGTGCAACTATATATATCTATACAATAATATGAAACTATAAGGCATTGAACTGTAATGCAGCAGGAATATTTTATTTTAAATTTGATGTGAAATTTAATGTAATCAAAAGTTATTAAGCCATGAATTAGTTATTTTTTTACTTGTTTTATTTTTTATATTTCTATTATTATTTTATCTAAATTAATTGTTGATAAAGGCAGTTATCTCTTACAATTTAGCAAGTCTCGCAGAGAGTTGTGTCATGGAGATAAATATCTGTCTTTCCTGTGCTTCAGACCACATTGCTACATTTCTGGGAGAAAACCTCTCACACTATGGCTGCTATTCACGAGAGCTTCAAAGGCTGCCAGACACATGAGGCTTCAGCACTGGGGGTGAGAGCTTTCAAAAGACATGAAAATCTAATTATGAGATGTTTTATATTAATATTTTGGGGAAAGATGTGTATATTATGTAAGCTTATTTCCGCTACTATTTATACTACAGGGCTGTTGAATGCTTGAATCTGATTGAAATCGCATTATTTTCAGGGAACGCACGGCTAAAGTAGTTCCAGACAGGTCTTGACCGCATTATAGTTCTATATCACTTCGCCAAATGATTTCAGATATTTCAAAGGTCCTTAAAGACTACAACAGCAAAAGAACCACAAGCAAATAATATAGTGAACAATAGGATAAAAACACATTATTTCCATGTTTTTTGCCACAAAATTACATTTTATTATGTATGGAAAAAACATACTCTTTCTCCCACTCAAACACACACACACACTCGCACAGAAACATGTCAGCGGGGCTCTGATGATTTTATCAGAAAAATAGTTTAACAATTTAAAAGATACATGACATTTCTCCTAGCGATGTAATAACGGCGCTGTTCTTGAAGCAGATAAACTGCCGAACACTGTTGAGACTGAGAGACACACAGACTCATTCACACACGCTTACTCACTCTCTCGCTCTCTCTCTGCTCTCAGTGGCTCAAGCCTCCATTACTAGTTCTAAAATCACGTTTTGGAATTAGCAACAGAGGTTTGGGTTTAGAAAATTAGTCCTACACACAAGAGCGTATTAAGGACAAAACTTAACAAATGTATACAAACAATTTTTTGAGGTGTGGTCACCGTAGTATAAGCGGAATAATTGACTCCGGGCCGTTGAGTTATTGAAAGATGATGCACACTCGAGGTGTAATGACTCGGGTGTGCATTATTTTTCTAATAATACAATGGCCCGTTGTCAATTATTCCTTAATTAAAAGATAATTGCGACTTTTTATCTCACAATTCTGACTTTGTTCTCGCAATTAAGAGTTTATATCTCGCAATTCTGACTTCTTTTCTTAGTATTATGAGAGATAAACTCGTAATTGCGAGGGAATTCTGAGGGGAAAATGACTGACTTTATGAGTTTAGATCTCACAATTCTGAGAAAAGAATCAACTTGCACGATGTAAACAAAAAAATCTGAATTGATAAGTCACAATTTTTTTTTTTTTATTCTGTGGCAGAAACAAGCTTCCACATTATATAGTCCTCATTTGGTGTTAAAACTATAAAATGAATTAATTTTGTTTTCCAGTGAGATTTGGGTGTTTGATTTGAACGTTTTTATTTAGTTTAAAGGAAGCAGATTGTATATTTACGTTTATACCATATGTTTCACTCTAAAAAATGCTGGGTTAAAAATAACCCAAGTTGGGTTGAAAATGGACTAATCCAGCGATTGGGTTGTTTTAAGCAAACATTTAACCCAACCCTTTGTTTAAAACAACCCATTTACTGGGTTAAAATAACCCAATTGCTGGGTTAGTCCATTTTCAACCAAACTTGGGTTGTTTTTAACCCAGCATTTTTTAGAGTTCATTTGATTACATTGACAATAAAGATTTTTTTTAAAATTCTTTTTACTTTTTTTTGAATCATCAAAAATCCTAAAAAAAAAAAAATGTCCTCCCAAAAAAATATGTTTGCTCTTTCCATAAAAATAAAGTATAATGATTTCTGAAGGATCATTATTGCTCAAATAAATGCAGCCTTGGTGAGCAAAAGAGACTTCTTTAAAAAGCAATTAAACAAACCTCACCGTCTCCAAACTATTGAATGGTGGTGTATGATACAGAGTGAGGTTTGAATTATGGCACATCATCTTGATATTATCTCTATCACTAGTAGAAGAATGTTCTTATACTGTGTGGGGCAAGTTGTCACAATAGTAACCTATTGATTATTCATCCAAAAATGGGCTTTTGCCTCAGATTTTTGATTGTTTTTAATTGCTGCATGAGTCACCAGATAGAAGTTTTATTAAATTGTATTACCTTAATCAAATATTCATCCATCTTCCATTGCTGAACAAACAGGCAGTGGTATTAAGGCATATTATTACCAATATGTTCATCTGTTTTGTCTGATACATAGGGTTCAGATCAAGCTTCAAAGAAAAAGGTGAAGAAGAAAACAAAAGCAAAAGCAGAAGACGAGGAGACAAGTCAGAATACAGATGAAACGTAGGAGCTGTTTGGTCCTCATTTCCTTTAGTTTAATATGTGATATAAACCTCTAATCGTGCGTCTCTTCTGTTTCAGGCTTATTTCAATCGAAGAAGAAACTCTGAGCCGTAACGCCATACAAACAGGTAAAGCTTTTATACATGCGTATTGTCCACAAGGAGACCTATTATGCCCTTTTTGTCTTGATTTTTGTTTTGTGGTTCTACTAGGTTCATGCTTGATTTTCTCATATTTGATATTATTGCAGCACCTCTCTTCCCAGTCTGTCAGTCACGCTCTGTTTATTTCCTGTCTCTGTGAAGCCCCTCCTTCAGAAAAGCACAATGCACTCTGATTGGTCAGCTGGACCAGTGTGTTGTGATTGGTCAAGTGCTTCGAGTGTGTTTGAGAAATGTCACATCCCTCATCATAACCAAGTGGCAACCTCCTCCAGTTTCTCTTGAAGCCAATACGGAAGTGACTTAAACTGCAATTCATCGACTGGCCACTAGGCACAGGCTCCAGAAGGGAGCAGAATCTCATTGAGCCCCCTGTTAAAATGCCCAACTTTACAGCAGAATTTATTTTTTTCATAACTCATTCGTTTAAATTATATTAAGCCTTAAAGTTCTGCATAATTAAGGGCGTGGCCACTTGAGTGACAAGTGGATTGCCGTTGCTGTCACTAATAGCCGCTTGTCTGCTAGCTCCACCCACTCCACCTGCTAGCTCCTCTTTGCCCATTTTCAGTTATCCGGGAGTGACGCGCTGCCAAGATGGCAACGGCCACACTTTAGGCTTCAGAAATGCTTTTCAGAATCCTATGGGTAACGTCACGGACAATACGTCCATATTTTTTTACAGTCTATGATCATAACCCAACTAAACCAGGCCCTGGCCCTGGCCCTTTTTTTGCGTATGCTTTGGGTGGGAATTATTTAAATGAGTATTTTGATGTGTTCATTCCCAGAAGAAAACACAGAGTATGTAGACTACAATGGAGGTGTTTCAGGGAGTTCAGAAACAGTGCACTCTGATATAGAGAATAACTCCCTTTGGAGTGGCTTTGTGTTTTGTAACTTTGCAGACCTTATTTATGCTCAAACAGCAACATTACACACTAAAGAAAGATGATCAATAATCAACAATTACTTTTTTTCTCTCTCTGTCCACTGCATATACAGGAATTGATGAGTGTTTCTCTGGTGGTCAGGAGAAGGATGGCTTGAGTTTGCTGGATGAGATTCTGGGTAGCAGTTCTCTGGAGGACAGGGGTTTCTCGCAGGAATGGCGTGAGGTGTTTGGGGAGGACGAACCGGCCGGCAGTAGCAGAGCAGAGACCCAGCTGTCTGAGGAGGAGCCTGCCTTCTTTCTGCCTTCCACACTACTCGACCAGAACATGAACGGCCTACAGTCCACTGTCTCAGGTGAACAGAGATATTTGGCAGAAAGTCTGCTTCATGTTGCAGTTTATTGTGGACAAGAACAGACTCTTACTAAGATGTAATGTAACCAGTTGGGTCCTCTAGGGGCGGGTTCTTCTGAAATAGATGACAACATAATAATAGATCATCATGGAATTCTAACAATTTGGTATGTCTTTTGAAAGATGCTCACCAAGGCTGAGTTTATTTGATCAAAAAGTAAAACGTGAAATATTATTAAAATTTAAAATAACTGTTTTCTATTTAATTCTATTTTGAAATGTAATTTATTCCTGTGATGCAAAGCTGAATTTTCAGCATCATTACTCCAGTCTTCAGTGTCACATGATCCTTCACAAATCATTGTAATATGCTGACTTAAAGGTGCACTGTGTACATTTTAGCGGCATCTAGCGGTGAGGTGGTGAATTGCAACCGCTCACCCCTCCTTTTCGAAGAACATAGAGAAGCTATGGTGGCTGACACAGGACAAAGATGTCGTCGTCTGAGACAGCAGAGAGTAGCTAGCGCTCTGTAGAGCAGTTTGTCCGTTTAGGGCTACTGTAGAAACATGACTGCACTAAATGGAGACTTCAGTGTAAGGGGACCATGTGTATGAAGATAGAAATGGCTCGTTCTAAGGTAATAAAAACATAACGGTTCATTATGTAAGGTCTTTATACTCCACTGAAAACATACTTATGTATATTATATTGCATTTATGTCAGTAGAGCCTCATAAATACTACACACTGCACCTTTAATGGTCATTTTCATTATAAATGTTGAAAGCATATTTTTGATAAAAAGTCCAAAAGAAAAGCTCTGATTTGAAAAAGAAATATTTTGTAATATTATAAATGTCTGAGAGTTGTGATCAATTTAATGCATCCTTACTGAATAAAAGTATTCTTTTCTTTTAAAAAAACATAAAAAAAAAAACAGTAGTATACATCTACTGTAAATTCTCTTTAATATTGTCTGTGTTCCAGGTTGGGCAACAGCCTTTCCACAAAATATCCCTGAAAGCCCATCTGTAGCGAGTCAAAACTCTTCCAAAACTGCAGTGAAAGGTAAATGATCAGAGCTTTTATAGTGTGCCAGACTCAATACTGGGAGTGTAAGCATGCATTGATCCATTGTGATGCATTGATCTGAAACAGAATTTAATACTTGTTTACAATCATATATTTTGTGTTAATTTCTTATCCAAAATATAATTGATATACTTTCAGTTGTAAAAGTATAAGTCACACTAACCCCTTAAAGGCACAATATGTAAGATTTTTGTATTAAAATATCCAAAAACCACTAGAACATTTATATATTTAGTTGACTTGTGTACTTACATTATCCCAGATGTTTCCAAGAATGTTTAAATCCAGAAAAAGGACACGGACCATGTCAGTGCGTCGCCTGTCAATGACATCATACCCGCATTATCCTCGATTTCCAGTTTTATTTTGTAGAAACCATGGAAACACCAAAAACGCTTTAATATATTATGTTTTATTAGACAGGTGAGCAACTGTTTGAATACATTCATTGACAGAAAACTAATCATTGTTATACAGCTCAACACAGTCTTATTGTTTAAATCTCATCAAGCTACGCCTTTGTTTTGCATAAGCGACCTCTAGTGGCGAAAAATTGCATATTGTGGCTTTAAAAAATAAATAAATGCATCAAATTGAGAGACATAATGTCAGAACAAATATTTACACCTCTAACTTTAGGGTGTATTTTTGTATTGTTGTGCATCTTTAAATGCATCACTATTTTAGATTTTTTTGAAAAAATTTTCTTCAATTACAGATACCTCAAAAGATCTCTCTGCTTGGTTCAATCTGTTTGCCGATCTGGATCCGCTATCAAACCCGGATGCAATCGGCCGAACCAATGAGGAAGATGAGCTACTGAACGCTTGATCCGCCCTGTTACAGATGCACTTTAACGCTCGTGTCGCACAAACGGCAGTTTATGCAAGAGGCCTACAGATCTGGACAGATATTAACAGTGATTTCTTTATGCCATAGCAGTTAACCTTAATTATTTAATGAAGACATATTTGCTGCCAAAGGAAATTAATAATAATCACTCTGGCCTTGATTCATTTTTTATTGCTAGTATTGTCAAGGCAGTTTGATTTGCCATAACATTGTGGATTTTCCTGTATTGCATAAATGTATATATTAACATTTCTCAACATAATCAGCAACAGTAAGTAGTTTTGGTTTGTATATTGTGATATTGCATGTTTTTGGGTTTTTTTTTAATCATTATTTATTGTAGATGTTCAGCCTTGACCAGTTAAAGTATTTTTTGCAAATGTTGTAACATTTCCTGGATAACTGTAGTTAAAGATACATTTTGTCTTACTTTAGTGCCGACAACTAAAACTAATGCTGCATTTCAAAAGCCTTAAATATGAGAGGGGTTTAGGACAGTCCTTGAATTCATTTATTTTAATGAAAGTCATACTGTATATAATCTTATGGAAACTAGCTAATGTGAAAGCAGCTATTGCAAAGTGTATATATTTTTAAGATGGTTATGTATGGTTATATAAGTTATAGAATGCAACTGTAACCATTCACTTTTTACAGTCTAGGTTCTGGAAGTTATTTTTCCTGGACCACTGGACAAAGTAGGTCCTATGAAGCAAGCAAGCATTTATGTTTATGTTGATTAATTGTATTTGTGCTGATTGTGTGTGTGTGCCTGAAACCTGGGTCCTATGTACTACAAATATCCTCAAGCATTTTAAATATGATTACCTGGATATTACCTTTCACTAAAAGTTGTTAACATGCAAGTGCAATAAAATGTAAAAATGCATTTTTGTAAATGTGAATCCACATAACATCTAATAGCCAGTGGGACCAAATGGCCTTACTGAAGCTTTCCTACACACACTCAAAAAAAATAAATGCATCATATTATATCAGAAACTGCTACACCAAATAACGCCATATAATTTCCAATATTTTGTGCTGTATTATTGTTTACATTTCTACCATTAATATGTAACTGAATGGCATGTAATGAATTAATAAAAGATGTATAATTTTATTCCAATAGTGCGGCTATACCTTTGTGTACTCTATAAAACTAACTGGAGCCTGATCTTTAAATATTTAGATTTTTGAGTTAGAAGGTTAGTTACAAGAGATCCAAGATGGCGGCAGGAGCATCCGGTGTATAGCCGATAACCATCAACGTATAACCGATAACCATCAACTCAACTTCAACAAAGAGACGCCTTAAGCACCATGATTTGTTTGCTATTTTTGGGAGATATTCATCCGTGTCCCGGTCCACGTCACAGCGGAAATGCATCGGATTTTACGTCGGACTCACAGGCTGGGCTTTGCCAGGTGTTGTACCGAATTTCGACCCCCTGCCAAATCATTACCCCGGGGTTTCCGGGGTTGGAATTCGGCACAACACCTGTACCTGTATCCTGTTGTGGTAACGGAGGCCGAGTTGCCGGTTGCTCCCATGGGCCCATGCCACACATATCATATATATAAGTTTAAATGGGATTCAGCCATCCTGCAGGTAACGTTACGCGCTTTTGGTACGTTGCTGTTTGGCCACGCTCAACAAACTAACCTTCCTCGCTTTATTTCACTGGGCACTGGTGGCTGTGTTTTGCCTGTGCGGAGCGCCGTGGCAGGCGAGGGGGTGGCGGATGCTTCCATGGCCGGAGGTGGCGTGTTCCTGTGGGGACGTCGGCGTTTGGGGTGAGCCTGGGTGATGCGGAGTTTCTGCCGGGTGCATCGTGACATCCTTGGGGAACGAAGGTAATTCTGCATTGATTGAACCCCGGGTCATTTCTAGTACTGTGAACTCTGGTTTAGGCAGGCCTACTTCTCATAGGCTTGAAAAGTCTATGCAAAAGTAAAAAGGACATTTGTAAATCAATTTTAAAGAATAAGAAATGGGGGATCTTTCGGACAAGAACAATTTGGGATGCTTGTATCCTCCTGGGACCTACGAATAGACCTTATGTTTTTTAGAATTATATTTTAGTGAATTTCTCTGACATCATGCATGTCACAGTTTTAAGTCTGGATGTGCTGTAAAGAGCACATTCAGGGCTTTTCACGGATACCATTTGTTTTGAGGTTTCACCAGGACAACAACTTCTTCTTGGTCTTTAAAAATGACTGACATTTACTATTTAGCATTCTTATGGACATATGATAATTGTATTTATTATAATTTAAATCTGATTAATTTTCAAATTGTTTGTTATAAATCAACATCTCAGGGAAATGTTATGGGGTTTATAATCAAAATATGACTTTCTGTTACAGAACAGGGCATTGATTTCATACATGTTCACGTTAGAAGACGCCAGCACGTTTATCAGGCATTTTGGAGACATAACAAGTGAATTGGGAAAGAATTTACATATCAATATTCATATGAAATATTAGATGTTATTATGAAAATGTTGCCAATTATTACACTCTTTTCTCATTACATGTTTCACCAAGAAAAATTAGATGCAGTGTATGGATCGATTGCATTGAATGGGAAAATCCAAGTATGCCCATTTTACCCACATATTGCATAAAGTAAAATGTTATATCAATGCATTTCGTTATATCTTTCTTAACATAGTTCAGAATCATCTTTAAACAAAGTTTGTTTAAAAACATCCTGAAACGTAAAAATTGATTGATCCCATTGTTTTTGCCTATACATGTAATTTCATGGCATTTTATTTTTTAAACAACTAAGTCCTGGTGTCAACTACAGAGGACGTATCATAACATATGAATGAAATATAATTTTTTTTTTTCTTCCATTTGTTTCTTATGCTCTTGGGGGAATTATGACCTATGTGAAAACTGGTATCCAGTGTAATGAAATTGCTTGGTCAAATTGTATGGATTTAGAATAAGATTCAGTCCATCAACACAAATATCCTTTATATTAATTGTAATTTATCGCCCTCCCTCTTCTAATAGTATTTTTTAATAATAATTTGGAACAATTACTAAAACAGTGTGATTTTATTAATATGGGAGATTTTAACATTAATTGGGATGACAAAATGGCTAGAAAAAATCTTAAACAGGTAACTGATCATTTTGATCTGAAGCAGTTGATTATTGGCCCTACAAGAATAACTAACTCATCAAGCACTCAAATTGATCAAATTTTTAGTAATCGACCAGAGCAAATTTGAAAATCTTTTATTATGTTAACAGGCCTTTCTGACCACAATTTGATTTTTGTAGGCCGAAAATTATCTAGTAAGAGATTTAACTAATTTCCTAGGAAATAGGATTCTTATGGCATCCCAAAACATAAATTAGATGATTTTAGAAGTGTGGTCCATCAGGTTAAATGGGGTGATTTTATTAATGGAAAAGATCAGGAGGAAAACATTAGAGCACACTATTAGAGATTTTAGTTGCAAATTTAGTCATTAGAATTAAAAAAATACACCATCCCCTGGATAAATTCAGATATCCTAAAACTGATGAAAGCTTGCTTTAAAAACAGCTAATAGGTCAAAGTTAAGTCATGACAACATTTTGCTATTAACAAGGTGGTACACTCAGAAACTCAGAAAAGCAAAAGCAAAGACAGATTTTTTTCCTAGGGATAATTGAACAGGCAAGGTAATTCTAAAATAATCTGGAATCAATTGAATAAATTAAAAGGTGATCAAAAAATAAAATAAAATGGGACATCACTTGAATTGACTGTAAATGGGAAGCTTGATTTAGGATTCTTATCCTATCTTACAAAATCTCTACAGATTTGCTTCTGTCATACAAAATTGTTAAAAATTCAAAATTAACTTATCATATCTTAAGACCTAGAATTAAACGTTTCTGTAATTCTGTTCCCTATCCATAGTTAAGATAAGATTATGCACTTAAGAAATGTCATTCTGTAATGGCTTTTGTCCTAAATGCGGACCTAACAGAAATTGCCGTGGTTACTAAACAGATAAGATAGGATTTTAAAGTTAAGATGTTTCTGTAATTCGCCCCCTGATTAATAATCAGCTGAAGTGGCTGAAGCACTTAATCATTATTTTATTGACTGTAGTCACAATTACATAATGTTTTCCTCCTAAGTATACAGATATTTGTTTAGCTATTACAGTGGAACAAGCTTTTACATTAAAGGCAGTCACACAAACAATGTCATCTCTTAAAGGGGTCATGAACTGAGAAATCAAATTTTCCTTGAGCTTTTGACATGTAAGAGGTCATCATACTATAAGAATATCCTGTAAGCTTCAGAACTGAAAACTTCCTTGTTAGTCCAATAAAAGCTTTTATTGACACCAGGCCCAGCAAAGTGGGGATCTATGACATCAAAGGGAGGCAAGCACCGCCTCTGCAGAAGAATATCAACGCCTACTTCATCACTGCCTGTTTAGCCCCGCCCACCGATTCACGCATGTAACATAGGCCTAGTGTTAAACCAGATCGAGCTACCAAGCAATAAACATGCCGTTGAGGATTACAAAATATTGTGCAGTGCCTGTTGTGTTCGACAGTAATGCACATGTAAGTAACTGTGTTCATTCTGATGCCTGATCTGAAATGTGATTCATGTACAGTCAGATGTTCTTTGTGTGTCAGTAAATCAAACCACTGACTAAACGTCAACTTGCATTGTTTCTCTCAGTAGGATGAAAATAATCTGTTATTTAACGGTGATAAAATTCTACAAAGAAAGCGATCAAAGAAAGCTCCCTCTGCAATCATCGGAGCAGCGCGCACTGGAGCTGTCAATCAAACAGAGAGAGTTTATCAGTGACTCCCGCTTTATTCAACAAATCTCTTAACTATATCACGTTTGCACTGTCAGTGAAGATGAAAGCATTCGTTAGTGTACAGAAACTGAGTTGCAATGATGAGATCACTGTTTTCATGCTCTCAACGTGTGATTGGCTACAATGTTCATCTCTGCAACATTTCATGCCATAGATCTAAATGTAATGCAACACTTTTCCAGAGCAGAAGGATGCCAACAGCTGTAAAACAAGAAAGAAGAATGCAACACTTTTCACGATTCGTTAACCATGAGAGCTGTAATAGTAAAACACACTAAAAGAGAGAGTAATACTATTTCAAATGGAAAGACGTTAGCCAATCACAGCAGTGGGCGTTCACACTGAACTCTCACAGCGGACACACCCCTTTAAACAGAGTGTTCAGAGCAGAGGCTTAAAATCAGGGTAGGAAAAATGCTTTTTTTTTTTTTTTTTTTTTTTTTTTTTTTATAAGTTATGACAATTTTTGATGTAAAAAGCATTCTAACATTATAAGTGCACCCCAGGAGACATCATAAAACAACACAGTTCATGACCCCTTTAAATCATCCGGAGCTAAGGATATATTTGGTATGGATGTAGTAATGCTTAAAGAGCTCAGTGAGTCACTAGTTAATCCTATCACCAAAATGATCAACCTCTCAATTTATCAGGGAACGTTTCCATGTGACTGGAAGTCATCTGCTGTAGTGCCTTTATTTAAAAGTGGAGATCCTCACGCTGTTAGTAATTA
Organism: Paracanthobrama guichenoti; assembly: GCA_018749465.1. Lineage (NCBI taxonomy): Eukaryota > Metazoa > Chordata > Actinopteri > Cypriniformes > Gobionidae > Paracanthobrama > Paracanthobrama guichenoti. The sequence goes on from CM031958.1 coordinate 37,646,719, forward strand.
CAGACCTATTAGTATTTTACCTATAGTTGCAGAGAAACTGATAGCTCATCAAATTACTATCTGAATACTAGTTCATTTACTATGCATACCATGCAATTTGGTTTCAGAGCAAACTACTCAACTGAGATGGCAAACTACTTCACTGAAAAAGTTGCGTCCCTCTTGGACAAAGGTGGGGTTGTTAGGGCGGTGTTTCTTGATCTTTTGTCTAAATGATCAGGTTTTAATTTTTCTTCAGAGACTTTAAGATGGATAGAATCATATTTGTCCGGTCGCACACAGTATGTCAGAGTTCAGAATTATAAATCAGCCCCCTTAAGTACATCCACAGGTGTTCCCCAAGGATCTATTTTGGGTCCATTGCTATTTACCTTGTATATTAATGATCTTCCATCCGTTTGTCCTGACACAAACATCCAAATGTATGCGGCTGTACCGATATTTATATACATGGGAGCAGTGTGTCACAGGTTGCAAATTAACTTACAAATTCTTTGGTTAAATGTCACCGCTTGGCTAGAACAAAGCTGTTCACAGTTAAATATTTCTAAAACAGTATGCATGTTTTTTTGTTTTTTTTACCAAATAGCTTGTGTAGTGCCAGATGTTGTTGTAGCAGGGGAAGGGATACAAGTTGTATCTGTAATCTGAGTTGTAATTGATTCTAGACTTTCTTTTAAGACTCAAGTTACAAAGGTTTGTAACCGGGTTAAATTTAGTCTGTTAAATTTTAGATTTATACAATACTATATGTCAACAGAGGCTGCTATGTTAGATCTACGTTCTATGATTATGTCTTATATCATTTATTGGTTTACAACTACTCTAACACCATTGGAGTCTCTGTATAAACAATCACTAAAAATCTTGATAAGAAATCAATTTCCATCATTGCTCAATCCTTAAGTTTAATTTGCTAAGTTGGGAAAACCTGATCAAATATGTAGATATTTGTCTTATGTTAAAACAGTATGTAAACATTAGAACAACTGCATATCGGTCCACAAGGGGTGGAGAAAGAGGGGACTGTATTTCCTCTCAGAAAAAGTAAATTTAGTCCGTCTGTATTTTCAGTCAGAGCAGCAAAGGAATGGAACTCCGTCCCATCAACAGTTAGAAGTCTGGATACTTATGGTTTTTACATTTTAGCTAAAAAAATGGTTAATGACTAATCAGCACTGTCAACATTAGTATCTTAATATTTTGCTCCTGTCGCCATCTTTTTTTTTTTTACCTCCTTTTTTTTTATATACGTTTAGAAAAAAAATTTTCTGTTAATGTATCTTTTTCACGTGGGATCATGTACCTGTGCTTTTATTTGATATTTTTGCTGTTTCTTTTTCTATTTTGTGTGTTTATATATGAGATGGATGGATGGGATATGGATAGATAGATAGATAGATAGAATCTCAGTACTTACTATCTATCTATCCATCCATCCATCAAAAAAAACCTCCTGAATTCACAATTCTTCCAAAAATACAGGAAGCACAACACATAAAAATACACACAAATATTATACTTTATAAATGTCACTTTAATGTGAGCATCCAGCAGTTATATTTATACACCATAACAGTGTCACATGAATAAAAGAGGAAGACGCTAAAATGACAACCATTATTACTTAAACAGGGAAGTATGGATGTTAGGGCTGGGCAGTATTTTAAATATGGACAATATATTTGCAATTATTTTGAAAGCAGTACAATGATTGTTGGGGGGAAATTATGCTATATATCATCAAAAGACTGAAAAATAATATTGAGATATTAGCTATATCATCCAGCCCTAATGGAAGCTAAACCTGAGTTATGTGTTAAGGCATGAAAGAACATTTTTAGCTGTTGGATTACAGCGAAATACTGTCATATCTAATGAGATTTACCTGGTTAGTAGGATGTGCTGTAAGATTAAGGAAAGATTTGTGCATTCCAGCAGAATTACATGAAACTGCAAGACAAAGTTCAATATAAAACATAATGGTCCTTTTGTACAACCATTAGCAAGTATGAAATTTCCTAGAAAGTAGAGTCAGACAGTGGTTTCAGATCTGAGCTCTGATTGGCTAACTGAGCAGCAGGCACTTCCTAATACTGCAGCGTTCAGAGGGCACGGGCCGCAGAGGGAAGCTGTTTTGCACGGTGGCCTCTGTAAATGGACCAGACGTCTGTCCTGAAGTTTGATTATCCAGCAGACTGGGTTGAGCAGCAGCATCTGATGGGAATAGGGACGAACACAGCAGCTTTACAGGACAGAAGGCAGAGCCGCTTGGAGTGAAGTTCACCTTGTTTCTGTCAGGGCAGGAAAAGATGGGAAAGCCTTGTGTCCTACAAGTGCTATAAGATAAATATAAAAAACAAAATCAATTCTATCAGAAGATCAATAATAAAGTCAGAAAATAAGCAAATGACAAGGTCGGTGGTGTACACACTTATTTATATATATATATATATATATATTAAAAACAAAAAAAAAGTGTGTACACCACCGACCTTGTCATTTGCCACGCATATATTGTGTGTGTGTATATATATATATATATATACACACACACACTTTTTTATACAAATATAAATAACATTCATATAATATACATCACAACAAAACATGTAATATACATGCAAATATTTACATGCAAACATTGCATATTAGTATTTCATACAGGGACCCGGGGTGGAAGTAGCATATGTCATAATTTGTAGTTACGCTCAGATTGCAAATATTTAATTAGCTAGAAATTGTTCTTTGTGAGTGCAATCTCTATAAAATACTTTTTTTATATTTTTTTTAAATAACAGATTACTGGAAAAGTCATGTTATTTTCCATGAACATGAAACATAGCATTACTATGGTACTAAAAAAAAAAACATGTCTTAAGTACAACATGATGCTTTATGTCAGGGGTCGGCAAGTATATTTGGCCACGGGCCAGAAAAAAAATCGCCACTAGATGGTGGGCCAGAATATGGTCACTGGGATAATTTAAGAAATAAACTGATGAAAAATACAACTAGAATTGCCTGACATACTGTTACAGTGTCTTTTGTAACTGGGAGTGAGCTGTTACTCTGTTAAAAATTTGATAAATTAATAAAGCAGTAGTGACACGTAACCTGACAAGTATCTTCATTCACCGCCTTGCTAAAACACACATGTGGGAGATGCGGAATGGATCAAAATAACTCCTAAAAGAGGACTTGAATAAGCCCATTTATGGCATGTTTGAGTCATGCTCTTAAACTGGGTTTTATTTCCTCTTTCCATATTGTGAATAAATGTGTATTTTGATTTGCTTGTTACACAATGGAGCCTAACTTATTGTAATAATTATTTGACGTAGGCTACTGTTACACTCAGAATTATTCCTTGGCATCCTGCGTACTAAACTGTGTTTTGTTTAATTGTTTGCGTGCTGGAGGTACGCGATTATGTTGCGTGCAGAGTGATGTTAACATTTAAGCTAGCACTATCAGAGTCGACACCGAAAATAGGGCATACAAAGAAGAATGGAAAGACAACTATGCGTTCATCCTACCTGGTTTTGTGAATGCAAAGCCGGTGTGTCTTATCTGCAATGAAGCTGTGGCTGTTTGTAAAGAATATAACATCACACGGCACCACGAAGCATGGCAGCTTTTTTTATTGCTGGTTGAAGCAGAAATTGTTCACGTGTTGGTGCTGAGGCCCCGCGTTACAAGCAAACGGTTCACTGTTCGTTTTATCATACCACACATTTCATGACGGCTATTTTAGAGGCGTGTCTAGTGATCCATTCCACAGACTCTTCTGAATCTCTTTCTAAACTTTTCAGATTAAAAGATCTCAATCCCAAAATAAAACATTGCTGCAAAAACGTTCTCGTACTTTTTTTGAAGGCAAAATCACTAAAGACAAATTGATTGTGAGAAACTGGTATTGTGATTCCTCTGATTCACACTACCCGCTCCAAGCGGTGCTCGAATCCGGTCCCTTGCATGGGAGTCTGACGCTCCAACACTGAGGCTAAAGGCTGCAATTTCTTGTCTAAGCCACTAGAGCGTGTCTTTACATGAGGGGAGTTTACCTGCACAGCTCTCACTAGCTTGCCTCCGTTACACTATCATGACAGATATATTTCAGAACCAGCCGCTATACAATCTGATATTATCACCGCCCGTTGCCGACCACTGCTTTATGTGCTAAACTGAGCTGTTTTTTGTTTTTTTTTTACAAGCAAACACCAAGGAAACCTTATACCAAAAACCAAAGCATGCTCTCTGGATGAGTACTCACAGTAAAGCAATGGTACTTACATGAGATCTTCAAACACTTTAACTTTCTCACAGCCCTCGGGAGGCTCGCGTTTAAACGTATAACTGTTGTTGGGTTTGGGAGAGCTGGAAAACTGAGGCAGAGGTGAACCGTTCCTGTAATCTAAAAGGACAAAGCAAAGCTGTTTATTTCAGCAAACCTTTCCTTATAAAATACTGTGGAAGTACCACAGCACAGAGATGGTATCAGATGGCAATAACATGGTAATTTGATACGTGCCATAGTACTGAATGAGTACCATACTGAGTGCTCTACCTTTCTCAGTGTCTGCAGTAGGAGAGCAGCAGTAACAGGGACTGCAGGAGATCTGCGTCTCAGTGCTGTGAGCGTGAAGGTCACCGTGATGAAGAGGAGGCACAGGTGCACGGCCACCGTCTCGCACCTCCAAAGCCTGAAACGTGAAGATAAACACTATAATTACAAAAAGTGTTACAAAGTTGAAATGTTTCATTCATTGAAATCTGTGTGTGTGTGTGTGTTCGTGTGTATGTACATGTGGACAAAACTTTTTATTCAAGAAAGCTTTGTGTGATGGGTAGGGTTAGTGTAGGGGGAGAGAATATACAGTTTGTACAGTATAAAAATCATTATGTCTATGGAGAGTCCCTGTAAAACACATATTCAAGAATGTGTGTGTGCGTGCATACTTGTACAACTATCTTTGTGAGGACCGGTTTGAGTTTTAGACCATCGGAGTGATGAGAGAGAACAAAGAGTAAGGTGAAGACATTTTGGCCGGTCCTCACTTTCTGAGACTCCTTTAAAGGCCTGTTTGCGGGTCAAAACTTGGTTTTAGGGATAAGGTTATAATTAGGTTTAGGGTAAGGGTTCCAGTTAGGCACTCAGTTGAGATGGGTAGGGTTAGGGTAAGGAGTTAGAGTCGATGTGTCAATGAATGCCCTCACAAAGATAGCTGTACAAGAATGTGTGTTTGTTTATTTGTACCTTCTCCTCCTCCCTCCCCCAGTCCTCACAGATGAAGACGCTCTCCAGCTCCTGATTAATACAGTCACTATAGCTGGGCATTCTACATATGAGGGGTCTTGAGTGGACCATATTAGATGAGGATGCAGAGACTCGTTTTGGCTGAAAAACAAAAAGTGCATCTTCATTACAGAGACAAATTAGACTAGTAACCTGATCAATGTCTGAAATTGCCCATATAAATATTGGTTAATCTCACAAAAATGGACATAAATGGACTTAAAATAGTAAATAAATAAATATATATATATATATAATTTTAAACACCCCCAAACTTGTGTGTATTTATTTATTATTTACGGTAGTGTATTATTTACACTACCGTTTAAAAGTTAAAAGAGCACAATCATTCTGATGATAAAATCCCAAAATTGCTTAAAAGGTTATGGGTAATAAATAAACCCCTAAAAAGGCAGAGAAGCAAGCACTAATCTCTATAGTCTTCCTCAAACACAATGAGGTTGATCTACAGTACCTGGACCTGGTTCAGCTGCATCACTTCTTCTTTGTCCTTGATACGGCAACTTCCCTGCAAACTGCGCTGGAGCTGCTGGCGGAGTTTAGCAATCTAGAAAAATCACAAACTTATCATTAGGAAGGAAAGAATAATCAGTAATGCAAAAATATATATATTGTTCCAGATTCTCTGAATCTTTGGATGATATTATGCACTGTAGATGATGATAACTTCAAACTCTTTGCAGTTTTTCTCTGAGAAACTCCTTTCTGATATTGCTCCAGTATTTTTGGCCGCAGCATTGGGGGAATTGATGATCCTCTGCCCATCTTGACTTCTGAGAGACACTGCCACTCTGAGAGGCTCTTTTTATACCCAATCATGTTGCCAATTGACCTAATAAGTTGCAAATTGGTCCTCCAGCTGTTCCTTATATGTACATTTAACTTTTCCGGCCTCTTATTGCTCCCTGTCCCAACTTTTTTGGAATGTGTAGCTCTCATGAAATCCAAAATGAGCCAATATTTGGCATGACATTTCAAAATGTCTCACTTTCAACATTTGATATGTTATCTATATTCTATTGTGAATAAAATATAGACAGTAAAAAATAGGTACAGTGTACCAACTTTTTTGGAATCGGGTTTGTATATATAAAAAATTAACTACACAGGTTTCATTGCTAAGTGAGCTTTCTGAATAGATGTTTGTTATGTTGCCACATCTCGGGATTCCTAAACTGACTTTGCAAGTGCACGAGAGCCAATACTGGCATGTCAAGACACAATGTGTGGGTAAGTTTTTTATTTCCCATAATTATGGGAAAACAGGTCAATTATACGCCCAAAGAATGTCTATAAACACACTACCACCCATCATAACCCAGAGGTTACTATGTTCTGTATTTGACTCCTTTATATGGTTAAATTCACACCGTTTATGGGAGTGACAACAGCATTCTATCACCAAACACACAGCTGTGAATCTTTGGGACTCACAACCAAATTCTCTGCAAATCACACAGCATTGCATACGCAAATTGGTTGGAACAACTTGAAATATAATTGTAAATTGACTTTACATTAACTTTGATAGGCTGTACAACAAAGGAATTGTAATTGACTGTTTTCTGCAGGAAACTGATCTCTAGTGATGTCTAAGTTTTTAATGATCATATGCTGGTGAAGGGTGAGAAACCTGGCGAGCCACATGATTTTTCTCAAAGAGCCATGTGTGATTCCTGACCACTGATTTAGGATGTGTTCACACTTGTAGTTTGGTTATTTTGATCTGGACCAAGACAAAAAATGTGGGTACATTTGGTCTTGGTTCACTTACACTGTCATTTTTAACAACAAATCTAAAGATAAAAAACAAAAAAATGGGTTTTATGCTGTATATTTTGCAACTTACTGAACATCCAAAACAATGCTGTGTGCTGGGATAAATGCACTTGTGCGTACATAGAGCATGATAGTATTCTTACCAGCTGAGAACTAACAGAGTTTATACAATGTGTAAAGGAATCTAAACAGCGGCAGGAATCCCTCCGTCACACACACAAACAACGATCTGCTGCGAGGAGACGCGGTTCTGATACCTGTACCAAACTGTGATGGCAAACATCGCGACTATGATCAAGGCATGCTTGAGCATTCTGTCCTTTTCAGCGTCACATTTTGAGACATCACATCCTGTTTTTTTTTTGGTTTAGATGTCTTTGGTCCGTGTTGCGTTCATATGTTGTGTTCACACTTCTTGGCATATTTGTTTAGATTAAAACAAACCCTGGAGCGATTGCTCTGTTAGTGCGGTTCATTTGAATAGGTGTGAATGCTGCCATCCGAACTCTAGTGTGCACCAAACAAGCGGACCGAGACTGCTGAAAAGATTGGTCTCGCTCTGCTTCCAAACAAACTCCGGTGCGGTTTAATTGAAATATCAACGCAACACGGACCACAGACATGTAAACTAATCAAAAACAGAACATGATGTCAGAAGATGCGTCCCTAAAAAGGACAGAAAGCTCAAGCACACCCGTTTTTCTCGTATTAGTCGAGATGTTGCCCATCACAGTTCGGTACAGGCATCAGAACCGCGTCTCCTCGCAGCAGATCGTTGTTTGTGTGTGTGATGGAGGGATTCCTGCCGCTGTTTAGACTCCTTTACATGTTTTATAAGCTCTTCAGACTCAGCTGCTCAAAATACCATCATATGTAGCTACGCACATACAACAAGCTCATTTATCCCAGCACACAGCATTGTTTTGGATGTTCGGTAAGTTCTGTCTCGAAATATACGTAATAAAAGCAGGCTGTGAACATATCCCTATGCTTTTAGGTTCGGTATTTTTAAGTTAGGTGTTAAAAATGCCAATCTGAACGCTAAGCGGACCAAGACTAAATGTTATTTTTTGGTCCAGACCAAACAAACCAAGTGAACCGAACTACAGGTGTGAACACACCCTTCGTCGGCTTGTTTGTTGCACACAAGAGATTGTTTACTTATTCAAATGAACCGCACTAACAGAGCAATCACACCAGAGTTCATTTTAATCAAACCAAACATGCCAAGTGTGAACACACCCTGAAAGGCATTTCTCAAGTGTAAGTATTTTCATGCATACCTCTATGAGATGGTCAGCGCTGCCCCACGATGCAGAGCGCTTATGTACATTAACCTCTCCTCCATCCTCAGTCCAAAATCCAGGAGTCTGCAATTAACATGGTTAAAACGGTCAAATCATGCTGACTTTAACTTGTGTCATATACATAATATATTATTGAAATCATGTGACCTAGATATGTACATTTTTCATAAATCAATAACAGGATGTTTGTGGTTGGCAAACAGCATATGTGCCGCTTTGACCAAAACCACAATAAAAAGATGAACAAACAAACAGCCATAAAAGATGGACAACAAGCACCACAAATAAGTGCATCTTTTTCCAGCTATTCGTTTTCAAATGAACCTGCACGCGTCGTGTTATGACTTGAACTGACTGTCTTGTCTTGAATGTGCTTTGTTTTGTGGTGTCAGCTAATAAACTTCTTAGAAAGTCTGGGAAAGGTAAGGTGAAGAGTGAAGGAATATTTATGAATGTTTCAACTGTTTTGGTCCATATAATAAAAGTCAGTGGGGCCCGAAAACAAAATTTGGGGATATGAAGCTAGACTCCATTGACTTCCACTTTACGGACCAAAAAAAAAAACAGAAGAAAGCAAGTCATACTGGTTTGGAATGACTGGCTTTATGGAAATAATATACTTGAAAAATACATTTCAATGCAATGTTTTCAGACACTTAATTGCATGTTATGTTCAATTGAATGAAAATGTATAAAAGCTTAAATTTATATTAAATGCAATTAGTTGAACTAAAAGTCCTGCTTAAGTAGGACTTAATTACTTATATAATTACTTTATTGTCTTTGAAATATGGTTAAAGTGTACTGCTGAATGTACAAGAATTCATGGTCAACTAAAACACTATTACTTAACTAAAGTAATTTAGTTAAGATATCCATAAGTATAGATTTAAAAAAATATATACTTTTAAAATTGTAAGTACACTACAAGTGAACATTCAATACATTTAAGCATACTACTTTGTCATAAAGGGAGGGTGAGTCGATGACAGAATTTAAATTTTTTGGGTGAATGATCCATTTCAGGAAGCAAACAGGGTCAATTCTGATTTCATGTTGACCAAGAAAACAGTCCACGAGAAGTTTTTAAACACTAATCATTAATTCACCAAGCGCTTTAAACAATGGCAAAAGCTGCTACTGTCAACAAAGAGCCTCCGCGTGGTTCTGCGGCGTGAAGAGAGATGTTGGGAGAAACGGGATGATTCTGACATTCTCTGCTGCTCTGGGAGCGCGAGGCCTCCGCGAGCCGGATCAGACATTAGCATATGTATGGATCTCACTGCAGGCAGCTCAGCGCAGGCACACAAAGAGCTGTCGGAGAGCGCCAGGTGGTGCAGAGACACACAGACATGTGCTCTCAACCCTTAGGTAGCGTGTGCACACACCTACACACAAATACACACATGCACACACAGAGCGACAGGTGCAAACTACTGCACCTCCAGAAAGAATTCACTCCACACAACGGCAGAGAGAACTTTCTATGGCGACAGACTGCCACGACTCATCGGCCTTTGTGACGGTTTTGTTTTAGGGGAGGCGAGGGGTCTCAGCGGAGCTAAACCACTGAGCACTCAAAGACTTCATGATACTAATGAATAAAGGAAACAAAACAGAGTAAGAACAAACCTTGTTACACACAGATGACCACATCGACCATTAAAAAAACAGCACAACTAAAAAGCAAAACCATTGGCTCCAAAAGGGTATTTGGACACTTAGTCAAAATAAAAATAAAAATCTAATTTACTTCTTTAATAGACATTTCTAGTTTTAAGGTCTGTTCACAAAAAAGAGGATAACGACAGAAGATTTATTAAACATCAAAAATTAAAAAGTCACAACGGCACCAAGAAACAATATAAATAATTGTCACTAACTTATCACTAATACAGTTATCGTTATCTTTATAGTTATAGTTCTTGGTGTGAACAGGCCTTTATTTTTTATTATTTATTGGTGAACATTTTTATTTATTTTTTTAAATGTCTGGTGCAAATTAAACATTTTGTGTTACCTCTACAGTAAGTGACATTACTTTAATGCCAAAGATTGAATGTACTGAAATTGCACCTTCCTAATATTGTGTTGGTCCCCCTTTTGCTGCCAAAACAGCCCTGACCTGTCGAGGCATGGACTCCACTAGACTGAAGGTGTGCAGTGGTATCTGGCACCAAGATATTAGTAGTAGATCCTTTAAGTCCTGTAAGTTGCGAAGTGGGGCCTCCATGGATCGGACTTGTTTGTTCAGCACATCCCACAGATGCTCGATTGGCTTGAGATCTGGGGAATTTGGAGGCCAAGTCAACACCTCAAACTCGCTGCTGTGCTCCTCAAACCATTCCTGAACCATTTTTCCTTTGTGTCAGGGAGCATTATCCTGCTGAAAGAGCCACAGCCACCAGGGAATACCGTTTCCATGAAAGGGTGTACATGGTCTGCAACAATGCTTAGGTAGGTGGTACGTGTCAAAGTAACATCCACATGGATGGCAGGACCCAAGGTTCTACATGGTGCTACAAGTTCAAGTTCCCATTTCAATGGTGTACAGGGGTCATTATAGGCACTCTGATCAGCGGCATCGCAGCAGAGTGTGATGCAATGTGTTGTGACACATTCCTCCCATTACCATCATTAAAATGTTGTGTGACCTGTGCCACAGTAGACCTTCCGTTGGCTTAGACCAGACATGATCGCTTTCCCTATTGGCGTTTTGTGGTTTGTCCCTCCTTTGACCACCACTGTTGGTAAATTCTCACAACTGCTGACCGGGCTCAACCCACAAGCCTTGCCGTTTTCCTGAGATACCCTGACCCAGTCGCCTTCCCATAACAATTTGGCCCATGTCAAAGTCGCTAAGATCCAAAACATTGATTACAAGAACTGATTGTTTGCTAACCATCTAATTTACCTAGACCTTAATATTTGGCCTTGTTAGGAGGTGATCAACGATATTCACCTGTGACTGATCATAATGTTTTGGCTTATCAGTGTGTGTGTGTGTGCGCACGCATCTTTTTCTATCCCAGTGGGGACTGACTGACATTAATAGAAAACCACGGGGACTCTAAATTAAGGTCTCCACGAGGAAACAAGCTTATAAATCATACAGAGTGAGTTTTTATTTAATTTTTTTTTAATGTAAAAATACAGAAAGGTTTGTGTGACGGGTAGATTTAGGGATAAGGTTAGTGTAAGGGGAGAGAATATACAGTTTGTACAGTATAAAAACCATTACGTCTATGGAGAGTCCAAAGTGTGTGTGTGTGTGTGTGTGTGTGTGTGTGTGTGTGTGTGTGTGTGTGTGTGTGTGTGTGTGTGTGTGTGTGTGTGTGTATAGACACTTATCTACTCGGTTAATGCCACTTTCATAAAAAGTGTTTTGGTCACTTTTGTGATATATTAAAATTATGAGAAAAGCCCTTGTATCAATGATATTATAATGATATGTTGTTGTCTAATGTAATGACATTCAGACATCTTAGTGTAAGTGTGATGAATCATCATGCATAATTAATTCAGTGCACAAAAAAAAACAAATTGTCTTTGTAATCTTTCATTAAAACGATTGATTTGCACCATCTCTGCAATGACTTTCCTATTTGTCATTGGCTTCTTATTTTTCAACTAATTTTGTAATGTAACGTCCACTTTTAAAAAAAAAATTTATCAATTCCTGATGGATAAAATCAACATGTCATCTTATTTAATATCCTATTTAATTTGGAAACGCATCTGATTATGGACGTGAAATTAGGTTGTGAACACCATTTCATGCTGACTCAAGTCACCTTCATTGCAAAACATTTTAAATTTTAAATGCTAAAACTATACAAAATAATTTCAAAATTACAATATGGGCACTTTGTGTTTGTAAAAGTGAAACATTATTAAATCACTGAGCAAAAATTATGTGAAGTTAGTTATGAATGGTTTCAAATCAATGGTTTGCAGATGCAACGTGTTTGATATTTTATTGTCTAATGCAATCATGCATTTTGAGAGTCTGTTTATTATAGGGGTTACTATACACTGTGAAGCAAATTGCATGTAACACTGACTGACCTGAGTGGCTTTATCACTCATACAGGACGGCTGGGGTTGGTACGGCTCTCGCGGCCACTGTCCAGCCAGGTACTGCTCATGCAGCTTGTCCAATGAGGGCGGCTGTCGACTGGCTGATCGTGCTTGTGGGAAAAGACAGAGAAGAGTGTTTTTGATTATGTATGCAGTGGACAGTGACATGAGACATTACTGCAAAACAGTGACAGAGAGGAAGTTGGTGGGTGTCACTGGAAACTGATGAGCATTTGCCTGAAGTGTCATAACGGTACTGAAACAACAAGAACAGATTGTATTTATGATGGAACAGAAACTTGATATTTAAATTTTTTAAGAAAAATTTACTAGTGTTTGACCATGTAAAGCTAGTTTGCTTGCAGTTGCTAGAATCTGCTTAATGGCCTAAAAGATTTCTAGATATAGCTCAGGTCCCTCCTGTAGTGTAAGTCTATGGGATTATTATTATTTTACCCATTTTATTTTATAACCATTTTGATTCTATGGCACAAACATAAATTAAACTGTAGGTGCGTTGAGTTTAATAAACAAAATGAATAATAAACATAATAATAATAATATCATATTGTATTATAATGTAATGAATGTAAATGTATTATACATATATGCAAATATATAATATAATGCCAATTTGTATTATAATTAATATAAACTATATTTGCATTGCAGAACCTTAATACACTTAACACTGTCAATAAATGACTTGGTTTACTGATTACATGATCTTGAATTCAAGATGCTTTGCTTCCTCAGATTTTATAGATATTTTCTATGTGCAAATGGATTTAAATCACTGAATAAAACAACATGGTTGTTTATTATAGTCTTCGTGTAATACAGTGTAGCCCACCTTTCAAAATCCTACAAAGGAAATAAGCAATGATCAGAATTAAATCGCATCCAAAATAAAAGTTTGTGTTTACATAATATGTGTGTACTGTGTATAATTATTATGTATATAAAAATACACACTCATGAATGTATATATTAATATAATTATTTGCATGTATATACATTTATATAATATATAAATATAACATTTTTCTTAAATATATACATGCATGAGTGTATAGAGTGTGAGTGTGATTGTGAGTGTGAGTGTGAGTGTGAGTGTGTGTGTGTGTGTGTGTGTGTGTGTGTGTGTGTGTGTGTGTGTGTGTGTGTGTGTGTGTGTATAATTTTTGTATGGATGAATAACCTGCCACATTTACCAAAATGTAGAGGTGCTCATTTATATTTAATGTATAATATATAAATGGCTGTTCACACATAAAGATTACACACCGAGGACACTCAGGAGGAAATGAAACAAAGTGAAACTGCACACAGTGAAACCCACATACATGTACACACATGCACCAACAGCTGAAATTCAAAACAACCCGCTTGCATGCAGCCCACAGAGCGATTCCTGCGTGTGTTTGCTCTCTGCTCCAGCTCTGCAAACACAAATGTCAAAGCCTATGCAAAAGAGCCAACAAAATGGCACTGTCGGTTTACCCTCAGCACATTGTTTTACAACAATGTACAAAAAGAAAACAGCATTGCAAGCGACACTCATGAGAAGATGTGTCATGGCATGGCTAGCTACAGTACAAGCCTCGAACACTGAATGATAACATCAGCTCTGAAACATTTTCAGCCCAGTACACACACCTTTTCTCAATGCACTTGTTGGGGGGACGGCTCCACTACATTCACTTGCAGATTGCAGCGAGGCAGCTGCAAGGTCTTTGTGTGGAGGAGAAGCGTTTCAAATGCAAATCTACACAAGCATCGGGCACTCCATAAGGACGAGAGATAGAGAGCTGTCGGACTTAATAGTTACAGCCTGCCAGGCCACAACGGTTTAGACAATAGTAATTTACTCATATAAAAACGCGACGTCAAAATGTGAATGGATGTCAGAACATTGTTTTTGCTTACGATGTAAACTTGCACAATAAAACACTTGAGAACAATTGAAACACAATGGCCATGTTCAGAATGGATTACTAGCTTACTAACTAGGTTACTGTGCAGTATATACTGTACACTACCTTACATTATTTAAAAATGAGTATGCATGTACTATAAAATACAAAGTAATGATAAATGTTTTAAAGAATAGTGTGCTACATTGTTGTCACGTCATGTTTAATTCAGTATATATATATATATATATATATATATATATATATGAGCATTTGTCAGACTGCTCAAATAAGAAATCAAGAAATAGACCAGCTGTAAAAGTCAAGACTGAAGTCACTTCCAGTTCAGCCATCATACTTGAAACAGGTCAAGTTTAGATCATTGCATTGTGGGATACAGAATTCCTCGACATTTTGGCAAACACTGTAGGTTATTCGGGTATTTTACTGCACAGTATACATACTGCATACCAGAGTAATATGGTAGTATGCTACTCCAAACATAGCAAATGTGACTAGAATTACATTGAAGACGTACACTTCTTCAGCATGTTCAGAGGTGCATTGTGGGTAATGTGCCGTCAGCTGGTTATTATTGAAAAAAATCAACCATTAGTGCGAAATAAAACTATTTAGAGACCAAGGTCTTTATGTATCTGCATTAACACCACACCAGTAATATTGATTTATTTTGTGATGATAATCATCTGCTTGTATAATATCCACTTTTTATATGGCTACTTGTGAATGAAACAAGTAAATTACCATGAAATACTGATGATACAAGACACATGAAAATAGCATATATGTAGGGAAATGATTGACTGGGATGGTCAATTACACAGTCTATTGGCATTATTATGAAAATACCTCAATGCTGAATGCCACAATTGACCGGAATCAAGGGATCAATGCAATGAAATTAAAATATATGATACTTCACAAAATGGTGATAAATTGATATGTAATTATTTTGTATAATTTTGAAACACCCAGTATTGAACTTTACCATAAAACGTACAAAAACATACTGTACTTTAACACACACACACACACACATATATATATAGTTAGTTAGTTACAATCTTGATCTCAGGTTAACAGAAATGTACCATTGGTCTGGGTCTCAAGTGGTGTAATCTTGGTCTGGATTTGGGTCTCAGTGGGTCTTTGCTTTGACAAAATGGATTTTCATGTTTTTCTGATCATTGCTTGTTTTCTTTGTAGGATTTTGAAAGGTGGGCTACACTGTATTACACGAAGACTATAATAAACAACCATGTTGTTTTATTCAGTGATTTAAATCCATTTGCACATAGAAAATATCTATAAAATCCGAGGAAGCAAAGCATCTTCAAGAAAAATATGAATTCAAGATCATGTTAAATATGGATTATAAATCATATGCACAGGACAAACCCATTAACTAAAGGATAACAATAAAGGGTTGTATTTGTTAACATTACTTAACCACATTAGTTTACATTAACAATGAACAATACTTCTACAGTCTTTATGAAAATTAGATCATGCTAATTTAAACATCTACTAAACTATTTTTATGGTCAAACGTTGTATCTGTTGACATTTAGTTAATGCACTGTGAATAAACATGAACTTGATCATTTTTATTAACTAACATTAACAAATGTTAATAATGCAATAATATATATATATATATATATATATATATATATATATATATATATATATATATATATATATATATATATATATATATATATATATATATATATATATAGGAATTCAGGTTGACTGGGGCACTTTTCCCAGTCATCTCAATGGGAAAAAAGTGTCCCACTCAACCTGAATTCAATCTATTGTTCCTTGTTAGCTAGTTAATGTTAACAAATTAAACCTCATAGTAAAGTGTTACAAACTAAAGTTAGAAGAGGTTAAAAACTAAAAATGCATTATGCATTTACAATATAAGATGCTGTTGCGTTTTCAAAACTTGCGAAAATAAAGCTTACCTTTCCCTGCTGTTATAAAGTGATTCTCTGATGGGATCCTGATGGGCTTTGTGATCTGCTTCATATTTACAGCATATGATGATGATGATGATGATGATGATGGTGAAGGACTTCTGCTGTGTCTTAAAGAGAAGACCGAAGGAGATCTCTCATCACTCCATCTCAGAGGGACACTGGCAGAGACAGGCTGAAGTCTAGAGTTACTATTGCACTTGGTGCGTAAATGCGCACGAGACACAAACTCCAGAACAAGAACTGAAAACACGTTCATGCGAAAAGCTTAGCTATTTCTAAACTTCGCTTCCTCTTGATCTTCTGTGTGCGCACTAAATTGTCATTCACTGTAAATATCTGAATCAAAGTGAACACAAAGTTAAGAAGCAGGACCAAACTCTCCAGTGCTCCTGTGCTGACAGATGTTGCGGTAAAGCAGTGGGCGGGCGGAAGACGCGTGCGTGCTGCATCTGATTGGAGCAGAGACCTGTCATTTACGGTCTGTGGAGGAGACCAGCCCTTCTTTGTCGCTATTGGCTTACGCGTTCCTTCTTACCGCACAGAGCCAATGAGATCACTGCATTTCCTGCCGGGGCGGGGTTTAGTGTTGCATGGAAAAATAGGCACTGTGCTTTGGAGTTGTGGAATGTTTTTACGTTGCCTCATTTTCTGAACAGGAGTGTTGTTTACATTCTGAAAAACATTACTTAATGAGATATCTAGAGATTATTTTAAAGGAATAGTTGAATTATTTACTCACCCTCATGTCTTCTAAACCCATATGCTGATATGTTCCATGGAAGCCCATCTGTTGATCTTCAAAAATGACAAAACGTCATGAAAGTAGTCCATACACAGATTAAATTGTATGTAAATTGTGTGAGCACCAAGACAAAAATAATTAATATTACCTGAACAGCGATGGGTCTGATGCTCAGTTTTGATGGCATTGATAGCGAAATGCTGTTAGTTCTCATGACAAAGCACATTTTCCATCCAAAGTCTCCAAGGGACGACTATGTTGTCATGGGTTCCTTCAAGAATTTCTTTTTGTTTTGTTCTACACCATAAATTACAGCCATAGCTGAAATCTGAATTAGAGGTATGCCTGCAATTTATGTTGCAGAACAAAACGTGAAAGTCTAATGTTAACCACAGACCATATTTGACCATATATTACACATGAATTTCAAAAAAAGCTATGCAGTAAAACAATAGGAAAGTCTTGAGTCCAATGTCTCGACATTGCAAATTGTCTTTCTTAGGACTAAAAGCTCAATGGCTTTATTGTCTTAATGTCACAATAAAAACTGGAATAGTTAAAATAGGCTTATTTTGCCATTTGATTTTGGGGTGAGCTATGACTCAGACATGTTCTTGACAGACTCTTACAGTAAGTATCTAAAACCAATTGAGTTGCACAAAAAATAAATTCAAAACTGTTTTAATAACATTAGTCCTCAATGGAAGTTCTTTTTTGTTTTTTCCAAAAAAAAAAAAAAAAAAAAAAAGACAATCGTTTAAATAGGATGTTAAGCTGTTGCATTGATTGTGCAATAAATTAAGGTAAGCACTACAAAACAGCATCTTACATTACCTTCAGATACAAAAACGCAACACTTGGCCAGAACTAATGCTAAAGAGATCGTACACCCAAAAATTAAAATAATCCAATGATTTACTCGCCCTCAAGCCACCCTAGGTGTATATGACTTTCTTCTTTCAGACGAATAAAATCAGTTATATTAATAAATATCCTGGCTAATCCAAACTTTATAATGACAAGAAAGTGCCCAAAAAATGTGCATCCATCCATAATAAACGTAATCCACACGACTCCAGGGGGTTAATAAAGGTCTTCTGAATACGTTTGTGTAAGATCTCACATGAAAATATCCATATTTAACTCGTAATAAAGTAAAATATCTAGCTCCCGCCAGACAGCCTTCTGTATTCAACTTACAGAAAAAGCACAACTGGCATATGATGCAGGTGTAGGACGTAGCATAAGTGTTTTGAACTGCAAGAGGCGTTAAACTTTTCTGCAAGTTGAATACTGAAGGCGGTCTGGCGGAGGCTAGATATTTTACTTGATAAAGTTTTCAATATGGATATTCTTACACAAACCCATCGCTTCACTTCAGAAGACCTTTATTAAACCCCTGGAGTCGTGTGGAGTACGTTTGTGATGGATAGATGCACTTTTTGGGGCTTCAAATGTTGGGCTGCCATTCACTGTCATTATAAAGCTTGGATTAGCCAGGACATTTTTAATATAACTCTGACTGTATTCGTCTGAAAGAAGAATGTCATATACACCTAGGGTGGCTTGAGAGTCATGAATCATGGGATTCATTTTTGGGTGAATTAATCCTTTAAACCTACACATTTTAAACAACAAAAATCACTGTGTTATTTGTTAAAAGCAAATTTTAAAACAAACCAAACAATTAAAATTTTTCTACTTTCCAGTGAAGAACCTGGGCTTCCTGTAACCTGTTGCACAACACCTCTACGATGGTGATTCCTTTTTTTCTTTTAAGAAATATGATCAAATGAACTTTTAAACAACTGGCTGAGGTTCAGTGTGATATGGATTAATATGCAATAAATACAGAATCAAATAATGCAAATCTTTTAGGGATAGTTCACCAAAAAATGAAAATTCTGTCATTAATTACTCACCCTCATGTCGTTCCAAACCCGTAAGACTTTCGTTCATCTTCGGAACACAAATTAAGATCTTTTTAATGAAATCTGAGAGCTCTCTGTCCCTCCATTGACAGCTACACAACTACCACTTAGAATCTTCAAAAAGTTCATAGAGAGATGAACTTTTAGTCCAAATTTTCTGAAGAGACTCGATTGCTTTATATGATGAACAGATTGAATTTAGGCTTTTATTCACATTTAAACACTGATCAGCGAAAATAAACAGAAGTTCTGCCTGACGTGTGAGAACAAACCTCTTGAAGCAGCTCAAACGTGCTGGGTAACACGAGAATGAACCTCATTGGTTCTCGCTGAAGCTCAAATGTGCCGCGTAACACGAGAATGAACCTCATTGGCTCTCGCTGAAGCTCAAACGTGCTGCGTAACACGAGAATGAACCTCTTTGGCTCTTGATGAAGCTCAAACATGCTGGGTAACACGAGAATGAACCTCATTGGCTCTCGCTGAAGCTCAAACGTGCTGGGTAACACGAGAATGAACCTCATTGGTTCTTGATGAAGCTCAAACGTGCCGCGTAACACGAGAATGAACCTCATTGGTTCTCGCTGAAGCTCAAGCGTGCGTGGAACACGAGAATGAACCTCATTGGCTCTCGCTGAAGCTCAACGCGTGCTGCATAACACGAATGAACCTCATTGGTTCTTGATGAAGCTCAAGCGTGCGCGTAACACGAGAATGAACCTCATTGGTTCTCGCTGAAGCTCAAAGCGTGCTGCATAACACGAGAATGAACCTCATTGGTTCTTGATGAAGCTCAAAGCGTGCGCGAAACACGAGAATGAACCTCATTGTTCTCGCTGAAGCTCAAAGCGTAACGAGAATGAACCTCATTGGCTCGCTGAAGCTCAAGCGTGCTGCATAACACGAGAATGAACCTCATTGGTTCTTGATGAAGCTCAAACGTGCTGCGTAACACGAGAATGAACCTCATTGGCTCTCGCTGAAGCTCAAACGTGCTGCATAACACGAGAATGAACCTCATTGGTTCTTGATGAAGCTCAAAGCGTGCTGTGTAACACGAGAATGAACCTCATTGGTTCTCGCTGAAGCTCAAACGTGCTGCGTAACACGAGAATGAACCTCACTGGTTCTTGATGAAGCTCAAACGTGCCGCGTAACACGAGAATGAACCTCATTGGTTCTCGCTGAAGCTCAAACGTGCCGCGTAACACGAGAATGAACCTCATTGGTTCTCGCTGAAGCTCAAGCGTGCGCAGAACACGAGAATGAACCTCATTGGTTCTCGCTGAAGCTCAAACGTGCCGCGTAACACGAGAATGAACCTCACTGGTTCTCGCACGTCAAGCGAACATGCTTGAGCTTCTGTTTACCACAACTGATGTGTGCGTTGATCAATGTTTATATGTGAATAAAAGCCTAAATTCAATCTGTTCATCAAATAAAGCGATTGTGTCTCTTCAGAAAATTTGTACTAAACCGCTCAGTTCATATGAATTAGTTTTACGATCTCTTTATGAACTTTTTGAAGAGTCAAAGTGTTATTCACATAGCTGTCAATGAAGGGACAGAAAGCTCAGATTTCATCAAAAAGATCTTCATTTGTGTTACGAAGATGAACGAAAGTCTTATGGGTTTGGAACGACATGAGGGTGAATAATTAATGACAATTTTCATTTTTGGGTGAACTAACCCTTTAACTCAAAGACAAGTTATGGAAGTAGTGATGGACCACATGAAAGGACTTTCTAAGACACAAACAAAACATTTCTCACATGCATTCAAACTCCTTATGTTGAAATTATTGTAATATCTCTTTTCCTGTCTCTAAACTCAATACTGAAATAGTTTTATTCATAGAAATTCCTGCTACTGGACCACAAATTCTTTGGTCAGACATTCACATGGATCTCAGGAAACACAACAGCCCGTGGGTGGGTGAGTTAATCATGGGTAACATAATCCTAACAGTCTAACTGCTTTAGTTCCTGTGACAATAGAGCACCTGTCGTTGACATCAATGCAAGTGAGGTGTACAGATCACTTCAGAAAGACACGTATGCTCGTCTTTGTCTCCTGAAACTGTGAGAACTTTGCCCTCATCACTTACAGTACTAGAGTTGGTAGCTGGTTTCTAGTAACATGGCAGATTTAACTTGGAAAACAACGGAAGAAAGGCTTTTATACACTATCAGAAGGCACCAGGTTGCCTGTGGTGTCCAGCTGCATGCATTTACAGGTGCAGGCCGACACGGGACACTCACTGTGATCTCTGAAAGGAAAGAATGTAAAATATTACATTAAAAATACTGTACCTCATACTATACACGACTACTGTTCAAAGTGATAAATTTACTTTGATAAATTTAATGCATCTATCTCTATTCAGACGGTAATTATTTCTCATGTGCACATCTGTAAAAAAAAATAATAATAATAATAATTTAAATAAAACTCATGCATTCATATGGCGATTTATTCACGATGAAGGAATGAGTTCTGTGATCCTACGAACCCAGGAACGCACTGCTCATATG
The DNA here is from genome assembly GCA_018749465.1 of Paracanthobrama guichenoti. NCBI lineage: Eukaryota > Metazoa > Chordata > Actinopteri > Cypriniformes > Gobionidae > Paracanthobrama > Paracanthobrama guichenoti. Next base: position 37,668,337 of record CM031958.1, read on the forward strand.
CTCAGTCACATGAATGTCAGCTGTAAACAAAAATATCATGCTTGGAATAACACAAATATATTTATATTTAAGGCAAAGTATGTAAGATTTTTGTGTTAAAATATCTAAAAACCACCAGAACAGTTTTATATATTTTGTTGACTTGTGTACTTAGATTACCCCAAATGTTTCCAAGAATGTTTAAATCCAGAGAAATAAGCAATTTTAACCAGGACACGGACCGTGTCCATGCGTCGCCTACCAATGATATCATACCTGCGTTACCCTCGATTTTCAGTTTTATTTAGTAGAAAACATGGAAACACCAAAGACGCTTTAATATATTATGTTTTATTAGACAAGGGAAAAACTGTTTGGATACATTTATAGACAGAAAACGAATCATTGTACAGTAATACAGCATTGTCTCTGTCATACAATATGCTTTTAAATTAATTGCATTCCATTTAGCAACACAAGCCATCCAGTATTTATTAATATGATATTCTAATATCGAAGAGGTTACTGCAGTGTGCAACAAGTGTCTCATAGCAGCCGCGGAGCGAATGCACAGAGTAACGTTATAACATAACTTTCAGCACACTCAAATGTATCTAAACAGCGCTGCGTTACCACACATTCGATTGACCGGAAGAAGCGGAAGCGGCAACTGTGGCATTAATAAAAGCTCCACTGCTCTCCAGCCGTGTGTCGCGCTCGTCTCTCATCAGCAATCGCTCCAGCGGCCTCGGTCAGCCCCACAACACTCGGCCTTGCTCTGCTTCATTCTGCTCTTATTCTCATCCATGAACATGATTTCTGCCCGAGTTCCATCCCGGCTGACAACTCTCAAGATTCCGTGCTCAATCTCTGCGTTTTGAATAGGCGATAAACTACATACTGTGCCTTTAATTTAATAATAGGAAAATAATATCCTAATTTGTATTTGATTAATTAAATTCTCGGACTCGGACGGCAATAAAAATCAGACTAACCCCTGTAAATGTTGAAAATGCCTTACGTCCACATGAGAAACATTACCGTCCAAATAGCTATTGCTGAATGATTTCTTTTAAAAAATCTTTATAACCCCAACTCAACTTTTGAACAGTAGTGTATCTGTATTTATAAGGCTAATCAAATAAATGGCATAATATGGATGAATATGACTCTTACCTGAACCAGCCGAGCATGTGACCAGCGTGACCACCATGCCGGCAGTTGTGGCACCAGGTAAACCAGTTATTGAACTGTGCAAGTTTTTTGTCTCGTGTGAGATCGGCTTTCTCATCTGCTTTTGCTGAGAAGATGGATGAGATGAGTCTCATGAACTGAACACATGTAGGCATTGTGATATCATTTATCAAAAGAACTTTAAATGATCTGCGTGTTACCTGGGCAGCTGGACACAGGGGTGCCCATGTTCATTAAGCAGAGGGCACAGCGTGGAAGTGGTTTACGACAGCCAGGACAACTGGTGACCTTTGACTTGGTGGGCGAACCGCTGACCCCGTACTGACTGAATCCACGGCCCTGATGTGGTATCGCCGAACAGCTGTATGATATAGATTTACCGCAGAAGTTACAGCTCACAAACACCTGCATAGATCGTATGCAAAGGAAAAAATAATAGAAGAAAATCAGAAATAGCCAGCATAAAGACAAAATGTAAGATGAAGGATGCTACCAAAATGTTATTAATTCATGATAGTGAATGCTAGGGATGCACTGATAATTATTTTTATGTTAAGGCTTATAAACAACATTATAAATAGCTATCATAGCAATCCATAATTTTATATTTTGATAACAGTAAAATAGCATCGCAAAAATATTAGCTAAATCAGACTGATAATTTAAAAAAATAAAAAAATAAAACTGACTGATACAAATTGGTCAGTGATCATATCATGCATGCCTAATTAAAACTTAACAACTGGTAAAAAAAAACTTGATTCTAGCCTGTGCAAGTGGTTTTGAGCTGGGATCCAATTTGCTCCTATGAATGTCAAATTCAGCCCGTTTATGCCAAAACCTCCAGGCGTCCAACAGGTTGCGATAGTTCTCGATCCAGCACTGCACCCGAGGGTCCTTCAGCACCTCTCCTGGGGAGCCCTACCGCAACAAACACCATATACACAAACATTTTAGCCACTCACCTGAACTTTTGCGAAGTAGACCTGAATACACACCAGTTCTCCTGGTTTTACAACGGTTACATTCAGTCTGTCCCACCATCTAATGAACATGCACTTAACTTTTTGTCACTGTTGTAATATTCACTACCGTTCAAAAGTTTGAGGTAAAATATTTTTTGACAAAAAATAAGGATGCAATTGTGGCGAGGCGAGCGACTGTGAGAGCGGGCCGGTGGCGAATGGTGATGAGCGTCAGCTGTGCGCCACACCGGTCTCGTCTCATGGAGGAGTGATGGGAGCATAAAAGGAGGAGCGACGAGAGAGGACCAGGCCTGGGCTTTATGTTGCGTTTTGTTTTGTATGTAGGCGGCAGTCGTCCGTGAGGGGCTGCCGCCATTATTATGTTGTGTTTTGTTTATAGGCGGCAGTCGTCCGTGAGGGGCTGCCGCCGGCATTGTATTTTGTTTGTTTATTTTTGATTAAAGTTTTTAAATGTTCGCCGGTTCCCGCCTCCTTCTTCCCTGATCTTACAAACTACGTTACAGCAATAAATTGATCAAAAGAGTTCGTACCAATATTTATGTTACAAAAATGCAAAATCATTGCTGCTCTTTTGAACTTTCAGAATTAATCAAAGAATCTTGAGAGAGAAAAATCATGGTCTCCACATAAATATGAAGCAGCACAACTGTTTTCAACATAAATGTCTCGAGCAGCAAATCCTCATATCAGAATGATTTCTGAAGGATCATGTGACACTGAAGACTGGAGTAATGATGCTGAAAATCCAGCTTTGATCACAAGAAAAAATTACATTTTAAAATGTATTAAATTAGTTTTTACAGTATTTTTGATCAAACAATACAGCACTGATGATCATAAAGGGCCTGATATACTCACGACAAAGTTCTTTTTCATTCTTAGCTTAGGGAACAAACGTCATATACTGCGATATACTGTTAGCAAACATCACTTTTTTTTTTAATGAAGCATAAGAAAAGCATCTGATATGTTTGCACAAGCTCTGCATTTCAGCACTCTAGTCATTTATATAATAGATTACATAAAATTAAGCAGCTTTATCGTATTAAACATGAAAAACAGTCATTTCATCAGAAGTACAACTTCATTTTCTACTATAAAGAAGCTCTTCAGTGTGCTCATGTTTTCACTCATGGATGTCTGACCTCGACTGACTGAACAGGAGAAATTAACCAGAAAAGATTTCCACATGAAAGAAGGCGGAGCCACAGCGCACACCTACCCATTACGTAATCGGCATGGATCAATGGGAGTACAAAGGTGTTTACCAGCTGTAGTGAACTTTTCCAGAAAGGAAAACTCCCAAAACGAACTCCAAACTAAATTTGTTTCGGCCTGATTTTGTTCAAACTGGTCACATCAGTTCGTTCTTCGAGTTCGCTTTAAGTATATCAAGGTCTTAAAGGACTTCTTTCAAAAACAAAAAATATTTTACAGATCCCAAACTTTGAACGATAGTATATGTAATACAACACATCCATCCGCTCGGTTTCTGGATGTTCAGTTACCTTGAGCATGCAGAAACTGGCCGTCTGCACGTCTCCGGTTCGGTCTACATAACTCTCCATGAGATCTACTCCATCTTTGGTTAGTCCTGTAAGCAGGATTCCCTCCAGGTTACCAGCCTCCTTCATCTCATTGGTCAGCTTGTCTATATAACGAGGCAACTTAAGGGAGGAAAAAAATGACAGTATATTACACACCGTACATCAGTGACACTTGGATGAACGGAGGGGTGAACGGGCCTTACCTGAGCGTCATTTAGAAACATGCATGCAAAGGCCACCCTGTCCCTGACAGCCACACGACTCTCATACTGTAAAATAAAGAGCCTGAATATTCAGCAATTCAAAACAATGTGATAGTTGCATATTTTAAATTCAGTGCAACTTTGAATATTCATTTAAGCACAATACTCTTGTCTAGTTCATCTTTTAACATACCAAGACCCCATCATACGCGCCAGGTTCACTGGTGAGGAAGGCAAACATGATGCACAGGTACGGCTTCTTCAGCTGGAGTCTAAGAGAGCTGCACATCTCTCTCCACAGGGAGTTCTTCTCGTCTGTGTAGCCCGACAGAGCCATGGCCACCACGTTCAGGTTCAGATCACCTAACCAGAGCATAAAGGAAAAATACTGAAACCAATCCAAATTCATTTCCTTCTTATGTGCAACCAAAAATAATGAATTCCCACACTGATCTTCCATACAACAAGCATGGGGTTGCCAAGGTCCAAAAATAATAATAATAAATTAAAAAAAAACATCATAAAAAGTAACATAAAAGTAGCCAATATGGCTTGTGCACTTTTTCTGAAGCCATATGGTAGTTTACGTGTAAATTTTTTTGTCAATTTCGTTATGTGCTTTATCATTTTATTCTTTTTTTTTTTTGCCTTCAAAAAAGTTTTGCTTTCTTTCAGTTTTAGGGTTAGTTAGTTTTCATTTTTATTTATTTAATTATTTTGTATTAACTATTAACAGTTTATTGCCAAGGCAACATTTCAAATTTTTATTTATTTATTATATATCATATTTATTTAAATTAAAGGAATGTTTTTAATAGTTTTAGTTAACAATAATAACCCTGGTGTATGTAATAACCCTGGCTGAAAGTCGTTGAAATTCTTCATCTTTGTACTTGCACATTTTCAAGCCAGCTTTTCAGCCCACTGGTTAGTATATGCTTTCATTGTATGCAAAAGAGCTCTGTGGATATCCTGCAAAACATCTTTTGTGTTCAAGAAAAAACATCATATGCTGTTTGCATAAGTGCAAACAAAGCACACTGCAAAGACAAAAGACAAAAGAGGTGGTAATACTTGTGAAAAACCACACCCTTTATAAAGATCATATTTGTTTTCTAAAACCTCTAAGCCAAAACAAATTATGCCTAAAACCCAAACAGGTAATTATGAATGTTAAGCAAACAGCCCCATATGCCGTATGCATCTGCAGCTTCAGGGCATTTAATATTCACGAACTATCATTGTTTAATGTAAGCCATGCTTTTGTCATTTTATTAAGTATATAAGAAATGCTTTTCATAGCAGGCAGCTGATGGCGTTCACCATTTCTGACTAGCCTGGATTTCACACAGTCCTTATAATAACTTGGCAACATTCATCCAAGCACAAAGGAGAGGACAGACTTCCTGTAAATCCCTCAGGGAAACATTAACATCTATTTTTCTACATGAAAAAGCAAATTAAAATTATTCAGATAGCATCTTAAATGCTCCCTAATAGAGATTAATTATATACTGTTATCAGTCAATAAAGGCATTTTCTCCAGTTTAAACGGGATATTGTTACTTTGTATATAGTTATGCATCTTTTTACTGGTGCATTATATTTTAATGCATGTAAAAGTTACAGACTGCTGTGTTAAAGCTGATTTATACTTCTGCGTCGGACTTGCGCCGTAGCCTCTACGCCGTGGGCTACGCGTCGACTTTCATTTATATTTCTGCGTCCTTGTCTGCATTGACGTGCAGTTACACATGCAGAGGGAGCATGTATACCCCTGAGGGAGGGGTTCTGGCAGACCAATCACAGCGCTTACGGTCCGCATAGAATTGATACGTTGTTACATTTTTGGAGAGGTGCACGTCAGGGTATGTTGTAGGCTACGTGTGCAACACACAGCCTACGACGCAGCTACGCCGTACACTCGACGCAAAAGTATAAATTGGGCTTTGGTGTGAACACTACAGAAGTAAAGCGGTTTGCAAAATAGCTTCCATTGCTCCGTGGTCCAGTTCTGATGCTCACGTGCCACTGTTGGTGCTTTCAGCGATGGACAGGGGTCAGCATGGGCACCCTGACTGGTCTGCGGCTATGCCGCACCATACACAACAAACTGAGATGCACTGTGTATTCTGACACCTTTCTATCAGAACCAGCATTAACTTCTTGAGCAATTTGAGCTCCAGTAGCTCGTCTGTTTGATCGGACCACACGGGCCAGTCTTCGCTCCCCGCGTGCATCAATGAGCCTTGGCCATGACCCTGTCACCGGTTCACCACTGTTCCTTCCTTGGAGCACTTTTGATAGATACTGACCACTGCAGACCGGGAACACCCCACAAGAGCTGCAGTTTTGGAGATGCTCTGACCCAGTCGTCTAGCCATCACAATTTGGCCCTTGTCAAATGCGCTCAAATCCTTACGCTTGCCCATTTTTCCTGCTTCTAACCAGAATATATATATTTTTTGCATTTTCTTTTGCTTTTTTAAATTTTATAAATAATATCACAGTGCAAAAAAATCTTACTAATAGGGCTCATTTCTGTTTGTGTTCATGATGTTGGGTAAGAAAAGACATGGGCTGTTGACATGTTTGGTGAGATTCTCCCTATTAATAGTTTTCACTTGATGTCACACACTTATAGGAACGGCCACCTGGAGGGCAAAACAAGGCTTTCCTCCATTACTCGCTAGTCATTTTCACCAAGTTTGTATTAAGTACTAAGACCAAATTCAGTTCATGCACACTGTGTACACGCAAGCAGATGAACCCAGAATATAAACGCAATGCACATTTCTTAAAGAAAGAGTAAGTGTTATTCACATAGAATTTCCCTCTGCTTTTAGTGATTGAAATACTGCAGCAGGTGCTGTATATGAATCACAAGTGCCCAAAACTTGCATATTTTAGTTTTTCTTTCTCGTGATCTAATATTCGTAGAAAAATGACAGGCCTGTGCTGCAGTTGCATGGATGTTTTGCCTTTCATGTGACTGAAAACTATAAATTACAGGTGTTATTGTGAAGGCCCCCAGTCACTGGCTGGACAATGTTCCTCCAGTCTTGTACCTTTCTCTGAGGAAGCTCCTTTATGAAGAATCTGAATCGCCCGGCGGATGTCCAGGTTAAAGAGGGCGACAGCAGCCGCTCTCTCCCACTCGCCCTCCTGCTCCAGAGACTTCAGGAAGGGTTCAACATCAATGTCAGGCCCTCGGCTAATCCAGCCACACAACTGCAGGGCCAGACTGCGCTCCTCGTTGTGGTACCGCGGTACATCAGTCTGCCTGTCTGAACCCGACCAGCACCGCCGTGTCTCTGTAGTGCCTGAGAGAGGAGAGGGAGAAGGTGACATGTCTTGAGAGGGCCTCCACTGACAGATACCACGAAGGGTGACCGAGGCATTGAGCATGTCTGTGAGAAATAATTATACTGTACCAAGCAAAGACATTTTGCTCATCTCTACAACAATCACCATTATGTTCAGAGAAAATGTGATTGACTATTGTGTCAGTTACACTTACCAGAGCTGGACTTGACAATGTTTTTGATGCCTGAGTAGATTAGCGACTGTTTATTGCTCTGTTGCTTCTGTTCCACATTTTCAGTGTACTGCTTCATAAGTAAAACTTGCATAGGAAATATAGAGATATCAAACAGAACAAGACAATATGAACATGAATAAAAGGACCCAATCACTTAAGGGATTAACAAATAATAAATTCATAAGAATAGTGAATTTAAAAACAATTGTCAATAGAAATTGTAGGGTTAATTTAGTTGTTAAAACAGATTTCTTGTTGTTTAACACTCAATCTCAGATGCCACATGCTTCAGAAAGAACGACTGAAAAATCTTCTAGCTTCTACGCGACTTCTGGGAGACAATGTGCACCAGTCCGCATTTAGTTTAGATTTGTTAAAGATATTGGAGTGATGCAATGAGCATTTTTGAGGAAGAATTGATCACTACATTGGAGCTAGTTTAGTGGCATCAAACCATTAAAGATATGTATCCTTTTATTTAAAGCAAGTAATATTTATATGGTGATTTATCAAGCTCCTCTGGAATACATAGTGTTATTCTATATCATCTATTGCAGTGGACAGATATGTACTTCTTTTGATTACACAATAATAATAATAATAATAATAATAATAATTAAAGAAGTAGCAAAACATCCAGAAACAACAAGAAATAAAGACAGAATATAACATGACATTCAACAATAACTTTGATATATATGCTTTGAAAGGTTCAAAGGTCCCCTGTAATGGCGCAGCGTTGCAGTGAAGGATATAATGGAGAGTGTACCAGAGCGACCTCAGCTGCGCGTCGTCTCCTCCTGCCAGCAAATGGTTTCGCCACACCTGGATGGTGTCGTGGCCGTAGCGTGACTGCGCTCGCTCCCTCATCTTAGTGGCGATGTCCTTTTCAGCAGTTGCTGACCCCTGACCAGCGTCCTCTGCGCACTCGTAGAGGTGCCGCCCACACGCCCACATCAGTGAAGTGGTGGAGCTCCAGGCCAGCGAAATGCGCTCGAAGACGGTGAAGTCGTTCATGACCCGATTGGGCGACACTACCACCATGCGATTCTGGGCCGACGGATGCCAGGCGAAGCTGCTGATGATGCTCTCACTGCAAGGCTGCACGCTGCGCTCGATGATGGTGGGTTCGACCTCGTCACCGAATGGCATGGGCGTGTGCTGCATGTCGTACAGCCGGATGATGTTGCTGTCCCGCGTGAGCGTAGCCAGCAGGCCCATACGAGTGGGACACCAAGCCACTTTAGTCAAAGGTTTGGACTGCTCGGTCAAAGTGAAGACTGGTTTTTCGAATTTGCGCAAATCCCAGATGGCCACCTGGCCTTCGAAGAAGGATGCCACGCGATCCTGAAAGTGAGGGTCCACCGTCACGCCCTGGATGGCCTTGGTGTTCATAAACGTCTTCTGGCTGGTGTTGCGCAGGTCAAAGATGGCCAGATTCCTGTGCATCCCGGCCAAGAGCAACTTCTGATGCTCACGAGGGAGCCAACAAAGAGAAAGACAGGCGTCGTTCTGACCCAGCTCATACAGCGGTTTGGTCACCACTGTCCCAGAGTCCGCGTCCCCAGACATGCGAACCTTCTCAGCAGGAACTGCTTCGGGGGAAAACTTACTACTGATGTCCCATATCAGAACAGAAAAATCAGCCCGATGTTTATCCAAACCAGCCGCCAGCCAATTACTGTCCACCGGGTTCCACGCAAGCGTATTGCATTGTCGGGCGTGCTTGGGCACAAACTCCTTACCCATAAGTTCCTTACATTTAGAGTTGTGGCTCTGTCCCAGACTGGTCAGGACGACTCGGCCATTGGCCTGTCCCACCGCCAGCAAACACTCCGGCTCATGTTTGGGATACCAGGCCACACATTTCATATACGGTGTGTCGGAGTTGATAGCCAGCAGCGTGGCTGCAGTCTCCTCGGATAACGGAAGGGCGCCGGCTTTGGTTTCCGAGCTTCCTGCGGGTCCGATCCGATACAGACTGAGTTCATTATCACAGATCACATAGCGGTCTGCGTGATGGGGGGACCACAGGATATCTGGCTTATAGCCACTCGACATGGCAGGACAATCGTTTCTTCAGTGCAGACACCTGCAAAATGATAAAGTATCTAATTTATACAGCACTTGTACACTTCACCTGTTACAGCTATACTTGGACTAATTAATATATGTAAAGACAGATTATATATACATATACAAAACTATACATGTATACATGTGTATATGAGACAGTATATCATCTATTGAAGTGCACTTGATTAGCCTACATAATAATCATAATACATTTATGATAATCATAATTATTACTGTTATTATAATAAATGTTATTAAGCAATCAAAAGTCATAATAAAATAATAATAATATTACATTGTTATTATAGGCGTAAAGGTTACACTCATGTAAAAACAGACATTAAAAATGACTTTGTGATTTAACAATTCATACATCAAAGTAAAAAAACAAGAGCAGTTGCACATGAAGCTAAAGGTAAAGAAACAAATGTTACCAAAACATTACCAAAGTTCAAGTGGATTGTTAAAGCCACACTAACTACGTTTTTAATGTGCTAAAAAAAAATTAACATTATATAATTAAACATAAAAATATAAAAACGTATTTGATAAACAAGTAAAAAGTTAAGTGTGATTTAATGTTCTTATGACTTGATATTAATAACTGCGAGTTAGCCGGTCAGCTACAGCTAAACTAACCGTACAACCTTTTCTAAACCGGAAACAGGTAATGACAGACGCCAGCCCCCTTATAAAGACACATAATAAACCATGCTTTGAGATATAGATATACATATACGACAGCTGTACACATGAGCGTTTGATAACTATAAACTCACATCGGACGTGCAAACATGCTGAAGTTTGTTTGGGTAGCGTGAAGTCGGAAGCAGTGCAGATCGTAAATACAGCGTGAAAGAAGCTGACAAAATAAAAGTCCCACAGCGTCTAATGAAAATAACGGACATCTACGACAGCGAAAGATCGAAGATTATTTTATTATATATATATTTATATATTTATCTGAATTTAATGAACTCAGGCTCAAACCTCAAGGCTTTGGGTGGAAATAACCAAGATGAACAAATTAATCTAAAAATCTAATCAGAGAAAGACAAAATTGTTGTGGGGAAAAAATGACATAAAATGTCATATAAAGATAAAGGTCTAACTTAAATGTGGAAATTAAGATATAAGAAGTCATTATGAAATGAAAAGTAGTTTTTGACTTTTAATGACATACTTCTATAACATACTAATATCTCATAATTTATTTTTGTGTGATAATTATGACTTTTACCTCATAATTATGATTAATAATTGTTTTCTTAGAAGGCAGAAATGGGCTTCCATAGGATTTATAACGTCAGAGCTAGTTTAAATTTTTATTTTAAAACTTTGCTGCCCTCTACAGTTGAAAAAGAGGTTTATTCGTGAAAAGTGGGACATTTTTAATAATGCATTTAATTATAATGTAAGCTTTTCATATGACTTCTTAATGCTGTATTGTTGTCTCTGGTTCCAATCTCCTTGTTGTTGGAATGTGCATTCTGTAGCTGTAGAGATATGTTATAGGCATATCTAATACTTCATGCACACCACAAGAGAAGAGGTCCCTTAATAAAATAATAATAAACGCAAACAGGTTTGGAACAACATGATGAGTAATTGGGAGAAAATGAAGGTGAAATCCCTTTAAAAGTTTTAGAATCCTTGAGATGAGTCAGATCTCAGGAGGTTCCTGCTCCTGATGTTTTCCAGACTTCACAAATGTGAATTGCTGTCAAGGAATCAGAAGCTGCTGGGGAAAATGTTGTCCTCCAAACAATCTCTCAGCATTCATCTCCAAAACAGATCTAAACAGCAGAAAGTAGTGAAGAGCTTAATTTATGTTTAACACCACATTAAGTCACAAGAATATAATAAAGTTTTTTTATTTTATATTTCTTATACCATAATACAACCGGATATGCATGCTATAAATATAGGTCATCATAATAGTGTAGGCTTATAATTATATAAATAAAATGTGTGTGTGTGTGTGTGTGTGTGTGTGTGTACTTGTTTATATTACAAAACCTGAGATCACTTACATTGTAAATGGATTCATAAACATACTAAAAGATGTTTTGAAAATGTAAAAATGCAGAATGTTTCCTGTGATGGGTAGGTTTAGGGGTAGTGTGTGTGTGTGTGTGTGTGTGTGTGTGTGATGGGTAGGTTTAGGTTTAGGGGTAGGGGTAGTGTAAGGGGATAGAATGTACAGTTTGTACAGTATAAAAACCATTACACCTATGGAATGTCTCCACAATTCACAAAAACACAACACGTGTGTGTGTGTGTGTGTGTGTGTGTGTGTGTGTGTGTGTGTGTGTGTGTGTGTGTGTGTGTGTGTGTGTGTGTGTGTGTGTGTGTGTGTGTGTGTGTGCGTGTGTGCGTGTGCGTGTGCGTGTGTGCGTTTTCAGGCATCAGACAACAGACTGTGATGTTGGGCTGATGTTCAGCACAGAACTGAAATCAGTCAAAGAAAGTTCTCCTCACAGGAGACATGACCATGTGGATACTCTCTATATTTGCATAACAGGCAAGGTAAGCCATTTTCATATTATTAATCCTGCTTAAAACAACATTTCAGCATTAAATTACAAAACTAAACATATGATCATTAATGTTAAAAAAATATGCATTTAACATCATTGCATGATGTATTTGTGGATTTGAATTGGTCTTTGTTTAAAATGTGTTTTGATGCATAAGTTCTGATTCATTACACTTGATTTATTAAACATTATTATATTTGTTTAGAAATATCAGAGGACCGTGTTCTGCTGTATTTGAACTTCTTAAAAGTCTGTATTCAAACAACAAGAAAGGGAAACTACCTATTTGTACGTTTATTATTTGTGTAATGTCTTTGTAATGCATGCAATAATTATGCACCATAAACACATTTTTAATATGCACAGAAAGTCTGAAATATGTTTTATCCGATTATCTTTAAGGTTATGAATGAAAGCATGGCCAAAGTATTTTTTCTGAGCCTGTTGCTTTGGCTGCTTTTACCTGCCAGATGCCAGAACAGAAGACAGCCTGGAGAAACACTGAACAACCTCACCACGAAACAGGACAATGGTAAATGCATTTGAGTTTTCTTCAGTGCCAATGCAGCATTCATTGTGTTGACTTTGCAAGTAAATTGAAAGTTAGATATCTTTACGATGTCACTCTTCTCCTGAGAAAAGATGTAGTGGGTCCAAATGTTAACTTTTTACTCAAAATTGTTATGCTGATAATAATTGTAATAAGATATCATCATAAAATAATTTTCGCTAATGTTGTTTGGATCCCATCTACCGTATCTTATTTGTTCTCTAAATGATCAACATGATCAAAACTTTGTTTTCTACATGCCTTCTGTCGTCTGATTGATAGTTTATACTTTTTTTTTAGCAAGTAAATGTAAAAACCTCCCCCTTCAGCTTGTCTTTTTGCTCTGAAATTTTTTATAATTTTTTATAAAGTAAACGTAAGAATAACTGTTATATTGTTATAATATTTCAGGATAAACACTTACTGAACTGAAGCAACTTGTGTTTATATGAATATCCATATCATTTTGTAGAAAAATCATGTTAAGTATCAAAAATGATTCATCTGGATTTTGAGGAACATCTGTTCATCTCTCAGTCATCACTGTATTGCAGATGTTTTGCCCCCACAAGAGCTTTGATCATAAAACAAAGCATTGAAATATCATCTACTAAGACATATTATATGCATGTTATGTAATAGTCTGTTATACTGTTATAAATTCTCATTGATTTATATGCAAGCTACCAAGCCACATATTACTTTTTTTGCCATATAGGCTAAATATCATAATCTGCACCAAATTTCTTATTTTTGCAAAGTTTGTGTCTGAATAAAATTTTGATTTTTTTTGTTATCTGTTTATATATATATACAAACCCGATTCCAAAAAAAGTTGGGACACTGTACAAATTGTGAATAAAAAAGGAATGCAATAATTTACAAATCTCATAAACTTATATTTTATTCACAGTAGAATATAGATAACATATCAAATGTTGAAAGTGAGACATTTTGAAATATCATGCCAAATATTGGCTCATTTTGGATTTCATGAGAGCTACACATTCCAAAAAAGTTGGGACAGGTAGCAATAAGAGGCCAGAAAAGTTAAATGTACATATAAGGAACAGCTGGAGGACCAATCTGCAACTTATTAGGTCAACTGGCAACATGATTGGGTATAAAAAGAGCCTCTCAGAGTGGCAGTGTCTCTCAGAAGTCAAGATGGGCAGAGGATCATCAATTCCCCCAATGCTGCGGCCAAAAATGCTGGAGCGATATCAGAAAGGAGTTTCTCAGAGAAAAACTGCAAAGAGTTTGAAGTTATCATCATCTACAGTGCATAATATCATCCAAAGATTCAGAGAATCTGGAACAATCTCTGTGCGTAAGGGTCAAGGCCGGAAAACCATACTGGATGCCCGTGATCTCCGGGCCCTTAGACGGCACTGCATCACATACAGGAATGCTACTGTAATGGAGATCACAACATGGGCTCAGGAATACTTCCAGAAAACATTGTCGGTGAACACAATCCACCGTGCCATTCGCCGTTGCCGGCTAAAACTCTATAGGTCAAAGAAGAAGCCATATCTAAACATGATCCAGAAGCGCAGGCGTTTTCTCTGGGCCAAGGCTCATTTAAAATGGACTGTGGCAAAGTGGAAAACTGTTCTGTGGTCAGACCAATCAAAATTATTTTTGGAAAAATGGGACGCCATGTCATCCGGACTAAAGAGGACAAGGACAACCCAAGTTGTTGTCAGCGCTCAGTTCAGAAGCCTGCATCTCTGATGGGATGGGGTTCATGAGTGCGTGTGGCATGGGCAGCTTACACATCTGGAAAGGCACCATCAATGCTGAAAGGTATATCCAAGTTCTAGAACAACATATGCTCCCATCCAGACGTCGTCTCTTTCAGGGAAGACCTTGCATTTTCCAACATGACAATGCCAGACCACATACTGCATCAATTACAACATCATGGCTGCGTAGAAGAAGGATCCGGGGACTGAAACGGCCAGCCTGCAGTCCAGATCTTTCACCCATAGAAAACATTTGGAGCATCATAAAGAGGAAGATGCCACAAAGAAGACCTAAGACAGTTGAGCAACTAGAAGCCTGTATTAGACAAGAATGGGACAACATTCCTATTCCTAAACTTGAGCAACTTGTCTCCTCAGTCCCCAGACGTTTGCAGACTGTTAGAAAAAGAAGAGGGGATGCCACACAGTGGGAAACATGGCCTTGTCCCAACTTTTTTGAGATGTGTTGATGCCATGATGTTCATGCTATGCCCTTAAAATGATACATTTTCTCAGTTTAAACATTTGATATGTCATCTATGTCGTATTCTGAATAAAATATTGAAATTTGAAACTTCCACATCATTGCATTCTGTTTTTATTCACAATTTGTACAGTGTCCCAACTTTTTTGGAATCAGGTGTGTGTATATGTGTGTGTGTGTGTGTGTGTGTGTGTGTGTGTGTGTGTGTGTATATATATGTCAGGCTTTAATGTATTAAAACATTTCAAAAGTGGGTTTTCCCAGTGATGCAATTAAAGAAACTTTTTCCCAAAGTTCTTTTTTGTCCGTATGAACTACATTTTAATAATCTAAAGAACATTTTCCATTAAGGCTTCATATGTTAAAGGGTCTTCATGGAACCATCAATGCCAATAAGAACCTTTATTTTTGTATACGGTATGTGTGCTTGAGTTTATGGCTAGTTTCTTCTCTCATTACAGAGGTATGTCCACTAGAGATTGCATTCATCCTGGACAGCTCAGAGAGCGCGAAGGGCATTCTGTTTGATCAACAGAAAGCATTTGTGCACTCCTTTAGCAGGCGGGTGGTGCAGATGCAGGTGTCTGACTTGCATCTGAAGACTCGTTTGGCGATCATCTACTACAGCAGTTCAGTTCATGTTGACCAACACTTCAAAGACTGGCAGGACCTTGACGTATTCCAGAGCAGATTGACAGACGTCATCTATATCGGTCAGGGAACGTATACAACGTATGCCATAACCAACGCCACTCAGCTCTTCACCAGCGAGACCAAGGAGAATAGCGTTCGGGTGGCCCTGCTCATGACCGACGGTGTCGACCATCCGCGGAATCCTGACATCATGACGGCGGCCGCAGATGCCAAAGGCCACAACATTAAGATCTTCACAATAGGCTTATCCAACCTGGCAAAGTACAACGTGAACAGTGCCAAACTGCGGGTCGTAGCCAGCAGCCCAGCTCAGCAGTACTCATACAGCCTCACGGACCCCACACTGGAAGAACGGCTCCTGCAGCAGCTCGTGAGACATTCAGTTCATCTGTCAGTCTCATTAGCTTTAGCAAGATCACACATCATAATCCCCTATATTATATCTCAAATATTTTATACCTGCTCTTCAGTTACTTTTGAGATACATCAGCATTTTGAATCAAATTAAATCATGATTCCATGTGCTTCAGTGCAAACACAAAAAAATAATCTTGTGCAACAAAATGAAAATGTTATTATAATTCATTATGATTAAAAAAATAAATAATTTAAATTAAATTAAAATAAATTGTATATATATATATATATATATATATATATATATATATATATATATATATATATATATATATATATATATAAATTAAAATTTTATATATTTTATATAAAAAGTATAATATATAATAATCAGGCCTAACAATGCCCTTAGCTGTTAATTCACCATAAACCACAGCTTCTTGGGGCTTATTGCTTTTATAAAATTTTATTTCAATGAGGTCACAGGTGTATGTTTGCAGAGTAAATGAAACACCTCAACCAATCAGAATCAAGGACCGGAACTATCCATTTTAGAAATAGTATTTTACTGTAAATTACTAACTATATATTTTTATTAAAATTTTAGATCTAGACCTATGGAGAGGGAAATGTTAAAACATTCTTGAACACACACTTTTAATTAAGTAAATAATTAAAGCCTAACCCATTACATTTTTTTATTGTTTATCTTTTTGAGACGAAAAAAAAAAAAAGATAGCAAAATCATTGCAAAATCATTTTCACTAACAAATTTTGCTAACCTACTACCTCCAGGTAATGCTAATGTGATCTGCATGCTGCCATCTTTGCTCATGGTCACTGCATTGTTAATTGGTCATTTAAAACTTTTGGATAATTCTAACTCTAAATTATGTAAATAATCTAAATAGATTATGTAAAATTCTGATGAACACACACCTGGGACTTGGGTCAATAGCAACCACCCCTGAGTACATTAGCAACCATTATTCTGATGCATATGTGGGGTGCAACATGATAATAACCGCTCAAAACATCTTGGCAACAAGCCACTCACTTTTCTGTTTCTGCACAACATTTCATAGAGCTTTAGTTGCACATGCATGGACTTCAGCTGAAATGCTACCCATTCGTTTAGCTTTGATGCAAGAAAAAGCTCTAGCATAGTTTTTTTTTTTAGAGCCTAGAGGAAATGTGGCTGAAAATGAATACTCTAAAAGTTTCTATTTCTGAAGGTTTGAGATCCAAATACAGTAACTAGTGTTTGGTCTGCTGTCCTGAAGCATGGCTCACACATCAGTGAGTTAATCAAATCTGTGTGAGAGGGATTTTCCCAATAAACACAAGGAAGGGTCTGCCGCTCGTGAAATGTCACGCACCGTCTGTGCTCACACAATACGGGTCTCTTAGAAATGCATAATAAATCTTCCCATGTCAGGCATGGAATCTGGCGATAAATTGGACTTGTTTTGTTACTGTTATAGATTTGTGTCCTAATTCTTATTTCTCTTTTCATTTCAGGAAATAATCACAAAGAATGAAGTAAGTACTGAACTATCAAGAAGAGTGGCCCTCAATGTATTCAGACACTTTAATCATAAAGGTCTGAATGTCATTGCATTTGAATAAAATAACCCACAAAAACCAAGTGGCATTAAACTACAAAGCCACACAGGTTTCATAATTCTCAATATCCCCAAAAAATGTAAACTGTATATCCAACTTTATTGGCATACATGCAGCAAACTCATAGCACTCACTCAAAGGGATATATAAAGTACAATATTGAGACATCATTTTGAGACAATAATAAATAAATAAATAAATCTGGCTATATTTGCTATATATATATATATATATATATATATATATATATAGCAAATATAAAGTTGTATATACAGGGGTTGGCAATGAAACTGAAACCACAGATTGGATAGACCACCATCATTTATTGTTGTTGGACCTCCTTCTGCAGCCAATACAGCATCATTTAGTCTTGGAAATGACAGATGCAAGTCCTTCACAGTGGCCAGAGGGATTTTGAGCCATTCCTCCTCCAGAACGGTGTCCAGGTCACTGTGTGATGCTGGTGGAGGAAAATGTTTTCTGACTCCCTCCTCCAAAACACATAAAAAATATTCAGATCTGGTGACTGTGCAGGCCATGAGAGATGTTCAACTTCACTTTCATGTTCATCAAAGCATTCTGTCACAAGTCTTGCTGTGTGTATTGGTGCATTATCATGTTGATACACGGCACCCCCTTCAGGGTCCAATGTTTGAGCCATCAGGTGCTCATGGTCCTCCAGAATGGTTCGGTAGTCCTGGGCAGTGATGCGTCCATCAAACACAGTAGGGAATGCCATGATATTGCAGCCCAAACCATCACTGATCCACCGGCGTGCTTGACTCTGGACAGCAACAGTCAGAATTTTTCTTACATCTCCACACCTTAACTCCCACGGATGTGGGAAACACACTGATGGTGGACAATACAGATTGCCCAAGATTTGACACCAATAAAACTGACATTTAGCATTGGAACGAGTGACCAAAGGTCAACCATGAAAGGTCGACCATGAATACTGACATTTTTGCTGGAAGTCGAGCTGTGCATTTAATTCTGGGTTAGTACCTGGACATTGCTTTCAGACAGCTTCCTCTTGCATCGACAGCTACTCCTGTTGGATGTGGTTCATCCTACGATGGTGGTATGCCAACGTTACCCTGGATACCAGAGCTCTCCATGCACCACAAGGACTTGCTGTCCTGGTCACAGATGAGTCAGCGCATTTTGTCCTCTTTTGAACTCTGATATGTGTGGATTACAATATTTTATGTACAGCTGTGCTATTGCTCTGCTAATTCAATCTTCAATCTGGATTGGCTTCCAGGCTGCGCATATATAGACGTGAACCTCCAACAATATATTGGCCAGTGTTTAATTTTCATTGTCCAACCCTTGTATACGTGTGTCCACATTTATCCACATACAGTACAAACACATATGCAATCAAATCTCAACTGATTGATTGCTTGTCATTGCAAAATGTAAACTATATCATTGTCCAGCTCTAATCTGCTTAGTGTGGAAATAGCATAAAAATATTAAGATATTATAAACATTACCATCATGATTTGCAACAATGTGTACTGTGAAAAGGGCTATACAAATATATTTGTCCTGACTTGATTAAGCAGCATATCACACAAATACTGATTGCAAACTACCTGTTGGATGTATTTCTCTTACCAGTGCCCACAACGACTGGTGTGTTGGTGTGAGAAAGGTGAACAAGGTCTTCCTGGAGCTCCTGTGAGTATTGCTGGGGCAGAACAGATGCCATTTTCCCTCACTGGAGGCATTTATGAGTAAAACTCTATTTTGTTTAGGGTAAAAAAGGAGATCAAGGTTATGAAGGAGCGCCTGGTCCAAAAGGCTCAAGGGTGAGAGTGAAAATAATTACCATATTTGTTTAAAGGAATTATGATTAGATCTATAGTTTATTGTTGGTGATGCACTGATCTGACTGATTTTACAGGGGGAATCAGGAGCACCTGGTCCTCCAGGAATCAACGGTCCAGAGGTACGTCACATCTTCATATGGTCAGCTTATATATTTTGTCTTACTACTGACTCTCTGACCAACACGGTTCTTGTTCCTGGTGCCTCATCCACAGGGAAGACCTGGGTTCAAAGGTGATAAGGTGAAACATCTGAGTTTTATCTTTTGCATGCATTTGGGTTATTGCAATTCATTTCTTAATATATTGTCCTAACCAGCTGCAAGTCTATCTACTAAGATTACATAATCATTGGTAATAAAGGTTCTTCATTGGCTTTGATGGTTGGAATGTATTCTGATGTCTTGAGTCATGTTTTAGGGGGATCAAGGTAATTGTGGTCCACCAGGGCAAATGGGACATAAGGTAAGTCTTTTCTACTTTTCTACAAATTACTATTGTTCTGAAACATGCCACATATGATTGATCAAAGTTGTTTCATTTCACAGGGCGCTGAAGGGCCTCCAGGGCCGAGGGGCCCCAGAGGAGAGCAGGCACAGTATAAACTCTCTTTACATGACACATTATACACTCACCTAAAGGATTATTAGGAACACCTGTTCAATTCCTCATTAATGCAATTATCTAATCAACCAATCACATGGCAGTTGCTTCAATGCATTTAGTGGTCCTGGTCAAGACAATCTCCTGAACTCCAAACTGAATGTCAGAATGGGAAAGAAAGGTGATTTAAGCAATTTTGAGCGTGGCATGGTTGTTGGTGCCAGACGGGCCGGTCTGAGTATTTCACAATCTGCTCAGTTACTGGGATTTTCACTCACAACCATTTCTAGGGTTTACAAAGAATGGCGTGAAAAGGGAAAAACATCCAGTATGCGGCAGTCCTGTGGGCGAAAATGCCTTGTTGATGCTAGAGGTCAGAGGAGAATGGGCCGACTGATTCAAGCTGATAGAAGAGCAACTTTGACTGAAATAACCACTCGTTACAACCAAGGTATGCAGCAAAGCATTTGTGAAGCCACAACATGCACAACCTTGAGGCGGATGGGCTACAACAGCAGAGGACCCCACCGGGTACGACTCATCTCCACTACAAATAGGAAAAAGAGGCTACAATTTGCACAAGCTCAAAATGTTGCCTGGTCTGATGAGTCTCGATTTCTGTTGAGACATTCAGATGGTAGAGTCAGAATTTGGTGTAAACAGAATGAGAACTTGGATCCATCATGCCTTGTTACCACTGTGCAGGCTGGTGGTGGTGGTGTAATGGTGTGGGGGATGTTTTCTTGGCACACTTTAGGCCCCTTAGTGCCAATTGGGCATCGTTTAAATGCCACGGCCTACCTGAGCATTGTTTCTGACCATGTCCATCCCTTTTATGACCACCATGTACCCATTCTCTGATGGCTACTTCCAGCAGGATAATGCACCATGTCACAAAGCTCGAATCATTTCAAATTGGTTTCTTGAACATGACAATGAGTTCACTGTACTAAAATGGCCCCCACAGTCACCAGATCTCAACCCAATAGAGCATCTTTGGGATGTGGTGGAACGGGAGCTTCGTGCCCTGGATGTGCAACCCACAAATCTCCATCAACTGCAAGATGCTATCCTATCAATATGGGCCAACATTTCTAAAGAATGCTTTCAGCACCTTGTTGAATCAATGCCACGTAGAATTAAGGCAGTTCTGAAGGCGAAAGGGGGTCAAACACAGTATTAGTATGGTGTTCCTAATAATCCTTTAGGTGAGTGTATGCTACATTTCAGGTTTCAACTGAATTCATGATGCATAACATTAACATTAACTGTATTTGTATTTTTTTATCACTCGATAATGATAGTGATAATTTAATAACGATTAAATAATAATGTATTTAATTTAATTCTGTGAATAATCTGTATCCTTTATGGCATGCATAATATTTAAACAGTTGAACATTTATTAATCTCAGACTTTCACACACAAAAAAAGCTCCAATAACAAAAGAAAAATAAATTCTTAAACATTCCTACAATTAATTATTTTATTAATACATTTATACATGTAACTCATACAGACTTAGATAAATTCATGAAATAATTTATTATAACATTATGAATACACTCTAAAAACAGGATTCTACAAATCTACTCGATTTTTATGGTGAAACATTTTTACACTCAAAAAAATGTAGTAAATTTTAAAGCTGTGAAATCAATGAATTATACTATAAGAATTGAGTAAATGTAAGTTAAAAAGCTAATCTGAATAACTCTTTTATATTACCAATAAAATTGAGTAGATATAATCAAAATTATAAAACAACACAACAGTAACTATATGTCAAAAATGAGTAGATATAATTTAAATATTAGATGAAATTTAACAAAATAAATGTGCAATATTTACTACATTTAAAAGTGAATTTATCTATCAAATATCAAAATGTTGCATTTACTTTTTTACACTGCATTTACCCATTACTCTGGGAGTACTTTACAATATAACAATAAAATATAATATAATAAAACCAAATAAAGAAAGCAACTGTACAGTTGGGCCTGTAGAATGTGTTAATGTTTCTGAACACAAAATAAATGATATTTGTGTATTTCATTCATACTAGATGCCACTATTTAAAAACATCTGTGAACAAAAGCAATTTTTTTAACTTTTAACTTATAAAACGTTACTTGTCAATGATGCAGAAAAAATGTAAAAGAAGTGTGTAAATGGCACAATTTAAGGAGTGATTTCAGAAAAAAATAAAAAATTATAATGATTAGTGTGATCAAATGTCATATGACTAAAGAAAACCGGTAGTATGCAGTTTTTAAAAGTCTGATCTTTCCATTCGAACACGCAATTTGTTGTAGTTGTTCTAAAAGTGAGAAATTAATATAGATAGACAGAAAACTAAATGCGTTAGTCTTATCACGTTGTCTTATCACATAAACGCAGTGATCATGGCAGGCCGTTTCCCCCGCTCTGCACTAATGGAATGTGATCGGCAGATCGCTCATAATCCTATGCTAATCTACACATGTAAAGCAGTGAATCCAGCCTTGCAGGATATTATTCTTTTTCCGAGAGAACTTTGTACTGTTGGATTAGTGAAGAGACTGAATAGTTCAGATCGGCTGGGTCAAGTCCTTCAGAACCGACATTAGCAGTTTAACAGGCATCAACAGATGCCTAAAAGTGCCATATCAACCTATGGTTTACTATAGGCATATGGCATAGTGATTAAAAAATGAATGCATGAGTTAACATATTTCTTCATTATTTCATCAGGGTCTGAAAGGGCCTCCAGGGGACCAGGGGCACGAGGGTCAAGCAGGACCCAAAGTATGATCATATCTTCCATTTCTTTGCCAGTGAAATGTCTGTAACTGATATTTGTGCTTTAAATAGAGACAGAAATCTGGGTTGTAAAGAATTCACATTTTAGGGATCTTTCCATGTTTAAATGCAGATTTTGCCTCTCATGTTTGGTCTGGAAGTTTTAACAAAGGGTGCTTTGAAAATCTGAAAAACTCCTAAACTGTCAGACACAATGGGTGGCTTTATGCTCTATAAATGTCATTTGAAACACACATGAGAGAATGTGTTGAGTGATCAGATTGTGTACTGAACCCTTTCACCACCTCACGCTATAGTGGGACGTTGCAAAACTTGCAATGGGACACACATCTAAGATGATTGAGGTTTATGGCATTTAGCAGCAAATATATCGGCTTTATGATGACGTCCAAATAAATTACTGACCTCTGGGTTGTTCCTGTAGGGGAATCGAGGGCCGGTTGGTGTGTCTGGCCCGCCAGGAGATACTGGAATTGGATTCCCTGGTCCAAAGGTAAACTTTTCAGAGCTGGTTGTTCTCAATAGGACTTTTCTCAGTTCATATTAGACAAAAAAAAAAAAACAATTTGTTAAAGCAGTGGAAATATATACTACCATTCAAAAGTTTATGGTCAGTTAAATATTTTAAAAGAATTTAGAAAGACTAAAGGATTATATTTATCAAAAGGAAAGACAATTATAATGTTACAAATGATTGCTATTTCAAGTAAATGCTGTTCTTTTGAATTTTCTGTTCTTTAAAGAATCCTGAAACTAAATGCATCACAGTTTCCACAAAAATATGAAGCAGCATCACAACTGTTTTCAACTCTGATAATAATAAATGTTTCTAGAGCAGCAAATCAGCATATTAGAATGATTTCTGAAGGATCATGAGACACAATTCAGCTTTGCATCACAGGAATAAATTATACTTCAAAATATATTCAAATTGAAAACAGTTTTTTTTTTATATTATTGGGGTTCCTACTCAGAGTGCGAATTACCCCACCATAATTGGGGGGTACTGCTCCTTCACTTCTTCTATGACCATCATGGTCCACTACCATATCAATCCCCACCGTGATAGCCAAGTGCAACATGTGTTGTGCAACACACATACAAGGTCTAAACATGCGACAAACTGATAATCAGAAGGCTACACAATATCTCATTGTTATTATATATATCCAAAGGAGAACTGTTTTGATCAACTCAAAAGTTAGAAGTTAAGTCCACTGAAATACCTAATTATAATTATATTCTAATTACTAGTAAAAGTAATACCTTTACAAGAAGCCTATTGCCTATTTCATGAAATATTGATTTGGTTTATTTTTAGATTTCATAAGACCTGGAGGTAAGACCCAACCCTCTTATATACTGTATAAACAGAAACCAATTTTCCACTATAGTCTATGGTAGTCAGTGTCAAATCAACACAATTACTTGGAGATATGTGAAACCTGAGCAATCTTTAATATGATTAAGGAGCATACTATGACAAACCATACTACCACAGAAGAACATCTCGGTTTACGTATATAACCCTCGTTCCCTGAAGGAGGGAACGGAGACGCCACGTCGGAGTACCGACGAATAGGAATCTCGCTCGCGAGAGCCAATCTACTTCGAGTGTAACTAAAACGAGCCAATGCACATTGGCATGCAATGATTGCACTAGGTGCTCATGCCACGCCGTGCGGGTATAAATGAGACACAGGTGATTGCATCAAATCAGCCTTTTGCTGAGGAGCCGAGTAGGTAGACAGGCAACCCAGCAGGGTACAGAGGACATGGCGATGGGACGTGGCGTCTCCGTTCCCTCCTTCAGGGAACAAGGGTTACATGGTTACAAAGGTTACATGTAACCGAGATGTTCCCATTCAATTGATCACTCTCGACGCCAGGTCAGAGTACCAACGAATAGGAATCCCTACCAAAGTGCCATGGCCTCTGCCCCCTTCCAGTGCCCTGTGTGACCCACCTGAGCTCTCTTACCTGATGAGACGGGGCTCACACCAGGAAGTCCATCACTGCTGTTCCGCATGACCCGCTCAGTGATTATTGGATAACACTGAGAAAGCGTGCCCTAGAGAAGGGGACAGTGCGGAGCCCACATCGTACCCCGAAGGAGTTATGTGGAGTACAATGCTGAGACGTAGCCCGCAAGGGAGGAGGGGGCTCAGTCCCAGTGACGGGAAGGCTCTCCCAAGGGAAAGACATGGGCTTCCTGTAGGAGCGACCATGGAAGAATATATGGGATCCCCGCAGGGTCACTCATATAACCCCAGCCCATTATCGGTTCTCAAGGATTCAGCGGCAAGGGGCCTGATGCCCGACGTCCCGTGACATTCTGGCACAGAGGGTGATGGAGGACTCACAGAGTTTGCTTCTGGAGAATAAGAGCGCCGGAACGCAGCAAGCCAACAAGAGCCGGGGCCTCTCAGTGCTTCTACCCGTTTGAGGTGAGAACACAGGAGGAGACCGGCTCTACACATAGGCTATAGAATCTAGCGAACGTGTTGGGTGTCGCCCAGCCCGCAGCTCTACAGATGTCTGACAGCGAGGCGCCACGTGCCAGCGCCCAGGAGGATGCAACACTTCTAGTAGAGTGTGCTCACACCCTGAGCGGACAGGGCACACCTTGTGCTTGGTAAGCCAAGGTGATGACATCCACTATCCAGTGGGCCATCCTCTGCTTGGAGACAGCCTTTCCCTTCTGCTGGCCTCCGTGACAGACAAAAAGCTGATCTGAGGTTCTGAAGCTTTGAGTTCTATCCACGGAGATCCGCAGAGCGCGGACAGGACAGAGCAAAGCTAGGGCTGGGTCTGCCTCTTCCGGGGGCAGCGCTTGCAGGTTCACCACCTGGTCCCTGAAGGGAGTGGAAGGAACCTTGGGCACATAGCCAGGCCCGAACTCTAGGCACGATTCGTTTACCGAAAATGGCTGCAGGTCCCCTACCCTCTTGATGGAGGCCAATGCAGCCAACAGCAAAGTCTTCATAGACAGAATCTTTAGCTCTGCTGACTGCAAAGGCTCAAATGGGGCATTCTGAAGTGCTCAGAGCACCAGAGCAAGATCCCAAGAGGGTATGGAGGGGGGTCAAGGAGGATTTAACCGTCTCACCCCCCTAAGGAACCTGACGACCAGGTCATGCTTCTCAACCGTCTTACATTCTACATGGTCATGATAGGCGGATATTGCAGCAACATAACCTTGAGGGTGGAGGGCGACAGCCTACGCTCCAACCCTTGTTGCAGGAAGGAAAGCACAGACGTGATCAAACATCTTTGGGGGTCCTCTCGGCAAGAAGAACGCCACTCGACGAACAGGTTCCACTTCAAGGCGTAAGCCTGTCTTGTACATGGTGCTCGTGCTGAAGTGATGGTGTTAACTACCTCTTGGAGTAAGTCACCTAGAACCTCCGCGTCCCGTCCAGGGCCCAGACGTGAAGCTTCCACAGGTCTGGATGCAGGTGCCACAGGGTGCACCGTCTCTGAGTCAGAAGGTCCTTCCTCAGAAGAATCGGCCAAGGAGGGGCTGTCGCGAGGAGCTGTTCTGGGAACCAGGTCCGGTTGGGCCAGTACTGCGCCACCTCCCTGACCTTGCACAGAGTCTGAGCAAGTAGGCTCACTTGGGGAAACGCATATTTGCGCAGCCCCTGGGGCCAGCTGTACGCAAGGGCATCCATGCCGAGTGTACCCTCGGTCAGCAAATAGAAACACTAGCAGTGGGATGTTTCTGGGGAAGCAAACAGGTCGACCTGTGCCACCCCGAACTGTCTCCAGATCAGCTGAACCACCTGGGGGTGGAGTCACCACTCCCCTGGGAGCGCAGCTCATGAAAGCTCGTTGGCCACACGGTTGTGCACACCAGGGACATGAATGGCCCGAAGCGACCTCAGACACTTCTGACTCCAGAGGAGGAGATGGCGGGCGAGTTGCGACATGCGACGGGAGCGCAGACCACCTTGTCAGTTGATATACGCAATGGTCACAGTGTTGTCCGTGCGGACCAGTACATCTTTGCCCCGTAACCGCCCTTTGAGGCAGCTCAGAGCAAGATGTACTGCTAGCAACTTGAGGCAATTGATGTGCCAATGCAGGTGCGGGCCCGACCAAACCCCTGACACTGCATGCCCCGTTGTACATGGCTCCCCAGCCCATGGCAGAGGTATCCGTGAAAACCACAGCGTGCCTAGACACCTGTTCCAGGGGCACTCCGGCCCGAAGGAACGAGGGGAGGGGTTGAAGTTGAAGTTGAAGTTGAAGTTTATTTGTCATTACACATGTACAAGTACAGTATAACGAAATGAAGTTTGGAGCAAGCCTCCGGGCCGCAGCCGATTATTCAGGCGCCGCCCTACGCTCTCCAGAAATACAAGAATGCAATTTAGCAAGCATTACATAGCAAAAACATAAACATAAACATAAACATAAACATAAACATGACACAGTACACGTGGTCACGTGGTGGGATTTTTTGTATGGAGTGGGAGAGGAGATAGATAACAGACAGGCAGACGGATGGGGCGGGGAGGGAATAAGGTCGGGTATGTATGGTGCGAGTGAGTCTGAGATTGTGTTGTGTGAAATGTTAGCCATAACTTCAGATGTTTTCGAGTTCAGTTCTATGGTTTGTCCTTGAAGGGAGATAAGGCAGTGCACAGGGGAAGATAGCAGACAGCTGCCCGGCTGACCTCCCAACCGAGAGATAGGGACCAAGTGAGGTTCGTTGGGCTAGTTGATTAGGTCAGGCAAATACAATTTATTATTTTTTAATCCATTTGATGATCTTCTGTAATTTGTCCGGATCATAATCAATCAATCAGATCTGGTCCTCAGCATTCGCGATCCGGTCTGTGCAGTTTCCCTAGACATTACGTCCAGCCTCATGGCCAGACCGGTTACAGTCCGTAAAAGTTCACCGATCTGACCCCCGATAGAGCCCACTCTACCCTGCGTATCCGCAGTCCGGACTGCGTTGTTACGGTTCAGTTCCTCAATTCCTATCACTTTCTGATCTAATTCCTTCAGACGGTCACACACAACCCCGAAGCATTCTTTAATTTCCACAGACAGCGGCTGGGTGAATTTGCTTGCAGCTGTCTTACCAATCTTCCGATAGGTCAGGGCAATCCCAAAGCCAAAGAATAGGAACCCCGCCATCAATAATCCAATCATGTATAAATCTTCCGCATCCTCCACGGACAGAGCCTCCAGGCACAGGACTTGCCAGTTGTTCCATGCGTCCCTCACGTACCCTAGCAAAGGTCCCGTCCGGGCAGGTGGGTTCTCCCGGGGCACCCTTCCTTAGTGAGAAAATCTTGTCGATCGCGCTGATTGACCAGTTAATCAATTCCATTTCAGTATTTTCAGGAGTCCAGCAAAGCAGCAGTCAGAGAAGAGAAGAGACGAAACACTAGACAAAACAAAACAGCGCGAGAGCCAGCAGGGAGCAGAAAGAAAAACACGTCTGCACGGATTGAAGGACAGAAAGGAATGGTCTGACCACGGACTGAAGGACTGGCGACAGGCCGGTGTTATGCTCACCCGGTGAGTGCCGCGTTGCCATGGTTATCTCGGGACTCGGCCGTGTAGCCAATGGTGAAGCGGTCTCATATGAAGCAGGCCCGAGCAGCGTCACTGTGGCTGCAGCTGCCATATGCCCCAGGAGCCTCTGAAACTGTTTCAGTGGAAACGCCATCCTCCCTTGAAACGTGTTCAGGCAGTTCAGTATCGACTGGACACGCTCCTCTGTGAGGCGTGCTGTCTGCTCGACCGAATCCAACTCCATACCGAGAAAAGAGATCCTCTGTACGGGGGAGAGTTTGCTCTTTTCCCAGTTGACCTGAAGACCCAGCTGGCTGAGGTGTCTGAGCAACAGGTCCCTGCGTTCGCACAACTGATCCCTGGACTGTGCTAGAATGAGCCATTCGTCGAGATAGTTGAGGATGTGAACGCCCTGTTCTCTCATGGGCACAAGGGCCCCTTCCGTGACTTTCATGAAGACACTGGGGGACAGGGACAGCCCGAAGGGCAGGACTTTGTACTGATATGCTTGACCCTCGAACGTTTAGCGCAGAAATGGCCTGTGTCGAGGAAGGATCGAGTCATGAAAGTACGCATCCTTCAGGTCGATCGCTGCAAACCAATCTTGGGGACGGATGCATTCGAAAATGTGCTTCTGCGTGAGCATCTTGAACGGTAGCTTGTGGAGGCTCCGATTCAGGACTCGCAGGTCCAAGATTGGCCGTAACCCACCGGTCTTCCTGGGTACAATGAAGTACGGGCTGTAGAAGCCGGTCTTCATATTGGCTGGAGGGACCGGCTCTATCGCATCCTTTGCCAGCAGGACAGCGATCTCCGCAAGCAGGACATGGGCATCTGCGGCATCTGCGGAGGTCGTCCACTGCTGCCCGCTGGCGAAGGGGGAGGATGAGTGTGGTCCGGCATTTGACCAGCCACAACTCTCCGAGCCCCCTGAGGACCCGGAGATGGAAGAAACTGCTCTTTTATTGAAAATTTGGGTACCGCTGGCGGAACAGAAACAAAACGGAACACAAGATTCTCTGGAGCGGTGCGCTCACCATCTCCAGAAGAGCAGTCCTCCTCATCTCCGGGTCGCCTGTCTCAGGGACGCTTGCCCTTGGCCTTGCCACCCCTCTTGGCAGGCGCCTGGACGGGCGGGGCGGCTGCTTGCGCCCGGCTCCACGACATCGCTTGGGTGGAGGCTGCTGCTGCGGCGCGGGAGCGGAGGCAGCACAGGCGGCCGCCCTCAGCGACGAGCAGGCTGAGGCGCTGCCGGCGGCGGGGTGGAGACAGCAGCTGACCGCCGTGGCAGAATGTGACTGATCACCTCAGTCTGGTTCTGTGCGGCCGAGAACTGCTGGGCGAAGTTCTGGACCGCGTCGCCGAAGAGACCTGTCTGGGAGACGGGGGAGTTAAAGAACCTGACTTTGTCGGTCTCCCTCATGTCCGCCAGACACAGCCAGAGATGGCGTTCCTGGACCACCATAGTGGACATCGCACGGCCCACGCTGTAACTTTCGTCGCACGAAGCGCGAGGTCTGTTGTGGTTCTCAGTTCCTGGAGAACTGCGGGATCCTGACCACCCTCATGCAAGGCCTTCAGTGCCTGGGCCTGATGGACCTGCAACAACGCCATAGCGTGTAAGGCGGAACCTGCCTCTCCACAAGCCTGGTAGGCCTTCCCGATCAGATCAGATGAGTACCTACAGGCTTTGGAGGGAATACACGAGTTCCCCCTGGATGTGGAGTTAGGGCACAGTTGCATAGCAACGGGCTGTTCCACGGGAGGAACCTACGTGTATCCCTTTGCAGGTCCACCATTGAGGGTGGTGAGGGAGGAGGATCCAAAGCATAGCCATCATCTCTGGATCAGTATCGGGCACAGCAGGTCTTCCTGGAGGAGCCCCATGCGCTGACACGTCCTCTCCAGAGAGTTCTGACCCTCCCTCCGATGCAGCGATGGACATCTGGTCCTTGAGAGGAGCCCCAAAGGATACAGATGATGCACACCTCATGGATGGCCCACCACGTTCCAGTGGCAGCTCTACTGACTGTGGAGTGCGAGAGGGATGAGGGTTCCCCAGGGGTTGGTTCCCTTGGGGAAACAAACTCACCGTAACCCTCAAATCACCCGGGCTACTGCCTGAAGTAACTCTCTGTGGAGGATTAGTTCGAGGCAGAGGCACCGGGGCTCTGCCCCTTGCGAGACAGGGCCTCGATCACAACTCCGAGATGGTCATGTTCCCGCAGTGAGAACATGAGTCATCTGCCAGCGCTGCCTCAGCGTGCTGAACGCCCAAACCCGAGATACAGCGCTGATGACCATCCCTCAGTGACAGGTAACCACCGCATCCAGAAACACACAGATAGAATGTCATCTTGAAAAAGATGCAAGCTCTGTATAAGCTCTTTCAGAAGGTCGCTCTCCTTGGTGCTGAAGCATGCAGGGGGAGGGGTCGCGGCGACACAGTCAGGGGATAGTGCAGCCTGACGTGCGCGCTCTCTCACACAAAGGCGCTCTCTTACCAGCCGCAGGAACGGCTTTTCAGCGCTCTCCACCTAGCGCACTGAACCAGCTGTGAGAACAGCCCTTGTGATTTTTCTGACAAACAACAAAGAGAGATGATCGAAAAACCACATGACCCGCTGCTGTGCCATCACACCAACACCGACTGAAGAGATCGCTTCCGAAAGTTCGGCTTCCGTCTTCAGTCACGACTGCGAAGTAAGGAGTGATATCTGGCGTAACCATCTACCACTCGGCTCCGAAGCAAAATGCTGATTTGATGCAATCACCTGTGTCTCATTTATACCTGCATGGCGTGGCATGAGCACCTGGTGCAATCATTGCATGCCAATGTGCATTGGCTTGTTTTAGTTACACTCGAAGTAGACTGGCTCTCGCGAGCGAGATTCCTATTTGTCAGTACTCTGACATGGCGTCGAGAGTGACCAAATGAATGGGAACTACATAGCAGTAACATACAAGAATCCGATAACCTGTTAATGTCAGAACAAGCTGGGTATCATCAACTCTATAGTATCCTACAAATGAGTCACATATACACACATGCACAAACACAGATACACTACTTCCAGACTTGGTATTTACATTATATAGCACTATATTTCTAGACCTGTCCAAATCTGACATAAGTATGTAATGTATGAGTGTGTGTAAAAGGTGTATATTGTATTGTTTGTGTATTATGGTTGAAGTGCACTGAAATAGTAAACTGCTATGTATTCCATCAAACACTGTTGTAATATATGCAGCAAAGCAGGCTTGTTTTAGAAGGCTCAATCGCTTCTCGGGTCGACATTAACACACTGACAAAATTATATTCAGAATTTAAAATATTTTTATAGCACTTTTTAATGTGTGATTGTGTAAAGGTGTTCACGAGATAGAGATACCAACCTTTCGCGAACTTGCTTTCAACGTCGAACAAACACTCGTTCTCATGGAGACGAGGCGCGCACGGAGGGGAGGGGCTGTGTGTGTGTGTGTGTGTGTGTGTGTGTGTGTGTGTGTGTGTGTGTGTGTGTGTGTGTGTGTGTGTGTGTGCGTGCGTGCGTGTGTGTGTCTGCGCATGAGTGACAGAGACGGAGGGAGAGCAGGGAAAGGAAATGCAGTTGAACGAATACGCTGCGTGTTTTAAATAGCGTTAAAAAATGAAAGACCTTGACAAAGACGAAAACTAAGGACATTTACTCTATAAGTTTATTTTATTTTATTTTAGTTAGTTTTGCCAAACACACATCTTATCATTTTTTTATTTTTTTTTTTTTTTTTTATATATGCCTCGTTTTTATTTTTATTTCAGTTAACGACAATGTTTTTTTCCCAGCTAGTTTTCGTTTTTTCGTTCGCTTTCGTTAATGATGGCTACTATGCATTTGTTACCAACAAAAACCTGGTCTAATGTCAATAGCGCAGTATTTTTTGTTATTTAAAGACCACGTTAGTGCTCCTAAAGCATGTACTCTGCTTATTACACACAAATAGAAGAGCAGCAGCACAAAAAAAATTTAAATATTAAAAATAAATGGATTCCTCTCTGGAGAAGCGTTCAGTCGTTTGCCATGTAAATATAGTGAATCCGCCATGGTGCAACTGGCTTTTAAAGGGAATGGGAGATGAGACTCTGATTGGTTTATTGCATGTTATGCCCAAAACACAACCCTTACTCATTAAGAGACTAGGTACAACCGTTTTAGACCATGCCCCGGGCACACCGATCATTTTTCCCGTTGTTAAACTAGCAAAAGTGGATTCTTTAAAATACATTTTCTAAAAATTAGAGGAGAAAGAAAAATGGAAACAAATGAGAAAATTATTGAAATATAGTAAGATGTAGAGCCAGATTTACTAACAGCTTGTGCCAGCACAAACCCTCTTTTGGCATTAAAAAAATTACTGTCAGGATTTACTAAAGACACGCAGTGAGAAATTAGCGCTGAAAAGGCGTGGACAGGGTTATTTTTGCGACTGACCTTATTGCATATGCATTTGTAGGAGTTTCCCTTCGAACGCACAATTTATGGAAGGAGAGTATTTAAATGAATCATGCAAGGTGATTTACTAAGGTTTGCACCCATCAATTTACTGGTGTTTGCGCCATTATTTACCACCCAAAAAAATTACATCTTTGTAATGAAGTTCGTAGATATGGGAAGGAAGAAGGCGGGAAACCGGCGAACATTTAAAAGACTTTAATCCCAAATAAACAAACTAAATAACGGCGGCAGCCCCACACGGCCGACTGCCGCCTACATACAAAACAAAACACACCATAAAGTCCAGGCCTGGTCCTCTCTCGTCTTGCACTGTCGTCGCTCCTCCTTTTATGCTCCCGTCACTCCTCCATGAGACGAGACTGGTGTGGCGCACAGCTGACGCTCATCATCACTCGCCACCGGCCCGCTCTCACGGTCGCTCGCCTCGCTGCTTGCCACAATCTTAAACCATACGCTAATTTGCGCTGCTCTTATAGATTGGTCATTATGGAAAAGATCTGGCTGCATCTGTGACCTTTAACTTTCCACTCTCATCTGCGCTTTTATGTGATCATGCTCTCATGCTAATCTGTCCTGTTTAGTAAATATGGCCCTTAGACTTTAATGAGAAATGTTTGAGTTTGACTGAAGACTTCAGTATCTTGGCACTGTAGAGGAGACACATGTGAGAGGTGTGGTGTCATTGTCTCCAGAGAAAAATTAAAGTCTCCATTTGCTTTCAAATTAATCTCATTGCTTCCTAAAGAGAAATTATTAAGATATATAAAAGAGCTTTGTGGTTTTTCTTTTCTATTGCTATTGGATGCATGGAGGATTTAATCATTAGCCAATTACAATGAGGTACGGTGTTGTTACGGTGAGGTTTTGGTGTGTTCCTGTCCATCACTATATAAGTGCCTAGATGCAGTGTATTTTATTTAATCACAAAGTTATTTGAGGTGTGATTGTTTTAGGGTGACAAAGGAAACCCAGGACGCCCAGGTCCTCTTGGTCAGGTTGGCGTAGGTCAGCCAGGTCTACCTGTAAGTATAAACAGTCTCTTTGTATGTCATAAAACATCTATGGATTATAATGAGATGATACATGCATCAATGAAGGGTCCTCCAGGATTACTAGGATCACCAGGATTACCAGGAACTCCAGGCGAGGGACTTCCTGGCCCAAAGGTGAGCAGATACAGCTGCTGTTCCTGCTTCTTTTTTATGTCATTACCTTTTCGATATAGGCTCTCTGACATTTTCTGAAAGAAACCTGAAAGAAATGTACTCACCCTCACATTATTCCAAACCCGCAAGTCATTCTTTTTTCTGTGAAAACAAATAGAGATTGTCCTACTCTTTTAGATACAGTGAAAGTTAATAAAAATAATTATGTCAATAGAATAGACACTCTTAAAAGTAAAGGTTTCAAAGGGAGGTTTTCACAAGATGCCATAGAAGAACCATTGTGAGTTCCTCAAAGAACCTTTCAGTGAACAGTTCCTAAAAGAACCATTTTTCATTAGCGTGAAGAACATTTTAAAGAACCTTTTTTCCACTATAAAGAACCTTTGGGTATAAGGAAAGATTCCATGTTAAAGGTTCTTCATGGAACCTTAGAATTAAATAAAGAACCTTTATTTTTAAGAGGGCAATATTTAAAATCATCTAAAATTAACCCATTCACCGGATTTAACATCGGAAATGAAAAGGAGGAAAATATCTACTTGGGTCTGGGCTCACCAAATACAGTTAATTTCAATTTATACTAATATTTGGAGTCCCGGGTTTGGGGTCTCACACCATGCACTGAATCTACTGTGTTAAATGTGTCTGCACTTGTATGAGCTTAGTTGTTAACAGTACTAACTAAAAATTATATATATATTTATTTATTTATTTAGAATTTTTAAGATTTTTACAAAATTTTATGAATTAATGAAACATGAATCAATTCACTGAACAATAACTGTATTCATTGATTTTTCGTTTTCTTTCTTTTCTTCTTTCACTTTGATTCAAGTTCAATATGCACTCAACACTTTGCACAATTCACATGAGAATATTATTTGCCCCTTTTTCAAATCACCAACTGAACACCAGGCATTTTGTTCAACATTAACAATCAAAAAGATAAAATAAAAAAAATAATAAAAAACAACGTGTGTACAGCAGTCCTGAATAGCCTGAATAAAATAGCCTGAATAGGCTATCTCTGTTATTCTTTCTCTTCAATGGTCGTGTGAATAAAGACATGTTTTGTGTTTGTGTCTTAGGGTGACCGTGGCTATGTCGGCCCTACTGGTCAACGTGGACCCCCAGGTTATGGAGTCAAAGGTGAAAAGGTACATTGCAGTTGTGTGAGATTTTAGTTCACCATATAATTGGCCATTTTGCATTAAATTCAGCCCCTGTATCCATCCTCTTAGGGCAACGTGGGACCTCCTGGATCACCTGGATCAGTAGGAATGCCTGGCAGGGGAATTCAGGGAGAGAAAGTATTTTGTTTTGTTAATTTTCAGGGTTAGCTTTTTTATTTATACCAATACTTCTGTACTAGTGGTGGTAGTTAAGGCAAGCTTCATGTTCTCAATACATGCTTATAGTGTTAGTGATTTAAACAAATCCCTAACCCTAAGTAATAAACACTGTTTGTGTTATATTCATATACAATATGGTTCCTTAAATCATGTAGCATGTTGAGAAGTGTGCCATTACTTTTCTAAACAACTGGAAACATTCAATTGTTGCCTCCATCTTAATATTGAAAGGGGAATCAGGGACCAGCTGGTCCTCCTGGTCAAAGAGGGAATCCTGGGATAGGACTCATGGGTACAAAGGTAACTGCATTGTCTTATATAACTTAAGATTTTTTATATAACACACTTTTATTTAGCAAGGATGCATGAAAATGATCAAAGGTGAGAGTAAAGACATTTACAATGTTACAAAAAAATCTATTTCAAATAAATGCTGTTCTTTTAATTCTTCAAAGAATCATGAAAAAAAATGTATCATGGTTTCAACACTGATAATCAGAAATGTTTCTTGAGCAGCAAATCATCATATTAGAAGGATTTCTGAAGGATCATGTGACACTCAATTCAGCATTGAATCTATATTCAATATTTGAATATTCAATATTCATAATTTATATTTTAAAATGTATTCAAATAGAAAACAGCTATTTGAAATTGTAATAATATTTCACAATATCACTGTTTTTACTGTATTTTCGATTAAATGAATTCAATCTTAGTGAACAAGAGGCTTCTTACAGGAAAAAGAAAAAAATTATTCCAAACTTTTGAACGATATATAATTTTGTTTTCTTTGCTCTCAGGGAGAACAAGGCTTCCCTGGAGATCCTGGAGCCACTGGAGAAAGAGGAATTGGTGAACCAGGACCTAAAGTAGGTTGTCCTTTCAATGAAACGGAACAGAAAAGGTATCAAATATTTAAATCAGAGTTGTGTTTATGTCGATGTTGTAGGGTGAACCTGGATTGCAAGGTTTACCAGGTGAACCAGGTGTGCCAGGAGAAGATGGAGCCATGGGATCAAAGGTGCTCTTAATAGCATATTAGTGATGGATAGCTTTACAAACAACATTCAGTAGGCATATCTTATTGAAATCTCTTGATTTTAGGGTGATTTAGGCCCACCAGGGCCCAAAGGACAAGTCGGACCTCCTGGAAAAGGCCTACAAGGAGAGAAGGTGTCACGCCTGCTAAAATTATTATATTAAAAAATATATAATTTTATGTATTAAATAGGTTGTATCTTCCTTCAATAGGGGGATCGGGGGGAGAGGGGCCTCAGAGGCCAACCAGGACCAGTGGGACCAGTTGGGCCAATAGGGGGAAAGGTGAAAACAACTCATTCAACGCTATATCAAGAAAAGCCCTGTGTCTCTACCACTGCCTCTAACAGTGTCTTTCATTTAAAATAGGGAAAACCAGGGAATGTTGGACTTCCAGGTGTTCCTGGGCCTTCAGGAAGAGGTATACCAGGAGCTAAGGTACGTTAAAGAAATGTTCTGGGTTCAACACAAGCTTTATCAATAAAATAAAAGGTCACAGTAAGACACAATGGACAGTGAATGTGAGAACATGTTCTTGTTGATCCTGGAACAACATTCTAATCAACCAGTTAGATTTGACTGATAGGTTTACATGTCAAGTAGGCTTACAACAAGGGTTAGGGGCTTCTACATCATTCTTATTACCCTCTGATTAAAGGAATAATTTATGGGTAGGGGTAGCGATAGGGTTAGGAGTCGGGCTATGTTTTTGGACAGGAATGTTGATTCAGGAACATACCTTACTTGGCAAAATCACGGTGACCTGGGAGGCACACATGGTCAGGCAGTAAACATTAAAACATCTAGAAAATTGTTCCAACCCCATAAAGATTGACCTAATATCAAACAATTGACCTATCGGTAAGCCCCGCCATCTTAGTTCCTGTTGCTAACTCAAACAAACGGAGTTGCTAACTGTTTTACAATGACAGCTGTCAGTGTGAAAACCTTGTTCCAAGGTGTTTTTGATCAATTTTGGACCACCTCTCGTCGAGGAGCATTCAAGTGGGACTTAAATATGCCATGAAGGGATATATCAAAATGTTAAAATAAATTTGGTGGGTAACGATTAATTGGAAGTGAGGGTTTACAGATCACAATGCAAGAAGGAGAAGCCTCATGTTATGGTCGTCACGATCGCAGATGACAACATCCAGGATCAACACTGTTCATGTACCGCAGGGTAAGATTAAATTCATTTACATTTAACCAGTTTAATACGGAGAGGCACTGAAATGTAGCCCTTGGTTTATGTGTTATTGACCTACACTGTACACATGACGTGAGAACAGTTAGCTTATTTAGGTTTGTACGTTAGCATGGACTCACTAACTTTAATCGTAACTTAATGAGAGTATGACAACCAGAAAATCCTCTCAGGATACCTGGAATCAGTGTTACAGTACCCCAGGCACATTGCTTTACCATGTTTGTAGCATAAACACCATCAAACCGATGAGAGCTTCGGATCTTCCAATGTTTCTCTATGGCGCTGAAACCTAAAGCTGTCTGAGTTCCGATTCCCGTGCAGCTGATACTCAACTGCCATTGGCTCATCTGTGTTCGAGTGGAGGGGCTTACTGATAGGTCAATTGCAATTCATTAATAATTCATAAAAATAAACCAAAATGTTAGTTTCACATTTCTGCTTTTAAACCCACTGGAACAAAGGTCAATATAAGTTCTTGCTTTAAAAAAAATATTGATACATTTTTAATGTGGCTTAAATTGTATGTGCCCACATCAGGAGATCTCATACCATTTTCATCTTGTTGTAGGGAGAGTCAGGTCCAGTTGGTCCACCAGGACCTGCTGGAGAACCAGGGATAGGAATTGCAGGGCCAAAGGTAAGAATGACTTCCCCAGAAACCTACACTGTGCTTTTGTGATTCAGATAATCCATTTTGTCTGTCTTTAGGGTGAAATGGGGTTACAAGGACCCATTGGACCGCCAGGGCTGAAGGGAGAAGGCTATCCCGGCGCACCTGTAAATATTAACATTACAAGGGCATTATTCATGCAACTCATAGTTACATTTGTACAGTCTGTATTTAATCTAAAATACCAAATGGATTTATTTATTTATTTATGATTTAATGCCATATCAGCAGCAATGGCTATATTCATGCATTCAATCAGCAGTATCACTTCAATACATTGTTTACAATAATTTAACAATTTTGTCTTCAATCATTATACAAAATCAGGCATATATACCAATAACACATACCAAATGGAATTATAACAGACTATATATGTGTTGCTCATGTGATCTATAGGGGCTACAAGGTTTTCCAGGTCTTAGAGGAGAGACTGGGCCAGAGGGTACAGGTTTACCTGGACCAAAGGTAAGGTGATTGCATCCCCATTTTCTTTAGAAAATGTAAAAATTGTTATCATTAAAAATATATTATTCTATTAGAGTGTTTGATTAATTGATATTTTCTGTCACAGGGGGATCGAGGCCTTCCAGGTCGCCCAGGGCCTGCTGGAGCACCAGGTCTTGGGCAGGTGGGCCCAAAGGTAGGAAATATATTTCAAACTACATACACCAATCAGGCATAACATTATGGTCACTGACAGGTGAAGTGAATAATCTAGTGAATCTAGTGAATAAGTGATTATCTCTTCATCACGGCACCTGTTAGTAGGTGGGATATATTAGGCAGTGAGTGAACATTTTGTCCTCAAAGTTGTTAGAATCAGGAAAAATGGGCAAGCGTAAGGATTTGAGCGAGTTTGACAAGGGCCAAGTTGTGATGCCTAGACGACTGGGTCAGAGCATCTACAAAACTGTTATTCCCGGTCTGCAGTGGTCAGTATCTATCAAAAGTGCTCCAAGGAAGAAACAGTGGTGAACCAGCAACAGGATCATGGGCGGCCAAGGCTCATTGATGCACGTGGGGAGCGAAGGCTGGCCCGTGTGGTCCAATCAAACAGACGAGCTACTGGAGCTCAAATTGCTCAAGAAGTTCATTCTGGTTCTGATAGAAAGGTGTCAGAATACACAGATCATCTCAGTTTGTTGCGTATGGGGCTGCATAGCCGCAGACCAGTCAGGGTGCCCATGCTGACCCCTGTCCACCACCGAAAGCGCCAACAGTGGACACGTGAGTATCAGAACTGGACCAGGAGCAATGGAAGAAGGTGGCCTGGTCTGATGAATCACGTTTTCTTTTACATCACGTGAATGGCCGGGTGTGTGTGCGTTGCCTAACTGGGGAACACATGGCACCAGGATGCACTATGGGAAGAAGGCAAGCCGGCGGAGGCAGTGTGATGCTTTGGGCAATGTTCTGCTGGGAAACCTTGGGTCCTGCCATCCATGTGGATGTTACTTTGACACGTACCACCTACCTAAGCATTGTTGCAGACCATGTACACCCTTTCATGGAAACGGTATTCTCTGGTGGCTGTGACCTC
Organism: Paracanthobrama guichenoti; assembly: GCA_018749465.1. Lineage (NCBI taxonomy): Eukaryota > Metazoa > Chordata > Actinopteri > Cypriniformes > Gobionidae > Paracanthobrama > Paracanthobrama guichenoti. Next base: position 37,708,085 of record CM031958.1, read on the forward strand.
TTTCAGCAGGATAATGCTCCTGCCACAAAGCAAAAATGGTTCAGGAATGGTTTGAGGAGCACAACAACGAGTTTGAGGTGTTGACTTGGCCTCCAAATTCCCCAGATCTCAATCCAATCGAGCATCTGTGGGATGTGCTAAACAAACAAGTCTGATCCATGGAGGCCCCACCTCACAACTTACAGGACTTAAAGGATCTGCTGCTAACATCTTGGTGCCAAATACCACAGCACACCTTCAGGGGTCTAGTGGAGTCCATGCTTTGACAGGTCAGGGCTGTTTTGGCAGCAAAAGGGGGACCAACACAATATTAATAAGGTGGTCATAATGTTATGCCTGATCGGTGTATATTGTATGTAGAATACATATTAGTCTTGTATAGCCAGACCATCTGGACTAGAGGGTGACACAGGAGTGGATTTTCAAACCTCTCCCATCCCATCCCACTCCCACAAAAAAAACTGGGGGAAAATCCCATCCCAATCCCAGAAGAATTACTCCAGTCTGCCTCTAGTCTGGACTCCATAGCAGTCCCAACCAATCACACTTTGCTTTGTTCAACCAATCAGATGACGACTACAAACTCCCAAAGTGTTTCCCATTTTGTATGCCATTTGCATCAGAAATTCAGCCAATGGTCTGAGGCTGAGACTAAATACATACAGGGCTTGACATTAACACCCGCCAACCCTCCAAATGCAGATGTATTTCAGCAGTGGTGTGTAACACAGTCACTCCTACTAGCCCCATTTGCAGGTTGAATGTTATATATAATATACATTTTTAAATTGTAGTCTTTTAAAAAGGCATCTGAAATAATAAACTAAGTGCAATGTAGTGTTGTCAAAAATAATAGATTTTGAGATGCATATCGATACTGAAATCCATCCTGGAATATCCAAAACTTTTCCAATATTAATTTTCTGCAGTATAGATTCCAGCTGCTCTCTCTCTCTCATCTCTCTGACAGCAACACAAACCCACCTCCTCTCACTCACTTGTTTCATTTGCTCCAGATGAATATTGTTGCTGTAACAGGGCTTGAATTTCACCGTGGGGTTGCAGGTATTGCACATAAAACTTTTTTTTAATGCTCACACCCAATGTTTGAGCACATAAAGCCGCAGTAATAAATTAAGCCTCTCAGTAATAAATAAGTTATTTTTCACTGATTATTGCACTTAAACATTCAAATACACACAAAATAATGTCAAAATGCTGGTCTTGGCGAGTGTTCATGTAAACACAGTCAGTTCTGTTTTAAGTGAAAGTGAACAGTTGAGAAAGAAAACATGTGTAACAGTATAATGGGTCTGTGTGTCAGGTCTCAGCAGGCTAATATACCTGCTGAGTGGCTAGGAAATTTGGAAAACCACTAGCCATAGTGGCTGGTGAGAAAAAAAAAAATGAATGTCAAGCCCTGAATACATATACACATATTCATCGAAATCAACACTCAGTGATGTTAAAACACACTGTTGGATGAGTCATTAGATTTGTGTTTGGATATATGTTCAGATGAAATTCATGAATCTTGTCCTAAATGTTCCTAAAAATAGGCTTATTTTTTGTAGCAGAATATTATTCCGTTCAGGTTTGCTCAGAAGTATTTTTGTGGTCCGCAGGGATCCATTGGTCAGACTGGTCCAGCTGGTCCTCCAGGTTTACCAGGAGAGGGCATACAAGGACCAAAGGTAACAGGAATCTGAGGCATATCATCAGTATTCCTGAACACAATACAGTGTGCTGTACAGTTGTGAAATACTGAAAATGCTTAATTCACATGCACTTTATTCTGTTTTATACAGGGTGATCCTGGATATCAGGGTATACAAGGGCCAAGAGGGTCCCCTGGAGAGGGTCTGCCGGGACAGAAGGTGAGGAGAGTCTTATAGCCACTGTCATGCATTCATATTTTGTAAAGTTAGCATTAAAGGAATCCTTCAACCAAAAATAAAAATGTCATAATTTACTCATCTTCAGGTTGTTTCAAACCTACATTATATTTCTGTCAAACACAAAAAAAGACACTTATATGCAATTAAAAAATAGTGCATCACGTCATGTTTGAAAAAACGTGACCACAAATGCAATGTAACTGCTCTGTTTGTAGGGGGACCGTGGGTCACCAGGAGTGCAAGGACGCAAAGGGGACAGAGGAAGCTCGGGAGAACCAGGATTTACAGGACCACCGGTAAGAAGAACCGAGAAAGAAATTTTGATTTGTTGAAAAACTTAATTTGCTTTTTAATCGTTGAGCATTGTGATAGCTGACAACACTAGAATCAACATCTCTATATTTTACTGCATTTTTTAACACACTGAACATTGCCTCTTCTTACGATCGCAGGGTAATTCAGGGACAAAAGGAGAACCTGGTCTCACGGTACGAGCACAGATGAAAGAATTCATTTTCTACTTTGTCATTTAAAGGTCCAGAGAAAAATCTGAATAAATTATTCCACTGTAAAAAGGTTTTTCGCCTAAAGAAATGTGCATTGCATTGTGGGATACAGCATTTCACAAACTGCATACTGCTCATTTTGGTCATCTGCAAAAAAAAAGAAAAAAAGAAAATTGGAATAGGATTGACAAGTAACACATTTAATGAAATGTGACATTTTTAAGTAAAAAGACTGAAATAGTATTTTCTTGTCAAACATACTCTAATAATAACCAGATTGATTTACAGTGTGTATTTAATACAGAACATTGTAATGTTGTGCATGGTACTCGTGCTATATTCTATATATAATAAAACAAAGCTGAAATATAATAAAACTATTAGATAAAACTTAAAAACATAAATGAAATGTCAAATATTTAAAAACTAAATATAATAAAAATGACAAAAGCAATTAACAAGATGACAAAAACTTAAATTAAAATGAAAACTGACTAAGCTAATTCAAAATATTAATAAATATCATCATAGGATAAAAATAATACTAAAATAATGCTGATTAATAAACCTGAAACAGAAATTGAGCACCTTAGTAAAACAGATTTATGTTTTGCAGAGAGAGGAAATAATCATTCTAATCAGATCTATTTGTGGTAAGTAACCAAATGGTGCTTTTTTCTAAATTTGAATACTTTGTGATGAATTACACCAAAACTGAATTGAATGATTTCTTCTGGATCCTCAGGCTGTGGCCGGATATGCAGAGTAAAACCTCTTGAGCTGGTGTTTGTGATTGACAGCTCTGAGAGCGTGGGCCCGGAAAACTTTGAAGTCATTAAAGACTTTGTGAATACCTTGATCGACCGCGTGTCAGTCAGTCCGGAGGTGACGCGTGTGGGGGTCGTTCTCTACAGCCACAATAACCTGGTGATCACAAGAATACAAGACAGGTTAACTCGTGATGAAGTGAAAGCAGCTGTGCGCAGGATGCCTTATATTGGAGAGGGCACTTTCACAGGAAGTGCCATCAGAACGGCCAATGAGATTTTCCGCTTTGCTCGCCCTGGTGTGAAGAAAGTGGCGGTGGTTTTTACGGATGGCCAGACAGATCATCGTGACACGGTGAAGTTGGAGGATGCAGTCAGAGAGGCTCATTCAGCCAATATCACCATGTTTGCTATAGGGGTGGTGAATCAAAGTGACCCGATCTATAAAGGTTTTAAGGAGGAGTTGATGTCAATAGCGTCCCCGCCCATTGAGGAGCATGTGTTTACCATAGAAGACTTCAGAATGCTTCATGGTATGTCGCAATGCATTCAATTCACACAATTAAATGGATAGTTTACCCAAAAATAGGAGTGCCTATGTCCTTGTTGACAAAGGCTATTTACACTAACTCCGCCCACCAATGTCTGGTTGGGTCAGACAAAAATCCCCACAACTTCTTACAAAAGAATGGCGGTAACTTCTGAGACAAAATTTTGAATCTTCCTTTTTCCAAACTCATTCTTCTCAGAGTAGCCTTTATTTTAAATAAAATATTAGAAAAGTGGAAATAAAGTGCCTAAAGGGTATTTAATAGTAGGAATAAAGTGCTTATAGGATAGGGTTAGGGGTAGGTGTATATGCAAGTTTACCAGGGTTGTAAAAAAACAACCTCGCAACACAATAAGTGTATTGTGATTGTCAAAACATTTCATTAAGTTTAGGGACAACATGTTACAATGTTCACATGGTACAAATACCTAGCCAACTGTTTTTATTGGTGCTTGACATAAATTTCACGATTGCAATAGCAAAACAATTCCTATCTTGATTAAATATCGATTAATTTGGATAAATATCAGGTACAGTAGCTACATGTTAATTTTTCTCAAGGAAAGAACATCTCTCGACTAATGCTGTAAACATACAGGGAGCCCTGTCAGCTGGTATTATTACTAAAGATTAAAAATAACAATTCAAATAGTTATCTTAGACGTGTAAATCTGCTTTGTGTGTACAAATACTATGTTTCACAATGCTGACTAAACATCTTTGGTGATCGCCGCGCAGGAGGGGATCAGCAGCTTATGTACCGTGACCTTGCACCATAGATATGTATATGTAGATTGCACATTCGACGGCTCCAGACATGTCTGCATGCCCGCCATCTTGGAATGGTCAGCGTGTCTTCATTCACAGTAAGAATACTTGCAGATATAGATATTAAGTACTTGCAGATATAGATATTAAGTACTTGCAGATATAGATATTTATACATGCATCTAACTACGACTGCAGACGCACAGTCAACTTGCTTTTGCTTTTGACTGTTCCAATATGGCGGACGGCTTACGTAGCAGCCCATAGAAACAGCCAATAATGATGAATCTATGTTTAAGGAAACTTATTAATGAATTTAGTTTAGATTTTAGTATTGTGGGATGGATTTTAGATTTCCTTGTGCAGAGAACACAGAGGGTCAAAGTAAATGACAGTCTTTCGAATTGGTTGGTATCATCTACCAGGTCACCTTAAGGATGTGTCCTCTCTCCTTTATTATTTATTTTATATACTAATGACTGTAAGAGTAATTTTGAAAATAGACATATTGTAAAATTTGCAGATGACTGCATCAATTGTTTGATGATTTTGTTACCTGGTATCAGGATGCTTTTTTTAAACTTAATGTTCTTAAAACTAAAGAGATGACTATTGATTTTAGCTCGAGGAAGCAATCTATTCAGTACAAACAAACAACTATAAATGGCATGGGTGTTGAGAGTGTTGAACAGTATAAGTATTTGGGCACCATTTTAGACAGTAAGTTGACTTTTTCACCAAATACTGAAGCCCTGTGCAAAAGGGGGCAACAGAGATTATACTGCTTGAGGAAACTAAGGTATTTTCATGTGGATAAAACATTGATGTGTATGTTTTACAGATCTTATATTGAGTCGTTCTTATCTTTTTCATTGCTGTGCTGGTGTAACGGAGGCCAGCTAGTAGTTGCTGTGCGAGTAAACCTCACTCCTCTGATCTCAAGAGACTCTCTAGCGACTGACGCTAGAGGTTGCAGCCTTTAGCCTCCTTGTTAGAGCGTCCGACTCTCATGCCAGCGGACCCGGGTTCGAACAGGAGGGGTTACACTGGTTCAATTCCATAAACAGCGTCTGGAAAAGATTGTAAGTCAGGGAAGTAAAATAACTGGGAAGAAGCAGATGAGTATGGCTCAGTTGTATCAAAGGCAGGTGATGGGAAAAGCATATTAGAGTATAAAGAGTATATTGTTAGATAAGTCACACCCTATGCACAATGAGTTTCACCTCCTCCCCTCTGGTATTCGTTTTAGAACTCTTATTAGCAAAACTAATTGGTTTAGATATTCATTTATTTTACAATTTTTTAAATGTTAGGAAAAATGTTGTTTGCTGATCTAATGTGTTTTTATATGTTGGTATTGATTGACTGTATGGTGATTGTCTTATGCTTGAATGCTGCAGCCAAATTGCCCTCGGGAAATGAATAAAGATGAACTGAACTGAACTATATATCTACGCCTTGCACAGTGCACTGGTCCAATTAAGAGGTTGCCGGTCTTCATTGGTTTAATTAAAACCCATATCTTGTCCATACATGTGTTTGACTTAATTCAGTGCTGTGCAGACTGAATGGCGTATGACATCAAAATACTGTGAGAGCGACCCAAATGCAACCCTGCTATAAACATGATTTCACCAAGTGCTACATGTTCCTGGGTCAACATTTTTGTTGATCCAGGGACAACATTCCAATCAACCAATGAGATTTTAGGGACAGTTTAGACTTACAGCCAGGGTTAGGTGCCTCTACATCAGTGTTATACATTATTTCCCTCTGATTTTAGGGATAAGTTATGGGTAGGGATAGGACTACACTTCTGGACAGGAATCTCATTATAGGGTTTTATATTTGGACATTGAACTGGGACAGAAGAAAGTATTTTAGTATCAACAAAAATAATACACTTTAAAAACCATCAAACATTCTATATAAATATAAAAAGAATTTGCATTTGCATTACACATTTGGCTGATGTGTTTATCCAAGCAAATACCCTTGACTTTGACTCATCTGAGCTACAGGATGACCTACATTAATGCAATTCATGTTTTCTGTCTCTGTGGTCTAGAAGTGGAAAGTAAATTGCTCCGTACGGTTTGTGAGAACATCGATGGATCAATATTCAGCACTACTAACAGCTTTAAGGTAAATTGACACATACTTCAGTCAACAAAACCTTTAATTAAAAACTCATGATGCATCTAATGCTGCCGTGTTTGATTTGAGAGGCATTTTCATTGCTGAACTGTAGTGCAATCAAATTTAAAAAGTACATAAAATTCCAGCAGTAAGGCATATTTATTTATTATTATTTATTATAAATATTACAAATGTATTATTTTATTTTAAAATCTTTTTACACGTGCAGTTTTTCACTTCACATTTATTGAGAGACTGACACATGCTTCGACTAACAAAACGTCATGGAACATAAAGGCGGCATATTTGGTCTAAAAGCTATAATGTTTGATGAGAAATAAAATGTAAAAAAATGTCACACTGCAGGATATTTATTATGTTATTTCAACTGCTCTGCTCTTGAAATTACATAATAAATGTCCTGCAGTTTGACGGTCTTATAAATGCATTTATTATGTTCATTATGTTCATGTATTTTCATTATAATGTTTTATTATTATTATAATTTTAAATATCAGAATTTTTCAAATGAAATGAAACATGTATTTATTATAAATGTATTTATTATTATTGGTATTTTTCTATTTATTATTATGCATACAATTTTATATTAATATTAATTAAGAGACTACAATAATTGAAACATTTGTATTTTTTTAAATATATATTTTTTAAACTGCAGGGCTGTATTAGTAGACAAAAAGGAGATTTAAATTAATTTTAAAAATCTAAAATCAAAACAAAATGTTTGATGGTTACTGTTATTATCTAAGTACATACTCTATTATGAAGAGTTATTAATATTACTCTACATCAATCAGCCAGATGTACGTCCAGGTGTGTTCCCCTTCTATGATCCTAAATCAGCCAGCACGGACATTATCAGCACCATAACACCGTATTTGGAAACAGATGACCTGAACCTCCTCCCAGATTTCTCTCTCACGTATTTGGACCGGCTCAATCAGGGCACATACCGGCCTGACCCGACACGCAGACCAACTGCCCCGCCGCTGCACGTACAGAATAATTTTACTGCAGGTAAATGCCCATACAACTGTTCAAAAGTGATACAATATAAATCACTGCAGTTCTGTAAACAAATTGCAAATCCCATTTTCTTTCTCTCACAGGCGAGGGGTGCCTGGAGCCTCTGGATCCTGGTCCGTGTCGAGAGTATGTTGTTAAATGGTATTTTGATCCAAAGGCCAATTCATGTGCTCAGTTCTGGTTTGGAGGTTGCAATGGCAACAAAAACCGATTTGATAGTGAACAGACCTGCAGAAAATCTTGTGTAAAAATGTAAGTCTTATCATTAGAGCACTGAAACTCGTGCAAAAGGACGGGACACTAAACAAAGAAATAAAGCTAATTTTATTAATTAAAAATATTTTAGCTTTTAATATTTAACTGTGAACATTTGAATTAACTAAACTGCTAACTGCTAAGGAATAGTTAATCCAAAAATGAAAATTCTGTCATGAATTCCTTGCCCTCATGTCGTTCCAAACCCGTGAGACCTTCGTTCATCTTCAGAACACAAATGAAGATATTTTTGATGAAATCCGAGAGCTGTCTGACCCCTCCATAGACAGCAATTTAATGAACACTTTCAAGGTCCAGAAAGGTAGTAAAGACATTGTTAAGATAGTCCATGTGACTACAGTGGTTCAACCTTAATGTTATGGAGCGACGAGAATACTTTTATGTGCAAAAACAAACAAAAATAATAACTTTATTCAACTATTTCGTTCTATTCTGTGTCAGTCTCCTACGCACTTTACGTAGTAAATACAGTGCAGCGCTTTCAAGATCTACAGCAGCTGAGGCTGTTCACCTGAGCGTACAAAAGGGGTCAGACAGCTCTCGGATTTCGTCAAAAATATCTTCATTTGTGTTCTGAAGATGAACGAAGGTCTCACGGGTTTGGAACCTCTTATCTGTTTGTTTGTTTTTTTGTTGTCATGAAAATGTTTTTTGGTCACATTAAATATCTCTGTGGTTTTAATTTGATCTGTTTGTATTGTGAGCTCACTGGTGCTGTTTTGTTCATGATTAGTGTTAAATCTGAACTTGTATCCAAATGATCGCAGGTGATGTGCAAAATACTCCAGCATGTCTTCAGGTTTCATATAATGAAACGATATCACAAAATACACACAGCAGTCAGGACCTGGAAAAGAGAAATATATATATATATACACACACATTTTTGACTAATCTTGGACAAGTTATGCAAAAGTTATACTTCAATATACATAAGTCTTATAGGAAATCCATATTTGTTTTAAAACACATTTTAACTATAGTGGGAATCTTATTAACATTTAAAATTACTTTGATTTTAAAATTTTCTTAGGGCATGAAAATACTCTATTATGATGCGGAGTAAAGAGACATTTAAGTAAAAATTTTTTTACAGTAATTGTAACTGTAAAATGTAGTGTGACAAACTGAAGTTATAAAAGATAATAAAATATATATTTTTTATTTTAACGTCAGTAAGTGTTTATGCTATATTAAAAACTAAAAGGAATTTTATTTTCTGCAGTCTGATGAATATCTGAGTGAAACAGGAAAAAGGTTTGTTTTATAATTCGTCTGTCTCTGTATTTGGGTAGGTTTAAACTGAAATTTACATGAATATTAAAAAGTATGGTCAAACCTATTTGCCTCGCATTCACAGTATCGGCAGTTTTTATTCACGTTCCTGAGTAATTAAATTTCTTTAAAGAATACAAGTTTTGCTTTGTCGCAAAGTTTTAAAATGTCTGAATGTCATTATCAGCAAATCTGACTGAAAACAGATTTGGGTTAGGCTAACCCTAACCCTCACATATATATTTCTAGCTCATTCCTATTAATGGTCTTACACCGGACACAAACATTGTCACGCAATGGGTTCTATAGAATGCAACAGTCGAGTTCCAGAAGTAAAAAATCCTTTCGTTTTCTCCATAAGGAAATCTATTTTTAATGATAACGTTTAAAGACAGCCTTACTGTGATCTACAAGGTTGTTAATTGGTGGTATTTGCTTCTGTTGAAACAGTCAGCCTGCATAATTTCAACTTATATAATTGTTTAACAGTGGAATTTGTGGTGGAAAAACTGCATTACCCATGGTGCTGTACAGAAAATTACACCAATCAGAGTCGAACAAGCAAAATGTGCCAAAAGAGCTCTTAAATAAGCTATAACCTTTAGCATTTTACGTCTGGCAACTGCATTTAGACTTCAAAATTCATCAAATTTGTGTTTATCTAGTGATAAATATATTGATGGACAAAACGTGCAAGTATCATAAACCTGTGTTGATCACAGAGCTTGTTTTTAGCAATAATCCAAAAGCCTATGGGAAAACCCTATTGGGTTTTCTTGAGGGAACCAATGTGATGCATATACACACACACACCTAAAGGATTAAACACCTGTTCAATTTCTCATTAATGCAATTATCTAATCAACCAATCACATGGCAGTTGCTTCAATGCATTTAGGGGTGTGGTCCTGGTCAAGACAATCTCCTGAACTCCAAACTGAATGTCAGAATGGGAAAGAAAGGTGATTTAAGCAATTTGGAGCGTGGCATGGTTGTTGGTGCCAGACGGGCCGGTCTGAGTATTTCACAATCTGCTCAGTTACTGGGATTTTCACGCACAACCATTTCTAGGGTTTACAAAGAATGGTGTGAAAAGGGAAAAACATCCAGTATGCGGCAGTCCTGTGGGCGAAAATGCCTTGTTGATGCTAGAGGTCAGAGGAGAATGGGCCGACTGATTCAAGCTGATAGAAGAGCAACTTTGACTGAAATAACCACTCGTTACAACCGAGGTATGCAGCAAAGCATTTGTGAAGCCACAACACGCACAACCTTGAGGCGGATGGGCTACAACAGCAGAAGACCCCACCGGGTACCACTCATCTCCACTACAAATAGGAAAAAGAGGCTACAATTTGCACGAGCTCACCAAAATTGGACAGTTGAAGACTGGAAAAATGTTACCTGGTCGGATGAGTCTCGATTTCTGTTGAGACATTCAGATGGTAGAGTCAGAATTTGGCGTAAACAGAATGAGAACATGGATCCATCATGCCTTGTTACCACTGTGCAGGCTGGTGGTGGTGGTGTAATGGTGTGGGGGATGTTTTCTTGGCACACTTTAGGCCCCTTAGTGCCAATTGGGCATTGTTTAAATGCCACGGCCTACCTGAGCATTGTTTCTGACCATGTCCATCCCTTTATGACCACCATGTACCCATTCTCTGATGGCTACTTCCAGCAGGATAATGCACCATGTCACAAAGCTTGAATCATTTCAGATTGGTTTCTTGAACATGACAATGAGTTCACTGTACTAAAATGGCCCCCACAGTCACCAGATCTCAACCCAATAGAGCATCTGATTGTGCAAATGATTGTGGACTTCAAGAAGAGACAGCAACGGACATACTCCCCCCTCATGATCAGTGGGTCACCAGTAGAGAGAGTGAGCAGCTTCAAGTAAACATCTCCGAGGACCTGACCTGGACTGCTCACATTCAGACACAGGTGAAAAAAGCCAGGCAAAGACTGTACCACCTGCGCCAGCTGAGGAAATTCAGGGTTTTACCAGCTATCCTGAAAACTTTCTATTTAGGGGCGATAGAAAGTGTATTAACTCAGTGCATCACAGCGTGGTATGGGAACAGCACCAGTCATGACTGCAAAGTCCTGCAAAGAGTCGTGCGCTTATCCGAGCGTATCTCAGGGTCAGCTCTCCCGTCTCTGCAGGACGTCTACACCAAACGCTGCAAAGGTAGAGCTACCAAGATCATCAAGGACTCTAATCACCCTGCAAACCCTCATTTCACGCTGTTGCCATCTGGTAAGCGCTTCCGAAGCAATTTAATGACTTCTGATTAATTTTAATGACAAATTAATCAGACTCCTGAACTCAGTCACTTAACACCACGTGACTTCACTTCAGGATAAACATCGATACACTGACATTGCACTGCACTTTCTGTTCTCGTTGTTACTGTGTAACAACCTGTTATAAACCTGTTTGCACATTATACTCTTTATACATTTGTTAACCACATATTTATAAGTCTACAGTTTACTCACTGCACAGTTTACCTCACTTATTTTATTCCACTTCTTTATTCTTATTTTTTTACTTTTTCTTCTACTTGACTTGATTATTTATAATTCTACAGATATATATATATATATATATATATATATATATATATATATATATATATATATATATATATATATATATATATATATATATATATATATACGCCCATCTCTTACGTGGAGCCTCCATTTTTATCCATTCTATTGATATATCTATCTATATATCACCTATGAATCTATATCTATATAATTCTATATCTCTAACTTATGCTGTGCTATCTGTCACTATCTAACTGACTATATGAATGTGTCACTATATCTATCCTAACTATCTGTCACTGTCTATATCTATCAGTCAATATATATAATTTAAATCTAGCCTAAATATAACTAACACCTATAAATCTCACATATCACAAAATCACTGCTATCACAAAACTTGTGGATTAACTTTTAAACTGTTGGGAAATAGGTTCCTACAGACGTGTGACTGTGTGGTTTGTTCCCGCCCTTTCAATCAAACGCAGTTTCGACAGGCGCCACCTGATGAAACACTCGTTGCCTCGCTGCCTTATCAGACTTATGCCTAATGACTTGTAAGGCAGCGTTTGTGCATGAAGGCACCTCACGAAAATGATTTAGGCAGTGTAACCGTTTAATGATGTACAGCAAAATAGAGAGAGCTTTGGTGAGAACTAAACAAATGTTTAATTACTACATTAGTAATTTCTCACTAGAAATTACATCAGAAAATGTTGGTCAAAAATGTACATTTACACATTAACTGACCAGCAAATGCAACTTTCGGACACTATCTTTTTCCCCCAGCTCAGCTGTCACAGAATAGAACGCATATGATTGTGGGATATCAAAGTCAGCGAAGGATACATTTATGCTGCCTTCAAAAATCTATCAGATGAAGGTATCTCAGGAGACAGGAAGTGAAGCTAACATTAGATTCGGACGTGCCTTGATGCCTTCCTACCTTGAAATGTGTCCTCCAAAGGCAGCATTTTCCAGGTTTCGGACTGTGTTAGCAACACGTAACCATGGAGGGCGGAACTGTAGAATGACCCACAAATATTTTCAATGAAAATCTGCCAGCTGCACTCACCTGTCTGGTTTTGAAGTAACTGTAGCCCCAGGCCTGTTTTCCATTCACTGGGGAAATTAGGTGGGTTTCCATTCTAACAGGATTAAATGTTTCTTGTTTGTTCGGATCTCTTGAATCCCCGGCTTTCACTCTCATGGTCTCCATGCACCTTCCCAAGGCCATGTCCTCAACGGAGATGAAATGCTTGCAGCGCCCCGTGCTGAAACCTTGCACAAATCTCCTGAGAGCCTCTCGGCTCAGAACATATCCGGCTCCTCCGCTCATGTAACCCTGATGTACGTATGAACTGCCGGAACCTGTGGCCGAAATAAACAGGCTTTTCTGTGTCATGCTGGGAAAGCAGATATCTCAGGTTTTCAAGCTCATGTAGGCCTACAGCACCTGGTTACAGTGATTAGCACAGGTGGCACGAACGTCCTGGAGCTTTTTCAGCAGATTTTCATGCCTCGTCAGGATCCAACACAACATGCACATGGGAATACAGGGACTGTGTTCCAGCTCATCTGGGAAATTCAAGCAAAAGCTTGAATTGGGGTTGAATTAATTTGATCAAAAGTAACAGTACAGACTCTTACAATGTTACAAAAAAAATCTAATTTTCTATAAACAGCACAGCTGTTTTCAGTATTGATGATAATAGGAACTGTTTCTTGATAATAAATAAGCATATTAGAATGATTTCTGAAGGATCATGTGACACTGGAGTAATGGTGCTGACAATTCAGCTTTGCATCACAGGAATAAATTACATTTTAAAATGTATTCACAGAAAACAGTTCATTTAAATCATAAGTCATAAAACTATTTCACATTATTACTGTTTTACTGTATTTTTGATTAAATAAAAGCAGCCTTGGTGAGCAGAAGAGACTTTTTCAAAAACATTATAAAATCTAAAGACAAGATAAAATGTTTACAGACATTTCTGCTTAAATGCTTGAAATGAGCTTTGTAGACAAATGTAACAAATATAAAATATGCATACAAATTAATTTCTTTACAAAATGAGAATTTTAACTATTTTTCTACTGTAAATACAATGCCATTATGACTCAAAATATGAGTTACGAGAAGTACATGATATTGAACATACCATTCTTTTTCATGCATGACTTTTGGCTTGAGAGGAAAGAGGATGCAAGGGCTCTGGCTAGAAGGTCAAATCTAACACTTATGAGTTGCTGAACAAAGAGAAAACGCAATATGTGCCGAGAAAAAAAGAGAGAGAGAAAAATATGTGAAAAGCAATATAACCATTAACCAGGTATACTGTATATTCTGCTACAGAAAAATATGACTTTAATTTAGGTCACATTTTTATTGTTTTCTGCATATTTAAAATGACGTCTTAAATTTTATAGCAAGGAGGGCGACTGTCCTCTGCTGAGGTTCAGCTGTTTGAACACTGTGAATACCATCCGTCACACCTTTTATTATTGTAACTCACCACATAAAACTGTGATTAGCCATTGTTGACATAACAGGTCTCTTATTCTGTATTGGTAATGGTTGCACATACCTTGTGCTATTAAATCAGTCATTAAATAAGCTCTATTCAAGAATATAATCATTCCCAATCGTTTTTCTCTCAAATATTACATATAGCTTTTAAAAATCTGGTTACGGTAGTGCACACTATGTGCAGGTTAAGCACAGTATATAAATATGTCCATGCTTGACATATGGTAACACTTTATTTTAGTGTCTTTGTTACACTGTAGTTACTAAAGTAATTACTATAAATTGCGCTTAATTGCATGCAACTAACCTAAACCACAATCCTAACCCTATAGTATACATGTAGTTAATTATTATTACTCAGTTCTTAATAAATGTATAATTACACTGCAACACGGACACCTTAATAAAGTGTAATCAAAAGTGCATAATAAAACGGTTAGTTCCAGTCCTTGATTCTGATTGGTCAATAGCTGTGTTTTAATCACGATAAAATGCGCCTATGACTGCTTCACCCAACGGTTCTGTGAATCATTACACAACAGCCTTAGCAACGTAAAACATATTCAATTGTTCTCATTGAAGTTGTGAGAGAGAGATTGAGTGACAGAGTGTATTATCTGCATTCAGAGTTAGCATATTCCTTATGGTCAGTCCTATGTTTACAATAAAAAAAATTGGACAGTTGAATGTCCACTGCAATATCTTGTTCTTTTAACAGGGGTTTTCCCGTGTCCTGACCATAGACTGTAAAAACGATGGACAACAGCCCTTCACTATCTTCCATTGTAGAAAAGTGAAGCAGAATATGGCCGAATATGGCGCTGACATCTTGCGCTGTCGACTTGTTTGAATCGCGTCCCATTAGAATACATGGAGGGGGCGGGGTTTATGAGCTATACTGGGACCAACCGCCTGGAGGCGATCGAGATGCTTTGGCTTCACTTTTCAGGACTTGTGCGGCACCCTTGGTCCTGACAGTGACAGTGCTCATTTGTCAGTTGTGTCTTGTTCCCGCGTTCACACGTTTTAGCCCTTTCAATATAAAAGTATTCACTATTGAGTGACTCACTAAGACAGTCTTTGCCGTCATCCAATAGCGTAATAATGTAACTTCTGTTGCTGTCACTGATCATTTATATAGATCAGCGGCTGCTGTTCACGCTCAGGGACTATTATTTTGGCAGAAGGAAGGCTTTTAGTGATTTTACTTCATGAAAGTAGCATTGATACATATATTTTGGCTTTAATATTTGTATTATGTGGTAACCGTTTTATGAAAGCAAAGATAAGCCCAGTGATGCTGTGGTTTACAGTGAATTTATAACAGCTAAGGGGGTTTTGAACACTCCGCTCCGCATCGTGCATACCAACGCCCCTTAGCTGTTATAAATTCACTGTAAATCACGGCTTCTTAGGGATTATTGCTTTATTTTCTGTTCTGTTCTAATTTATATGCAACCAGCATTACAAGTACAACATTTCTAGTATAGAACACACAAGTGTGGAAACTAGTTGAGCAAGGACGACCTCTGTGACTCAGATACTGGGTCACAATGGGCCAGTTCTCAGAATCAGGTACATAAAAGCTCCTTGAAAGTAAAATGCAATTTTCTCAAGAATGAAGATCAAGATTTCCTGGTCTTCCTTCCACTTTAAGTTAAGAAGCTACTGGAGACTTGTCTAATTGCACATAATTGTCAAACTTCAGAATAAACCGTTTCATGGTTTCTTCTGGATCTCTTTATGCCTTCTACAGACTGTGCATTTTCAATAATCCTATAAGATCATTACAAATTACACTGTGCGACATGGATCTAATAAACTTGGGTATGACATGTATGTGGACTGTATGATGATGACACCTACTGAATATTTAGTTTGTTGAAGAATAAAACGTCATCAGCATGTGCTAGTGGTAAACAGAGCAAGGTGAATCATGCTTCGGCAATAGTGGTTTTTATGTGCCAGCATTCCTTTTAGCACTTTTCGCCTCCATGGCATATAAGTTTTAGCGAGATGTCGCGTTGATCTATATGTCATTTCATGTTGTATTTTTATTGGCTAGTCAGTAGACGGGTCGCAGCAAACACTGTGAAATGGTCATCCTAAATTTCTGACACTGGCTATCTTTGGTCGCAAGACTGTGACAACGGTTATCTTTGAAGTAAAGTAAATTTTATTTATATAGCACATTTAAACACAGCAAAGCTGACCAAAGTGCTACACAGAGCAAATCAAATATTAAATAGAAAACAGAATAAAACAACATAGAAGACCAACAATAAAACAATACTAAAATTAGATTAAAACGTCTGGGAGAAAAGATACGTTTTCAGCCTCTTCTTAAAAATGATAATAGAAGGTGCAAGGCAGATATCCAGTGGCGAATGATTCCATAAGTGAGGGGCAGTGACTGAAAAAGCTCTATCACCCTTGGTTTTTAAACATGATCGAGGGACATACAAAAGATAAAAAATCTTAAAGATCTGCTGGATGAATGTGGGATGAGAAGAGCTTTAAGATAAGAAGGGGCTTGATCATTAAGAGCTTTAAAAACAAACAGCAGAATTTTAAACTGGATCCTAAAATGGACCCGGAAGGCAATGGAGCGATGCTAAAATTGGGGTGACATGGTCAAATTTCTTTGCCCTGGTCAACATCCTTGCAGCTGCATTTTGAACCATTTGAAGGCGAGCAAGAGATGACTGAGGAAGACCCAAGTACAATGAGTTACAATAATCTAAACGTGATGTGATAAAAACATCTCCAAATCTTGAAAAGACTCATTTAGAAATAATCAGTAATCCTATTCTTAACGACCAAATTTATTTGCTTGGTTAAGCATAATTCTGAGTCCAGGATGACGCCAAGTTTACTAACCTGGGAAGAATGATTGCCAAGTTCCTTAATCTTTTAATCTCGGGGGACCAAATACAATAATTTCTGTTCTGTCCTCATTTAATCAAAGAAAGTTATTTGTTAACCATTTTTTGACATCATCAAGACAGTCCAACAATGGTTTAATAGAAGAATCGCCAGCTTCCATTGGTATGTACAACTGGGTATCATCAAATGAAACCAGACATTGTGCCCTCTAATAATATTCCCCAGCGGACGCACATATAAGTTAAAGACTGGGCCCAAATTGGAGCCATGAGGTACACCGCTAATAATAGGAGCTGAAGAGGAAGAAAACTTGCCTGATATGAACTGAACCTTTTTAAGGCAGTATGACCACCCTTTAGGAGCCACAAGCAAAGAAATCAATCACAATTGTTTCATGTTGATCATCTTTCATATGGGACAGCCCAAAATCATACAATGTAAACTGTGCATTATACAGAGATTACCAAGACTTTAGAAGCATAAGGCAACAAATACAGTTATTTTACTAAACATTATGTGAAACACTGTTCCATGATGTCTACAACTACCTTATAAGGCAACATTATAACTGAAATGGAACGTCATAAGTTTGGAACACTTTAGATAGCTAGAAAGCTTGATACTTTTAGATGTAACTTTTCAAATTAAGAATACTTCTCAGTATTTGTCTCTGAGAATGCAATATAGGATGTTTTCTTCACAAAGGAGGGCCAAAAGAAGGTTCAGTACCATTTGGAACCTTTCAGAACATTTGCATTGGGAGCACCGATGATGCATTAAAATGCTGCCTACATAGGCAGCTCACTAGGTTTTGCACAAGACAGGCTAGTAATACAAATAAATTACCTCAGTGAGACTCTCTCAAGACATACATTACAAATGTGAAAAATATCAATTTATGTGATTTAAAAAAAAAAAAAAATCATATCCGGAGTGTCTAATCTCAGTTGTCAACTGCTGTAAAAGTTTGATATTTTTAATAATGCCAGATTGCATTTACAGTATGAACAAAAATAACTTTTTGGAAAAAAAAAAAAAGCAGCATGAGGAAATACTAAAATTAAACAAAACAATCAATAAAACAAAAATGAATGATTCTGAATGTAGTAAAATGAATGATTAATGCTGTCAAAAATGTACAAGATTTTTGCAGATCTGTAAAATCATTTATAAAACACTAGATAGGAGTACATAATAATGTACCCCGGGTCAGTCTTTGGATTTGGGTTGCGTCCCTCATAGAGTCCAAAGTAAAGGACAGAATTGGTTCCACTCATGTCCAGCTGTAAGAGGAACAAAATGTTTTTAAATCATTAAAACATCATGCATCACATAAATTATTAACACAGCCTGACCTATTAAATTAATAAACAGTAACACGTTACACTGTCTATGTTTACATGCACCGTATTAATGTGACCACAATAACATTTAGGCAATATCATTTACCTCATGTAAACACTTGGATCAAATTGATGCGATTAAGCTCATAAATCACAGCAACCACAATTGTAGTAAAATATGTGTCATATGCTGATTTTAAATCATAAAAAAACAGGCATGGAAACACTTTAATTGTGTCTATTCCACTCTGGCCAAAGTGTGACATACATGGATGACGTTGTCATGCACAGGTTCATAAACATGGCGGTTAAGAAACTGAGAAACACTGTGCAACATGAATATAATGCAGTATACTGATGGTCGGAAACATTGAAGTGGAGACATTTTATGCACAACAGCGAAAAAATCCATTATGTTTTGCATTTGACGCAAGTAGATTTAAACACTGGCCAGTAACACACCTACTGTATGAGACTTCATCATTTGTGCTGTGCATTGGGGTATGTTAATAATGAAGGTATAAATAACCACAATTCTTAGCGAATATTCAGAATAATGAAAATTTCATGTAAACATGAGTGAAGAGGTTTGCTCATGTCATGATGTGATATTGGAAATAATCAAACTATTGGTGCACATGTAAACATAGTCATCGCTGTCACAAGACTTCATCATATTTCATGTTTCTGCATTCTGTTCTGTTCCAATTTGTTGTACCTGGGAAGTGATGTCGGTTCTCCACGGATCCACCTGGAGCCCGTCACACCAGCCTCCACGGCCGTACAACCAGGTACCGTGTTCATTGGGCACTGCCCCTTCAGGTACCCGCATGGCACAGCCCAGGGGTGATCCTACCCAGAAATGCACATCTGTTTTACTCACTGGTACAGTGTGAGCACATCACTTTAATTAATAAATAATATTATTAATTTTAATTTTAATAATAAAATAATACACTTGAAATAAAATAATACAATTTAATAATACACTTTCATTTTAATAATAAAATGTTATCAATGGTCACACTCCAACCGTCCGCCCACCCTGGTCATACTAACCAGCTGACTCAAATACGAGGGAGTTATTGATGGCTCTGTTGATCAGGAAGTGGTGTGATGTCACACAAAATTCACCGCAGAAGTTCTCGTCAGACCCGTGAGCCGTGATAACAGCGTATAACTCCACCTGCCATTCCAGCACACACACAAAATACACATTCAATTCATGGAAAGTTTTTACTTTATAAACTTTGATAACATTTTATTATTTTTATTCATTCACATATTTTTTACATATACACATATATGATAGAAAAAAAAAATTACTGTTTATATACACATTTTTGCTATATATATATATATATATATATATATATATATATATACACACACATACACACTCACCTAAAGGATTATTAGGAACACCTGTTCAATTTCTCATTAATGCAATTATCTAATCAACCAATCACATGGCAGTTGCTTCAATGCATTTAGGGGTGTGGTCCTGGTCAAGACAATCTCCTGAACTCCAAACTGAATGTCAGAATGGGAAAGAAAGGTGATTTAAGCAATTTGGAGCGTGGCATGGTTGTTGGTGCCAGACGGGCTGGTCTGAGTATTTCACAATCTGCTCAGTTACTGGGATTTTCACGCACAACCATTTCTAGGGTTTACAAAGAATGGTGTGAAAAGGGAAAAACATCCAGTAGGCAGTCCTGTGGGCGAAAATGCCTTGTTGATGCTAGAGGTCAGAGGAGAATGGGCCGACTGATTCAAGCTGATAGAAGAGCAACTTTGACTGAAATAACCACTCGTTACAACCGAGGTATGCAGCAAAGCATTTGTGAAGCCACAACATGCACAAGCTTGAGGCGGATGGGCTACAACAGCAGAAGATCCCACTGGGTACCACTCATCTCCACTACAAATAGGAAAAAGAGGCTACAATTTGCACAAGCTCACCAAAATTGGACAGTTGAAGACCGAAAATGTTGCCTGGTCTGATGAGTCTCGATTTCTGTTGAGACATTCAGATGGTAGAGTCAGAATTTAGCGTAAACAGAATGAGAACATGGATCCATCATGCCTTGTTACCACTGTGCACGCTGGTGGTGGTGGTGGTGTAATGGTGTGGGGGATGTTTTCTTGGCACACTTTAGGCCCCTTAGTGCCAATTGGGCATCGTTTAAATGCCACGGCCTACCTGAGCATCGTTTCTGACCATGTCCATCCCTTTATGACCACCATGTACCCATTCTCTGATGGCTACTTCCAGCAGGATAATGCACCATGTCACAAAGCTCGAATCATTTCAAATTGGTTTCTTGAACATGACAATGAGTTCACTGTACTAAAATGGCCCCCACAGTCACCAGATCTCAACCCAATAGAGCATCTTTGGGATGTGGTGGAACGGGAGCTTCGTGCCCTGGATGTGCATCCCACAAATCTCCATCAACTGCAAGATGCTATCCTATCAATATGGGCCAACATTTCTAAAGAATGCTTTCAGCACCTTGTTGAATCAATGCCACGTAGAATTAAGGCAGTTCTGAAGGTGAAAGGGGGTCAAACACAGTATTAGTATGGGGTTCCTAATAATCCCTTTAGGTATATATATATATATATATATATATATATATATATATATATATATATATATATATATATATATATATATATATATATATATATATATATGACTATTACTGACTATATGACTATTATTATTACTATTAATATAACAATAATTCATGGAAAGATTCTATAATATAATGTTAAAATGTGTTTTATTCTAAATCGTTTATTTTTGTTGTTGTTATTATTATTATTATAAATAATAATAATTTTGGGGGGATTTATCACCTTCTTTGTTGAAGCTGGAAGACTGAACTTGATCTCTTGGTATCTACTGTTATAGTCCTTGTCAAACGTCCCCCCAGGGAAGAGTGATGTTACCTTGAAAGGGTACAATCTCTCTGAGTAATTACCTGCAAAGATAATATCAGATGATGTTAATATTCATAACAGATATCCTCATCCATCTGCAAACTATATACCTAGGTTTATTACTACAGTAAATGAAGTTGCATTGACCATTTTGGGAAACAGCTCCTAAACGCAGCTTGCAAGAATAGTGTGTTTATAGTGTATTTCCTGCAAGTGCACTAAAAATAGCAAGTGATCATGAATTATTGCAAACATTTAAATATGTATAAGCTTATTTAAGATGACTGTATAAACTACACGTGTGCAGGAAGCTGGAGTAACAGACTGTGCTTTACAGGACTTGAAGTTCTCTGTATGTTACATTGTTCCTTTGAGGATGACTCAATAGAACATGTGTGGGTGAGCAACAGCTTTTACAGCTGCATACAGTAAATTAGTCTTCGACATGTTCTTTCCAGGGAAATATTGGGCGTGTGTGCAAATATTTTATTTTAGGTTCTGTTTCAAAACCTAGTGTCCTCTGCTTTGTGCAGGTCCCTTCTAAAGCAGCATCCTAACTGAAATGGAACCTCATATGTGATCAATTTGGTCACACTAGACAACAACTCTGTGTCATACAAATACTGTAGTGCATACTGAATGCTTTTATGACCTGTAGTTCAATGATCTGACCTGTCTGGTTGCTGTGACTAAAGCGTAGATTGAGAGACGTCATCCATGGCATCGCCCATGGTGCAGTCTTCATGCTGAAGGAACACTTATTGTTATTTAGCAGGGGAATCAAAGGGGACACATCCGTCAGCCAATGACCTGTGCCTCTGTAAAGATAGTCACAAACAGTTTCAAGTAGTAGCACACCAATTAAAGGGTTAGTTCACCCAAACATGAAAATTCTGTCATGAATTACTCGCCCTCATGTCGTTCCAAACCCGTGAGACCTTCGTTCATCTTCGGAACACAAATGACGATATTTTTGATGAAATCCGAGAGCTGTCTGACCCCTCCATAGACAGCAATTTGATTACCACTTTCAAGGTCCAGAAAGGTAGTAAAGACATCATTAAAATAGTCCATGTGACTCCAGTGGTTCAACCTTAATGTTATGAAGCGACGAGAATACATTTGTGCACAAAAGACAAACAAATTTATTCTAGTCGCTTCATAAAATTAAGGTTGAACCACTGGAGGTACATGGACTATCTTAACAATGTCTTTACCTTTCTGGGCCTTGAAAGTGGTAATCAAATTGCTGTCTACGGAGGAGTCAGAGAGCTTAATTTGTGTTCTGAAGATGAACGAAGGTCTCATGGGTTTGGAATGACATGAGGGTGAGTAATTCATGACAGAATTTACATTTTTGGATGAACTAATCTTTTAAGACAAATACCAAAATGGTCAAAAATTATGGTTTGATAGAATAACAACAATTCAGTTCGACATAATCCAGATGGTCAAGTACCTGCGGAAGGCAGTTATCCAGCGCCCAAGCTCCAAGTTGCAGTAGGGGCTGGTCTGATCGCAGCATATATACAGCTGTACAGTGTGATCCCAGTGAGCACATGTCTCGTCCCTGCGGCCGGGACAGGACAGGGAGGCGTCCAACTCCAGAACATCATAATTTAAAATGTCTATATAGGAAAACAAATTAAATAAATCCTGATGTCTAGATGTGAATGACAGGCCTGAATTGGTAGATGTTACTCATGTGAAGCTCAAACCTCCAGGGAGATCCACCACTGCCTGAGCGCCCGTCTCTCCATGCATCAGATGACGGTCAAACACAGGTACTATAATGGCAGGCTGACTCAGCTGCTCCTGCAAAGCCTCATTGAATATGAACCTAAAGGATAACATAAACATGAACTGGATTTTAGGCCAGGTCTAAAGCAAAGTTAAGATTATCAGCATCGCCCAATACCTCCAAAATATATTAATAGCCTTGACAATGGATAAGAAATATTTTGCCAAAACAGATACCAGTGTTCTTACCACTGAGCCTGCCAGGCCATGAATCTAAAGGTTGGATAGAGAAACCAGCCCATCTCAGACAGTGCCCCCTTCTGGTCGATCCCAAAGAAGAAGTTTGGTGAAGGTGTGATCTGGAAAGTTACATTCACAGGACGCCCCTTTCTATCGAAAATAATCCACGTTGTTAACAAAAACACTGATTAAATTTAAATTACACAATTAAGGCATAGTAGAGGCTGTAAATTCATGTATAAGATTTTTCAAATTATGCTTCATATTGTTTTTTTTAACCCTGGGTTAAAGTCACAGTTTCAGTATCTAAAAAACTACTTAAAATACTGTAACATGATGGCAAATGAATTAATTGTGGTAAAGAAAGATTTATTGGTGGAAATACATTACAGCATTTCCAATATGCAAATAAAAACTGTTATTTTATTTTATTTCAGCTTAATTTAAATGATTAATTTTTTTTTTTTACAACACTGATAACATAATAACCCTGAGATTACAAATGTACAGAGTGAAATCTCAAAATCTGAGAATAAACCCAGAATAAAGTGATTAAAATAAATAAGAGCGTGGCATTAGCAACACCAAGGTCACGGGTTTGATTCCCAGGGAAAGCAAGAACTGACAAATTGTAAAAATGTGTACCTTGAATGCAATGTAAGTCACTTTGGATAAAAGCGTCTGCCAAATGCGTAAATGTAAATGGAAATGGAATTTAAAAATTCATGGTTATATTAAACAAAGGGTAAGAACAAACAATTTCAAGTGTGAAAAATCCTCTCTCTCTCTCACTATGCGCCCAGTCATGGGCTATAATTATTTGCTCACCGTAGGGCTTGCATGACAGAGGGTTCAATATGAACCATAGACGCAGGTATGTTGAGCGAGGTGGAACATTCGTCTCCTGAGCAGTTCATGTCCTGAATGGGATTCCCAGGCAAGGCATACACCAGCACCCCAGTAGCATTGGATTCAGCCATGTTTTTTATCTTAAACATTAAAAACATTGTTAATCGGGCCATATCTTGCATCTTGAACAAATATCAATGTTGCCTTGCTCATGTACAGTAGCTCACCTTTTTGAAGAAAGAGCAGCCTCCCTCAGACACCCATGCGACAGCACCTTTGACAGAAGTCAAATGTTCACAACCATCACCTGCATTCAGCAATCTGTACGGATCTGTACCCCAGCGACCATTCAGCCAGTCATATCGGGCATTCAGACGCTTGGCAATCACCGGTATGCTCCAGTCTGCAATTCCAGAATGCATCAGTAATCTAATAACACCCCAAGTATGACAAAATAATACAAAGTCATGTGATCCCATCAAAACATACTCACCTGGAGAGGAGAAAAGCACCTGAGCGAGGCCGCAGTTGTGACCACCGCAACCCCATGAGTACAGAACTCTAGGTATCCAGTTTCCCAGAGCGAACAAGGGCACAGGAGAGAAATGCAGTCTGGACAAGATCTCTTTTCCTCTAAAAAGAAAAAAAATTGTGTCTTAAAGGTGCACTGTGTACATTTTAGTGACATCTAGTGGTGAGGTTGCGAAGTGCAACTGGCCACCGCTCACCCCCTCCCTTTCGAAGCACATAGAGAAGCTACGGTGGCTGACACAGGACAAAGATGTCGTCTGAGACAGCAGAGAGCAGCTAGTGCTCTGTAGAGCAGTTTGTCCGTTTAGGGCTACTGTAGAAACATGACTGCGCTAAATGGAGACTTCAGTGTAAGGGGACCCGCGGTGTATGAAGATAGAAATGGCTCGTTCTAAGGTAATAAAAACATAACGGTGCATTATGTAAGGGCTTTATACACCACTGAAAACATACTTATGTACATTATATTGCATTTCTATCAAATAGATCAACTTAAATATTACACACTGCACCTTTAAGGTGAATTAATTAATGCCTTAATGACATACTTTTTGCATACTGTAGTGATACAGTGCTACAGTCATGGTGTCAGATGGTAATACCATGGCATTTTGATATATCCTTTTCCAAAGTAATTACGAATAATACAATATTACCATGTCCAAAAATAAACAATAAATAATTAAATATAGGAATTAAAAAAAAAAAAAAACTGTCTGTGTCTCTATTTGTCTACAAATGTTTACATATTATTCTTATATTATGGCAATTATTTTAAAGGTTCTCCAAAGTAATTTAATAACACTATGGATGGATGGATGGATGGAAGGGTGGATGGATGGAGGAAGGAAGGAAGGAAGGAAGGAAGGAAGGAAGGAAGGAAGGAAGGAAGGAAGGAAGGAAGGAAGGAAGGAAGGAAGGAAGGAAGTTTGAATTAATGTATGGATGGATAGATGGAAGGAAGGAAGGAAGGAAGGAAGGAAGGAAGGAAGGGAAGGAAGGAAGGAAGGAAGGAAGGAAGGAAGGAAGGAAGGAAGTTTGAATTAATGTATGGATGGATAGATGGAAGGAAGGAAGGAAGGAAGGAAGGAAGGAAGGAAGGAAGGAAGGAAGGAAGAAGGAAGGAAGGAAGGAAGGAAGGAATGAAGGAAGGAAGGAAGTTTGAATGAATGTATGGATGGATAGATGGAAAATTGGAATGGATGGAAGGAAAGAAATGACGGGTGTATGGATGGATGGATGGAAGGACATTTGGTTAAAAGGACAGACAGACAGACAGACAGACAGACAGACAGACAGATAGATAGATAGATAGATAGATAGATAGATAGATAGATAGACAGACAGACAGACAGACAGACAGACAGACAGACAGACAGACAGACAGATAGATAGATAGATAGATAGATAGATAGATAGATAGATAGATAGATAGATAGATAGATAGATAGATAGATAGATAGATAGATAGATAGATAGATAGATAGTAATGGGTTCTACAGTATTACCTTAATGTCCAAAATAATACAATCTGATACTTCTTGAAATAAATGAATACATACTTCACATAGACACATTTACAGTGATAGTATCAGATGGTAATACGGTAGGCTACTCAGGTGTGTCAGTACCTGTGGGCAGCGGCTCTGTACACCTGCTCTCTCATCCAGAGGGCGTCCTGCACGGCAGTCTCATCCAGGGACAGGAGCAGGACTTCAGTGCTGGACGGCAGATACTCCAGCAGGTCTGACAGAGACTCGCTCCAGGTCCACAGGACCTCCAGAAAGGCGGATTTATTAGTGAACGCGTGAACGATGAGCGCGCGCCCCGAGTGATTCTGAGGATTGTAAACAAACACTCCATCCAGAGTTTGGACCTGAAAGCCAGGAGCAGGATCACCGGGATCAAACCCCCCGAGACCTTCACTGGACCTTCCGCTGGATCCGGTGTTACCTACAGAGTCTATGTGCTCCAGATTATCAAAGGATTTCGCATTTGGAGTCGATGCATTTACGCGAACGCATAAATATATCAGATACAAATAAATCAGCAGTAATCGACAATAATGCATGATTCTGAACTGGCATAAACACGTCTGTGAACTATTAAGCTGTTCGTAAAAGTAACCGGTCCTGAAACAGTTTCTCTCTACATTGTTTCACTTTTATTCAAGTTCTTCCTCATATGGATAAACGCGGGGGCGTGACCTACGGAGGCCTGTCAGGTTTGAGTGACACGTTCAAATGGCCAATAAGAGACGAGAAGTAGCGGGTTACTATGCAAAATAATACACAGAATCATGCATAATAAATAAAACATACATTCAAATACTGTAGGGGTTTTTTTATTTAATCGGATATCCATTTCAGAGACTTTTTATGTTATTATGCCCTTGGGGCATCTTTAATATTTTGTTTCTTTGATTTAATTACGTTATTTTTGTATTATTTATATAGCCAACTATTATAGTATGTATTAATATTTTGAGTTAGCTTTACATTTTTAAGTTTTTAATTTAAGTTTTTTTAAATTTGTGCTTTTTGTTATTTTTATGAGTTTCTATTTATTTTGTATTTAAGTTTTAGTTTTAATAATGTTAGTAATTCAACTTAAACTTTTAGTTAACAACAACACTTTTCACATCATATCGATTTTTCTTCTTCATCATATCACATGTGGTTATGTTTTGACGTCATACTTTTCCTTTTTCTTACTTATTGTGCAGCACGCACTTTCAAATGTAACTATTAATGTAGTTCATAAATAAATGACTACATTTCATTCATTCATTTATCATTAACACTGAATAATCATCTAATTATGTTACGAAAATAAATTAAATATCGCTAATTAATATTAGTAAATAATATATTAAAATGTATTTAAATCAACAGATGTTTTCAATTTGCTGAAGAATCCTTTAAAATGATCAATCAGAACAGAATATAAGTAAAGATAAAATATGTGTTAAGGAAAAAATAGAATAGAATAGAATAGAATAGAATAGAATAGAATAGAATAGAATAGAATAGAATGGAATGGAATGGAATGGAATAGAATAAAATAGAATAGAATGGAATGGAATGGAATAGAATAGAATAGAATGGAATAGAATAGAATAGAATAGAATAGAATAGAATAGAATAGAATAGAATAGAATAGAATAGAATAGAATAGAATAGAATAGAATAGAATAGAATAGAATGGAATGGAATAGAATAGAATAGAATAAAATGGAATATGGAATAGAATAGAATAGAACAGAATAGAATAGAATAGAATAAAATGGAATAGAATAGAATCAAATAAAATGGAATAGAATAGAATAGAATAGAATAGAATAGAATAGAATGGAATGGAATGGAATAGAATAGAATCAAGAATAGAATAGAATAGAATAGAATAGAATAGAATAGAATAAATAAAATGGAATGGAATAGAATAGAATAAATAGAATAGAATAAAATGGAATAGAATAGAATAGAATAGAATAGAATAGAATAGAATAGAATAGAATAGAATGGAATGGAATAGAATAGAATAGAATAAAATGGAATAGAATGGAATAGAATAGAATAGAATAGAATAGAATAGAATAGAATAGAATGGAATGGAATGGAATAGAATAGAATCAAATAAAATGGAATAGAATAGAATAGAATAGAATAGAATAGAATAGAATAGAATAGAATGGAATGGAATGGAATAAAATGGAATAGAATAGAATAGAATCAAATAGAATAGAATAGAATAGAATAGAATAGAATAGAATAGAATAGAATAGAATAGAATAGAATGGAATGGAATGGAATGGAATAGAATAGAATAGAATGGAATGGAATAGAATAGAATGGAATAGAATAGAATAGAATAGAATAGAATAGAATAGAATAGAATAGAATGGAATGGAATGGAATGGAATAGAATAGAATCAAATAAAATGGAATAGAATAGAATAGAACAGAATAGAATAGAATAAAATGGAATGGAATAGAATAGAATAGAATAGAATAGAATAGAATAGAATAGAATAGAATGGAATAGAATAGAATGGAATGGAATGGAATAGAATAGAATAGAATAGAATAGAATAGAATAGAATAGAATAGAATAGAATAGAATAGAATGGAATGGAATGGAATAGAATCAAATAGAATGGAATAGAATAGAATAGAATAGAATAGAATAGAATAAAATGGAATGGAATGGAATAGAATAAAATAAAATAAAATGGAATAGAATAGAATAGAATGGAATGGAATGGAATAGAATAAAATGGAATGGAATAGAATAGAATCAAATAGAATAGAATAGAATAGAATAGAATAGAATAGAATAGAATAGAATAGAATGGAATGGAATAGAATAGAATAGAATAGAATAGAATAAAATGGAATAGAATAGAATAGAATAGAATAGAATAGAATAGAATAGAATAGAATAGAATGGAATGGAATGGAATGGAATAGAATAGAATAGAATAGAATGTCCCTTTACATGACTCCATTTTATGGTTCAAACACTGACACATGTAGACAAGCACCAATATTGCTTGACAATATTGATTTACAGAAATCAATCACAGCCGCGTCAGTCAAATGAATGAGTCAGCAAAATCATGAAGTGTCATGTAGTTACTGTAATTCTGTGGCTCCTTCAAATAAATCAAGCATCTCAAATGATCTGAGCAAGGAGTCGATCAGAGGTCAAATGCAGAATCATTAGAATAATAGCTGAAATCGATGGTGGATGAATCTCACAGGGATAATCCAGTGAAGCAGCAATTTTCTTTTAATAATTCATAATTGCCATCTGATTCATCATGTGTCTGTTTCACCAGCCCTATTTAAACAGAGCTCCTGTTCACACCACATGTGAGTAAAGGGACCATCACAGGCAATGCTCAGGTTATTTAGCTCCAGTCTGAATTTATTGGGTTTCTGTTAGAGAACAGCCTAAGAGTTTGGCATCAGACTAAAGTGATTTGGTCACTGGTTATCCATCAGCGGAACTGCAAAGACACCGGCGCATCATGAAGAGCTTCCTGCTGGTTCTTCTGCTCTTGTCTGCTTTGACAGATATTTTGTGCCAGAACTTCAATCCTGATGAGGATCACTGGATGAATGACAGTTCAGACGAGGTCAGTGAATTCATTGCATTGTTGTTAGTTATGGAATATAGACGTGATATCATTTGCACAGAACTGTAATATTCAATTTTATTAATATTTAATGTATCTAATGAAAGATTTTCAGTACGTTGTTATATCATCTGAAGGTAAATTTGCTGGAGTCGGAGCTACAGACACTGTTGGAAAGAGTCAGCCGAACTCCTGGACTACAACAGGCTTTCGGTCTAATGAGGAAAAGATCATCTGGTAAAAAAATAAAAAAATAATATATATAAAGAAGTCTCTTCTGCTCATCAAGGCTGCATTTATTTGATCAAAAATACAGTAAAAACAGTAATATTGTGAAATATTATTAGAATGTAAAATACTGGTTTTCTATTTTAATATACATTAAACTGATCATCATTCCTCCAGTCTTCAGTGTCACATGATCCTTCAGAAATCCTTCTGATATGAGGATGTATTATCAATGTTGGAAACCGTTGTGCTACTTGATATTTTTGGAACCTGTGATACTTTTGTCAGGATTCGTTGATGAATAAAAGAAGAGCATCTATTTATTTAAAATATAAATATTTTCTAACAATATAAATCTTTACTATCACTTCTTATCAATTTAACACATCCTTGCTGAATGAAAGTATTAATTTCTTTAAAAAATAAATAAATGACTGATCCAGTAGTGTATATTGTTACAAAAGATTTCTCTTTTGAATAAATGCTGTTCTTTTTAACTTTTAATTCATCAAAGTATCACAGGTTATTAAAAATATATACATTAAGCAGTATATTTAAATATTAAAATATCTATTTTAAGTATATTAACATACACTCTAAAAATGCGGGGTTAAAAACAACCCAAGTTGGGTTGAAAATGGACTAACCCAGCAATTGGGTTGTTTTAACCCAGCAATTGGGTTGTTTTAAGCAAACATTTAACCCAACCGCTGGTTCAAAACAACCCATTTACTGGGTTAAAACAACCCAGTCGCTGGGTTAGTCCATTTTCAATTTTTTAACCCAGCATTTTTTAGAGTGTAGAAAACCATTGTTTTAAATTATTACTGTTTTTTTTTTTTTTTTCTGTATTTTTGATCAAATAAATGCATCCTTGATGAGCATAAGAGACTTCTTTCAAAAGCACAAAAATAGTAATGTGTCCAAATTTTTGACTGGTACTGTATGTGTGTATATAATATATAATACTATAAATATTATGAAATAATTATGGTGACATCAGCTGTAATGTAAATGCTGCTTTCTCTTCACAGCAAAATCACAGATAACACGGAGACGTAAGTAGGCTGGAGTTTTCTTTTTGGAGTTTGTTTTTCTTTTGCACTTATGACTGTGTGCCCTATAATCGGTGCATTTAAGTGAATGTGACTATTAAAGGGTAAATAGTTTTCATTCATTTCTCACCCTCATCGTTCCAAACCCGTAAGACTTGCATTCATCTTCAGAAAGAAGAACAAATGAAGATATTTTTGATGAAATCTGAACAACGTAAACTGCGTAGGAGACTGACACAGACTAGAACGAAGTTAGTTATTTTTGTGCACAAAAGGTATTCTCGTCGCTTCATAAAATTAAGTCGTCATCTTTATTTATATTGCGCTTTTTACAAGTCCAAAGTTCAAAGCAGCTTCACAGTGTTAACAGGAAAATAATGCAACAGAATTAGATTCGGCTGTACAGCCGTTCTGGTGAAACGGTGATGTTATCCGGCTAATTTCAATTATCATATAGTGTCAATGCGGGCAGATCGGTGATATAGATGAAATTTAGGTGTTCCCAACTGAGCAAGCCAAAAAAATACATTATTAACGATGTCTTTACTACCTTTCTGGACCTGATCATTAAATTGCTGTCAGTGGAGGGACAGAAATCGCTCAGATCTTCATCTGTGTTCTGAAGATGAACGAAGGTCTCACGGGTTTGGAACGACATGAGGGTGAGGAATGACAGAATCTTCATTTTTGGGTGAACTATCCCTTTAGTGTTTTCAAAAGAAAAAGTGACTGCTCATGCTGAATCGTGTATGATCATGTGTTTCCTGATCATCTCACAAATGACTTCCAGGGCAGAAATTCCAGACTTTTGTGGGTCTAATGGGAAAACGAAATGTGGTTGAACCAGGTGAGGCTGTTTTTTTCTTTTTTTTTTCTTTTGCATAACCTTTCAAAATCATGACATATGTTTTCTTCTAGGATCCTTCTAAGGAAAAAGGCAAGCGCTGTGACTTTGATGAAGCTTTTAACATGCAACCACTTTTGGCCCAAATCGTCAGGCTGACACATCCTCTAAAAAAAATAAAAAATATTAAAAATAAAACACGGTAATAGTTGAGGCATTGCATTTGTTTTATTATATACTGTATACAGTACTTAAGAATGCCTGTGCATGATGTACGAGTAACATTTTTCCATTCAAGTGTAGTTTCAACCAAAAAGAATGAGGATGACTGTGTCGGCATCGCCACCTAGTGCTGAACTGTACGAATGATTTCACGTGACTGCATCACAGGAATAAATTACATTTTGAACTATATTACAATAGAAAGGAGTTATTTCAAATTACAATAATATTTCACAATATTGCTGTTTTTACTGTATTTTTCATCAAATAAATGCAGCTTTGGTGAGCAGAAGAGACTTCTTTCAAAAACATATTCCAAACCTTTAACCAGTACTGTAATAAAAAAAACTGAGAAATTAAAGAAATATATTTTGCTGATACACCAGGTCACCTTATTGTAGCGTTAAATTGCATAATGTAATAAAAGCTGGATTGTAGATGATTATTATCAGACAGCTTCAAGTCTAAAATCTTGTGGTATTCCTCTGAAACTGCCTTTTGTGTAAGTTTTTAAAGGACCTTGATGTTAAAAGATTTGCTCCATAAAGTTAATCTCTTTCTTGACTAATCCAGAGGTCAGAATTCCAGAAATACTGAACAAACCTATTGCTCTGAAACCCCCGACTCATATATTCAACGCATGGAGGATTTACTGCTTGCTGGTATGACCACAGCCTGCATATGCTTGTATAAGTGGAAGTTATTTTTGGTGTATATTTTGCACACTGGAGCGTTCACTTGCCTCATCTAACAACTGGCAGAGGATGCACAAGTTAAAAGGAACGGAAATATTTTGGACGCTGTGAATTAACTGCATGTTGAACCTGTCAACATAATTAAAGAAAAATCCATTGTTGATCACTTAATTAGGCCCCCTGTGTTTAAAGTACAAATGGCTTAAAGGGTTAGTTCACCCAAAAATTAAAACTCTGTCATCATTTACTCACCCTCAGGTTGTTCCTAACCTTTATGGATGTCTTTGTTCTGTTAAATACAAAGGATATTCTGAAGAATGTGGGAAACTGAACAGTTCTGGGGCACCACTGTACAAACCCGATTCCAAAAAAGTTGGGACACATTTAAGATGCTAATGTGTGCTATTGTTAGTTAAAAGTTTGTTGTATAACGTTAAAGTATATGAAATTGAAGTGGATGAATGAATATATGAAATTGAATGTATTCATTCCATGAGGTTGAAGTTACATGAACAAATTATGTTTGTATAACTTGATTGATTCATGTGGGACCGATGTACACAATTAAATCATGTAAATCCAACACTTTTTTTTTTTTTTCAGCGTATACTGTACTCTAGTTTACTAAACCCGAATAAGTTGGAAAACCCCAAAAAATTGAGGCAATCAGTTATATACATTTTTTTAAAGTTAAGTCTAATGGTTAGCCTAACCAGGAACAGGCTGAAGACTCAAATATCAAAATAAGATCAAAATACAAACTTAGACTTTAATAATGACGTTCAGGAACAAACAGAAAGGCAGGGAAACACACTCCAACTTAACAGTGACATGACGAAGACTGAAGGTGAGGGTGCAGCTTAAGTAGAAAACAGAAACAAGATGATTAACTAAACACAGCTGTACCAGACTATAATGAGGGTTGCTAAGGAAACAGACAAGTGGCGGAAACTGTGGCAAAGGAACGTGACAGAAAACAAAACTAGGGATGGGCGATACCACTTATTTTGTTTCCGATACGATACCGCCAGTATCACCGATATCGATACGATACGATACTTCTAAACTGAACTTTTAAATTAATAAATGTATTAAATTATTAAAATTACTAAGAGTGAAATGGGTAAAGATTCCCACTTAACATTATATTATAAGGTATTTTAACATTCAAAATGCCTTAATCACAACTTATTAGATCATATTTTTGTTTACACATGGTTCAAATATTAAAATACTATGGTCACTGTAGTAAAAATAAACCATGGTTCATTTTCATAAGGGACTGCCAGTGATAAAATGCAACCTTTTTATTCTGACATGATTTATATTAACATTAGTTACAGAACAGAGCATGATCAATATCAACTTTTAACATTACATTTAAGGAGTGTAATTGCACTATATAGGCTACAATTTCTATTTGTTTATTGTGAAATAACTCAAACATATGTTTTTCTGTGTTCTAATGAGTATTGTTCTGGGCTGCGTTTCCAACAGCACCAATGGTTTCTTATGATAGTTTTGGGAAACGCTGTTTGAATACAGTGTCATCAGTGAGCGAACGCTCTCTCTGTGATTGATTGGTTCTGTCTTGCAGCATTTGCATGCGTTCAGATCATGGTTCAGATGAGCAGTCCTATACTACACAACTATTCAGTAACATAGATTATTCGCATTGTACTTATTTTTTAAATAAACAAAATCACTGGCAAAAAAAAAAAAAAAGACCAAACAAACAGAGACATGTGACAGTAAACCAGAACTTGCAGATTTTTATTTTGTACTCATACATTTTAATTGCTCTTAACTTCAAATATTTGAGTAAGATAAATATTTTTAATTGTGGAAACTTGGCTAGCTTTAACTAGCTAATTCAATAAATGCTACCGTGCTAATTGGTAACACATTGCTTGGATAGCATTAGCATAGCGTAGCACTTGCTGAATGTGTACAGCAATATAAAACATTTAACATACTGTATATCTGTTCTCAAACCAAGCTCATGCTCCACTTGTCACCATGATGGTAACAGCCATCATGTCTTTTTTTTTTTTTTTTTTTTTTTTTTTTTAAGAATCAGGAATCAGGAAAGGAAGTTCTGCCGACTGGCAAAATTGGTATCTATGTTCTCGGCATGAGGAATCTGTTAAAACCAGATGTCAATGGTCAACATGCTCATTATGTTAGTTTGATAAAGGTTTTCTATCATTTACTTGACTGAATAGGCTTAAGGTTTTTCCAGGATTATTAAGAAAATCTGTTAGTCTGTCTGAACTCTAGAAATCACTCTGAACGCCGAAACAACTTTTCAGCAATCACATAAAAAAAGTGCATTAGCAATTTTATTTAGCAGCACCATAGAACACTAACAAAAATACGGACTAAGAACATTTAGCTAACGTTCCTATTAGGTTTTTAAAAAGTTATTTCTAACTGTTCTAAACGGACACTTTTAAAATAAAATGTTTTTAACCCAGTCCAGTGTAACATTTAAATATGGGATAAATATAGGACAGAACCATAGGGACGGACCTTTACCCAGCAAATTACTGGAACATCACTTTTGAACATTCTGAAACAATTGTTCAATTCAAATTGTAAGGTGAACGATGTATGAATGTTTTATTAAAGACCAGATCCCTTTGAGTGGACATTAACATCATTACTGGAAGAACGTTTGTTCTTGAATTTCAGAGAACCTTGTCGGAACGTTCTGAGAATGTTCCCTCAGTTTAACCACAAGGCTTCTGCATGAGCCTGTGTTATTCAAACCTCTGCCTCGTATTGAAATTACAAGGCCAAACCTCAACTAATCTTCCAGTTTAACTCGACATGTCAAACCTGCACCAAAAGAGATGTCAGGATATCTAGTGAAGTAGTGATGTTTGTCATTTCAACAGTCTCTTGTCTATAAGTGTTTGATCTTTTGGAATGTAGTTGATCTCTTTCCGTATACTGAAACTCAGCGGGAGGGGTTTACTCAGCCTTGCTTTAGGGATTGTGTTTGCCAGCAAGAAAATTCATTTTGGCAGCTATAAGCTGTTATTTTCCATGCAAAGGAGACTTCAGTGGCCTTATCTCGACGGGAGGTTCCTTATGATGAAAGCTATTTAACACCGCCTCATCTGGAGACAGCACTGGACTGTACTGAGCTGTTTGAACCTGAGCAACTCTTCTTGAGATGGTAGGTCAATTCATTTCTCTTAAAACATTATATTTCTTATTCTGAGAATATATTCTGTGAGTGTGTGAGTCTTTTGCTGATGACTCTGTTTGCTCTCAACAGATGAACAGCATTAGTTTAGTCTGTTTCCTTCTGTGGACAGGAGCGTCATCCTTCAAATTTGAGGAGTTGACGCAATATGTCAGCACTCATGAAGAGGAATTTGTCGAGGTATTTCTTGGTTGGGTAACCGGCGATCTTGTGTCCAAACTGCGAGCTGAGGAAGCTCAGAATGACAGCATCCATCCACCGCAGATGCTCCAATGACATCTGTGTGACTCTTTATTGATGCATCTTATCTCTGCAGGAATGCAACACAGTCAGTTGCAGACAGTAGCATTGTTTATTTAAACTCAAGATAAGAACACATAGAATTGACAAGTTAAGATTTAGTGTGGTCAGCACAGAAAATAGATTTTTGCTGATTGTATATATTAGTGCTTATAAAAATTAACTAATTAATAGTTTTCAATATTTTTATATTGTAATAATTTCACAGTTACTCTCCAAATTAATGTAGAAACAACTTAAAGACAGTATATTTTAAATATGAATAACTTTTGAATGAAGGCCGGTACACTGATACTAATACTGCTACTGATGTCTCTATGAAATCTTAAACATTGTTATAGACATTCAAAATTAAAGTATAATTGAAAGCTATCATTTTTAACATTAATTAGCCTTAAAAACAACTTTTAACTTAAGTGAACTTAAAACAATCTTCACATAAACCCAATAATAAATGTCATATTTACCTGTGGCCTTCCTACCTGATCATAATGTAACGCTAGCCAAATTATGACAGAAAAAACGGAAGCTGCGTTAACTGCGTTAAATATTTTCAATTTAATTTAATGATTACATTTTAACAGATGGTAACAAACAGCCAAAACATTTTTTTATTTATTTATTTTTTTTTTTTAGAAAATCAAAATGGCATTTTACATTTTTGAAAGTATTTTATGAACGTATGCATATAGTATCGTGATCTCATTTTTGGCTGAAGTGGCTTTTAGAGGCTTTTGCATCTGAACCCTTCATATATATGTGTGTGTTTGTGTGAGTGTGTGTGTGTATGCATATAGGCCTATGTAGAATTATACGTAGAATTTGATAAATTTTTTAATTATGTTGAATAAAATCACAAAATAGAGCCAAACCACATATATATGGATGAACCTTTTTAGAGCATACTGTACTTCCTTTTGAACTGCTCTCTTGTGGGTTACGTTTAAAAAGGTGAGCTTATGTAAGCTTCAGGTTGCCTACTATGATTGTATGAGGATTATATTGAAAATATAAGTAATTTTGTATGCACTCTCAGAAAAAAAGGTACAGTGCTGTCACTGGGACGGAACTTTGGAACTTTTGGAACTTATGGAACTTTTATGGCTTTAATAAGGAATTGTATCTATTTGTCGGCTGGATAATTCACAGAAAGCTGTTATTATACTGTTGTTTAATCCTAAGCAAAGTGTGGTGCGATACCAATCACCTATGAGAGAGTACTGGTATAATTGTCTCTTTTAAATGTTTTGTATTGTATGTAATTTTGTGTTAGTTGTTGTTTCCTCTCTAAAGGACCTTGAGTCTGGAAGTAAAATAAAATAAAGTTGAATAAGATCCCAAAATAGAGCCAAATCACATGAATTCAGTAAATTCTTCCTGTCATTGCAATTCAAATTCAGCTCAACATCCTGTGTGCCCAATTCAATTTAGACTGACACTCACTCATTCTCAGGGAGTTTTGCCCAACATTGAGCATGTTTGGCCTCTCTGTTTTAGACACTGAGGAAGTGGATCGCTGTGGAGAGCGACTCCAGTGATGTCACAAAGCGACCTGACCTACACAGAATGATGGACATGACAGCAGAGAAACTCCGCCTCATTGGAGGAACCGTGGAAATGATTGACGTCGGAACGCAGGCGGTGAGAAAATGCATCCACACTCATGCGCTGTAACTATAGTGTCTTAATTTAGGACAACACAGCATTATTAAAAACCATCAAAGTTAAACCTTCACTTCACCTCTTGTGCAGATGCCCAACGGAAGCACAATTGCCCTGCCAAAAGTGGTCACGGCTCAGTTTGGTAATGATCCCAGTAAACGCACCATTTGCGTATATGGTCACGTGGACGTCCAGCCAGCCAAGAAAGAAGACGGATGGGCAACAGAACCGTATGAGATGACCGATATCAATGGTAACCCTGTCACCTGTTACTTCAATTGAAAGTTTAGGTTCAACGTTTTTCTCAAAAAATAAATAATCACTTTAGCTATGCTTCATAACCAAATGTTTACCAGTAATAGCAGATATTTGCCTATTTGTCTGTCTTTACTTAGCAAGTGTATCAAACCTTTACTTTTATTGTTGTAATGAAATGGAAGTTGCAATCATTTATTCACTATTGAGACATAAACTGATCAGGCATAACATTATGACCACCTTTTATTGTGTTGGTCCCCCTTTTACTGCCAAAACAGCCCTGACCCGTCGAGGCATGGGCTCCACTAGACCCCTGAAGGTGTGCTGTGGTATCTGGCACCAAGATGTTAGCAGCAGATCCTTTAAGTCCTTTAAGTTGTGAGGTGGG
The DNA here is from genome assembly GCA_018749465.1 of Paracanthobrama guichenoti. Taxonomy (NCBI): domain Eukaryota; kingdom Metazoa; phylum Chordata; class Actinopteri; order Cypriniformes; family Gobionidae; genus Paracanthobrama; species Paracanthobrama guichenoti. Next base: position 37,746,959 of record CM031958.1, read on the forward strand.
GCTTCCATGGATCGGACTTGTTTGTTCAGCACATCCCACAGATGCTCGATTGGATTGAGATCTGGGGAATCTGGAGACCAAGTCAACACCTCAAACTCGTTGTTGTGCTCCTCAAACCATTCCTGAACCATTTTTGCTTTGTGGCAGGAGCATTATCCTGCTGAAAGAGCACAGGCACCAGGGAATACCGTTTCCATGAAAGGATGTACATGGTCTGCAACAATGCTTAGGTAGGTGGTACGTGTCAAAGTAACATCCACATGGATGGCAGGATCCAAGGTTTCCCAGCAGAACTTTGCCCAAAGCATCACACTGGTGCCATGTGTTCCCCAGATAAGCGACACACATGCACCTTTATATCCATGTGATGTAAAAGAAAACGTGATTCATCAGACCAGGCCACCTTCTTCCATTGCTCCTGGTCCAGTTCTGATGCTCACGTGCCACTGTTGGTGCTTTCTGCGGTGGACAGGGGTCAGCATGGGCACCCTGACTGGTCAGCGGCTATGCCGCCCCATACGCCACAAACTGAGATGCACTGTGTATTCTGACACCTTTCTATCAGAACCAGCATTAACTTCTTGAGCAGTTTGAGCTCCAGTAGCTCGTCTGTTTGATCAGACCACACGGGCCAGCCTTCACTCCCCACGTGCATCAATGAGCCTTGGCCGCCCATGACCCTGTCACCGGTTCACCACTGTTCCTTCCTTGGAGCACTTTTGATAGATCCTGACCACTGCAGACCGGGAACACCCCACAAGAGCTGCAGTTTTGGAGATGCTCTGACCCAGTCGTCTAGCTATCACAATTTGGCCCTTGTCAAACTCGCTCAAATCCTTACGCTTGCCCATTTTTCCTGCTTCTAACACATCAACTTTGTGGACAAAATGTTCACTTGCTGCCTAATATATCCCACCCACTAACAGGTGCCGTGATGAAGAGATGATCAGTGTTTTTCACTTCACCTGTCAGTGGTCATAATGTTGTGCCTGATCGGTGTATATCTGAGTGAAACAACTTCTCGAACAAGAAATGTAGGGCAGGCTTGATTTTATCAATGGGGAATTGATTGGATGGCTGTGGTTTGCTATTGGTGGATCTCATGTGAGTGACAGGTTGTCCTGCCTTAAAAAAGATGACGCTGCAAGACGGAGAAGTTATTTTGATGAAATATTCCAAGGCACATGAATTAAAAAAAATTAAAATAAACGATGTCCATGGATAAATTGTTTATACCAAATACTGCAATATTTCATAAATAAATAAAAATGTCAATATTTATTTCATGGTGATTTTCAACAGTTTTTTTTTTTAGCCTGCAAGAAAATCAGATGATAATATGTTTAGTTTACTCCTAGGAAATCTATATGGAAGAGGAGCGTCTGATAACAAAGCACCAGTGTTGGCCTGGATCCACACGGTGGAGGTCTACAAAGCCCTTAACATTGTAAGACAGGTTGAAATGAAAAGAAATGTTATAATTCTTCAAATGCAACATGTTGCTTTTGGCTTTTTGTCTAGAGTTTGAAGTTCAAACTGTGTCCTACAGGAGCTGCCGGTGAATGTTAAATTCATCATTGAGGGAATGGAAGAGACTGGCTCTAATGGCCTAGATGACATGATTGTGGCCCAGAAAGAGACGTTCTTCTCAGATGTAGATTATATCATAATCTCTGACTGTGTTTGGCTCAGTAAACGACCCGCGCTGACTTACGGAACAAGAGGCAACTGCTACTTCTTAGCCGAGGTACTGAAATACCATACTTCATGTGCCATTACCAGATATTTTTATCTAAAATATCATATATATATTTTTTAAATATCATATCATATTTTATACATGTGTACCTGGGTACGACCATTATGGATGCGGATCAAATTTACCCTAATTGGATTCAATACATTTCACCAAAAATCACACTATTAAAAACATGTAAAAACATTAATAGTTCTCACACATTACAAAAGAAACATATAAGAGAGCATAGGATTTTCAAAACTGGATTTAGCAACTATGAAATATGTGGTTTTAATGTAACGTTCTCCCTTTAAATACTTTAGTCAGTTACAGAGTAATTTATGCAATTTTATATTATTTATTTGAAAGAATTAAAAGAGCAGTTTCATGTCTATCCTTGTATTGTTCAGCTGGTCGAGGTTGATATGGGATTTAGAAAGTAATTAGTAAGAAGCAATGCAATATTTTGGAGAGAGTAATTAGTACAGTACTCTAATTACACCGGTGAAGATGTAATTATTAGCTAGCAATAACTTAGCCAACACTGTTTGCAACATAATATATTAAGTTTGTCTGCGTCCTGTCAGTTGCTTTGTTTGATTTATGATTTTTGATTAATTTTTAAATACACATGTTTGTTTTTTAATGATGGTATAGGTGGAGGGACCCAAGAAGGATTTGCACTCTGGAGTTTATGGAGGAACAGTAATAGAACCAATGACAGACCTGATCGGTATCTTAGGTGCTTATTAAAACATTCGGCTCTTTAGTATTTCACCACCAGCTCATTATTAATCAATCAATTATCAACTTTTTACACAGACAAACTCATAGACCCAAGTGGGAAGATCCTCATTCCCGGCATTAGGGAAGCAGTTGCACATTTTTCCGATGAGGAATGGAAGATGTATCAAGACATTGAGTTTGACTTGGAGAGCTACAAGCAAGATATCGGCATGGATAAGCTGATGTATTCTAACAAGGCAAGGAAAAATATGCCAGTTTTTAAAGTTGGCATGAAACGGAAGCAACGATTGTCTTTTCTTCCTTATTGTGATGTAAATCTGAGTGAAACTGCTTCTCAAACAACAACAAATGTAGGGCGGGACTTGATTTAGTGCAAGGGGAATTGATTGGCTGGTTGCGGTTTGCTATTGGTGGATCTCATGTGAGTGACAGCTTGCCCCGCCCTCATGCCAGTAAACACATCTTCATCGAATAGAAGTGATGTCACTGCAAGAGGGAGGGGAAGTTATTCTGATTACGAGACGCATTAATTAAAATAATAATAATAATAATAATAATAATAATAATGTGCTATCATTTATAATAAACACTGCAATATTCCATTAAAAAAAATAAGAATTGTCAATTTTGATTTCATGGTGACTTTAAGGCATAGTTTGTTCAGCACATGCAATATAATGTACATAACTATGTTTTCAGTGGAGTATAAAGACCTTACATAATGAGCCGTTATGTTTTTATTACCTATTTCTGTCTACACACACCGCGGGTCCCCTTACACTGAAGTCTCCATTTAGCGCAGTCATGTTTCTACAGTAGCCCTAAACGGACAAACTGCTCTACAGAGCACTAGCTACTCTCTGCTGTCTCAGACGACGACATCTTTGTCCTGTGTCAGCCACCGTAGCTTCTCTATGTGCTTCGAAAGGGAGGGGGTGAGCGGTGGACGGTTGCAATTCACAACCTCACCACTAGACGCCACTATAATTTACACATTAATAGAAATTCATGTTACTCTTCTTTCTTCTTCAATCCCATCAGGTTGACTTACTCGCCCATCGATGGCGTCACCCAACCGTGTCTATCCACGGCATAGAGGGCGCTTTCTCTTCATCTGGCACCAAGACTGTCATACCAGCCAAAGTCATAGCTAAGTTCTCCATTCGCCAAGTACCCCATATGGATCCAGCCATGGTTGAAAAACAGGTGAAAGCAGATGAATCTCATTTTAAGATGTAGAAACAACTGTTCACACCATAGTTTAACGAGCTAAACGGGATCTTTTCAACCCTAGGTGAAAGATTATCTATACTCAGTGTTTGCTAAACGCAAGAGTCCCAATAAACTCAACATCACCATGGTTATTGGAGCCAAACCTTGGCTGGCTGATCCCAAACATCCATTATTTGAAGCCGGAAAAGCAGCGGTCAAGAGAGGTCCTGTGCTGTACAATCCCTACATTTCACTTCTATTCTGATGGGAATGAGAGGATATTCTGGGTGTAAAAACCTCATTTGTTTTCTCCACAAAGAAATTGTGAAGCTGCTCCCAAATAGCATGGCAACTGATGTAACTGAGTCTTTAAATTTTGCCTTTTGTTTGGATTGCTGTTATAAGCTAATTGTTTAATGGAGAAAATGCATGGGGGAAAATACGTCTAGAACCAAGATTCACAATGATAGTTGTGCATTTAATAATATAAAATGATCAATGGAGTAATGACGTCACAACTTACCTCTCTCCTGCAGTTTTTAACACAGAGCCTGACTTGATCCGTGAGGGAGGCACGATTCCCATTGCCAGAACATTTCAGGATGTAACAGGCAAGAGCATCATTATGCTTCCCATCGGAGGCTTTGACGACGGCCTTCATTCACAGAACGAGAAGATAAGCAGGTAACTAGATCTAGTGTGCTGTAGTGCTTTTCTTTATGCACGTTCATTCATTCGTTGTTTTTACTTTTATTTTTCAGATACAACTACATCGAGGGAACCAAGCTGTTTATCGCCTACCTGAATGAAGTGTCCCAGATCAAGAAGTACTGATCAGATTTTGTGAAGCTCTTTCTGGGAAGATTTCTTGATACAACTGTGCTTCATCTACTGCTGTTCTCTGTAACATACGAATTGTACGTTACATGTTGGTTGAATAGCCTACTAACAAATATATTCCTCTTAATTGATGCATATTCTGATTTTTTTGCTGGTAAATTAAACAAATGAAAGTGTTCTGCAATGTATGTGTAGTGGTTTCATTTGCATTAGTTATCTGAAATGAAATTATGAGGCATATATGCAATTTATTATAAAATTTTAGGGCAGATTAAATGCCATTCGGCTCATTACCACCACCAACAGGACTTTTAAATCTACATATGTAGATTTATATCATTAAAACAAAAACTAAAGTCATCAAATCCTGGCACACAGTCCCAAAGTCTTTAAATATTCCAGGACATATTTTGAATTTTCTCCAATTTTCCATATAATTCTTTCTTTGCATTAACATATTTCACACATTCTTCTACATAGTTCACATAATCCATCCATCCATCCATTTTTATTTTTTTTATTTTAGTTTTTACTATAATATGAAGATATGCATTCAATCCACAATGGACAAGTCTGGTGTATACCCAGTGATTTCTGGTGACTCTTATTTTGTAATTTTACGTGCTGTTAAAACAGGAAATGCGTTGAGAACATTTTTTAGAGTTGCCAGATGTTTGTTAGTTTAATATGCCTTGATGTCCATAAACGTCCCAAACACATTTGCGCATTATTCTCCTTAAAAAACAAAAACATTTTAATTAAATCGCTGTGAATTAAATAATCTGACTCGTAAGTCATCGTTTGACACGATTTTAAAGTTTACAGAATAATGTATTTAAAATAAAAAATCAAAACAATCCAGGTGACTATAACACTGGTACAATTACATAAATGTAAATAAATAATAATATAAAAAAAATAATAATTATGTCAAAAACCAACTGTATTATTGTGTCGTTAAATAAAACGAGCGGTTGGCTGCATTTCAGTGAATCTGGCAACCCGGGCTGTCAGCGCTCAGTCGAGGAACTCGTTAATGTGGCTTCAAAATCTCACCAATGCTTAATCGCAACTAGTCATTTATTAGATGATGGTGTTATTCCGAGGCTAATTAAAGTATTGAAATTAATTTCTGGAAGCACTGTTGAGGTCTCAGCGTAAATATCGATTTATCGAGCTGCGCAGAATAAGGCCAGACAGACTCTCAGGTAAGACGATGTTACTCGTGTGGGGCTTAAATGCTCTTTTTAAATCATTAAATACACTTTGCTGCAAACAAACTGTAATTGAGTAACCACTAAGTATTTCCCCTGCCGCCAGAAGTGTTTGGTTTTATTTAAATGTTTAGTTTAAATGTGTCGCTAGTCGGCTAATGCTACTGACTGTTGTTTATGTTTTGGTGAAAGCGTCATATCAGCTGACAGTCAAACACATTTCTTTGCAATAAACTCATTTATTATGGCTGATGTTAATGGTAGAAGGTCTGCTTGATAAACTACACAGTAAAAGAGCATATCATGTATGCCACTACGAACAGATGATGTGAAATGCTTTAATAATTCATCCAGTTTTGGATTGCTCTATTTAAAAGTGACGTTTAATAATCTTGTACATACAGGATTGATCAGACGTTTGGGATAATTCGGTTTTATTACAGTGTGAAATTTGATTACAATTTGAAAGAGCTGTTGTCTATTTGAATATATTTTAAAATGTAATATATTCCTGTGAAACGATCATTACTGCAGTCTTCAGTGTCACATGATCCTTCAGAAATCCTTCTAATAGGAGGATTTACTGCTCAAGAAGCATTTATTATTATTATTATTATTATCAATGTTGAAAACTGTGTACAGTATATATATATATATATATATATATATATATAAAATATATATATATATATATATATATATATATATATCTCCAAAATAAAAGTTTGTGTTTACATAATATATATGTGTGTTCTATGTAAAATTATGTATATATACACATAGAGCCTAAGACTTTTGCACAGTACTGTGTGACACACACACACACACACACACACACACACACATGAATATTTAAGAAAAATGTGCATGTATATATGTGTGTGTGTGTGTGTGTGTGTGTGTGTGTGTGTGTGTGTGTGTGTGTGTGTCACACAGTACTGTGCAAAAGTCTTAGGCTCGCTCGTATTTTTACACACAAAAAGTGTGTTATTTATATCTTTTGCTGTAGTGTGTCAGTAGGAATTATCAGTTTACATTTATAAATGAATTGCCATTAATTTTAATAATCCAGTGAGATTTTTGTATGCATAAAGAGTCTGACAATAGTCTCTATGCTCCACATGGAGATCTGAGCTCATCTTCATCGAGTCTGTCTGTGATTACATGAAGAAACAGAAAAAACTGAGATGGACTAAATCCAGAAGAACTGAGGCAACGTCTCCCAGACACTTGAGGAAACCTTCCTGCAGAACTACAGGAACAGGTGTAGGAATAGATGAGGTGACACAAGCCGTTTTAAACGCAAAGGGTGCTCACCCCAAATATCCATTTGATTTAGTTCATAGAAGTTCATTCAGAAATAAAAGCTATTTATGTTATTATTTTTGACAGCATTCTCACTTTAAAGCATTCTGACAAGTGTCTAAACTTTTCACAGTGCTGTAGTTTTGCAGGAAGCTTTCCTCAAGTGTCTGGGAGACGTTGCCTCAGTTTTTCTGGATTTAGTCTGTCTCAGTTTTTTCTGATTCTTCATGTGATCACAGACAGACTCCATGATGGAGAGATCAGATCATACCGGCTGCTGGCAGACTTCTTGTGCATGCAAAAAAATCTCTAAATAAAAATCTCACTGGATTATTACAATTAATTGCAAAATGAATGTTTGGAAATGTAAACTGATATTTCCTACTGACACACTACAGTAACAGATATAAATAACTGGCTTAAAAACATCTTTCGTGTGAAAATACCAACGTGCCGAAGACTTCTGCACAGTACTGTGTATATATAAATTATCTTATATAAAATATAACGTATTTTCCTTAAATATATACATGCATGTGTGTGTATTTATATATACATAATAATTATACACAGTACACACACGTATATTACGTAAACACAAACTTTTATTTTGGATGTGATTTAATTATGATTAATCGATTGCCCAGCACAAATATATATATATATATATCTATCAAAAGTGACAGTAAAGACATTATAATAAAGAACCATTATTAATAACTGAGCACCGATAATAACTGAGCAGCAAATCCTCATATGAGAATGATTTGTGAAGGATCATGTGACGCTGAAGACTGGAGTAATGATGCTGAAAATTTAGCTTTCATCACAGAAATAAATTACATTTTAAAGTGTATCCAAATAGAAAACAGTTATTTTAAATTTCACAATATTACTGTTTTTACTGTATTTAAAAATAAATGCAGCCTTGGTGAGCAGAAGAGACTTCTTAAAAAAAAACATAAAAAAATTCTGCATTATTCCAAGCTTTTGACTGGAAGCGTATGTATTGACAATTACTGAGATGTGATAGAATGATCGAGTGCTAACCAACTTGTTGAGTAGACTCCAAAAAGTGAAAAATGACATTACCAGCTGCTGTTCTGGTGTTGTTTAACGTTATAGAAGCTCTGCCTCTCCGAGAGGCTTGAATTGCACAGATGATCGGAGATCTTTGGCACCTGGATGCAACACTCTGAGTCGACGCTCCATGACGTGCTGTGAGACCATGGCGCTGCGGAACGTCACCAGTGATCTTCTGCACAGGCAGATCAGGGTGAGGAAACGTCTTTATGTTTTAGTTTAGACACAGAATGTCTTGTAAATATTTAGAGAAAAATCCCATCATTATTTACTCACCCTTGTGTCATTCCAAACCTGTATGCTGTTATTTATTTATTTTTTTTAAACCTGTATAAAGATATGCAGTGCAAATGCCCGTAATGTGTGTCGATCCGTGTGTGCAGGAGAAGAGAGCACTGGACTTCCAGAGACACTATCATGTGACCGACCCGTTCATAAAGCGCCTGGGGCTGGAGGCAGAACTACAGGTGATTTATGAATGATTGTGTGTTATTTATCATGTGATGTCGCACACAGCACCCACCTGAAGGGCGAAACAAAGGCAAGGCTTTCCTCTGAAATAAAATAAGTTTAGTTTTTTTATATTTTATTTTATTTAAAGTATCGAAAATGCTGTTTAATAACCCTGATGCATACTGCACGCACTTGTTTTTTAAAAATCACAAGGCCAGTTATTTTTACTAGGTTTGTAGTACTTGTATTAATCCACTGAGACAGTGATATTCAAAGGCCAAACTCAGTATACACCTTAATTATAATGCAAGAAAGAGTATGAATGCAGCTAAACTAAATATAATGTTTCCCTAGAAAATAAATAAATAAAATGCTTATACCTAAAATGACAATTAAGTCATAATTTGCCCTTCTTTCTTTTATGGACCACAAAAGGAGAATAAAAACGTGTTTCGTAAAACTCTATTAGCAGTTCACTCCGTCCAGAGAAAGCACACAAGTTGTGAGAAATCAGGATTAAAAAGCACACAACATGAAATAGAACCTGTGTACTTCTTGTCTGAGGTGAATATGTCCATTGTGTTCATCGTAACAAGAAGTTATCGCGTTCTCAGCTGTCATTCTGACTGTCATCAGACAAAATGTGTCAGTTCTGGTCCGGAGATATTTAACTCTGTGAAGAAAGTACACTGATTCTTTTATGGGGTTTCTTGGCATTGTGTTTCGTGTCATGTTGCTGGTCGCTATTCACTGCCATTGTATGGATGCGCACGAGCAGGACATTTTTTTAAAAAGTTCTCCTTTTGTGGTCCATTAAAAAAAAGAAGAGCATACGGCATTAGAACAACACCAGGGTGAGTAAATGATGACTTGATTTTCGTTTAGGGGTGAACCCCTTTAATGCATGTTCGAGGATCAAATTCAGTACACAGCCACATTATTAAAGTCATGAAAGTCTTTTCTTCCCTATTATATCCGAGTGAAATTGCTTCTGGAACAAGAATGTAGGGCGGGACTTGATTTTGTCCATGGTTTGCTATTGGTTGATCTCATGTGAGTGACAGGTTGTCCTGGGTCCTGTACCATGATGGTAGTTTAACAAAATCAGAGTTACAGGATTAGTTTTGAGTTGACAAAACCAAACCAATCTATTCAGGCTTTGTTGGTCCCATGATGCTGATTATCAGCTTTCTCTGTCAACTCAGGCTTTGATCCTGAGTTTAGCTGTGACATCAGTAGTGAACAGCCAATCACATGCTGTGGATCAGTGAAACTGAGATTCACTTCTCGCGAGAGAAGCAGTGAGATTAATTTCTCTCCTCTGCAGAATATTACATGATTGAAAAGTAGAAACTTGGGGAGTGAGTTTATTCCATCAGAGGTGTGTCACTTTGCTCACAGCTGATTGGTCCAATTTCAGTTTGAGATCTCTTACCCAGAACATAATCAGCTCCGGAGCAGGTTAGCCATGGAGCATAAGTTACTATCGAGATGAACACTGCCAAAAGCCAAACCACTTTAATGGTACCTAAAACCTAGGATTGGCACAAACTAAGTTTAAATATATCTGGCTAGCCAGCTAAACCGGCTTCATGGTACAGGCCCCAGGCCTCGTGTTAGTAAACATGTCATAAGAGAAGAGATGTCGCTGCAAGAAGGAGTTATTTTGATTAAAGATTCAGCAATTTAAAAAAATGCACGGATAAGTCATTTTTAATAAATACTGCAATATTCCATAAAAAAATTTGAATTGTCAATTTTGATGCAATTTAATTTCATGGTGACTTTAATAAAACTGTAGAAAAAATTGCACTAAAATAGTACAATTTATTTTGATAATACACACCCTTACAACAGTCTGTTTTTGCTGCTGTGTGCCCTATCATACACCCGGCGCAATGCGACGCAAGTGTTTTTTGCAAGTGTTTGCTGCCCAACACAGTTATCATTTTTACGTCCAGCGCCACGTTGTTTAATTAGCAAATGCACTCGCACCCATCTGTTCCGCCATGGGCGTGCTGGTCTAAAAATGAGTTGTGTTCAGGCGCGTTGTTATTTTGAGGAACTGAAAACGACTGCACATTTGACCAACAAAAACCTGGTCTAAAGTCAATAGCTCAGTATATTTTATATCAGTTGTTTATTGCACGTTACGCCCAAAACACACCCATGACTCATTAAGAGACTAGGGACGACCCTTTTGGACCATGTGCCTGGCACACAGACCGTTTTTTTCCTATCGTTAAACTAGCAAAAGTGGATTCGGACATGCCCTAAGTGCACCTGCGCCATGCGCTTCAGACCATGCGCTCAGACCGTTAAAATAGGACCCTGTATCTTTAAGATTCAATGTAAATGCCTCTTTGTGTGTGAAATGAGTAATGGTGCTTTGCTGTGCTCCCGCATGAGCCATGTTGTTTTTGTAGTTTTACTTTTTGGAATAGAGAAGTTGTTTTGAGAAATATTACGTATTAGGGATGCTAATATATTTTAAGCACTGAGTTATTGTCTCTGTTTTCAGGGTCACTCTGGCTGTGTCAACTGTCTGGAGTGGAATGAGAAAGGAGAGTGAGTTCTGTTGAATTCCAGTTTGCCTCATTTCACAGTGTCCCTTCATAAACTCATTCGGCTTGTTCCTTTCTAGTCTCCTGGCCTCAGGTTCAGATGATCAGCATGCCATCATCTGGGATCCCTTCCGGCACAGGAAGCTCATCACTATGCACACAGGACATGCAGCTAACATCTTCTCAGTCAAGGTGAAGTCCACGTCAAGTTTCTAGTAAATATGCCAAAATGTGTATTCTTAATGAACGTGTGTGTTTGCAGTTCCTCCCTCACTCCGACGACCGAATCTTAATCACAGGAGCCGCCGATACCAAGGTGCACGTGCACGACTTGACGGCGAAGGAGACCATTCACATGTTCTCAGATCACACTAACCGCGTCAAACGTATCGCAACGGCTCCCATGTGGCCCAACACCTTCTGGAGCGCAGCTGAGGACGGCATCATTAGGTAGGTCGAGTCGATGTCTCTACTAGAGGGTGACATGGGAGTGGATTTTCAAACCTCTCCCGTCCCACTACCACAAAAAAAATCCCGTTCCATCCCACTCCCATGAATAAACTGGGGAAAAATCCTGTCCCAATCCCAGAAGAATGACACCCATTTCCTCCCATTCCCGTTGTGTTTTTTTGGCCGGAATCTGTCAGTTACAGTAAAAATACAGTACAGATCACAGCATGCCTACTTAGTTGAATAAAAATCCAAAATGTAGTTTTTGTTATTTTATTGAACTGAAAGCCAGCTTAAACAATGCACACACATAAAATTCCATGTAAATCATCTATGCAAACACACACACACACACACACACACGCACGCACGTGCGGTAAAAAGTCTTGCAGCTGGCGTATGGCGTTCTCATGCTGTCTTGTCTGACTTCATTTTTATTATGATGTTCGTAGCTACAAAGTGCATGGTTGGGGAAGTCGCCTCCTTCTCCTATATTATTGGTGGTTGGAATTGGCATACCAACTTGGTGCATTACTATCACCAACTGTAACGTATGTGGAGCACGTCATTCACTAGCCACAAACAGGAGAGCATAAAGAGAGAGGGCAACTAGAATTGAGTTCAAAATTAAAACATATAGTTTGTTTATATAAACGGCATATTTGTGTATACACTCACCTAAAGGATTATTAGGAACACCATACTAATACTGCCTTCAGAACTGCCTTAATTCTACGTGGCATTGATTCAACAAGGTGCTGAAAGCATTCTTTAGAAATGTTGGCCCATATTGATAGGATAGCATCTTGCAGTTGATGGAGATTTGTGGGATGCACATCCAGGGCACGATGCTCCCATTCCACCACATCCCAAAGATGCTCTATTGGGTTGAGATCTGGTGACTGGGGGCCATTTTAGTACAGTGAACTCATTGTCATGTTCAAGAAACCAATTTGAAATGATTCGAGCTTTGTGACATGGTGCATTATCCTGCTGGAAGTAGCCATCAGAGAATGGGTACATGGTGGTCATAAAGGGATGGACATGGTCAGAAACAATGCTCAGGTAGGCCGTGGCATTTAAACGATGCCCATTTGGCACTAAGGGCCCTAAAGTGTGCCAAGAAAACATCCCCCACACCATTACACCACCACCACCACCAGCCTGCACAGTGGTAACAAGGCATGATGGATCCATGTTCTCATTCTGTTTACGCCAAATTCTGACTCAGACCAGGCAACATTTTTCCAGTCTTCAACTGTCCAATTTTGGTGAGCTTCTGCAAATTGTAGCATACTGGATGTTTTTCCCTTTTCACACCATTCTTTGTAAACCCTAGAAATGGTTGTGCGTGAAAATCCCAGTAACTGAGCAGATTGTGAAATACTCAGACCGGCCCGTCTGGCACCAACAACCATGACACGCTCAAAATTGCTTAAATCACCTTTCTTTCCCATTCTGTCTTGACCAGGACTACACCCCTAAATGCATTGAAGCAACTGCCATGTGATTGGCTGATTAGATAATTGCATTAATGAGAAATTGAACAGGTGTTCCTAATAATCCTTTAGGTGAGTGTATAGTTGGTATCATAGTGTTATTACGATTCCCGGTTCTGGTCACTCCCGCTGAAAATGTTTCCTCTCCCGTCCCAATCACGTGATTTAATAGTGATTTTGTTTCCCATCCCCTGGGACTCAATGCGGCATTCCCGAAAAAATTTCAGCCTCTAGTCTCTACCTCAGATGTGCTTGAGTTTGTGAGTTGATAAAAGCTAATAATTGTGTTGAATAAAAATAAATAAATGGGGCTGCATGATAATCAGGCTATAGCTCAGTCCAATTATCAAAGTCTTCAATGTGATTAAATAACAGTTAATACATTTTTTTTATTTTACATTTGTAAATTATTAACAACAGTATTATAATTGTCTTCATGTTTATAGTTAAGCCATACTATTATTACTAATAATATGTTATTATTATTATATGTTATAATTATTATTACCGACATCAGAGAACCGTGAACATGCAAATGTGTCGTTAAATTATTGGAATATTAATTTAATCTTTGGGGGTAATTCAAGTACATCTAAGGGATTCGGCTGACAAAAAGTTTGAGAATCCCAGGTCTAATGCATGCCAGTGTTATTTTGGTATCATTAATATACTATTATAGTTATGAATATGTTTTTATTTTTATATTCATTTTAAAGTTTTAGTAATTTTGTTTTGTATTTATTAGTGTTTTTTTTTAAATATGTCTATTACGTTTTTTTAGTAAATGTAGTTATTTTAGTCACCTTTTTTTTTTTTTACATTTTATTTCAAGTTCGACAGTAACCCTGATGCATACTGCACACAAAAGTGGAACATTTAAAAATCGCAAGCTCCAGTCAGATTTACTGCATTTAATTCTAAGTGGGCGATTCTAGTTTAAGTTACGGTGCTGACGTCTGGATATCTGTGTTGAATCTCGGTCTCCAGGGAATGGACACAAGCCTCCAGTGGAAGTTTAATCATATATGTTCTCCTTTAAGTTAATTAGGCTCATAGGAATTGGCTTATATGTCCTTGAAAACTGTGTTTCAAGGTTCTCCAGATGTTGTGTTGGCTGCAGGGTAGTATCGCCCATCGAGGAGCACGCATATGCCCTGGCACTGAATGATGTTTGGACATGAAAGAACACAGCAGGTCCCTGGGTAATGCCAAAGCTGACTGCCTCACTGTAATGCTTTGCAATGCAGAGGACACATGAACTGGGGAAAATATGAGCTTTATACGGTTTGCTTTTTTAAATAGGTGACTGAAAGTCTTGCTCCATCCTTTTTCGTTACTCAGAGTATTAAGAACGACAGACTATCTGCATTAATGGCCACAATTTTAGGTAATAGTGCCCATTTTAGGCCCACAGATGCTTAGCAGAACTTACACAATATAAAACACAAAACTATGCATTTTGAACACCCGGTTGAAAGTGTATACATCAATAATTAATCATATTTGCAAATTGTGTTTCAGAGAAGCAAGGTGGTCCAAGTAGGATCCAAGTGGGTACTGACCCATCTTTAATGGATAAGCATTTTGTAAATCCCATTTAGACCTCACAGAGTTCTTGGAAGCAGTCATTAAAAGGTTCTACTGCTGTTGTATCGCGGTGGTAATTTTAACCACGGACTCTTCACATCCTAATCCTTTGGAAGTGTTTCCCAAGAGAATTTGCTTTTGCAGAGCAGAAAACCAAAACGAACCTACAGTGTTTGAGAACGGGTCAAAGTAGACGTTTTTTGCAGGCAGACCATAGGTGGGCAGTATGCAAATGTGTTACGTATGTAAGTTACAGAAGTAAGACTGGAATTACTGACTCGTTACGGCAGTTCAGAATCGATTCTTTCCTTCGGGAGACGAGGTATTTATTGTGCACTTTGATCTTTAAAACTTTGCAGACCTTTTACATTCACGAACGGCTATATGACAGACTGCATGAAAGGTAATATCTGAAAAAAGCATTAACTTGAGCACCACAACACTGCATCAAAAACAAGACGCTGCAAAACATGGGAGCGCAACAGTCAAAAATGTTTGTCTAGCATGTTTACATAGAAAAACTAAGGAAAAGTAGCGCAGTGGAATGCAAAAACACATTCTGTATGAATGGACCCGTACACTTGTGACAAAAGGGGGAAAAAAATTATCTGATATTAAAATGTAATCATTTTCTTTCCTTTTCCAATCAAGCATCTGCCATATATAGACACTTTTCACCATCCAGTCAATACATGCTTTTACAGTTTCTGTTTTATTTCCCATCTACCCAGGCAGTATGATCTGAGAGAGAGCAGTAAACGCTCAGAGGTTTTAATTGATCTGACGGAGTATTGCGGGCAGCTTGTGGAAGCCAAATGTCTGGCGATCAACCCTCGTGACAACAACTACATGGCCGTGGGAGCTAACGGGCCTTTCGTTCGGCTCTATGACATTAGAATGATCCACAATCACAGGTGATTTTATTAGTATTATTAGATTATGAAACAAACTGAGATGTGAGGCAGAATGTCCACACAAATAATATTTAATATTGTTTAGCACCAAAAATGCTAAAAGGAACAGACAGACATAATTTGTTAAGTCTTCACCTCTTAAATCTCATTCACTGTGTTCAATTAAAAAATGGAGGCTTTAGATTAGACTCATTACAGGTTTGATGTTATTAGAATTGAAAATCTGAAAACTGTGATGACAAATTAGATTTGAGATGTGTGGCAGATTATCACTGCTTTTGCAAAACAACATGAGGGTGAGTAAACGATGACAACATTTTTATTTTTACATGGAATATTGCTTGAAATACTATTTCAGATTACTCCGTAAATAAATTGCACCGGATTATAAATTACACCAGTTTTAAATAGCATTTTTCGAGAGAAAAAAACCCACACTTTGGTTTATAAGTAAGATGACCAGACTCATGGTGAAATAAAGGACGGGATGGAATTTTGTCAACTTGCTGCGCATAATAACACCTGATAAACTCCTGATTAAATGTACATGCACGCTTCTTTGACATCTTTGCCTGACTTGATCTCCTCCGCGCTATCCAATAGCCCGCCTTCAACTGCAAGATAATCAATAACAAATTGTGATTGGATGGTAATTTTGTTCTTCAAACTATATTACGACAAGATTGGCTACATTTGATTAGGCCATTCTCGACTACGACTCGCTTTTGTGATCACATTGTGATAAAGATAATTTAGGAAAGAAGAAATACGGGACAAATCATAATTTTTTTCATAAGTTGAGATGCTAAAAATCAGGGAAAAACAGGACGTCTGCTATTATTACAATCATGTTTTTTAGTTCCCTTCACGCTACAAAGTCCTTTAATTTAACGGTATTCAGAACTGATCTGGAATGAAAAATGTGGTATAAACCAAATTATATTGGCATTCATTTTAAACAACATTTACTACATTATAATTGCATTATATAAGTCACTTGTGCTAAGCACGTTTCATATCATAAAAACAACGTCTATTCCAGAAAACTTGGTAAATAGAATTCTTGGTTACAGATGTACCTGTTGTTATGATTTATTTTCAGGGATGTTTTCTTTAGGGTGTAATGTTACACTCTTGTCTACCTTCTAGGAAGTCTCTGAGTCAAAGTACCTCAGCTGGTGTTCATACGTTTTGCGACAAACGGAAATCGATACCGGACGGTGCTGGACAGTACTATGTCGCAGGTTTGTATTCCGTATCATTGCGTTTCTCACGGATGGAACTTCTGTGTTGGAAAAAAACAGCTTTTACAGATATTTATCTCCGTTGGCAGGACACTTACCTGTGAAGCTTCCTGACTATAATAACAGATTACGAGTTCTGGTGGCAACCTATGTTACATTCAGTCCTGACGGTACTGAACTGCTGGTAAACATGGGCGGAGAACAGGTAATTAACTAGTGAGGCTTGCAGCTGAGAGTTATCGACTCTCTGTTGCCAGTATGCAGCACTAAAGATGTTTTATGTGCAGTTACACATTACTACTTCCTGTTTGCAGGTGTATTTATTTGATCTGACGTTCAAACAGAGACCGTACACTTTTCTGCTGCCCAAAAAGTGCCACCCGTCTTCGGGTAAGCTGTCATAATGAAATATTTATTTAATAATTACAAATATATCAGTCACTCGTATTGCATTTAGGACCACAATTAATAATTACTAGGGTTGCAATATTGAACTAAATTGAGCTTAATAATGACGTCTTTTTAAAGCTTATTTACTGAAATTAATTTAAGAATACTTTGCAACATTAATGCCGTTATTTTCTGCTTATTACTATGAAGCTGCTTTGAAACTAGTTGTATTGTATTAAGTGCAGAAATGTGGCTTGACTTGATAATAAAGCTTAAAAACCTCATATATATAGAAGTAAAAAAATCTTTATTTCTGCATTTGCTTTTTCAGTCAAAGGAACCATCTTTTCTACTCTGAAAAGATGTTCAAAGTGGATTTAGTTTTAATGCAATAAATATTTTGCAGTAATAAAGCAAATTAATTGATTCATTGAAACAAAATTTGTTTCACAGAAGTGTATTAAACTTAACAGCTCTAAAGTTGATTTTACTACTGAAGTTTGAATGAGAAAAGCTATTAAAACACTGTCTCTTGAGGAAGAAATAGTCGTTGTTTGGATCGATAACAATTTTATATATAAAAATAAGAAGTGAGCGTGTGTTGTACTGGTCTGCTCTTGATCAATTGTTGTTCATGATGGGCATCTTCTGGCAGAGGTACAAAATGGGAAAACCACCAACGGTGTGTCCAATGGGATTCATCTACCTGCAAGCCGCCTTAAACTGGCTAAATTTACCAGGTAACATTGAATCATGTGTGTTATGCCGACTGTATCTTTAATTATGTTTCCATCCAAAGTTGTGAATTCAACTGTTACATGAAATTGGAATATCGAATAAAGCACTGTTCCCATCCCATGTGTCCCATGAACAAAATTGTTAGCCTGACAAGCCAGACCCACATCAAGATGTTGGTCTGGGAACTCCCCATTGGCAGGACTCAATCCGAGAGGCGGGATAAACGGTTGTCTTTCAAATTCCCTCTGCATGCAATAGGATAGCACTACAACCAACCAGCGCAACGAAGGTGAAGCGGAGCTAGTTGATAGATTAAACTTTTGCTGTATCCGGTCGGCAGAACTCAGAACACGTCTTCCTTTCTTAAGAATGACTTCAGTGCCGTTCTTTGTTCTTTTCTCAAAGAAAAGCTTAACAACTAGTCTCCCAGAGTCTCGGCCAAAGCCGATTCGAGAGGCCGCTGTTCGCCAGCTTCTTTGTTTTTAAGTAGCACGTGGAACTTCGGCAACTCTGCCGTCATTATGTTAAGCCCGCCCACCGACTCTATACACAATGTGATTGGCCTGACCAGAGTTTGTTTTTTCCTAGGCCTACCGAGAATTGCTAGACTGCACTCGCGGCAAATTAGATTTGCAAATTGCGTCTAGATTTCTAGGCTACAAAATTGTTGCTTCCTGGGAAATTGGTGCAAAATATGTATAATAAAAATGGAAATTGCTGCAATCGGAGAAGCCACTGTGGCTCTTTTTTTCTAACATCATAAATTATTTATTTTGCATTCGGATGTCTGGTGTTTGGGAATGTTCTGGGAGGAAATTAAACCAAATCATTTTGAAGACAGACATTTGCTTAGGCATTTCAGAACGACCAAACCAACATTTGAGACGCTGTGCAAAGCGATTGGTCCACTGGTTAGTCCAGTTATCCAGTCACTTCCTCTGTTGAGGCAACATCATGAGTTGTTTTGTTTTTTTGTTGTACATTGAGGGATTTATTTGGAAAATGTGTTTTCATCATAGTTTATGCACGTTTTATCGGATAAAAAAAAAATTCTGCCTGAATTGAGTGCATACGTTTTTGTTTAGATATTAGATGTTTAGATTTTTTTAGCACATTTCGGCATTTCTATCTAGTGTATTTCTAATATCCCAAAATTCACATTCAATAGGTGGATGGAAGCATAGCTATTGATTCCGTGGCTGTCCTGCTGATATGATGTTATTTCCCGTTCATTTGTCATAGACTAGTTTGAGTTGCAGTAACTGTTGCTGTCTGTATTCGTGTCTCTACATCAGTGGCTCCAATGATCTTCCTCCTCATCTGGAGAGGATCAAGCTACAGGCTAACGACGCGTTTGCACGGCAGCAGTGGACTCAAGCCATTCAGCTCTACAGCCTGGGCCTCCATGAAGCCAGTCAAAATGCTATGCTGTACGGAAACCGTGCTGCTGCATATATGAAACGAAAATGGTATGATGAATGCTTTTGATGCAAGAAGTAAAAAAAACCCATCACATTGCGATTATTTTGACTATTTTTATTTTGAAACAGCACCTCTCATGTTGAAGAAGATGTGCACCTCACAATGCATGCCAAGTTTATATTTACTTAATTACATCCACAGCCTTTGACACCACAGGTGAATAAGGTTATATTTTAACTAATCAATATTACCATTCTTTCCCCAGTCGATTAATTACAGTACATTATGATAATTGTTTTGTATTTCAGGTTTTCTGAAAAGTTATGAGACCTTATCCAATTAAACATGCACTTGTTTGCATACATTTCCAGAACAGAAATCCAGGCTCAAAATTCTTGTTTGTTTTTGTTGACATAATTAACAGGGTAGGTTTTGTTTTTACAGAGGGGATTTTGGCTATTTCCATTAAATCCAAAAATATTGTCAATAAAACTGTAAAGTTTGGTGTATGTAAATCTGCTGTTTGGTATGTAAGTGGAGATTTCAGCGCAGGAGAAAAAACTCATGGCCTTTAAAGGTATGTATTGTAATTTAAATCTACAGATGCAAATAAATAGTCCAATAAAATAAATACTTAGGGCCAGATTTACTAAACAGGGCAAATTAGCGTGAGAGTGCAATTCTTAAAGTGCAGATGGGAGTGAAAAGTTCTGCGTGTGATCTACTGACGACATGCAAATTAAAGAACACAGAGGCAGCCGGATCACGTCCATAATGACAAACGCAATCTACCAGATAGTGTCTGGTTTAAGACTTGGTTTTTGGGGTGGTAAATAATGGAGTAAACACCAGAAAAATGTATGAGCGCAAACCTTAGTAAATCACATTGCATGATTTATTTAAATACTCTCCTCCCATATTTTTTTTGCGTCTGAAAGGTAAACTCCTACAAAAAATAAGGTCAGCTGCAAAAATAACCCTGCCCACACCTTTTCAGCGCAAATCTGACCTTTTAAAAGTGTATTTTGGTCATTTTCTTTCCACTAAAGAAGATGTGTTATGGAAGCAAAATCTTAAATTGACGAGTGCATGAAAAAACAATGGTTTTGCCTTGTAGTGTCTTGCCTTAATAATCAATGGTTTAATGTGAAGTGCATCATGTGGCTTTGCTCTCGTCTCTGGCAGGGATGGTGATCACTATGACGCACTGCGAGACTGTCTTAAGGCCTTGTCCCTGAACCCAGGCCATCTGAAGGCGCACTTCCGTTTAGCACGCTGCCTCTTTGAGCTCAAGTACATCGCTGAGGCCCTGGAGTGTCTAGATGACTTCAAGGGCAAGTTTCCAGAGCAGGCGCACAGCAGCGCATGTGACGCCCTTGACAAAGACATCAAGGCGGCCCTCTTCTCAAAAACAGACTCCTGTAGGTTCTTGTCTTATCTGTCTTGGATCTTGTATTTTGTTTGTGCATGCTTTTTAATAATCAGGACTTGATATTTTTCATGCATCTGATCTAGCTGACGACAAAAAGGGGAACAGCTCCATCCGCTTTCATAATTTCAGCCGGAAAGAGTCCATACCGGAGGATGAGATCGTTCTCAGAGAGCGAAGCTTCGACTACAAGCATCGCTATTGTGGCCACTGTAATACAACCACTGACATTAAGGAAGCAAACTTCTTTGGAAGGTCAGTTTACTGACATATTATTACCCTCTAATGTATTAGGGATGATATATTTAATATATATTAATAATAATATTGTGATGATTTGAATGCATTTTTATTTATTCATTAAGTTTCCTAAAAAGTATTTCATTACACTAGATTCAGCAGAGATTCAGTATTTTTCTTCTTACGTTAAATATTTTGAATCTACTTGTCAAAAATGGTGCCTATAGCTCAAACAGTAGAGCCATGGGTTTGATTCTCAAGCAATACATGCAATGTTGAATGCATTGTAAGTCACTTGGATAAAAGCATATGCCAAATGCATTAAAGGGTAAGATTTTCAACCTGCTTTATATTGTTACAGTGTACGTAGTATATTAAAACAAACAATGTATTCTCTTTCTCGGTTACCTGCACCCAGTTTAATTGTCAGCAAAAGTCGGCCGGATGATGCAACGCACGTCATTTTGTGTCATCTGATGGATTTTTGACAGCGTCTGTTAATTCTGTTAATTCCCCCTGTGTCTCCACCTATAATGCATGTCGTATCTGCGGCTAAATGAGGATCTGATTATGAGACAACAGCACATGACTTGTTTGGTTGTCACTTTACAGTAAAGGCCAGTACATTGTGAGCGGTTCAGACGATGGGTCGTTTTTCATCTGGGAGAAAGAGACAACGAACCTGGTGCGGATCTTACAGGGGGACGAGTCTATAGTGAATTGCCTACAGCCGCACCCCAGCTACTGCTTCCTGGCCACCAGCGGTATTGATCCCGTGGTGCGGCTGTGGAACCCAAGACCGGAGGTACGAACTGACTCCAATGGCATATTCACATCAGTGGCGTGTGTCGTTATGAATGATGAATAAATGAACGCTAACAGTGACTGCATTTACATGCACCCTCATAATGTGATTATAATTAGATTAAGGCAAAATTGTGATTAAACTTTACTTTACTTTAAAGGGTACATAACACACACAGTTTCTGCCAGTCTCATGTTAATCTTGAGTACCTATACATCCTTCATATCGCAGAAGAGTCTTTAGTTTGATCAGATTCATAAAAGACAGATACGCTGTACTGATTCTTTCCGAAAACAGCCGAGCTTGTGGAGGTGTGTCGTGGGCGGAGCTAAAGAGTCACAGGCACAGCACACACACACACACACACACACACACACTACATCATGGCATTATCCCTGGATAACTTTTGATTCACTATACACTCGTATCGTTTGCATTATATGCACTTATGCGCCGATTGCCAACAAAACACAGACATTTGATGCAGTTTCACGCATCACCTGTGGTTTCGGCTCATGACCGGGAACAAACAAACACACTTGCAGAACTCCATTGCTGCTCCGGAAAAACAATAATGCTGGGTTATTATCTTTCCGTCACAACCCACTTAAACGCACCTCTTTAGTGACATTGTTGATTTTTGTAAAAACAAAATGATAGTGCTGCCGGCCAAAGTGTGCATGTATTTGTGACATACATGGATGACGTTGTCATGCACAGATTCATAAACATAGCCGTAAAGAAGGCATCACATTTTTAGGGTGCTAAAGAAACTGAGTTCATGTTGACAATGTTGCACAACATGAATATAATGCAGTATATTGATGGTCGAAAACATTGAAATGGAGACATTTTAAGCACATCAGTGAAAAAATCTAATAGTCTATATGTTTTGCATTTGACGCAAGTAGATTTAAACACTGGCCAGTAACACACCTACTGTATGAGACTTCATCATTTGTGCTGTGCATTGGGGTATGTTAATAATGAAGGTAAAAATAACCACAATTCTTAGCAAATATTCAGAATAATGAAAATTTCATATAAACGTGAGTGAAGAGGTTTGCTCATGTCATGTAAACGTCTTACTGTGATTTAGTGCTAACTCTGTATATTGGAAATAATCACATTATTTGTTATATATTATTTTAGTCTGTTACACGTATATGCGCAAACTCAATCAACAGAGTTTAATGGAGATTCACACTTTCAAGTCAAGACTTTTGAGCCCATTAAATTGATCAAAAACAGTGTTATAGTGATAGCCTATGATTTTTTTTCACTTTATAGTTTGAGTTGGTTCTTGTAAAGACTAAACCAAAGTATGAACACCAACATTTGCCCCAAATCGTTCAACCCTAAAAGCACAGATGAAAAGTCGTCAGAGTAAAATAATTTTTCGGCTTTTTTTTTTTATATATACAGAAATTTTAAATAGTAGGATTTAAAATCACCCCAATCACTCTTGAATGATTCATTCTTTCCAGCTAGAGCTATTCAAGCCATCTGGTGAAACTTCCTATGTTTTTTCATATTGCAATGTATACCGCAGAAAAGCTAAATATTGCAATGTCAGTTTCAATATCATGCCGCCCTAATCTAATGTATCTCGAGGCAAGAATGACAAACTACATCACACTGTTGATTGCACTAAATGTAACTTCCAATCTTCTTTTCTCTTCTGTCTATCCCGCATGGCCGACCGTCAGACGGAGAATGAGAACTGCCGGGTGGTGGAGGACATGGAGAGCGCGGCCCAAGCTAACCAACGGCGCATGAACGCGGATCCACTGGAGGTGATGCTGTTGAACATGGGCTACCGCATCACAGGCCTGAGCAGCAGAGGAGCCGAGGGCTCGGATGAGGACGACAGCTCAGAGGGCCAGGTTCAGTGCCGCTCTAGCTAGAACGCACACGTCCCACATTTGAAAAGAGGGCAAAGCACCTTAGATATTTACTTTGCAATTTCAGTTCTTCAACATGACGCTGAGTGAATGAATGTTGCCGCTCGCACTATGCAGAAGTTTGGAGATGTGGGGAACACAATCGCACAATCCAAGTGGAGTCAAACGCACTTACAGATTAATGTCTGCAAAATCATTTTAAAAAGCGCACGCTAGAAGAGTGTTGGCACACCGTCAGATTAAAAGCTTGTTTCCAAAGTCGCTAAGCGCTTGGGTCTTTCTAATGCGGGGCTTGCTATTGGACGCTGTTGGCCATGAAATTCTCATTTTGTTTCTTTTCCCGATGAACTTAATCGTCTTTATGAGCACCAGAGAACAGTAAAATGAGTGTTATTGTTCATAAAAGTATGTTTATAGGTCTGCAGCACTTTCTTTTGGAATATATTCTGGAAAAATAAATGGTGTTTATGTTTGACCCAGACTTGCATTGTGAATGTTCATCAAGTCGTGGTTTTCTGGGAATGAAAATGTTTGTTGATGATGATGATGATGATGATGATGATGTTTATTGTCAGATATTTTGGAAGGATTTGTTATTATAATTTTTTTTTTTACCTTTTTCTTCATCGGCACAAGCAGAACGTCTGACTTTTGCCCTTTCATCTTCATAGATGAACCTGAAAATAGATGATAAAACAAGAATAAAGATGCAGAGAGAGACTTTTCACAAAGATTATTACTTGCTATGAGAATACAGTTAAAAGAAACAGAATTGGGTCTATTTTGGGATATGTGTGTATTTGTTTCACTGTTAATTTTCCTTTGGGATTTCAGTACAGTTTAGTGCAACATTTAAAAAAATAAATAAATAACATTTTCTGTTGTTGCTGTCATGATCCTTGATGGGGTTTTTCCAAAAAAGGAAAACATGTACTTTTTATCATCAACGGTATTGCTTTTTAAACGCGGTCGGTAATAATGTGACGGAGACCAACTAGATCGCTCTCATTAGAGTCAGTGGAGCCGTCGACACTGGAATCGCCAGACAAACAAGCTACTCCAGCCATGTGTCAAATAAAATTTATTTACACACGTGTGCGATTTTATTTATTTACTTATTAACTGACTGTTACATTAAAGCCAGCTCATGATGTCTCTGTCCTACTTTTGTTTTAATCATATATATATATAGGCCTACACATAAAATAACCGATGCATTTCTGTTGAACATTCGGATAAAGTGTAGCTTCAGGCTCAAGCTGAATGTTTGTGAACATGATGCAGCTTCCAGTACAGAGACGTGCTTCTCGAAACTGATTGGATGCTCTGAATTGACGCAAATACGCTCGCCGCCAAATCCCTGTGCGCTGCTTTGATGAAGTTGTTACGTTCACTTTCCCTGCTCACAATTAGTCAAAGTCTGTTTTTTGCTGAATAGTTTTTTTTTTTTTTTTTTTCTAAAGTGTAATTCATTTCCTGTCATGTTGTGCCACAAACAGTGGAGAAAATCTGTGTCCTCTAAAGGCCACATAACCTACATACACTAATGAGGAAGACGTAATGCACATCTAGGCCAGATGGGTTGCAAGGCCATGGTTGTGTTCAGAATAGCATACTACTATAATATATATACACTTTACTATATATGTGTAGTATGTAAACTGTGACCTACTACATTTGGGATTTTGACGTTTCTATTTTGATTCATTTGATCAGATTTACCAAAGTTAAAATTCCATTATCTATCTACTAGCTATGAACTAACAAGGAAAAATAATTCTAAAGCATTTATTAATCTTAGTAAATGTTAATTTCAACATTTACTAATCAATTATTAAGGTCAAATGTATCTGTTAATATCATTTAATGGACCTGAGCAAATTAACAAATGTATTGCTCATTGTTAGTTAATGTTAATTACTGCATGTTACCATTAAAACATTTTTACACAAAATTATTCACAACTATATTTATTTCCAAGATGATTACTGAACACTAAAAAGTGTTAACCTGCAATTGTTAGCTTAAAGAGCAGTTTTTACCTGACTTAAAGGGATAGTTCACCCAAAAATAATTAACTATCCCTTTTACATTTTTGTATTCAGTTAATAGATGTTACCATTTTACCAAGCCATGTTGCAACAATCACATGTAGAATACTAATGTTTGAAATGTCTTATAATTGTATAATGTTTCACTCAGTTTTTAGTATACAGTTTATCCTCATTATGTAGTACAATGATCAGGCATAACATTATGACCGGTTATCTCTTCATCACGGCACTTGTAAGTGGAACAGTGGTGAACCGGCGACAGGGTCATGGGCGGTCAAGGCTCATTGATGCACGTGGGGAGTGAAGGCTGGCCCGTGTGGTCCGATCAAACAGATGAGCTACTGTAGCTCAAATTGCTCAAGAAGTTAATGCTGGTTCTGATAGAAAGGTGTCAGAATACACAGTGCATCTCAGTTTGTTGCGTATGGTGCGGCATAGCCGCTGACCAGTCAGGGTGCCCATGCTGACCCCTGTCCACCGCCGAAAGTGCCAACAGTGGCACGTGAGCATCAGAACTGGACCATGGAGCAATGGAAGAAGGTGGCCTGGTCTGATGAATCACATTTTCTTTTACATCACGTGGATGGCCAGGTGGGTGTGCGTCGCTTACCTGGGGAACACATGGCACCAGGATGCACTATGGGAAGAAGGAAAGCCGATGGAGGCAGTGTGATGCTTTGGGCAATGTTCTGCTGGGAAACCTTGGGTCCTGCCATCCATGTGGATGTTACTTTGACACGTACCACCTACCTAAGCATTGTTGCAGACCATGTACACCCTTTCATGGAAACGATATTCCCTAATGGCTGTGGCTCTTCCAGCAGGATAATGACACAAAGCAAAAATGGTTCAGGAATGGTTTGAGGTGCACAACGAGTTTGAGGTGTTGACTTGGCTTCCAAATTCCCCAGATCTCAATCCAATCGGGCATCTGTGGGATGTGCTGAACAAACAAGTCTGATCCATGGAGGCCCCACCTCGCAACTTACAGGACTTAAAGGATCTGCCGCTAACATCTTGGCACCAGATACCACAGCACACCTTCAGGGGTCTAGTGGAGTCCATGCCTCGACGGGGCACGGCTGTTTTGGCAGCAAAAGGGGGACCAACACAATATTATGCCTGATTGGTGTAAGCTGTAGTAGTATGTAACACAATCCACACTGCTGTAGTTCAAGAAATGTGCTTTACTGGAAAAATCTAGAACACATCCCAACCCAAAATCCCCTCATATATTGGCCAGTATCCTGTTAGAAAAAACGCACCTGTGCTCCACTTTTTACACTGTGAGCATAGTACAGTTAACTGTGCCATGAGCCGTATGGCAACCCAGATGTCACACTACAATATGGATGAATTCAATGAGGATGTTTCTCCATAATACAAGCCAGATCTGTTCTTGTACTGATGCGATTGAATGCACGAAGCCCCTGGGTTTGTCTTTACACACATTTGTACTTGGGAAGAAATGATAAAAGATGATTTTTTTATCTTTTTATCCTTTACTTAAAAGCCTTTATTTATAATGCATTATTAAGGCATTAATAACGTGTTATAATGCATTATATATTTGTACTCTGCTCTGTAATTGCGACCAAAGTTAAAAAGCATTATATTTGCAGATTCTTTGTGACATCTGAAATTGTGTTTGTCATGCGTTTTAAAGAATTATACTTTCTAAAGGCGTAACATAAGTATTGTAATGTATTATAACTGTTGTTACAATTATTCTTGAGACCAAACAATGCATTATAAGGCATAATTAATGCCTTAAAAATACTTGTATAATGCATTACATAGCCTATAAAGGCTTTAAGTAGTTACCGAAAAACCAGTATAAAAAATATATTATATTACTATATATAATATGTCTACTGTGATATATGATATAATATTGTATGACAGTAATGAGAACCAGTCCGGCTCCGACGTCACGATGACGTCATCGCGCAGACTGTGATGGCGGATGTTACCGAGATCGACACGATGAAGCACTTCCACGGAGGTTTCGAGAAAATAGACAAAGAAATGAGCCGTTACCCGCACTGCATCGTCTGGACACCCATTCCGGTTCTGACGTGAGTAGCGACCGGAGATGTTCTGACGGGTCACGTGCGGAACACAAACACATTTGTGACAGTAAACGCGCCTGTCAGTATTTCTGTCATATTGCCTATAAAGCCTGAATTGAGCTCCTGTAATCCTCACATATCTATGCATCACAATCATGAAGTCAATCACAATCATGCTTTGTTTTCAAAATCGAATTATAAGATCAAAAGTGGAAATTATTATGACGTAACTAAATCAAAAGTATGACTTGAGAAGTCGTATTTATGACATTAAAAAGTCGAAATTATGACATTTAAGTCTAAAGTCCTATGACCTAAAATGTTATGAAAGACAGAAAGTTGAATTAGTATGTCATAATTGACTTTTTAAGTCATAATTTCGATTTTTTTTGTATTATACACTCACCTGAAGGATTATTAGGAACACCATACTAATACTGTGTTTGCCCCCCTTTCGCCTTCAGAAGTGCCTTAATTCTACGTGGCATTGATTCAACAAGGTGCTGAAAGCATTCTTTAGAAATGTTGGCCCATATTGATAGGATAGCATCTTGCAGTTGATGGAGATTTGTGGGATGCACATCCAGGGAACGAAGCTCCCGTTCCACCACATCCCAAAGATGCTCTATTGGGTTGAGATCTGGTGACTGTGGGGGCCATTTTAGTACAGTGAACTCATTGTCATGTTCAAGAAACCAATTTGAAATGATTCGAGCTTTGTGACATGGTGCATTATCCTGCTGGAAGTAGCCATCAGAGAATGGGTACATGGTGGTCATAAAGGGATGGACATGGTCAGAAACAATGCTCAGGTAGGCCGTGGCATTTAAACGATGCCCAATTGGCACTAAGGGGCCTAATGTGTGCCAAGAAAACATCCCCCACACCATTACACCACCACCACCAGCCTGCACAGTGGTAACAAGGCATGATGGATCCATGTTCTCATTCTGTTTACGCCAAATTCTGACTCTACCATCTGAATGTCTCAACAGAAATCGAGACTCATCAGACCAGGCAACATTTTTCCAGTCTTCAACTGTCCAATTTTGGTGAGCTCGTGCAAATTGTAGCCTCTTTTTCCTATTTGTAGCCTCAAGGTTGTGCGTGTTGTGGCTTCACAAATGCTTTGCTGCATACCTCGGTTGTAACGAGTGGTTATTTCAGTCAAAGTTGCTCTTCTATCAGCTTGAATCAGTCGGCCCATTCTCCTCTGACCTCTAGCATCAACAAGGCATTTTTGCCCACAGGACTGCCGCATACTGGATGTTTTTCGCTTTTCACACCATTCTTTGTAAACCCTAGAAATGGTTGTACGTGAAAATCCCAGAAACTGAGCAGATTGTGAAATACTCAGACCGGCCCGTCTGGCACCAACAACCATGCCACGCTCAAAATTGCTTAAATCTCCTTTCTTTCCCATTCTGACATTCAGTTTGGAGTTCAGGAGATTGTCTTGACCAGGACCACACCCCTAAATGCATTGAAGCAACTGCCATGTGATTGGTTGATTAGATAATTGCATTAATGAGAAATTTAACTGGTTCCTAATAATCCTTTAGGTGAGTGTAGTTATGACATTTTATCTCATAATTATGATTTT
Source organism: Paracanthobrama guichenoti (assembly GCA_018749465.1). NCBI lineage: Eukaryota > Metazoa > Chordata > Actinopteri > Cypriniformes > Gobionidae > Paracanthobrama > Paracanthobrama guichenoti. Next base: position 37,776,466 of record CM031958.1, read on the forward strand.
ATCATGATTAAATTTTTTCTTATATGCCGGAAATGGGCTTCCATACATATCTGTATTTAATTAAAAAAAAGAGCTGTTTAAAGAAACATATCAGAGAACTGCAAATATACACACAGGTCTTTGGTGCGAGGATCCACTGGTTGGTTTTGTTTGTCTCTGCAGCTGGTTTCTGCCGTTCATTGGGCACATGGGCATATGCACATCCACCGGTGTGATCAGGGATTTTGCTGGCCCTTACTTCGTATCAGTGAGTTTATTTCTGATGATTTAGCTGACTTTAGCATGACTGCACTGATGCACTAACTACTTTTTCATTTATATTTTATACAGGAGGACAACATGGCGTTTGGGAAACCAACAAAGTGAGTTTGAAACACTAGTGAATGTCACTGAGAAGAATCATCATCTGCACATACGAGACCTAAACATTGGAAAGATTTGATCCTTAAAACAAAAATATTTTCTCACTAATAAGTAAAAGCTAATAATAATACATTTTACCTTGTCAAACATTTCATTAAGAAATATAAACTATAAACTGGGCATGACATTAACATACTAGCCACTTTGGCGGCTTGAATTTTATATATAATATATACATTTTTGTAATTGTCTTTTAAAAAGGCATCTGAAATAATAAACTAAGTGCAATGTAGTGTTGTCAAAAATAAAAAAAATTCTGATACGTATCGATACCGAAATATCTGAAACGCTTCCAATATTAATTTTCCGCAGAACAGATAAACGATACCAGCTGCTCTCTTTCATCTCTCTGACAACAACACAAACCCGCCTCCCCTCACTCATTTGCTCCGGATGAATATTGTTGATGTTACAGGGTTTGAATTCCAGCGTGGGATTGCATATATTGCGCATAATTTTACAAATTCACACAGATTTTGTGTTCACACCCGAAGTGTACGCACATAAAGCTGCCTCTCAGTGCTACATTGAGTCATTTTTCGCTGCTTATTGTGCGTAAACAGTCAAATACACACAAAATAATGTCACAATGCTCTTGGCGAGTATTCACATCAGTTCTGTTTTAAGTGAAAGTAAACAGTTGAGAAAGAAAACACGTGTAACAGTATAATGGATCCATGCATCAGGTTTTAAAGTGACAGCAGCCTAACATACCTGCTGCCAAATTATGAGATAATGGTATCGATATCAAAATTGTGGCCAGTGAAAATGCTGAGTGGCTAGTAACTTTGGAAAACCACTAGCCACAGTGACTGGTGAGCAAAAAAGTTAATGTCAACAGCACTGACTACACTGTAAAAAAAATATTGTTGGTTTAACTTAAAAAGTAAGTAACCTGGTTGCCTTAAAATGTTGAGTTCATTGAAATTAAAAATTTGAGTTAATACAATGAAGGAAATGGGTTTAATAAATAGAAACTCAAAATATTATTGTATCTGAACCACATAAATAAATAAAAACAATGTGATAAATCATGAAAATAGCATAATTATGCAATATGCATACAAAATCTTTTAATACTATTTGATTAAAGGGTGATGTCAATTCTCAAAAATGTTCATTGTATTAACTCAAATTTTTAATTTCAATTAACTCCAGGTAACTTATTTTTATATATATATATATATATATATATATATATATATATATATATATATATATATATATATATATATATATATATATATATATATTTTTTTTTTTTTTTTTTTTTTTTTTTTTACAGTGTATAAACTATTATTAATACAATATGTTCATGTGGCCAAATTCACTTTCACATTTTTGGGGCTTAGGACTATACTGAATAACTGAAAAGTATTGGGACATTTATTAATGACAATATACTGCAAGATATAACTATAACTTTTAAAGACATTGTTGGACACTATGAAAATTATTTATTGTTATATTATTTTACACAAAAATGTTGTATTATATTATATACAACTCTGTATTTATTGCATCAATTAAAAAAACAAAACAAAGTTAAAATAGTGTGTTACTGCTTGTTGTTTCAGATACTGGAAGCTGGATAAGAATAAAGTGTACGGCGGTGGAGCAAACGCCTGGGATGTGGCTGTGCACGAGGCGTCTGAAGAATACAAAACTAGAATGGTCAGATTTCTACTGTATTATATTCTTGTTATGATGTGAATGTTATTTGAGATCTGATTTTATGGTGAAACATGAGCTGGAGTTTTCATGAGATTCACCTATTTACACGATGTATATATTGTGCAGTTTGTATATATTCATCAATTTACCATATATTGTATTATAATTTTAATTATGGCCAAACCGATATGGGTTTTTGGTGACCAATTCTAGCCGATATTAGCGAGTAAAAAAGCCAGATATTGATATATCGGCCGATATTATTTGTTTATATTATAGTACAGTACCAGCCAAAAGTTTAGACACATTTTCCCATTGATGTGTTCAAACTTTTGACTGTTACTGTATATATGATACAGTATGTACATAATATACATACATTGTACATAAATACAACAGAACAAACAAACAAATGAAAAACAATTCTTTTCAGGTTTTCCATAGGTCTAAACTAGATTTTCAGGTACAGAAATAGTAATCAAATGTAAAATATCACTTCATAATCTTCACTGTATAAATATAGATTAACCCTTATTAAAGTAATTCAGTCAAGAGCAGCGAGTAATTTTTTCTGTCTTATGTTATCTCGTCTTTTATGAGAAAACGCTTCCCTGCCATTTCCATGTTATCGCTGTTATACAGTAGGGGGCGCTATTACACATCTCCTGAACAAGTGCAGAATCACCTGGTCAAAACACAGCAAAGAAGAAGAAGCAGAAACAACCGATCTCATAATAAGCAGATGCATATGTAAAATAACGCGATCATCAACATTAAACAGCATGTAAATCAAAACGGCTGTTATTGAATGAAATGTCGACCCAGGACTGTGAAGCTTTGAGGTGTTGATGGACTCCATCTCTTACTCCATCTGTTTTGATCATCGTTATGAATCCAATCTGTATGTAAGTTAGACTTTGACAAAAACGCAATTTTCTCAGCTTTTTGCTCAAAATGTTGCTTTTTTTTTTCATTCAAGGGATAATGAAAATATTTGATATATTGCATGTTCAGATATCCTGTGGGCCATGAAACTTGTGAAAACACTGGCGGTGACTGGCAGTTGTCTAATTTCATGTTCACTTAAGACATAACCGACTATGTTTACGATGATACTCGACAAGACCAGCATTTTGACTTAATTTTGTGTGAATATTTGTGCGCTGTGAGACGCGTGGACATGCTTGGGCGCTCGTTCATATTGGTGCCATATCTGCATCATATACGCCGATATATCTGCGACAGGTTCATATCGACCAATAAAATCGGCAGACCGATAAATCGGTCGGGATCTAATTTTAATATTTAATAATATGGCTTAAGGTGATGATGCACAGGGCAACTTTTTGAGCAATGTTGCATGGGCCTTTCCCATTGAGAATGGGCAATGCATTTTTATCTGGGTACTTTAGAACGCTCGTGGGGCTTGTGTCTCACCTGGTTGCCTTTTGACGGCAACATTGCTCAAAAGGTTGCCCCCATGTATCATCACTTTTAGAATTTTGTCTATTTTATTTATTTATCATATTTTCTTTGTCTAATAAATCTATATATTATGATGCATGTTCTATTTTCTATACAAAAAAAGGTTTTGTTAAAAGCCTTAATTTTGCAACCCAGTTATATCACACAAACATAGTGACTTCCTAATATCTGTTTTTAACTGACATTCTTCTCTGTTTTGCTTGTTTGTGACGTCCTCGCCGCATTGCAGCACAATCTGTGTTGTGATAACTGCCACTCTCATGTGGCCATGGCTCTGAACCTCATGCGCTACGACAACCGCTCCTCGTGGAACATGGTCAATCTCTGCTTACTGTCCTTCATCCACAGCAAACATGTCAGGTGAGATGCAGGGTCAGCAGGAAATCGAAATCTATTTTCTAATCTAAAGGCATGTTATTGATCTTATTGTGAACAATTCATCTGTTTGCTTGTTTTTTGGGGGGGAGGGGTTTGACCCTGCAAATGTTTCATCAAAATGTCATAACTGCATCCTCCTGTGAAATGACAGACGTATGCTCTTTTAACGTATGCTGGTCTCCTCCAATCATTTAGTCCGTTTAAACTCTGCCCCTTCCACTGCAAGCTCGCATTCAGATCAGCCTCCACTTTCGAGTGCCCACATTTCAACATCCAATCAATGACAGATGCATAAGCAAGTCCTGCCCTACATTTTTATTTTTTGTGTAATTTGGATGTACGTCACTGTACGTAGCGATACTCCCTCTTCATCACAACTTTCATTGATTATAATGGTAAAAGATATACATTGTAACAATATTTTAGGTCTAATTATTATTTCTTCCTGACAAAAGTGAGTGACTGGCGCTTCTGAAAAGTTTTGTTTTTATGCTATCTGTGATATTTAAATGGTGTTGACATGAATTTCCACATAGTTTGTCTACAAACCACATGGTTTGTCTCTTTCATTTTAGGCTCTGGTACTATACAAAAAAGTAAAAAGCGCTTCTAAAACAAACTGCATGGCACATTCACAGTTGATTGTGATAGTTTGATGTTAGCATGCTTTTAAGTTAAATACACTCAAACATATTGTAAGTATTTATAAGTAAATTGAATGAATTCCCTCATTGCATCTGCAGTGTTGGTTGGATTGTTTCACTGAGCTCAATACATTCTGATTGCTCTGTGAAGGATCCATGCAATACTGCCTTAGACTGTAGAAGTCAGTGTGTCCTTACCTTTGACTGAATGATTTATCACAGTTGGCCACCGTGTTTCCCCTTATATGTCACCAGTCTTCCTCTGGGGCGCTCGGTGTTGTGATGTAGAGGACACCAGGACACACAAAATAAGGGTTTCTGCAGGGAGAGAGGTGGATTGTAGGTTTCTGTGTAAGACTATCCTCAAAAATTAAAATTCTGCTATTGTTTACTCACCCTCGTGTCACTTCAAACCTGTGACATTATGCCTTAGATATGGATTTGGAATGGCATGAGGGAGAGTAAATTATGACATAACACGAGTCAAGTCACCTTTATATAACGCTTCGTACAATATCGATTGTTAAAGGGATAGTTTATCCAAAAATGAAAATTCTGTCATCATTTAATCACCCTTATGTTGTTCCAAACCCGTAAGACTTTGACAGTCTACGCAACTACCACTTTGACGATTCAAAGAGATCATAAAACTAATACATTAGTTGAGTGGTTTAATCCAGATTTTCTTTTCTTTTTTTCATTTAGGCTTTTATTCACATTTAAACAATGAACAATTAACATAAACAGAAGCTCAACCGTGCTGCGTAACACGAGAATGAACCTCATTGGTTCTTGCTGAAGAAGGGGGACCGGAGAGTGTGTTCCAACTACAGGGGGATCACACTTCTCAGCCTCCCCGGGAAAGTCTATGCCAGGGTACTGGAGAGGAGAATTCGGCCGATAGTGGAACCTCGGATTCAGGAGGAACAGTGTGGTTTTCGTCCCGGTCGTGGAATGCTGGACCAGCTCTATACCCTTTCCAGGGTGCTGGAGGGTTCATGGGAGTTTGCCCAACCAATCCACATGTGTTTTGTGGATTTGGAGAAGGCATTCGACTGTGTCCCTCGTGGTGTCCTGTGGAGGGTGCTCTGGGAGTATGGGGTCCGGGGCCCCTTGCTTAGGGCTGTTTGGTCCCTGTACGACCAGAGCAGGAGCTTGGTCCGCATTGCCGGCAGCAAGTTGGACTTGTTCCGGTGCATGTTGGACTCGGCAGGGCTGCCCTTTGTCACCGGTTCTGTTCATAATTTTTATGGACAGAATTTCTAGGCGCAGCCAAGGGCCGGAGGGTGTCCGGTTTGGGAACCACATGATTTCGTCGCTGCTTTTTGCGGATGACGTTGTCATGTTGGCCTCCTCAGACCAGGACCTTCAGCGTGCACTGGGGCGGTTTGCAGCCGAGTGTGAAGCGGCCGGGATGAGAATCAGCACCTCCAAATCCGAGGCCATGGTTCTCAGTCGGAAAAGGGTGGCTTGCCCACTTCAGGTTGGTGGAGAGTATTTGCCTCAGGTGGAGGAGTTCAGGTATCTTGGGGTCTTGTTCACGAGTGAGGGAAGGATGGAACGGGAGATTGACAGACGGATCGGTGCAGCTTCTGCAGTAATGCGGTCGATGTACCGGTCTGTCATGGTAAAGAAGGAGCTGAGCTGTAAGGCGAAGCTCTCGATTTACCGGTCAATCTACGTTCCTACTCTCACCTATGGTCATGAGCTGTGGGTCATGACCGAAAGGACAAGATCGCGGATACAGGCGGCCGAAATGAGCTTTCTCCGCAGGGTTGCTGGGCGCTCCCTTAGAGATAGGGTGAGAAGCTCAGTTACTCGGGAGGAGCTCAGAGTAGAGCCGTTGCTCCTCCACATCGAGAGGAGCCAGTTGAGGTGGCTCGGGCATCTATTTCGGATGCCTCCTGGACGCCTTCCCGGGAGGGTGTTTGGGCATGTCCCACCGGGAGGAGGCCCCGGGGAAGACCTAGGACACGCTGGAGGGATTATGTCTCCCGGCTGGCCTGGGAACGCCTCGGGGTTCCCCCGGAAGAGCTGGAGGAAGTGGCTAGGGAGAGGGAAGTCTGGCCGTCTCTGCTTAGACTGTTGCCCCCGCGACCCGGTCCCGGATAAGCGGAAGATAATGGATGGATGGATGGATGGTTCTTGCTGAAGCTCAAGCGTGCTGTGTAACACAAGAATGAACCTCATTGGTTCTCGCTGAAGCTCAAACGTGCTGCGTAACACGAGAATGAATCTCCCTGGTTCTCGCTGAAGCTCAAACGTGCTGTGTAACACGAGAATGAATCTCATTGGTTCTCGCTGAAGCTCAAACGTGCTGCGTAACACGAGAATGAACCTCATTGGTTCTCGCTGAAGCTCAAACGTGCTGCGTAACACGAGAATGAATCTCCCTGGTTCTTGCTGAAGCTCAAACGTGCTGCGTAACACGAGAATGAACCTCATTTGTTCTCGAGGAAGCTCAAACGTGCCGCGTAACACGAGAATGAACCTCACTGGTTCTCGCTAAAGCTCAAACGTGCCGCGTAACACGAGAATGAACCTCACTGGTTCTCGCTGAAGCTCAAACGTGCCGCGTAACACGAGAATGAACCTCATTGGTTCTCGAGGAAGCTCAAACACACTGCGTAACACGAGAATGAACCTCATTGGTTCTCGCACATCATGCTTGAGCTTCCGTTTACCACAACTGATGTGTGCGTTGATCAATGTTTATATCCGAAAAAAGCCAAAAAAAGTTTATATCATATAAAGCGATCAAGTCTCTTCAGAAAATTTGGACTAAACCACTCAGTTCATATGGATTAGTTTTACAATCTCTTTATGAACTTTTTGAAGATTCAAAGTGGTAGTTGTATAGCTGTCAATGGAGGGTCAGAAATCAAAGATTTAATCAAAAAGATCTTCATTTGTGTTCTGAAGATGAACGAAAGTCTCACGGGGTTTGGAACGACATAAGGGCGGGTAATTCATGACGTAATTTTCATTTTTTGGTGAACTATCTCTTTAAGCAGCTTCACAGTAATAACAGGAAAATAACCATGAATGATGCAAACTTCATCAAAAAATAGACAAATTCGTATTCTGTTGTAAAGCAGCTCTACAGAAGTAGTATTCAGCTCAATAACTGTAAAGTTCATCAATTATGAAACAAGTTCAATTCAGCCTTAAGCAGCTCTACAGGAGAATGGTGTCATTATTCAGCTCAGTTCAGTTCAATAACTGTCGATGTTGTCGATTCAATGCAGCTACTGTATAAAGCATCTCTACAGGAGATAATAGTGTCATTATTCAGCTCAAATTGTGTTTCAGTGTAGCATGAATATTAAGTGTCTTTTAAATCAAGCCAGAGGTGACACAGTGCTAAAATGGCTCATTTGAAGGTCTCTGTTCCTTGTTGTCCTGTAGCTTTGTGGGGTTCCTGAAGACCTGGCTGCCTTTCCTGATGATTTGTGGGGTCATAGTCACCATCGCCCTTGCTGTCAACCTGCGATGACGGAGGTTGGATGACAGGAGCATCAAACACGGAGAGAGATGTTGGACGGCCGTGCAGGGCACCTCAGGATCATTATGCACCACGGCTACAAGAAGCAAATCTGAACCTGGACTTTAATCATGCATCTGTACGACACTACATTGCTTCTGTTAGGAGATTCAGTCTGGCTGGTTGGGAATACAGAGACTCTTTACATCTAGTGACGTGCAGACTATTAGTACCATTGTAAATAACTGAATTACAGGGACTTTTTCCATTACCGCTTACATAAGATTCTGCATTTGATATATTTGTAATATAATCATATCACATACATGGATGGATCTAAATGACAATTTCATGTCAAGACTGTTGTGAAAAGGGACTCCATAACCTATAATCAGGAAGATTATGAGAGTTAAGATCTAAACATATGACCCCTCATCATTTAGTTTTTCCTCGTTCTTAGAACGGTTTGAGTTTTATTGTGAATCAAAAATGTCAGTTATTTTAATTGATCCAGGATGTTTACAGCTGTATATTGTTTTACTCTAATGGGAGTTTGTATATTTTATATTCCTTATGATTTTTCTATGTCTTTATTTTAGGGTGTCAAATTGATCAATCGCATCTAACATAAAAGTTTGTGTTTATATAATATATGTGTGTGTACATATATGTGTGTATGCATATATATATAGCATGCTGTCCGATTAATCGCATCCAAAAGTTTGATTACATAATGTGTTCTGTGTATAATTATGTATACACACACATAATTACATAATTATACACAGTACACACACATATATTATGCAAACACAAACTTTTATGTTAGATGTGATTAATCACGATTAATCAATTTGACAGCACTACTTAATTTATATTTTATGACCAAATACAAATGTATATCCATAATGTTTCTCCTCATTATTATACAGTGACCTCAAAAGGTACTTAAGATATGCATAACAAAATATAAAGGCAATGGTCAATTGTTGTAAAGAGAGATAGCAAGTACATGTTTGCTAAAAATGCCAAAACAATAGATCTAATCTTTCTTCGTTATTTTTGAAGTGGAGGTTTTTAGTGCAGTAATTTCAAACGAGGGAACCACAGGTGTAGAGAATCACATTACCTATTAATATGAGCTTATTATTACTTATTATTTTAGCATTTCAAAGCCAACAAACTTTTTTTCTGTCAGATGTTTTGATTGTAAGGTGTGCATTTGCTATATTTTGGGAATTTAATGCATGACAAAGAACGGAAAGAAATCAGTGCAATTTACATAATCAAAAGGAAAAAGTTGCTCTACATATGGTCACAGTACATACAGGTGCTGGTCATGTAATTAGAATATCATCAAAAAGTTGATTTATTTCACTAATTCAATTCAAAAAGTGAAACTTGTATAGTATATTCATTCATTACACACAGACTGATATATTTCAAATGTTTATTTCTTTTACTTTTGATGATTATAACTGACAACTAAGGAAAATCCCAAATTCAGTATCTCAGAAAATTAGAATATTGTGAAAAGGTTGAATATTGAAGACACCTGGTGCCACACTCTAATCAGCTGATGAACTCCAAACACCTGCAAAGGCCTTTAAATGCTCTCTCAGTCTAGTTCTGTAGGCTACACAATCATGGGGAAGACTGCTGACCTGACCGTTGTCCAAAAGACGACCATTGACACCTTGCACAAGGAGGGCAAGACACAAAAGGTCATTGCAAAAGAGGCTGGCTGTGTCCAAGCACACTAATAGAGAGGCCAAGGGAAGGAAAAGATGTGGTAGAAAAAAAAGTGTACAGGCAATAGGGATAACCACACCCTGGAGAGGATTGTGAAACAAAACCCATTCAAAAATGTGGGGGAGATTCACAAAGAGTGGACTGCAGCTGGAGTCAGTGCTTCAAGAACCACTACACACAGACGTATGCAAGACATGGGTTTCAGCTGTCGCATTCCTGTGTCAAGACACTCTTGAACAACAGACAGCATCAGAAGCGTCTCACCTGGACTAAAGACAGAAAGGACTGGACTGCTGCTGAGTGATCCAAAGTTATGTTCTCTGATGAGTAAATCAGGGTCCCAGAGTCTGGAGGAAGAGAGGAGAGGCACACAATCCACACTGCTTGAGGTCCAGTGTAAAGTGTCCACAGTCAGTGATGGTTTGGGGTGCCATGTCCTCTGCTGGTGTTGGTCCACTGTGTTTTCTGAGGTCCAAGGTCAACGCAGCCGTATACCAGGAAGTTTTAGAGCACTTCATGCTTCCTGCTGCTGACCAACTTTATGGAGAAGCAGATTTCATTTTCCAACAGGACTTGGCACCTGCACACAGTGCCAAAGCAACCAGTACCTGGTTTAAGGACCATGGTATCCCTGTTCTTAATTGGCCAGCAAACTCGCCTGACCTTAACCCCATAGTAAATCTATGGGGTATTGAGACGAGGAAGATACGATATGCCAGACCCAACAATGCAGAAGAGCTGAAGGCCACTATCAGAGCAACCTGGGCTCTCATAACACCTGAGCAGTGCCACAGACTGATGGACTCCATGCCACGCCGCATTGCTGCAGTAATTCAGGCTAAAGGAGCCCCAGCTAAGTATTGAGTGCTGTACATGCTCATACTTTTCATGTTCATACTTTTCAGTTGGCCAAGATTTCTAAAAATCCTTTCTTTGTACTGGTCTGAAGTAATATTCTCATTTTCTGAGATACTGAATTTGGGATTTTCCTTAGTTGTCAGTTATAATCATCAAAATTACAAGAAATAAACATTTGAAATATATCAGTCTGTGTGTAATGAATGAATATAATATACAAGTTTCACTTTTTGAATAGAATTAGTGAAATAAATCAACTTTTTGATGATATTCTAATTATATGACTAGCACCTGTATAGCTACTATCCTCAGGACTTTGAATGGATGGATGTGTAGTGGATTATATGCAGCTCCACCCACCTCCGCTTATATAGCCAAGATCAGGAGGTGTTTCTACGTAAAACTGTTAGTAATAATGAGCTCCTAGAGTGAGAAGGACAGTCAGCCCTGTGTGTTGTACTACACGCGTGCTGCCTACTACAGCATGAGCACTTGCACTGAAGAGCGCCGCCCGTGAAGACGGTGATCAGATGCTCCGGACTGTGAGAGTGAGAGTTTGGAGGATGCCGCCGGCTGTGTCGCTGACGCTCGCCTGCGCGATGTTGTGCGTCTCCACATGCGTTCCGTTGTGTCCGCCGCGCTGCGAGTGTTCTGGAAGTCAACATACGGTGCGCTGCGCGTCTGCCGCGCTGTTCCGTATCCCCGCCGCGATCCCGAGCGACACGAGCAGCCTGATCATCACTGGAAACACGATTCACAGACTCGAGCACAACGCGTTCAACGGACTGCAGAACGTCACACACCTGAACCTGAGCAATAATGGGTAAGAAAATATATGGTCAGTCTGATCTATCTATCTATCTATCTATCTATCTATCTATCTATCTATCTATCTATCTATCTATCTATCTATCTATCTATCTATCTATCTATCTATCTATCTATCTATCTATCTATCTATCTATCTATCTATCTATCTATCTATCTATCTATCTATCTGTCTGTCTGTCTGTCTGTCTGTCTGTCTGTCTATCTGTCTATCTAGCTACCTGTCTATCTATCTATCTATCTATCTGTCTGTCTGTCTGTCTATCTATCTATCTAGCTACCTGTCTGTCTGTCTGTCTGTCTGTCTATCTAGCTACCTGTCTGTCTGTGTCTATCTATCTATCTATCTATCTATCTATCTATCTATCTATCTATCTATCTATCTATCTATCTATCTATCTATCTATCTATCTATCTATCTATCTATCTATCTATCTAGCTACTCTGTCCATCTCTCTAGTCTGTCCATCCATCTCTCTCTCTCTCTACCTATTCTGACAGTAATATAGAATCCTCTAAAAATGAATTAAAATGTTTAAAATCCATAAAAAATAAAAACTTTTTCCATTCTTTTTCAGCATTATGGAGGTTGGATCGCATGCATTCTCCTCTCTGCACATGCTGCGTTCTCTAATCCTGAACAACAACCAGCTGGTGCTCATCCATCCAGAGGCGTTCTCTGTGCCTGGAAGCCCCCTGCAGGAGCTCAGCCTCCGCTCGTCTCTCTACAACTACACATCTCTGACTGACCTCATCACTGCCCTGCGCTGGGGTGAGCTCACGAATCTTCTCCGCCTTGACCTGTCGGGCAACCGCCTTGTCCTCTTACCCCCGGGCATGTTCGCTCCTCTGCCAAACCTGCAGCATCTCCATCTAAACAACAACTCTCTGGTGGCCATCTACAACAGCACTTTCTCTGGTACTGACCAGCTTTTGGAGCTGGACTTGACCAGAAATGCGTTTAGAACTTTCAGCGACGAGGGTCTTAACGAGCTGGAGCGACTCGGTCGGGTCCATCTGCTGCTGGGTCAGAATCCTTACGTGTGCACGTGTGAAGCGCAAGAGTTTGCGAACTGGCTAAACAGTTCAAAGGTCAGGGTGGGTGATGCAGACAGGCTGACTTGCGAGTTCCCCGCAGCGCTGCGTGACGTGTCTTTGCGGGTTCTCAGTGCACATGCACTGGGGTGTTACGGTAAACCACACGAAGAGATTACAGAATTGTCCCTAAACACTTCCTACGTGTTTCTTGGATTAGTGCTGGGATTCGTTGGCATGGTCTTTCTATTTGTCGTCTACCTCAACAGAAAGGATATCAAGAAATGGATCACAGACCTACATGAAGCATGCCGAGATGTGCTGGAGGGGTATCATTACCGTTACGAAATTGACTCTGACCCACGGCTGGGGCGTGTTCCAAACATGCAGCAGGGTCGGCCTCGAATGGACCCGCATTTGGGGCACATCCCTTCTGATGCCCGTATCACACAGATGCCATCGGATGTGACACTATAACTGCAAATGGACAGTGAACAAATTTTTATTAGAAATGTTTGTAGATATTATGTTCTGATATTTCAGTCTGTAGCAAAGTGAACTTTTTTCTAAATAGACCAAATCAAGGAAAATCATTTGTCATTGAGATTAGTGGTTAGCAGATACCATTAACTAAAGAGATGGCTGGCTGATGGCTATGTAATGCCAATATATGCATGATGTAGGTTAATACAATATACATTAGACTGGACAACATCCACCAGTGAAATTTGAATAGTATATACTTTATCTACTAAAGTTTGAATTTGTCAATGTGTAGGATTACACTAGCATTAACCGACATGGACTAAAAGCCACAAAACCCTACATGTACATCTATATACTGAAAATATACTTCTTTTTTTTTTTGACACAATATGAGCTCTATTGTTGTCTTGCCAAACTTTATAAGGAGACCTGAAGACGCACTGAATGACTTCTCATGTGCATCTAACCCTATCTGACTGAATTATACTCTCCATTATATTTCATAACCTATTCAGCAGATTGAAACGCTGCTCTCCATCACATTAGTTGGTGCGGCCCACAGCATTCGCTGCTACAGATTGTGTCCTCAATATTTCGCTACGGTTGAGGAAAGGAGGGAAATGAAGGGGTGTATTGGGGGAAAATGGGGCACAATGAAGGATTTGGAGTCTAATGTTCCCTGCGAGCACATAGTGAATCTCTCTGTGTGCATGTGTGCTTGCTAGGGCCTGGAACTAATGACTGCAATTGATCAAGACCAGACAGCCCATATTAATCTGTGTCTACACTTTTGGCAAAGCAGTATATTACAGCATGTTTGGGGAAAAACACTTCTGGTGTGTGCATACACAGTTATGTAGCATAGCATTAAAACATTGTCCACTCAAAGGAAACTGTGAAGCAGTGTCAATGAATCTGTAGTCTAAGAATGTCTGCATTTATTATGGCCTATATGCATTATTCCACAGAGAACACTTTATACTTTTCATAAATGTATATAGAATGAGAATTTCCATGACATTTTCAGTCACTCAAGATTATTTGACAAGGATTTTTAAAAATCATCATCTCAAGAGGAAATACACTCACCTAAAGGATTATTAGGAACAGCTGTTCAATTTCTCATTAATGCAATTATCTAATCAACCAATCACATGGCAGTTGCTTCAATGCATTTAGGGGTGTGGTCCTGGTCAAGACAATCTCCTGAACTCCAAACTGAATGTCAGAATGGGAAAGAAAGATGATTTAAGCCATTTTGAGCGTGGCATGGTTGTTGGTGTCAGACGGGCCGGTCTGAGTATTTCACAATCTGCTCAGTTACTGGGATTTTCACGCACAACCATTTCTAGGGTTTACAAAGAATGGTGTGAAAAGGGAAAAACATCCAGTATGTGGCAGTCCTGTGGGCGAAAATGCCTTGTTGATGCTAGAGGTCAGAGGAGAATGGGCCGACTGATTCAAGCTGATAGAAGAGCAACTTTGACTGAAATAACCACTCGTTACAACCGAGGTATGCGGCAAAGCATTTGTGAAGCCACAACACGCACAACCTTGAGGCGGATGGGCTACAACAGCAGAAGACCCCACCGGGTACCACTCATCTCCACTACAAATAGGAAAAAGAGGCTACAATTTGCACGAGCTCACCAAAATTGGACAGTTGAAGACTGGAAAAATGTTGCCTGGTCTGATGAGTCTCGATTTCTGTTGAGACATTCAGATGGTAGAGTCAGAATTTGGCGTAAACAGAATGAGAACATGGATCCATCATGCCTTGTTACCACTGTGCAGGCTGGTGGTGGTGGTGTAAGGGTGTGGGGGATGTTTTCTTGGCACACTTTAGGCCCCTTAGTGCCAATTGGGCATCGTTTAAATGCCACGGCCTACCTGAACATTGTTTCTGACCATGTCCATTCCTTTATGACCACCATGTACCCATTCTCTGATGGCTACTTCCAGCAGGATAATGCACCATGTCACAAAGCTCGAATCATTTCAAATTGGTTTCTTGAACATGACAATGAGTTCACTGTACTAAAATGGCCCCCACAGTCACCAGATCTCAACCCAATAGAGCATCTTTGGGATGTGGTGGAATGGGAGCTTCGTGCCCTGGATGTGCATCCCACAAATCTCCACCAACTGCAAGATGCTATCTTATCAATATGGGCCAACATTTCTAAAGAATGCTTTCAGCACCTTGTTGAATCAATGCCACGTAGAATTAAGGCAGTTCTGAAGGCGAAAGGGGGTCAAACACAGTATTAGTATGGTGTTCCTAATAATCCTTTAGGTGAGTGTACTTCACCGCTTAAGCATAACCAGAAACTCAAAAATTCTATTATTTTTAAGATTTCTATTTGTTTCAAGACATATATATATATATATTTTTTTTAGATCTGGGAATCATGATTTTAAAATTCCCTGATATTTGCAGAATTTCAATGACTGGGAACTTTTTCATTCAGGACCCGTTTCAACCCTCAGGAACACATTTTCCATTTATTTTCTAATATTGTTGAAATTTGTATAAGATGGATAGATAGATATGAATTGACTTTTGCTCACATTTATTTAAGATACTGTACAAAAATAACATCTAGATAAGCACTGCATGCCCCTAATGCAAATGCAAATAATGAATATTAGATCAAGAGAACTTCTTAATGAACCTGTTACAAATGTTTTAGTAATATTTTCGAGTTTGGTGCATGACATATACCTCAGACTTATAGTCAAGAATGAATGACACTTGTAATATCATAAAGTGATTTGTGTGTGTGTGTGTGTGTGTGTGTGTGTGTGTGTGTGTGTGTGTGTGTGTGTGTGTGTGTGTGTGTGTGTGTAAGAACAAATTAACCAAGAACATAGCCTACTTTCCCCACA
This sequence comes from Paracanthobrama guichenoti, assembly GCA_018749465.1. Taxonomy (NCBI): domain Eukaryota; kingdom Metazoa; phylum Chordata; class Actinopteri; order Cypriniformes; family Gobionidae; genus Paracanthobrama; species Paracanthobrama guichenoti. The sequence goes on from CM031958.1 coordinate 37,792,402, forward strand.
CTATACGGTATAAACGCTGAAACATCATTTGCATGTTTTTACTTGATTAAAAGGAAAGCAAAAGTCAATGAACAAAAGGTATTTGGGAGGTTTAAGCAACATCCGTTTGAAGGGCTGACGTCACTGCTTACCTGTAAGTGGGCGTTGGATTTACCTGTAGCCGCAGGTAAAATACGGCACGGCGGGGCGAAGGAACGAATCTTACCGATCAAAGCTTTAGTATGAGCAGAATCTGAAAGCGCGTGTTGCGCGACGAAATCGAAACGTTTGACCCATTTTCAGTCAATGACTCAAAACAAAGCTCGATGAAGTGGACGTTTTAAGGAGTCAAAAGGAAAATATTTCACACTCGGCTACTTCCGCGATCTTGAACGACTAGAAGTTGCGTTCAAAACAATTGAAGATTTCATCCGAGCCTATGCGGTAAGTGTCTGACACTTTGACAAACCATCTGCTCTGTGACGCGAAGCGACTCGCCAGAACGCTCGCAATCAATGGAACCTGACAGTGGGGTGTAAGAGGGATTTCAAATGATGATAGCCATAAATTTGGCTGTGAAGTCGATAAATATTGTTCTTTTACAGCCATTGCATAACAGACGAGAACAGCTAGAGACACTTAAGACTAAATAATGAAGCATTCAATATCGTACGTGACAGACAAACTGCATTTATCAATAGAGGCAATGCATATATCTGTTAAGATACTCCCAAGTAAAGTGTTTGGGACTGGCCAGAGCGCACTTTACATGCCTGAGTTAACTCTATGTATACTGACAATGCACAGAAACAAATAAGCAGACATTTCTATACATTTCATTCCCCATCCATGTTATATAGACTCTCTGTCAAAGGTTGATGACAAATGACAATACTTATCATCTATATCTGGAATTCACCGCTTGGATGGCATGTTGCTTCCTGAGAATCGGTGAGCATATTCATAGAAAACACATCACTCTTGACAAAGAACGCAAACATCAAGCCAAACACTGACTGTATGAAAGGTGAAGTCACAAGGGAGTGTATTTAGAAAACGCATGTAAAAAATGAGTAACTTGATGATCGAGTAATTCCTGCCCACCAAAGAAAACCCTAAATTTAAACATGCTAAGATGTAGCTCAAGATTAGTTCTATTTCATATGTAATATTAATATCTTGATATGGTTGTGCTGATCTCCAAACCATGTTCACATGTTCCAGGCTTGTGTAAATAAACAACCATTCTATGCTATCTAGATACAGATCGGCTTGCTGTTCACATGTTTGAAATGCCTCTTGGAAGCACAATGCTTGTAGACACAGAAAGAAGGTGTCCACTGCACAGTAGTTTGACACAGTCGGGCAACATATGGTCAGTAGTATATTGGTGCTTGGATGTATATTGGTATTAGATGTTGATGATGAACATTCTTTCATTATTTGATTTCACCATTGCACGATTGTGTTGTATTTGCAGTTATATCTCCAGGGTTGAGGAAGTCATTGTGCAATGAACATAGAATGAAGAATTCAAGGCCTGTTTAACACTTTGATGTTTATCTATATTCACTAAATAACATTGGTCATTTTTCTTTGCAGTCATTGTTTACACAGATTGTTCTGTTTCTGCTTTGAACATTACTTTGAAATACTGCATAAGACCTGTTTCACATATCTTTAATCTACAGACTAACTGCAACAGCACACATAAGGACTTTAATAACAGCCATAAATTACAAAAAAATGGTTAGGCTTTTGAGAACTCGATTGAGAACTACAAACTCAAATGTCATGAAATGTACTTTATGTCAGGAGAAAGACCATATTAAAGGTAGCCTGACTTCGTCATACTAAATTCTGGTCAGAATATGAGTCTGATACTGCTCCATTGGGCTGTGATTATGGGGCATTTCAACCGAACCAGGAAAGACCTCAATTGGATAGACCTACAACCAAAAAAGTATTTTTAAATGGTAAAAGATGTTCGTAATGGTGTATTTTAATCATGTGTGCAATGTTCAGTAAAAACGGGCTCAGTTCATTTTTACATGCATGAGCCCGTTCTACGATTGAGCTGCGCTGTTTATGTGTGCAGTGTGATTTCTGTAACTTGATAATATTGGCTCTTGAAATGTGCATAAGAATCTGTTTTGTTTTTTTTGTGAACTTTCTCAGCTCTGATAAATCTTGATGCATTTATGTCCACATTCCTGCAGGTCCTGAATGTGGTGAGTTATGCCTGGCCACAGCACAGGAACACATCACAAGACGCGTCCTCCCAGCTCAAGCCGTTCTAAGGCTGATGGCTACAGGCAAAACCGCACATACTCCAGGGACAGCAGCACAAGTCAGGAGACCTGCAAGGAGAACTACAGCGAGCAACCTCGTAGCATAGACTCGCAGTTCCCCCGTAAAACCCATCCTCACTACGCCAATGGACGAGGCTCGGAAACTCTGGGCTTTATACCAGGATCTGCAGACTCTCCTCAGGGAACTCAAGCCTGTGGCTCGTGTGCCTCCCTTGGCTGGAGTGGCTGCAAAGCTCTGCTGTGCTGCATTCTCACCTGTGGGCTTTATGGGTCACGCAAACCTTGCTTGCCACCCAATGAGAGCTCCACTGACAACACTTTAAAACCTGACCCAGAACCCAGGAAGCCCAATGGATTGGCACTGTCCAACCCCACATGTGGTGTAGGCCTTGAACCCAGCAAGCCAAGGCAGCTACCGAGCTCTGGCAGCTTCAGGTATGGCGATGTCTACTTCGCTGGCAAGAAGGTGGAGTACCCCGTCAACTCCGAGGCACCTCCACGACGGACCAGGACAGCCGGGAAGGGTGACAACCAGCGGCCTATCAGTAATACCAGTATCTACTCTAGGGAGGATTTGGATCTAGATGACCTGGATGATGGCGGCACTGATATCGACTCGCTAATCACTAAAAAGCTTCTAGAACTTTATAAAATGCACCAGATTGAGCAGCTGGCAAAATGCACATCTGATGTGTCCTTCTCTCGTAAAACCAATGAGATCAGTGATCTGATCAACAGCATTGCTCAGGACTACAACTTGGAGGAGCAGGAAGCAGAGTGTCGGCTGGTGCATGGTGTCATACGCATCAGCACCCGCAACAAGTCCTCAAAAGGTTACAAAAGCAAAGACTATAAATCGCATGATGCAATGCAGCATACTAACGGGAGGAGGGATGGAACGCTGCCCGACAGTGGGAATGAGACCATGACCTTTACCTTTAGTGATGGTAAGTGATGGTAGTTCTTTTTGTAAGAGTGTCAGTAGGGAACGATAATGTTTTGAATGTCTTTTGATGATATTCCTCTTTCCCTGCAGGGGATCCTGAGGTGCTAGTGTCAGAATTGACACCGTCAGATGAGCTTGCCCGAAATATGAGAGGCCACAGTGGGAAAAGTAAGTGTCAACATTCTTGGTTCTCCTTATACTTTCTGTTCTAGTACAGCCCCCATGTTGAGGCCAATTCACACTGCACCAGCCGATACCAACCAAAGGCAACAGGCACGTTTACCTTGTTTTGTCAGATCAATGTGTTACTGTGTCTGTTTCCATTCATTGGTATCTGCATTTGTTGGGTCTTGGAATGTCTGAGAAGTGACATACTGTCATCTGGTGACTGTCGCCGTTGGTCAGCAATGTTGAATTGGCCTTTAGATGGCTTGATGTGAATAGATCATTTACCCCCACCCCATGGTGCCATGTCAATCCTGTGTCGGGATATGAACATGGTGGAATTGCACCCTGAGGATGGGGTATTCTTTTCTCAATGCCCTATTATAATGGTTCCATTTCCAAACGTTTCTCATTCTCTACTTTCAAATTGGCATTCCTGCTTTTGATTTTCACCCCTCAAAGAATAATGTCCTCACCCACCCATCCCTTCTCCGTAAACTGTAGTTGCTGGGCCTAAAGCTTTCTGACAGTGAACACACTGAATCTTCTCACCTCACTTTTACAAACATTCTTGAGGGGCCTTAGCTTGCCTCCAAGCAGTTTATTCAGTATTCCTCCATATCAAATCACATCTACCATTCCTCACATAATGGTGGTGCTCTCATTATGTAACTTGTCTGAAGGTCTCACTTTTCTGTGGAATTGTTGTGCTATGGAATATTTTTTTTTTATGCTAGAGACGTGTACAAATGTGGGGTCTCTTTACAAACAATACAAAACTATATATTTAAAAATGTTTTTCCTTAACACTGTAGTTCAGTTTCATTGATTATGCAGAAAGGCATTATGATGCAGTCACATTTAATGTTGCTCTGCAATATTTCGCAAGTGAAAGAAAACCGGACCAGATGTTACAAAATACCGTGAATGAAATGTGTTAATATTGACAACGAAATAAACTTCCAAAGCAAACGAACCAACACATGGAATCATTTTATAATATTGAAGTGCAGTTTTATACAAAACTGCTGTACTGGAGCTTTATACAAAACTAGAGTAAATATGTTCCGTTTTGCTTTCCGGTCTTACTACGAGTCCACACTTTCAGGAAGAAGTCTGCTGTGGGGCTCACTTCAGTGTGGGTTTGGCAAAAGTGTGCATATCAACCGCAAAGGGGGCGCTCTCTTCTGAAACCAAATGGGACACAAATGGGACAGCCTACCCTACAAGACCCTAAGGCCCTGTCCCAAATGGCACAAATATGCACTTTCGGTCTTGTGGACTTACATTGGCAGCTGCGTGTGCGTGTCCATCAAGTCCACGAGACTGTAGGGTGACCCATTTGTCATTTTAGGTCTTAGAAGTGTGCTCGCAAGCGCACCCTTTGCGGTCGAAATGCGCCCTCGATGTGCACTTTTGCCGAGCCCTCACTGACAGTCAAAGTGGCATTACGTCACGAAAGTGCAGACTCGTAGGAAGACCACAAGGGTTTTACAAGGGTCATTTGGGACAGGGCCTGAGTGCATATGAAGTGTGCCATTTGGGACAACAGCGCCATCGTTGAGTTTTAACGGGAATGAAAGCGAGGCTGTGAGGGATGAGCATACATCTCTTCAGTGGGTTGTACTGTTATTTAATGTGTTTTTGGATTGTGCTGCTGATGAAACACTGCAAAAATATCTTTCCAAGAAATTTCAGTAGACACAAAAAACTCCAGACAACACGAGCTGAGGAAAATTGTGATCTAGGAGCTTTATACAGCTTTTTACAGCGGATGCCAATGAAAACACGGTAAGTCTATCCCTCATAGCCTCGCTTTCATACCTGTCATGGCGCTGCTCTGAGTAAGGTCTATTGGTCGACAATGAATTCCCATTAAAATGACAGGATTTTGCCTGCTAAAATTCGCCTAGCAACGCTACATGTGACTACCTTTTATTCACAACAATTGTTGTATGCAGAGTTGCACTCAGCAATTTTCTATTCATACTTCAAACCACTTGTAAATATCAACATGTTCTTTTCCTTCACAGATTACTACTCAAGCTTGGCAACCGATTCATCAGGGGCTCCGCTATTGTGCTAACACACCAGCTGTTTGCTCTCAATTACTACTGCCTAACTAGTGTTCATCTACTGTCCTTGTGCTCCTTTCATATTTCAGTGTAAGCAGTTATTATGCTAAGGACAGTTTGTGTTTTTCTGAATGCCCAAAGACTGCTGTGGTCCATTCAGATTTAGGCACAGCTTCTGTCATGTTCCTACAGAGTGTAATGTTAAACAAAATGAGCCTGTTGCAAAAAAAAATTTTGCACTTAATGGTTCCCTACTACCCTTGCCAGAAGCCATGCAGATAGTTACACAATGGACAAGTTTCCTCACCAAGCCTTTGGCATCAAAGGGTACTTAAGTATTGGATCTAATTATACTTTCGGAGACAAGTCTGCTGTCGTCCTAAGTGGTGATGTATCTATTAATATTCCTGTATTGAGCACTGATTAATAGCAACAAAGAGACTTCAATCAGTTGCTGTTCTTCGGACTGCTTTGCTCTGGTAGCCCGTCCTTCAAATGTCGCCTCAGATGAACAATTGCTCTGTGATTTAATGCAATATAATGTTGTTTTGGGACTGTTCACGGGCAGGTGATACAGCCACATCTGTATGGTGGAATTTTGCAATACCTTGTATAGATATAGTTTTTTTGGTAACTTTTTTTTATATTGAAATAAAAGGGAATTTCCCCTCATTTTTAGTTATTACTCGTTGTGTTCATTTAAATCTATATGTTCATTTTTTTTCCATTAAAGAGAACAAATCTAGTCCTGTATCATGTATAAAATATTTACACTCGTACGTGTTAACCACAGAAAACTTCTCTCTGTACCGCGTAGCATTTTTCTCAGAAGATTGCAATGGTGTCCGCCTCCTCCCTCTGTTTCCCTCAGGTCACTGTGCTATGAACTTGTTTGGCTGGTTTGACAATAGAAAGGAAATAAAATCCTAGTGTTTGTTGGAGTTGTACATTGCGGAGGAGGGGCAAACTCCAGAGAAAATTCCCCTTTCAACTGTCCTCTTTTCGACACTGTAAATCGGCTACTCTGATTTACTAGTCAAGCTACTTTTGTGGATTTTTAAGGATTAATGGGAAGAAATTACTAATCATAATATATATATATTTTTTACATTGGAGCTAAATGTGTGTGCTATAATTTTGTTGTATTGCTTTTGAATTGTAAAACATTTCAGACCCAATCAATTGAGAGATGGTGACATAGCATGATCTTTCTTAGCTATTGTTTGGTCAAAATGGCAAAAGTTCAGATTTCTGAGATAAATGGATGCCGTAGTGAAAGACTGTATGCGACTGCAATGTAGTGGGCTACTGTTTCAAATGGTTTTCATTCTATATAATGCATTGTTGCATGTAGTATATTAAGACAGTTGGCAATAGGCTAGTATTCCACATTGTATGAGTAGAAATGAAGTAAAACATTTTTGTTTGTGTTGCTTAAATATCACAAGAGGGCACCATAGTACACACTATCATGGCAGAGGAACCGGAACCTAGAGCTATAATAGTGTGTGTGTGTGTGTGTCTGTCTGTCTGTCTGTCTGTCTGTCTGTCTGTCTGTCTGTCTGTCTGTCTGTCTGTCTGTCTGTCTGTGTGTGTGTGTGTGTGTGTGTATTTGTTTACCCTACATCTAGAGGACCAAATGCCCCTACAAAGATGGTAAAATATGATTGGATATACAGTTTGTACAGTATAAAAACCATTACGTCTACGTAAAGATATAAAAAGTGCATGTTGACATAAGTTAAGATTATTCAGTTCTTTCTTTGTCATTGATTTTGTTTGGGAAATCTGTGCATTGAGTACTATTGTGAAGTTTTTGTAAAGACATTTAGACTGTCTTAAAGCAGACCTAAAAAGCATATTTTTAATCATATATATTGCATATTGTGTGCATACTCTAAGTAAATACATAAAATGTGCATACATTTTATCTTGCAATGCAATGCGAATTCTAACACAAATTTATATATAAAATGCTAATGAACCATTTTTATTTTCATTTTCTAACATGCAATGTTTGAAACGTTTTACAATTGCAAACAAAATGAAGTAGACAGTCAGTTTATATATATATATAGCAGCTCAATTTATATCCTGACGTCACTAAAGCAACTGAATGGAATTTGTCATTTATTGAATTTATAAGTCACTTGAGCAATCATCTGCTATAACAACAAATGTGCAGTTACGTGCTGTGCAAGCGCTGCATCTACCTTTGTGCCGCTGACCCTGTAGTGTCACCATGAGACTTCCTCTGGTTACACTCGTAGCAGCAGACACAACTTTCTTTATTACAATTGTGCAATTTGACAGTTTTTCAGAATTCTGCACAACACTAGCAAAGCATGAGGATGCAGAAACTATCATTTGTAAAGCTTTGAATGAAATGCTAGTTTACTAATCACTGAATAGGATGTAAAACCGAATGCATTATGCAAAAATATTGCACATTGTTACATAATTACACAACACTGCATGTTTAAGAGAGTGCCGTTCCGTTATCATTCCTCTCACTGGAAATGGAAGGTCAAGTTGTATTTGCATTGTAGGATACATGTGCGCACTGTGCTTTGTATACATGTTGGCAATTGTAGCGAGTCATGTGGGTGTTCCATACTGTGCACAGTATACACATATACTGGGAATTCAGGTGTAGTTTATCACAATAACTATTAACATGTTCTACTAACATTGGACAAACACACATCTTCAACATTACATCTTTTGTTTTAGCATTTCATTTTGAAATACTAAGATATAGATCTAATGTTTTGCAAATATTTTGCTTTAGTATTTGCTTTGTTTTCTCCATTTTTATTTTTTTTTGTCTTTAAAAAGTCTTTAAGTACTTTAAGACTGATGTGCAGTAAATAAATAGTTTTAGGGCTTATCTTGGACATGAAAATATCATTGTGAGAATTGTTCCAGTTAAAAATAAATAAATGTATAAAAGTGATTTAGAAGTATATGGCAAACACTAGACTCGGAGTGATGCTGCATAAATGTGTAAAATAGATTTAATTGCAGTATATTTATGAACATACATGGTTTCCTCAGATTCAATCTAGCTTTCTCACAGAGACAATATATGAACCGCGCAGAGAAGTTTTATCAAGGAATGCTTTGTATTTTTAAAATCCATTCCATACAAAAAGCTGTGCTTCTATCAAAAGGCAAAAAAAACAAATCAATACTAAGACATAAATCACATACGTGTAACCTAAATACCATTACAAAGGTGCAGTAATTTCAATAAACTGTGTAAACAAAGATGTGCTAAAGTAACTTTTTTCAAATATTTCAGATGTAACGTAGTGTGAATTTTTTTTTTTTTTTTTTTTTTTCATCCAATGCTTGCACCTCAGTTTTCACATCCAACACTGGAGAAAAGAATGTTCTATTGAAAGTCCAAATTCAAGCAGTCCGTGAATCTTTGGTTCACTACCTTGTGAAAAGCATGTCAATCAGCAAGTCCATAAGATCTGTCTGACCAATGACCGGCCGAAAGAAGAGCTCTGTGATGAGGCTCGGAGTGATGGTCTTCAACGTGGATGCGGTGAGGAGGATGCGAGCAAAGCGGCCTCTATCCTCTGGATGAAGAGGTACCAGGACCTCCTTCAGGGCGTGCTGAGCTTCATATTGCAAACCCTCAATGAACAGAGATGCCTTCAGGCCTGGTACATCTGCAGATGGAAAATAATGGGTGAGTGAATTTTAAAATCTATATATCATTTAGATATAAATTAGTGTTTAAATAGTTTGTGCAAAACAGTTTTGATTTTGGAGAACATACCTGGATTGAATATTACGGTGCCTTTCAGATAAGCGTACTCCTTTGGGCTTAAATCCAGACTCCAGAGCTTCTTGAGGCACGCTTTAAGAGTTTGCACACCTGCAATCGTGGGCTGCTCTTGATCGCAGTTCATCATCTCCTGATTGTTGAGAAGAATTCTTTTCAGCATGCTGGGTGCGGGAATGTCATCAACCTCGAATCGAACTCTGTCCTGGGCCAGACCCAGAATGAAAAGTGGCGCCCAGCAGTTCTGCAACAGAGACAGCTGGTCTTTTGGCGGTAGTTGCTGGAATGCTGGCAAACTCTTCATGAAGTGCATCGTCTTGACCAGCACATCCGAAGCAACCTGACACGTCTCGTTGGGTGTTTTCAGACAAACTTTTCTGCGTTTCTCGCAGTGGCACGTCTGAGGAACCCGCTTGTAGTTCAGCTCGTTCTGAGTGGACTCGCCTCGGCTGAGAATGTTAAACAGGATGGCATTCGCCTGTCCATTACTGTAGTCTGAACAATCACATTCGCAATCCATGATGTCGCAGATGCGTGGTATATTCTAGAACTCAAAGGCACAGTGTCTAACACCTGAACCTCATGTAGACTGAAGCTGTGAGAGACTCACATCTGTCACTGACACGGCTCCTATTTATAACAAGCATTCATGTGGTTGAACTCCTGAACCTTGACCTGTCAATCGACATTTGCTGTGAACAAAACAACTGCCCTGTGCTGTTTAGCAATTGGGTAAATTGGTGATAAGGCCTCTTAAATGCAAAACCCACTGTAGGCTGGGATATACTCTAGGTGAGGCAATATTATCTTGGCAGATGTCATTACACCAGGCTGTACCAAGCGACCAAGGACTCCTCAAGTTTTATGGTCCCTATCATTACAGACTTACAGCCTATAAACCTACAAACTGTCGAATCCAGAACAGAGAGAAGTAAAAGGTTATTGACCCTTGAGAACAGGAAGGATGACTGTTACTTCATTAGTTCAAATAAGTGTTGCCTGAGTGAGTCGCAGTACAGAAAACTATTGAAGATTAGAAGCTCGCGCAGACATTAAAGCAATTCTGTCATCATTTTCTTTCTTCTGTGGAACACAAAAAGAAGATATTTTAAAAAATATATTTTTTGTCCCCGAAAATATCTTGATTTGTGTTCCACAGAAGAAAGAAAGGTTTGGTAGGCTCATTTTAGAAGGCCTTTATAGTCTGCGTTATTCAGCGTGTTGTTCAATCCGTAGCAGCGCAGTGCCAGCGCTAAAAGCAGAGGACAACGTGTGTGCATTTATTGATAGATTGTTATGATATCTGCATTTGTGTAGTTCTGTCATAAATTCAATTCAAGACGGTTCCCCATTCACTGTAAAATCTGGGCTTATTTATTTATTTTAAGAAATCTAAATGGCACTTTATGACTTTTCCTACTCTTGCTATACTTCAAACTTCAGTGCAATAAAATGGCTAAAATTAGTTATTTGTGAAATATTGATTTTATAATAAATCCAAAAGCAAAACACGCAAAACGAAGAATAAAAGGGAGTGGAAATGGCAAATTAGCAGCCATCTACTGGTTATAGTGGTGATTTCATGTCATTTTCATGATAAAAGTGTTTGTTTTCTACCAGGTAACAGAAATCCTCCACTGAAGCACGGCACATTTTCCATGTGAACTCAGTGAATGAAAATGAGACATGTAGATCTTCTTTCGAGATAAATTTACTGCAGAGATGTAGTTGCAGAGATAGTGTTACAATTACATTACGGCACGGTTTCACAGACAGGGCTTAGATTAAGCCAGGATTAGTTCAATTAGGACATTTAAGTATATTTTTAGAAGGAAAAAAAAAAACATTACTGGTGTGAATCTTGAGACAAAACAATGGCACTGACATACTTTAGGATATGCCAGGGCAGGTTGCTTTTAGTTAAAACAGCTCAAACATGCATTTTAGTATGGGGCTAGCTTAAGCCTTGTCTGTGAAACCAGCCATACGTGTTGAATATTTAATATATATTTTACCCACATTTTGCCAATCTAGACTATTACAGTAATATAAAGTTTGTCTATATTCTTAATGAATATTAGCTGTTTAGAAATTAATTCAATATTCAGGGATTGACTTGATAGGTAGTATAGAACCTACTGTATTGTTCATGCCTACCCTTGTATACAAACAATATATTACTTTATTTTTTTAATCATACCCTCATTGGGGGGCGAGCCTCCCTGATATTGAATTATTGAAATCTAATATTGAAATATTAAGATGCTAGAATTGCCCGTGGTGTGAGTAAACGATAATTAGAATATTTTTTGGGGTGAGCTATGACAAAAAGATACAATTTACTGGCAAAAATCCAATGCCTGATAGTCTTTAACAGAATTGTAGTTATATAATGAAGATTTTCAAGCTGTGTGGGATTTTTCTCAAATTGTCCTTGAATGTCACATCTAAAGTCATTGTAAAACCATATTGCTATGTTAAGAATTATTCTAATTATTTTACAAAATGTAACGGTTTATTGAATGTTGGTGTCTTAATGTTGTTGATGGTTTCTGAAAGCAATGATTTTACATTTTAACACCATATGAGTGTTCTTAAGCTCAGGACAGAGATTTTGCTGATTGAATCTACTCTTTTTCTATCTATACTACCACCGGTTTGCATTTTAGTGTTTTCAGACTCTCTGCAGAAAACGTTTAAAAATCAGTCGGATAAATTGACTTTTGACTGATTGTCAAATAATGAAAGATTGAAGTAATCAAACTCTTGAATTATATGTAAATGCATGCACAAAGAAGGTATGCAAACTGTAATGTGATCATTGAAGGCGAGTTTAATCAACACACAGTGGAACATTTGTCAAGCAGAATCAGTTAAAACAAAGTTTTCCACCAAAGACTGTTTATCACTTTTTTGAGAAATTCCAATTTCTACCATTGACATGTTTTTCTGAATAATGTCATGTGCGACATGCCCTGGTTTATTATCTCTGCAGTGCCTAGCACAGAGAACTTAACCAGATAAGCTAATGACTATATGGCTTTCAATCAAATCAACAAGTAGCTAATTCCACTTATATTTCCATTATGAATATTTATGTTTTCCACAAACACTCACAAAGCCACTTACAGGAAATAGTTTCATCATGTTTGTTCTTCGTGTAAATTTCTCTCATGGTTTTATGGCAGAAACAACATTGGATACATCAGTTATGTATGTCATAATTTAAAGTCATTTATATTCCTTACGCAATTAAACAGGATGGCAGATGTGTTGCACCTCTTGATGTTATTTTTTTGTGATTGACGGTGTATAAGAACATTCTGAGTGGAAGGAGTCAAGAGCACACGAGTCAGTGTCTGAATCATATTGATTGAATCACGGGTTGTAAATGTGTTTGATAAGGCCTTGTTTATTGAAGGTCGAGACAGTCTGAGACAGACACTGAGGACACCATCTTATCACCAGCATGATAGTAAAACAGAAAAAAATTCCTTGTGCCAGACAAATGAAACAAGAAACAACAAGTCCTGCTGTAATTGACCACTACAGCCATTTTAGACATGCTACGCTAATCTAGAACTATTTAAACAACATTTTGCGCATTCTTTAATAATATAAATGCAGTGTTTATGAGCTCATGTTTATTGAAAATAAAGTGTTGATTTTTATTCATGGTGTAAGTTGAATATTGTTTCAGGATTTTATACTGACAGAGCTCTTTGTAGAGGTCTGTTTTTGCGTAGACATTATGTTAGGGCTGTAAATTTAACGCATTAATGGGAAAAAATAACACGTTAAAATTATTAAGGCATTTAACACACCCGCCCCAGACCTACATAGGTCATCTTACATTTAAAAAAGTTGATTGGTGATGAATCTGAAGCAGGACAGCAACTCGCTGCATGATGAAGCTTATAGAATGCAGTTAGTATTACCCTAAAATTTAGGATATCAGGGCAAAAATGCAGAGTTTTTGTTTCATAGTGATAAAGTTAAGCAATATCACACGAGTAACGAGCGCAAAATCACACGAGGGATGTTTCTGGGAGTCCAAATGTGACACTGAATTTATACAACAGTTCAATAAATTAGAAGGTGATATTGTGGTATATTTTTAGACACAATATTGAGAAAAACAAAAAATCTTTCTCAATTTTGCCAATGAAAATATTACCTATAAAGCCAGAGCAGAACTTTAGTGCGTCTCCGAGCAACACAGCGGTGTTTAGTTTCTGAATGAATCTGCCGCGTTTTGAGTGAATCAATCAGGTGAACCAGTGGTCCCATTCATAAAGAGATGATACTTAATTCCTGAATGAATCAACTGTTTGAACCAATCGAATGAATGACTCAGTGGCTGCATCCAAAATCATATACTTCACTACTATATAGTATGGCGAAAAAAAGTATGTCTGAATTCACAGTATAAAAGTGTAGGCAAAAAGTACCCGGATGACCTCCTTCTTTACTATCCCATGAGGCCACAGGAGAGGATTTAAGAATGGCAGTAAATGACGCTGGTAAGTTACATGATAATGACAACATGGCGAATGTAGTGTGTCCATACTACATACATTCATATTATATAGAATGTACTTTTATAATTTTAGGGACCTTTTATTATTGTCATGACGTAATAAATCATTAAGACCTGCCACCTACTGGCAGTTTTAGTTTCTTATTTAGAATATCATTTCATTAAAAAAAACTTAATATTTCCATATTAATACAAGTATAGCTCATCCAAAAATGAAATTTCTGTCATCACTACTCGCCTTCATTTCCATTGAAGCCTAAAAGTTTGTGTAATAAATGTTTAATCAAATAAAATATTTTTGTCTATTTGATGTCTATTTTCTCATTTAACACAATAATGGCTTTAAATGATCTTTTGTGTCCTAACTGTGTTCTTGGAGGTCCTTAACAGTACACAGTGTGAATGTGTTTCAGGTGTGTTTGATTAGGGACACGTCCAACATGTACAGTGTTGGTGAAACTCCAGGAACAGGGTTATAAAACTCTTCTGTAAACAACACAACATGAAAATGCTTGAACTAACTTATTTTTCACAAAGAGTTCCAGATATAGATCTTCTTCATGGACAACAACTTTCATGACCAACTGAATGATGTTATCTCATCAGATCATTTAGTTGGCCATGCATGCAAGTTGTTGTTTAGAAGATCTGATAAATCAAAACATTGCAAAATTACACAATGTTCTTACATGCTGAGAACATGCAGGATAAGCTTTGTGTGGAGATGTAAATTAATTTATACTGCAAAACTCTTAATGTCTCATATATTATCTCTGAACAGGTAACACGTATCTTTGCCAAAAAAATAAAAGGTTACATAAACTTAAAAAGTCAAAGAATGCTTATTGGCTTGGTTCAGAGCATCTATAGCTCCTGGAATAAAACTATTCCCCAGTCTGTTTAAAATGCCTTGTAATGTCTGCTGGATGGGAGTAGTTCAAACATTCGATGGCATGGGTGTGTGTGGTCCTTACAGATGCTGATCGCTTTCATCAGACAGTGATCTATAGATGTCCTCTAGTGCCAGTAGTAGTTCCACTCCCGATTATCTTCTGTGGTCGCAGGACAACCCTCTGGAGTGCTTTCCTATAAGGAACCAAGCGGAGATGCAGAATGTTAAAATGCTCTCTATAGTACACCGATAAAAGGTGATCAGCATCTCACCCTCATGTCAAATTTTCTGAGGAGACACAATCGCTTTTTAAATGATGAACAGATTGAATTTAGGCTGTTGTTTACATATAAACATTCATCAACTCACACATCAGTCGTGGTAAACGGAAGCTCAAGCATGTTTGCTTGACATGCGAGAACCAATGAGGTTCAGTCTCGTGTTACGCGGCACGTTTGAGCTTCCTCGAGAACCAATGAGGTTCATTCTCGTGTTACGCGGCACGTTTGGGCTTCATCGAGAACCAATGAGGTTCATTCTCGTGTTACGCGGCACGTTTGAGCTTCAGCGAGAACCAGTGAGTTCATTTCGTCGTGTTACGCGGCGCGTTTGAGCTTCAGCGAGAACCAATGAGGTTCATTCTCGTGTTACGCGGCACGTTTGAGCTTCAGCGAGAACCAGTGAGGTTCATTCTCGTGTTACGCGGCACGTTTGAGCTTCAGCGAGAACCAGTGAGGTTCATTCTCGTGTTACGCGGCACGTTTGAGCTTCAGCGAGAACCAGTGAGGTTCATTCTCGTGTTACGCGCACGCGTTTGAGCTTCAGCGAGAACCAATGAGGTTCATTCACGTGTTACCCGGCACGTTTGAGCTTCAGCGAGAACCAGTGAGGTTCATTCTCGTGTTACGCGGCACGTTTGAGCTTCAGCGAGAACCAGTGAGGTTCATTCTCGTGTTACGCGGCACGTTTGAGCTTCAGCGAGAACCAATGAGGTTCATTCTCGTGTTACCCGGCACGTTTGAGCTTCATCGAGAACCAATGAGGTTCGTTCTCGTGTTACGCGGCACGTTTGAGCTTCCTCGAGAAACAATGAGGTTCGTTCTCGCGTTACGCGGCACGTTTGAGCTTCAGCGAGAACCAATGAGGTTCGTTCTCGTGTTACGCGGCACGTTTGAGCTTCCTCGAGAACCAATGAGGTTCGTTCTCGTGTTACGCGGCACGTTTGAGCTTCCTCGAGAACCAATGAGGTTCGTTCTCGTGTTACGCGGCACGTTTGAGCTTCCTCGAGAACCAATGAGGTTCGTTCTCGTGTTAGGCAGCACGTTTGAGCTTCAGCAAGAACCAATGAGTTTCAATCTCAAGTTACGCGACATGTATGAGTATGAGAGGTTTGTTCTTGTGCTTCAAGCAGGTTCGGTTGAGCTTCTGTTTATGTTTGCTGAACAATGTTTATATTAAGGATGTGACGGTGAGGAAATTTTCCCACCGGTTAATCGGTGTGTGACAACGTCGGTAATACCAGTATCACCGGGGTGGTCACACGGGCATTCATAACGGTGCGGACCAGAGCAAGCGTTTTCAATTAATTGAAAACGCGCCAGTGGACATACACCGTTATTAATGCCTGTGCGCATTTTACTTTCTAATTAACACCAATTCGGGAGCGGATTGCTTGAATGGTGGGTTCATTAGCCTATTATTCTAACTGAAAAACACAACAACAAAACAGTACAATGACAAACTCACTTAAATAGGTCCTTTTACATTTCGCTTTGAAACCAAATCTTCCACCATCTTGAACCAAATTATTTTTATTACTATAAAAAAATAAAAAATAAAATAAAATGACGGTGGGGGGCATTGCCACAGTGGGCAAGTGATGTCACCACTCACTGGTAACACCGGCAACACCGACTATGGCAGCAAGCCTAGTTTATATGTGAATTAAAGACTAAAATAAATCTATTCAGCATATAAAGCGATCGAATCGCTTCAGAAAATTTGGACTAAACTGCTCAATTCATATGGATTAGTTTAACAATCTCTTGATCTTTTTGAAGCGTCAAAGTGGTAGTTGTGTAGCTGTCAACGGAGGGACAGGAAGCTCAGATTGAAAAGAATCTTCATTTGTGTTCTGAAGATGAACAAATGTCTTACAGGTTTAGAACAAGTGTGCCACACGAGTCCAGAAAAGTCAAGCCAAAGCATCTCGATTGCTCCCAGGTGGCTGGTCCACCCCGCCCTCTCCATGTAATGCAGGGGTGGGGAACATTGCTCCTGGAGGGCCACTCTCTTGCAGAGTTTAGCTCCAACCCTAATCAAACACACCTGAAGCTAATCAAGGTCTTCAGGATTACTGAAGTTACAGGCAGGTGAGTGTTTTTTTCAGGGTTGGAGCTAAACTCTGCAAGAGAGTGGCCCTCCAGGAGCAACGTTCCCCACCCCTGATGTAATGGGACATAGACAAACTAAACAATCAAATTACACTTCAAATACATTTTTTCCAAAGATGGTTTCTGTCATTTCAGGACGTTTTTATCACGCTGATGCTAGTTCAAGCGTTCGGTTTTTTTTAAATAAGTTTGGTTTTAATTAGTTATTTCATGCTATAAAAACGTCATGATTGACAGCTTCTCTGAGTGATGTCGTCACTGAGGCACCAACAGACTTTTTTTTCAGGATTTTCAGGAGGAGATTGGAGCTTTAGCTTTAATTTCTAAATTTCCACAACTGTTTATGTCACACAGACATAATGAGCTGTTCTAGAGTAAACCGTACTAATGTATACTGCGGGAGTGTGGGCAGGATGTCAGCACTATTTTCGGACATTGGCGGCTTCACTTTTCTACAACTGAAGATAGTGAAGGAACGGGCGTTGTCCAGTGACATGAGGGCGAGTAATTAATGACAGAATTTTTATTTTTGGGTGAACTATTCCTTTAAGTACCAGTCCTGAGACCCCATATGGCAATGTTCACTGTACCTCGTGGTTGATACAAGTCAGCATTTTGTGCTCGTTTAGCCTTAAACATTTATTGGAAAGACAAATAAACCTTTAGAGCAGCATAAACCTGCAGTAAATGTAAAGACGTATAAGCTTAAAACACATGTGACATTTACTGGATGACTTTCTGCAGCCTTGACCTAAAACTATTGCAACAGAACCAGAGGTTTAACATTATCTTGAAAGCGAGGAAACAGTTGCCTGTGTGCCTCACAAGAGTGTGGTAGTTCAAATGTCTAAGGTCAAATGCCACAATTTCTTTTGCATCAGTGTCTTCACCTTCATATTCCACACAACACAAGTCTTACCAACAGGACGTGATTCATACCTCGAATCTATTTATATTTCAGCTTTTATGACGGTCATAAGAATGACTGAGCTGTAAAGTTGAAGGCCGAGGTCGAGATAGTTTAATTTTCCTTCAGTTGGTGAACCTGAATAACCTGTTTTCCTACACGGTAGACTAATTATCAGGTTAAGTTTTTTAATCAAAGGTTTTATTTCAGGCCTAATAATCCCATAGACCATAGCACTCACACAAGGAATGTCTGCTATCGAATATTTCCAGTGGTTTTGCTAAATTATACTCAGTTTTAATGAACAACATTGCGTTTCACTACGAGGAACGCACGCAAGGCATGAACACCAAACATTAAGAAAGAGTGCTAACCTTAAGTTCACATTAACGTAAAACAAACTTGTCTTCAGCGTAGTAAGAATAATTGTTTACAACACACCAACTAAGATGTGTGATATGATGTCGAGGATTTATTAATACCTGGCTAAATATATTTGAACAGGAGCAAAGTCGCGATCCCAACGGTCGTCTTAACAAGCACATTTCCGCCACATACACAAAATTATAATTATGGCATAAAAAGTCAAAACTATGACATCTTACTAGTCACAACTGTTTTTTGTTTTTGACTCGTGTGTAATTATGACTAACGTTAGTTTGAATGGCCACTGAGTTCAAGAAAGAAAAAAACAACAACTTACAAGTAACATTTGGATTAAGTATAGTAGCTAATTTATCACTAATAAATAAGTACTATTAATAGGTACAGGTATGTAATGAAGTAGTATCTAATGAATAAATTTAATACATACTAGTGTCCATTTAAAGGCACACTATGTAGTTTTTCGCAGCTAGAGGTCACGCGGCAGCTCTTCCGGGTCCAAACGTTCCATCTCATACCACAAGAAAAACAACAAACGGTGCTAATATACACACACACAATGTGGTGTAATACTACAAAAAAAAATTCTAATCTTATCTCCATACCAAAATTCCAGATGGCCAGACAGTGTTTCATCTTTTATAAATCGTTAAAATATTAATGTCTGTGACGCTGTGAGCACAGAGATTGTTGTGTATGTAAAATGTTTAACTTTTTTTTAAATGTTTGATGTTTAATATGAATAAATAGCACTCATAAACGTCCGTGGATGGCATTCTCAAGCGGAACGAGTTGAGGCTTGATAGAGTTGTTCCGATTCCGATACTAGTATCGGAAATATCACCGATACCACAACAAATTCTGGCATCGGTATCGGCGAGTACTTGAACCCATGTACTGATCCGATACCATTTTCTTAAACAAGATCTTGTTATTATGACCGCGAGCTTTGCCTAAGCGGTCGCTGCACAGTTCTTCTTCGCTGCTCAGGATGCATTGCAAACACAGGAAGCTGTGCTGCGTTGCCAAAAGCAACTGTTTAGAGCAGCGAAGAGGAAATGAAAACGTGTTAGCAGTATGTCCGCTGTTTAGCAGTATTTCAGACTGGACCAACCAGCCAGTAAAACGGCGACTAGGGTCACAAGTACCGGTACTTTGGTATCAAGTTCGGTACTGAAAATTTAAAAATGCGATGATACTAGCATTTTCTGTAGTACCGACTCCCGGGTATATCCGGTACCCGCAGCTGCGTTCAGTCGCTTTTGTGCTTATCTGAGCGCAGGGCTCCAGACTGTAGCCGAATATATACTAGTGTCTGTGAATATTAAACTGCAAAACACTATTTAAATATTACTCCTGCAAATTCTGCCTTGCGTGACGCTCGCTGTCTTTGTAGTCTCTGCCGTGTGTCACTATATGAGGACACAAATGCATAAACCGTCACTTCATGAGTTTTTATCGTTTCATTTGAGAAAACTGTCATATCATGAACGCAGACACTCAAAGGTTTTCACGGCAACCCGTCAAAATAAAAGTTTGTTTTAAACGTGAAGAAATTGACAGAATATATTAGGCTACTGTTGTACAGTAGATTTAGCTACGTCTCTCTATATAATAATAATACGTCTCTAATAATAATAATAATTATGCCTAGATGGTTGCTTATTTTTCACTTGTTTTGTTGTAAAGATATGTAATATATCATTTTTTATATTCCTAGATTTATTTGTTGCAGTTTTTTATACAGTTATATTGTAAAACTAAAATACCTTAAATTTGTGGCTGCATTTTATTTTTCGCTTAAGAAAAAATAAGTACTTTTGCTGTCAAATGCATGTCAGATAATAAAAATACTGTAATACAGTAGTTCACTGTATGTATTTGTTCATGTTTTATTAAGGGATAAGTCTGAAGCATACCATAAAATAATTCTGTATATACAGATACACACCCAGGTATCGGATCAGTACTCGGTATCGGCCGATACCCCGAGCACAGGTATTGGAATCGGGAAGGGAATAAGTGTATCGGAACATCTCTATGGATTGGACCCAGAAACGTTGTTCCTTACGTCATGACTTAACAAGCAAATAGAAGGTATGCGTGTGACGTCAACGTCAGCTGGAGTGACTGTAGTTACGCACAACTGAGTGTCATGTTTATTGACTTCTACAACGCAATTGGCCAATCACAGGTGTTGAAGTTAGAATACACTCACCGCTTAAATTGTTGTCCAGTGCTAAGTTCTGCATGTGCACATATAAGTGTAGACGTTATGTAAATAAGAGATGCATTGTGTCAGCTTCACTGATTAAATGTGAGAAAAGTGTGAGATCGTGTTCATTGAATGAGTGACAGCTTTTAAGTGATTATAAAAGGAGCACTCTTTGCGTGCTGTCTAGGTGATATAATAAAAAATTAAAAAAATTAATAGGCCTATAATATATTCAGAATTTGAATAAAACGAATTAATTTGAATTTGTTAAATGTTGTTGTTGTTTGTTTTCCATTCTTGACAAGCGGCCACATACACGCTTCAATACATAAGCCTGCAATACATGCAGGATTCACTCTGGAAATTGTGATGACTGACAGTGATATTTATTAATCAAAATCAGGCTCATTTAAATGTCAGGAAAACACGATTCCCAGCTGCATGTCAATATTCATGGACCACTGGATCTTTGGTAAGTTGTAAGGAACACTACATCTTTAGTTTAAACTGATAACAGTTTGTTTTACTTGCATTTCCCCCTATTAAGTCCAGTGCAGCAACTCTTCTGCCAATCAGTTTAGGCTGAGGGGCGTGTTCTGGCGGGAAAGTGACGCAGATGCATACCCTCTATTCAAAACAAAGGTGTAGAATAGATTGATGACCCCAAGATTGACTGT
The DNA here is from genome assembly GCA_018749465.1 of Paracanthobrama guichenoti. Classification (NCBI taxonomy): domain Eukaryota; kingdom Metazoa; phylum Chordata; class Actinopteri; order Cypriniformes; family Gobionidae; genus Paracanthobrama; species Paracanthobrama guichenoti. Next base: position 37,813,686 of record CM031958.1, read on the forward strand.
GAGGTGAAGACGACGGGTGCGTCTCAATCAGCTCCCTAGTTCAGTAGTCAGGACACTGATCAGGGAGTCAGCTCCCTAGTTCAGTAGTCAGGACACTGATCAGGGAGTCAGCTCCCTAGTTCAGTAGTCAGGACACTGATCAGGGAGTCAGCTCCCTAGTTCAGTAGTCAGGACACTGATCAGGGAGTCAGCTCCCTAGTTCAGTAGTCAGGACACTGATCAGGGAGTCAGCTCTCTAGTTCAGTAGTCAGGACACTGATCAGGGAGTCAGCTCCCTAGTTCAGTAGTCAGGACACTGATCAGGGAGTCAGCCAGATACCCTGATCAGTGTCCTGACTACTGAACTAGGGAGCTGATTGAGACGCACGCGTCCTCTTCACCTCATAGTCAGTGAAAGAGAATCAGGATAGGACTCGGGCAGAAATCATGTTCATGGATGAGATTATTAATGTAACTTAGTATGAAGCAGAGCAGGGGGCTGCTGGAGCGATTGCTAATGAGAGACGAGCACGACACGCGTACGGCTGGAGGGCAGTGGTGTTTTTATTATGCGGCAGATGGCCGGTCAAGCATCGCTGTTTTATCATATTAGATATATTTGAGTGTGCTGACAGTTACGTTCCTCGGCGGCTACTATTAGACACATTGCACACTGCAGTAGCTAGATCAATCCGTGTCCTGGTAAAAAAGGGGTTGCGGCTAGAAGGGATACAGCAACAGCCAGAAGGGAGGCAAAATCTCTCGATAAAATACCAATAAATCAATTTGCTACTTACCAGATATTTTTATTAACGCCTACCCTTACAGCCCTAACAACCGGGATAAAGTACACAAGTCAAAATATATAATTGTTCTAGTGGGTTTTATACATTTTAATCCAAAAATCTAATAATAGATACTAATCTATAAAAATGATATAGATCAGTGATACTAGTTTAAAAAAAAAAAAAAAATAGTATATAAAAATATGAACTAGTCCCAATTACATAGTCAAAACTGAATAGTTGATATCGGAATTGCAGATTGGAAGTTATAACAAAATATCAAAATAAGTACTAGTATCCAAGGAATAAATTAGATTAAATAGATCCAATTATCTATTAAATAGATATTAGTACTTATTAGCAACTTAAGCTGCTTAAAACGTGCACTCTCCCAAAACAGCATCTTGGTTTTCACTGCTGCTGCCGCCATCTAGTGTACTTGGACAAATTCACAGTGGGGCACAGATTTAAAGGACTGATAGAATTATGCCCGATTACATATTTAGGGGTTTACAGTACGCCCTATATGGTGCTGGTGACAAAAGTTGATATTTAACCCGACCAAGAACTTTACAGTTCTCCAATAGAGAGAACTCTTGGTCATGTGCCAACTGTCAGCTTGTGATTGAAAACGGAGCACATTACAACTGACCTACTACCATCCCAGTGTCCTTCAGGTCATTAACCCAGTGATCTCCAGTGGCAGAGACCTTACAGTCTCACTGAACGAATTTCACGAAAGGCAAGGGAATGGCTCTAACAGCATTCAGTATGCCAAGCTAACACATTTGTAAAATGTTTGCATGAAACTAATGTGCAGCCCTTTAAAAGAGTGTAAGAGCATTTGAGAATGAAAGGGATTTAACTTGTCCAGAAGGTTTTTAGCAACAAATTATTAAAATAAAGCGACATGAACAAATGTTTAAAGTTTTATTCATTCAAGCAGTTTAATCCAATGTACTTTTCCAAATGTTCAGCCATCAACTGCAAGAACACAATTGACAATGAGCATTCATTAAGAGGAATAAAAAGAAAGGAATGTTTTGGAATTTTCAAAATTAAAAGTTTCCTGTTTTTTTTGTACATTTTTAAATTTAAATCAAGGTCAAGGAGAACTCTCAACCTGGCAAAATAGTTGGGTGTAATCATTGTAGGGTTTCTGTTTGAGTTTCTGTTTTTTCTATATTTATTTCTCTTTTTTTAAATGCGTCCCTCTTGGTGAAGTTAGGGCCAGAGAGGTTCATTCTGAAAATAAACAAAAGATAAATCAGAAAAGTGTATTTCAAACCATGTCAAGCAGAGGAATTTCATTCATAAAACACTCAAGAATTTGCAGAACACATCTCACCTTGTGTTAGACGGCCGGCACAGCAGTGCTGGGGACTGATTTCTGTGCAGCTTCCTTGGCCTGATGAGCCTGCAGCACCGCTACTGCTTCATCCACCTGCAATACACGTAACGACCGATTAAATACCAGAGATGCACGATTCTGGATAAACTGACAATCAATTTCCCCACATTTCTGAACAGACAACTTGTCGCCATCTGGTGGCTTAATGTAATCAACAATCGTTATATGAAGCACCAAGTTACTTTCTAAAGGTGATTTACTCTATTGTGATTCAAGATTCAAGAGTTTTATTTGTCACATACACGGTTATATACAGAGTATACAACCGGCAGTGAAATGCAAACAGGTCCGCTCCATTGACATTGCAAATTCACAGCATCGCTTTCATAGACAGTGTTTATATCTGAACTATAAGCTTTTATCCTTGTACTTGTGATATGAATATTTGTAACAGAAATAGAATGGTTCGGTATGATTGTCAAAGGTTTAATAGACCGGCAAATCGTTGTCATTCAAGAATGAAATGGCTTGGATGTGAACCAAGGAACGCAGTTCCATTACACACCACATAAACAAAACCTTGTACATTAGTTGACTGAATATTAATCTGGAAGAAAGTTGATTTAGGGACAAAACTGACATTCTTGACCGTTTTTCCCCCCCATTACATTTTCTAGGGCAGTGAGATAAGCGAACATGTCCGGCATCAGGACATATCCCAGAACTAAAAACAAAGAGCACCACATGACCACTGACCTTTGACCTCAGAGACTCGGGAGACTCCAGCATGTGGAGCAGCTCGGAATTGTCGATCTCCAACAGCATACCAGTGATCTTTCCAGCCAGACTGGGATGCATGTTCTGGATGAGCGGGAACAGACGCTCACCTGTGGCAGGGGAAGAGAAGCATGTACGAGACATTTAAAATAAATGCATATATATAATTGGAAGCAAAACGGGAGCGAGACAAAATGAACCACTCACCCAGCATCTGCTTCTGTTCTTGTGGAGGGGCGGCAGCCAACATGGACGCAGTCAGAGGCTCCTGACCTTGAACGTGGACAGCAGGCTGAACGGGAGTCAGAAGTATTAACATTAGAGAACCTGAAAACACTTATGCAAGATCTTGTACAATTGGGAGGAAATTTATATAGCACTTCTCACAATATACATTTAATATCTACATGCCTTATAGTTGCATTTAGCAGATGAGAGCTGGACAAACAATTAAGCAGTTGAGATTTGCTATATAGTATACATCACTTTACACGAGTGTACTATATGTATGCAAATGAAGTTTGATATGCAACAACCAACTTTATATAAAGAGCTGGCCAATAATAGTTACAGTGTGACAAATGTAAATAAAACCGATTATTGGAGTACATTCACTTAATTCAAATGAGTTACTTGCCTTAAATTTCTAGTAAATTTCACAAGTAATAAAAGTAAAAATTGTTTATACACTTTTCCAACATTCCACAAGTGCATTATATGGGTACTTAGTGCTTTTTCATTTTGGAAGTTTTAGTGTGAACGCTACTCTTGCACTAAAACCGTACAGAACAGTGCATAAGTACGCAAACTGGGATGCCCTTGTTTTCCACAACATTTCTAAATTGCGGAGTCCTCCTCAAGTGCCATCAAATGTAAAACTATTACCTGCTGCATGGGAACCTGCTGCTGAGTTGGCATGTGCTGCTGCGGGTTGCGGACTCCAGGAGCATACTTGTACTGTGGCACTCCTCTCACCTGAGCGGTACCCGTGGCGGCACCTGCGGCAGAAGGACGAGGACCCATCGCCTGAGACGCTGCCAGGGAAGAAAGAGGATACTCAGGATCAATGAACTGTGGAGTAATGCACTTGCTGGGTGTATAAAATCAAGGTTCCTCACTCACCCATGCGCTGGGAGGTGATCATTCGAGGGACCTGGTTGGAGGCGGGACGCACGGCACCGAAGGTTTGTGGACGGGGTGCAGATGGCCTGATCGCATTGGGCATATTCTGGAAATCTACAATGAAGATGAGAAACAAAACCAATTAAATAAACAGTTATGGTCTACAGTGCAAGTACACCGGGAGGAAAAGTAGACTGAGCTACTCACGCTGAGGGCGGACACCCTGAGTAGCCCAGCGAGGACTGGGGCGGAGCTGTGCGAGCTGACTGGTGGGATAGTACGCGGCACGATTCTGAGCCTGTCAATAACACAAAAGGAGGGAACGTGAATCAATGAGGAACAACAGAACCTGTTGTGAATCACTTCATGTAGACATTAGCAAAACTTCAAAAGCCATTTTCTTGCTCAGCTGGGGATTAAAAGACACTTAATATTTGTGTAGCTTAATGCCATGTTTATAAAAGACTTCTAAAAGTTTCTCTTTGATCAATTCTAAAACTAGATCTGGTCTTCATTAAAAACAAATTCAACATTTCCAGCCACCACCGTCCATCAAAACAGGACTCTGGCAATAAGGGTATAAAGGAGGCTCTTTACCCAATAACAAAGATATATGGGTTAGTCTGTAGTGGCTTATTCCAATGTACACATTTTCCACCAACCACAGGATTTAAAACAGCACTGACTATTGGATGGAAACAAAACCTGAACTGAATTGAGCTGAATAAATGAAACCATTGTCTTCTGTAGAGGTGCTTTATAGCTGAACACACAAGCTCACACAGTCAAACCGAACAGTTTTCCAATGGTCAACATGGCACATTAGTATGACCAACTCAAACCTGTTGCTTTTTCCTGTCAAAAAAATTCAACTGAACAACGGTGAATGTGACTACACCTTTAATAGAAAAGTGACATCTGACCTGTGGAATGGCTGCCATGAAGTATCCAGACGGTGGTGCGGGCTGGTAGGGGTTGAGGACAGGGTTCGGTACGGCTCTGACACTGGCCATCCTCTGCATGTACTGGCTGGTAAGGTGCGCCTGGCGCTCTTCTTTCCGCTGGGCCAGCGCGACGTACAGGGGTTTCGTGGCGACGATACGGCCGTTCATTTCAGTCACAGCCTTAGTGGCTTCTTCAGGGGAAGAGAAGCAGACGAACCCAAAACCTTTACTGCGGCCACCTTCCATCATCACCTGAATGAATCACAAAAGAATCAGTCATTAATTCTGATGCTTGTGAGGGATTACACATCAATCGTCCAAACAAACCTTGGAGGAAAGCCACAGATGTTTGTTCTAGGGCTAACTTGAGACTGAAGATACAATTCGAAAAAGCTATATCCTAAGTAACAAAGCTTATTGCGATTTGTTTGTACCTTAGCACTGGTAATGGTGCCGAATGGTGAGAATTCTTTACGCAGGCGTTCATCATCCAAGCCATCATCCAGATTTTTCACATAGAGATTGACTCCCTGTTAAAAGCCAGATGAATTAAGTTCACATACAAGCATCATCAACCCATTAAACCTCACCACCCTCGTTTTCATCTAATGTTCATATCAGTCATTAAGCACGGGTCATTTATACCTGGTAGCGAGTCATGCGATCCTGCTTCATTTGCTCAAACTTGCGCTTGAGCTCTGTCTGACGTTCGCCCTTCTTCTGCGCGCGACCCACGTAAACCTGTTTCCCGTTCATCTCTTTTCCATTCATCTCATCCACAGCCTGGCGATGAGGGGAAGCTCGTTAGGATACAACACTTGAGTGATGATTACAAAAAGATATTAAATCAGTCTCTACTCACCCTCTGGGCATCCTCATGCCTCTCAAAACTGACAAAGCCAAAGCCTTTAGATTTGCCGCTCTCATCGGTCATGACGCGGATGCTCAGTGCGGGACCTGTAATGACAGCCGAACGCGTCAAGATTCGTGCAATAAGGTCAAAAGGCTTATTCACACAAGAGACAACTATAATGATAAAGATGCACAAAGCAATTTAGGAGCTAAATAAGCTCCTACTTCAGGAGTAGGGTCTAATACAGCACAATAGGAACTAACAGTGACGCAAGTGTGCGCTGACTGGCTGGACGCACATGAAATTTGAAAGCCGTGTATATAGATTATAGCCTATGAATTTACTCTACAAACATGGAAAACACTGACAGGCGGACCGCTCAACCTTTACGCCGAGGAGCCAACACAACTGAGGAACAAGCAAGCGAAACATTGCGCATTTCTGCTCAGCAACTGACATTGGGCATCATCGACAAACACTAATACTCTTCAAAGAAGTGTTATACAAAGTAGACAGTACATCTAATAACATTGCACAGGACTGTTAAACAGATTGTAAACTAAAGTAGACGTAGAATGTGAGCTGTGTGCTCAGTTATTCAAATTAATGTCTGCCGAGACGTCAAAATAAGTAGTGCAGCTTACGTCACTTCAGAGTTCCTAGTGGCAGTGCAAATGCAACCAGGAAAATGGCCCTAGGGGAATATTTATTTCTCAGGGACCCGCCCAGGTGGCTAGTTCCTATAACAAAGTACCTAGAACTACCTTGTTGTGAAATGGGCTATTGTTCTAGTTTGTTAGTGATCATTCTTGGTGTGAACAGGCTTTTACTAGCAGCAAAACACCCACCGTATTTGCTGAATATCTCCTTCAGCTTCTCGTCATCCATATCCTCCCCGAAGTTCTTGATGTAAACGTTGGTGAATTCTTTGGCACGGGCGCCCATCTCAGCCTCGCGCTCCTTGCGAGACTTGAAGCGACCGACGAACCTTTAAGATGCAATAAGTCACCATAATTATTCTGAATAAAGTGAATTTAACACCACAGATGGAGGCTATATTCATGGCAAACGCAAGTGTAATAAGTTAAACACTGATACGACAATGAACAGTTATAATACCTTTTAATAATATCTTCAAGCAATACTTCTGAATATTGGTCATTAGTTAACATGAACTGCACTTCAACATTTACTAATGCATTATTAAAATCTTGCTAACGCACTGTGAACATGAACAGCTGGATTTGAACAAATACAGTAACATTAACTGCTCAGGGCATTTTAGTTAATACACTAATGACCATTATACTAAAGTGTTACCATGTAATCTTTATATCAGAATGAATTTAAGCAAGTGCATCATGTTTGAAACGTCACTCCAAACACACACGATTTTAGTACAATGCGGTTAATTGAAAATGCACACTTACACTTTGCGGTCATTGAGCAACATGCCGTTCATTTTCTCAATGGCTCTTTCTGCGGCCTCATGGGTCTCAAAGTGCACAAAGCCGTATCCTTTAGAGCCGTTCTCGTCGCAAACCACCTTCAGAAAGGGAACACCAGCACTGACCACAAGCACCAAACACCAGAAACATGCACGTCACTGCAAACACACGTTTATTACCTTGCAGGACAGGATGTTTCCGAAGGCAGAGAATGTGTCGTAAAGCGCCTTGTTGTCGATGGACTTGTCCAGGTTCTTGATGAAGATGTTGCCCACACCGCTCTTGCGCAGTGAGGGGTCTCGCTGGGACCACATGATGCGGACGGGTCGTCCCTTAATCACGTCAAAGTTCATCGTGTCCAAGGCGCGCTCAGCTGAAACCGGTAGTTAATATTAGCATCAAGTTATGACCAATAAGCTTACTGAAACAGCAGTACTCAAATACTACAAATATTGCTAGTACTATAACCATTAAAGAGATGGTGCACCCTAAACTTACTATACAGTAAATAGTCATTTACTCTCCCACAACGTGTTTCTTTCTCCTGAAAACACAGGTTTTGAACACGTTGAGGGAGAGTAAAAGACTAAATTAAGATTAACTATTCCTTTAATACACCAGTACATTAATATTGGACTAATTACCAAGAGCTGTGCAGCGCCCCCTAGCGTTAGTCTGAGTACATGGTGTTAAAAAGTACTCACTTCAGCAATTTTATACATTGGTTGTGCTGTCAATAAATTGTATTATGGAAAAAAAAAAAAAAAAATAGGGGGGGGACAAATTCATATTTCCAAACCACAAATCAGAATGACATTTATTACACCTACGACATTCGTCTTGAAGCTCCCAGTACACGAGACATGTGATACGCTAAATACGTAGTTTGGGGATTTTTAACTGCTCGTTCGTGAGGTTAGTGTCCTGGGTCATCAACTACGATATTCATCAGTCCTCATACAAATGTGTATGAATTGTTAATTATTGCGACACAAATGCTGCACGTGTCCGACATGCCCAACTAACTTAGACAGACATCCGAATGTAGTCTGAAACACAGTCGTGGTAGAAACGAACCGGGAGCGTTTGCTTACCGTCAGCGGGCTGCTGGAAGTTGACGTAGGCGTAACCGAGCGAGCGGCGGGTCATCATGTCCCTGCACACCCGAATGGACAGAATGGGCCCAGCCGGACTGAACTTCTCGTATAGCATGGCCTCGGTGACATCCTGGTGCAGATCACCCACATACAAGGAGGCCATCGGGTAACTGGGAGCGCTGGGGTTCATCTTCCTTCCGTGCGGCAAAAGAGCGACCTAACCGAACACCTGGAAACACCGACGAGCTTAGTAATGGCGACGCGCGAGCTCCAACCTCCTCGGTTTACTTCTCGAAAACGCTTTAACACGACAGATACCCTTAAAGAACAGACTTGAAGACTAATTAAAACGCGTTTGGTACCGAATTGGCGTCGACGTGTTCGCGGTATCGATGATAACAAGATGATTAAAATCTCCTCAGGCCTACTGCGGTGCTGCCTTATTAATAAACTTCTCAAATCTGTCCGCGGATCCTGCTTCACCGAGGTACTCGGCAATAAAAGTAGATTTTTTGTTGGTATTTTTTTCTGTTTTGTGATTTTTTTTTGTATTTTTGATTTTTTATATAAGATGAGTGTGCCGAGACTCTGTGGCACACGCGCTCTCTCTCGCACCGCACAAGGTAGGGGGAGAGAAGCGGAAGTACGGCGCAGATAAGAAGGCGTCCTCGCCGGAAGTTGCGTGATCTTCTTTTATATTTTTTACGTAAGAGCAAAATAAGAGTCGATGGGCTGATAGAATAAGGGTATTTCAAGCACATTTCCGCCACGCAAGAAAAAAAAAAACATGCTTTGGTTAATCGTAATTATGACACAAAAAGTCATTTTATGACATTTTATGTTATAACATTTTTATTTAAGATTTGTTTTATTTTATTTCAGATTTACCAAAGCATGTCTTATGTGGCGGGAAATTGGCATCAATACCCTTCAATGATGACATAAAAGGTCAATATGAGATAATGTCGAAATTGTGTCATACTATGACATCATAATTATAAGATTATAAAAATTAGAAATTGTGATTAAAAAGTCGAAATTATTTTCTGTCATAATTATACATTTTTGTCACCATTTAGACTTTTTGTAATATTTATGACTTAATGATGTCGACTTTTCATTTCATAATCATGACTTAGTATGTCATAATTTCAATTTATGTCATAATTTTTATTTTTGATTTACCAAAGCATTTTTTCTTATGTGGCCAAAAAATAAGAGGTGAACATCAAGGTCATGTGTTTGTTTCCCAGGGAATATCTGAAGTGATGACGTAAGTCATGCCAAATGCATTAAATGCCATATCAATTTACCAAAATATCTTTATGCTTCTTGCCTCCTTGTTTTTAGCTCTTTTCTTTTAATACAAAAACAGCTCATTCATGATTTGAAACATTTTTTTTCTCTTTTTTTTTTTTTTTTTGCTATACTGCACTATATTCATATTTATTATTTGACACTTGTCATCTAAAGTGACATGCATACTAATAATAGTATCCATTTCACTGCTTGGGTGATAATGGTGATGATAATAGCTTATTAATAACTAGTGCACAGGTTACATCTGCCTCGACTCAACTTTGACTTTAATGTGGAAAATTAAAAGTGGAAAATAAAAATGCCTTGGAAAAAACAAACCAGCATTTATTTATATAGTTGCAGAACAATATTTTTAATTGACATTAAATTGTTAAATTAATTAAAAGAAATGTTAAAACATTCAAATGCAGATTCATTTTTAAAATGGACATTGCATTGATATCTGTGTCTCAGGCAGTGAGAAGAAAGGGGCTGGTGTATGATATCTGTGCCGCTTCCATTGGCTGATAAGATTGATAAACAGCAACCGCTTCATTCACCTGAATACACACAAAAAAAAATACACACTACAGAAACAATTCATGCATTAAAGCCACCAAAGCCAAACTAACGGGAACGAACCTTCATGCACAAAGATTCATGGCAGTGCAGCAACTGAAGCAGTTCAGAGTCATCGATCTCTAACAGCATTTCAGTGATCTTATTCGCCAAGGGCCCTACCATGTCATGGATGAGTGGGAAGAGGCTGTGACCTGTGGAAGAATGGAGAGATGCATTCAAAAGAAGTGGAAACAAATCAAACAAGAGTTTGAAAAGATTGACAAGCCACAGTAATACAGAAATAAACTTGCTCAGAATCTGTTTGAGGTTTTCAGGTGAGCTGGACATGGATGCGGTCAGAAACTCCTGGACCTAAATGTGGACGAGAACATGCACAAGACATTCTTATTAAAAAAAAAAAAATTTTAGTAAGTGTTTTATTTTGATGGAGTGAATGAGTGACTGAGTGAATGAGTGACTGGGTGACTGGGTGAGTGAGTGAGTGAGTGAGTGAGTGAGTGAGTGAGTGAGTGAGTGAGTGAGTGACTGAATGAGTGAATGAGTGTCTGAGTGAGTAAATTAGTGAGTGAATGAGTGACTGAGTGAGTGAGTAAATGAATGAGTGAATGAGTGACTGAGTGAGTGAATGAGTGTCTGAGTGAGTACATTAGTGAGTGAATGAGTGACTGAGTGAATGAGTGAGTGAAGGAGTGACTGAGTGAATGAGTGATTGAGTGAATGAGTGATTGAGTGAAGGAGTGACTGAGTGAATGAGTGATTGAGTGAATGAGTGACTGAGTGAATGAGTGATTGAGTGACTGAGTGAATGAGTGAGTGACTGAGTGAATGAGTGATTGAATGAATGAGTGACTGAGTGAGTGAGTGAGTGAATGAGTGAGTGAGTGAGTGAGTGAATGACTGAATGAATGAGTGACTGAGTGAGTGAGTGAGTGAATGAGTGAGTGAGTGAGTGAATGAGTGAGTGAGTGAGTGAATGAGTGAGTGAGTGAGTGAATGAGTGACAGTGAATGAGTGAATGAATGAGTGACTGAGTGAGTGAATGAGTGAGTGAGTGAGTGAATGAGTGAGTGAATGAATGAGTGTGAGTGAGTAAATTAGTGAGTGAATGAGTGACTGAGTGAATGAGTGACTGAGTGAATGAGTGAGTGAATGAATGAGTGAGTGAGTGAGTGAATGACTGAATGAATGAGTGACTGAGTGAGTGACTGAGTGAGTGAGTGAGTGAGTGAGTGAATGAGTGACTGAGTGAGTGAATGAGTGAGTGAATGAGTGACTGAGTGAGTGAATGAGTGACTGAGTGAGTGAATGAGTGAGTGAGTGAATGAATGAGTGTGAGTGAGTAAATTAGTGAGTGAATGAGTGACTGAGTGAATGAGTGAGTGAATGAGTGACTGAGTGAGTGAATGAGTGAGTGAATGAATGAGTGACTGAGTGAGTGAATGAGTGAGTGAGTGAATGAGTGTCTGAGTGAGTAAATGAGTGACTGAGTGAATGAGTGAGTGAATGAGTGGGTGACTGAGTGAGTGAGTGAATGAATGAGTGAGTGAATGAGTGACTGAGTGAGTGACTGAGTGAGTGAATGAGTGAGTGAATGAGTGACTGAGTGAATGAGTGAGTGAGTGAATGAGTGAGCGAGCAAGTCAATGAGTGAGTGAATTAATGAGTGAGTGAGCGAGCAAATGAATGAGCGAGCGAGTGAGTGAGCGAGTGAATGAGTGAGTGAGTGAGCGAGCGAATGAGCGAATGAGTGAGTGAATGAGTGAGCGAGTGAATGAGTGAGTGAGTGAGTGAGTGAGTGAAGCTTTCCTGTAGCTCAAACAATAAGAGCGTGGTGCTAGTAATGCCAAGGTCATGGGTTTGATTCCCAGGGAAAGCAAGAACTGACAAAAAATGTAAAAAAAAATGTGTACCTTGAATGCAATGTAAGTCGATTTGGATAAAAGCGTCTGCCAAATGCGTGAGTGAATTAGAGAGTGAGTGAATGAATCATTTATAGCACTTTTTTTAAGTGACTCATTTAGTGAGATGTGACGTGTACCTGTTGCACAGCCCATTGCTCCTGCAGTGCACTTGTGAACTTGTGATGGTTGTTATCTTCAGGTATGTACATGTGTTGCAGAGTTCCGTTCACCGCTGCAGCTGTGCTGGGCGTCCAGTGAGTGTGATTGGCTGTGAGGAAGACAGATGGAAAGAAATCCATCAGAAGCTCTAGCAGTCTAGCTGACACATCACAGCCGGGATGGTTTCCGCTCTCACCTGCGCTCTGAGGGCTCATCATGGATGTGTTGAGTCTGAAGTCACTCTCTGTGGACTGAATGGCTATCGGGGCATTGTGGGTATCTGTAGTTGCAAGAGAAAAACCTCCAAAGTGAGTCATATAGTGTTGCAGTCAAGACCATCTAATCCGAGACCAAGACCAATGTGTGTTATGACCAAGACAAGACCAAGACCAGACCAGCACTCCTTAAATTCATATAGATCCACATTACCACCTGAGAAATTATTTATTTTTAATCAATAAATATAATTAGAATAAGACACGATATAGAGCTGTTACCGATCAAATGAAATCCTTAACAACTAAATTAAATATTATTATTAAACAATATTAATTGTGGTGTCATTTTTGACACAATCCCTCATTAATTTCTGAATTGGCACAATAAATAAATCAAATTAGAAATAAGGTATTGATTGCATTTGAAGCAGTAAGTTTTACATCCAATCACATTAATGATGTTAATAAATAAATCAGACAATGCACCTTCAATTTAGTAATATCCCAGCAGTTGTGGTCTTGACCTTTCTTGAGACCAAGACTGAGACAAGACCTTCAAAAAATGGTCTTAAGACTGGTCTTGAAAACAAGACCGGTCTTGAGTACTACAACACTAGAGCCATCAGTCATGCAAGGTCCAATGACATTTGATGCAGCCCATATGACACATCCAGGTAATATTCTGAATAATACAGCTGTGTGACAGATCGATGTCAAACCGGCCTCAACACATGCTGCACCATATTCACGTTTACTACAATTACTACCATGTATTTTCAATGAATTGTGTTCCAAATAAGGGATTCCCAAACTTTTTCATCAGCTGAATTATTTACTTTAAGTCACCCATGAGATTTTAAGTTAATATTTAAAAAAAATTAGCAACATATTCACATGTATACAGCTCTCTGATGTTGGATAATGCTGACATAACATGCCGCTAAATAAATAAAATATTGTGTAATAGTGTTTTATTTTGACTGGTTTTACTTACACGTATGACTGTTTGTCCACACACAGCTCCACCTCTATCATCAAATTTGCTGATGATACTGTTGTCCTGGGCCTCATTTCCAACAACAATGAGACGGCATACTTGGACGAGGTGGAGCAACTAACATCATGGTGCCAGGACAACTGTCTCTCTCTGAATGTTGGCAAGACCAAAGAAATGATTGTGGACTTCAGGAAGAGACAGCAACGGACATACTCCCCCCTCATGATCAGCGGGTCACCAGTAGAGAGAGTGAGCAGCTTCAAGTACCTGGGAGTAAACATCTCCGAGGACCTGACCTGGACTGCTCACATTCAGACACAGGTGAAAAAAGCCAGGCAAAGACTGTACCACCTGCGCCAGCTGAGGAAATTCAGGGTTTCACCAGCTATCCTGAAAACTTTCTATTTAGGGGCGATAGAAAGTGTACTAACTCAGTGCATCACAGCGTGGTATGGGAACAGCACCAGTCATGACCGCAAAGCCCTGCAAAGAGTCGTGCGCTTATCCGAGCGTATCTCAGGGTCAGCTCTCCCGTCTCTGCAGGACGTCTACACCAAACGCTGCAAAGGTAGAGCTACTAAAATCATCAAGGACTCTAATCACCCTGCAAACCCTCATTTCACGCTGCTACCATCTGGTAAGCGCTTCCGAAGCCTGATGGCCAAAACTGAGAGACTCAGGAGGAGCTTCTTCCCCCAGGCCATCAGACTCCTGAACTCATTCGCTTAACACCACGTGACTTCACTTCAGGATATACATACTGACATTGCACTGCACTTTCTGTTCTCGTTGTTACTGTGTAACAACCTGTTATAAACCTGTTTGCACATTATACTCTTTATACATTTGTTAACCAAATATTTATAAGTCTACAGTTTACTCACTGCACAGTTTACCTCACTTATTTTATTCCACTTCTTTATTCTTATTTTTTTACTTTTTTCTTCTACTTGACTTGATTATTTATAATTCTACAGATATAGACAGATAGAAATAGGATAAAAAAGTACTATATATATATATTATAATTTCCTCCTTGTGTTTTTAACTGTGAGTTTGCACTGTCCATGGAGCGGACCTGTTTACATTTCACTGCCGGTTGTATATTCTGTATATAACTGTGTATGTGACAAATAAAACTCTTGAATCTTGAATTTTAAAATTATGTATTTTTTCATAATGAAAATTTTGTTAATTTTTAACAAAAAAAAATTACATAGTGTACTTTTAATTTTAGTAAGTGTTTTTATTTTGAATGATTATTTTGAATTTATATTTTTACTATGATACAATACATTTTTGTTTAAAAAAAAACATTTTAGTTTTACTTTACTACGATCAGCTCATGAACCCCAATTTTGGAAACCCTAATCTAAATAAAACATGTATTATTTCAGAAGGTCTGCTCACACTGAGGGCCGATGCTCTCTGTGTCCCGTTGAGTGCTGGGATGAGGTACGTTGATGTGGTATGAAGAGTGATTCTGAACCTGTGAAACAAACATACGGATCAAGTCCGTCACATGTGGTTTTCTAGATGATCTGTAGATGGTATTTGATGTGAATCCTGACCTGAGGAGGTATGAAGTGCTCAGCGTGTGGTTCCAGGTGGAATGGCTCCTGCGGGTTCAGCGGCAGCTGCTGCCTATGGAGGCTTGTCCTTCTCATCATGTACTGGTGGAGGAGGTGGGCCTGACGCTCCTTCTTCCTCTGGGCGAGAGAGACGTATATGGGCTTGGAGTCGATGATGCGGCAGTTCATCTCAGTAATGGCTCTGGTGGCCTCTTCAGGAGAGGAGAAGCAAACGAATCCGAAGCCTCGGCTGTGGCTGCCGTCTGTCATCACCTGAATGGAAAACATACTCCTGGATCTTCGGCTGCTGTTTCATTTGCATTTACTGGGTTACAATCAAATAATGACATGAACTGTTTCCTTAATGAATTATAAAAAAAAATAATTCCTACCTTAGCGCTGGTGATGCTCCCATATGGTGAGAACTCTTTGTGGAGAAGTTCACTGTCCACACTGTCGCTCAGATTCTTGACGTACAGGTTCACTCCCTGTCAGGATGATCAAAGCACGTTAAAGGAGTAGTTCACTTTAAAATGAAAATTACCCCATGATTTACTCACGCTCAAGCATGGGCATGAATTTCATCTAACAGCAATAAACATACAATTTCTCAAGGGCAGTTTTTGAAGGGGACGCACATTTTTAAATTATATATATATTTTTTTTTAAAGTTGTACCGAAAAATGATGTCTGTTTTCCTTTTCTCTGTCATTTTATCTGGCCAACAACACAAAGTAGGCCTAGTTGTTTAAATATGAGTTATCAAAGGTTCACTACGCGGTAATATAATTATTAAATTATCATGTTTCTTCCACATAGCATTGAGAAAAACCCAACACAGCAGTAGATCTACACTATTAGAGTAATATCAGTTCACACATAGGCTTATCGCCGTGTTAGTTGAAGTGGGTGACTTACACCAAGCTACCATGGATAACAAGCTATCCATATTAAGCATACTCCATAAAATATCTAAAAATATCTAGCTTCCGCCAGACCGACTTCCATATTCAACTCGCGCAGAAAGTGTAACGCCTCTCGTAGTTCAAAACGCTTATGCTACATTCTGCGCCATTTACTCTTTTATTCGTAAGTTGAATACGGAAGGCAGTCAGGCGGAGGCTAGTTATTTTACTTTATAAAGTATTAAATATGGATATTTTTCGATATGCTTCAGATGACCCCCCCGGAGCCATGTGGAGTACGTTTATGATGAATGGATGCACTTTTTTGAGCTTCAAACTCAATGGACCCCGTCACTGCCATTATAAAGCTTGGAAACATTAGGATATTTATTAATACAGTTGTGTTCATCAGAAAGAAGAAAGGTATATACACATAGGAAGGCTTTAATTCTGCCTTTGTATGGCCTTATTAATAATTAGGTAATGCATTCAAACACAACAAAAAACAATTTCAGATACCAAGTCATCTGTAAATATATTATAATGCATTTTAACTTTAGTTATAATTACTTTACATACATTACTATACATTATGAATACCTTTATAATGCATTATACATAAAGGCTTTAAGTAAAGTGCTACCATGATAACTATAACGATAACTTGAACAAAAACTGTAATGACAAATCTGAAAACTATAATAATGCTAACAGTAATTATAATACCTAATGATAACTATAATAACCATAACAATATCCATAGCAATAACTATAACAATAAATAACTGTTCTCTATGTGAATATATTGTAAACTGTAATTTTTTTCCTGTGATCAAAGCTGAATTTTCAGCATCATTACTCCAGTCTTCAGTGTCACATGATCCTTCACAAATCATTCTGATATACTGATTAAGAAACATTGAAAACAGTTTTTTTTTTCAGGATTCTTTGATGAATAGAAAGCATTTATTTTAAATAGAAACTTTTGCAACATTATAAATGTCTATACTGTCACTTGATCAGTTTAATGCGTCCTTGCTGAATAAATGTATTAATTTCTTTGAGTCACTTTAACAATAACTATAACATGAACTATATTAGTGTCCACACCAGCAGACGATATGAGTTGTGTTTATTATAAGCACGCGCTGCTAGCCTGGTTAAAACCAGACCATTCTCAGTAGTAACTGAGTTATGGTCTGGCAAAGCTTCATAGACAGATCATTTCCAAAGGGGCGTCACCAACGGACGTCGCTCAAATGCCTCTGGGCGCAACTGGATAGACCGAAAACCAATCAGAGCGATGAAGGAGATGACGTAGGCAGAGCGACGGAGAAACATCTGAGACTCTGACAGCAATTCTCTGTTTTTAACGGAAAGGAAAAGTTTTAAATCGCTTAAAACAGACACGATAGCTGATTCGAACGAGTGATGTTCCACGGCGGCATCCGTCTTTGTAATGTCGCTGCGCTGTCGTCATCGTGTAAAGCCTGCCCCAATGTTTCTGATTGGTGCCGCGATGTCGAGGGATTAGAAATGGGCTTGAATGGGCTCTTTGCATGACTAACTTGCAGAGGAAATCTAAATTTGCCGGAAGTTCTCTGGGTTTTCCCAGGCTAACGCGCTGCCGTTTTGTTGTCTGCCACTTTAAATGCTCGATTTCTTTAAAGTTGTGTGGATTCTGTTCGGCTGTCAAACGTTCTGAATGTGATTTCAGCTATTTCTTTCCTCTGTGTCATTTTCGTTAGAGTCGTGGGGTGCGTCTCAATCGGCTCCCTAGTTCAGTAGTCAAGGCACTGATAAGGGAATCGTCCACATTAATGTACGATATACAGATTCACGTAGCCTAGGAAGCTATAGGGAGCTGATTGAGACGCACCCATGGTCTGGAACTATGGTGTGGACTTCCCTGTAAATGGCCCTTTAATCAGCGTAATAAATGCAGGAGGTTTCAGAAGCGTCACTGGTACCTGACAGCGCATCATTCGCTCCTGACTTATCAGCTCGAAGCGCCGCTTCAGTTCCACCTGACGTTCTCGTCTCTTCTGAGCTCGGCTCATGTACACCTGCCTGCCGTTCAGCTCCGTCCTGTTCAACTCGTCCACAGCCTTAGGGTTACATCACACCATTCTCTTATTTATTTCTCCGCTGAGGTCCACGTATAATGTTATTAATGGCATAAATTAGTTTTAACAATCATTTTCACTCTCTTCACAATGAAAATTATAACAAGAAGAAGTGCCCTTTAAATTAAATTTCTGCACAGGGTCGATTTTTCAGTCCCGCTGCTGTTAAAAATAAGTTCCCGCAAACTTTATGATTTGTACGGCTCCAGCTTATTCAGTCCCGGGTCACGGGGATGTGAGAGCCTATCCAAAATATCTTTATAAATGGACAGTCGCATGTAGTGCAGATTCTCTTTTGGTGCGTTTAACACAACAAAAATCCCAAAAAGTAGCTTTGACTTTCTACTTTCAAAACCCAGAAGCAGACAAATGCTGCCTATAGGATCCTTTTCATAAACCTGTGCATGTGGTTTGCTGTAAGTTGAAAGAATAAAAGCTTGTGATGGAGTGTTTTAAATCAATAAACACTCAAACATACAGATCTCTCCTTTCGTGTGGTTCACTACACTGAGCCTCGGTTTCATCTCTCACCCGCTTGGCATCACTGTGTCTCTCAAAGCTGACAAAACCAAATCCTCTAGAGTTCCCTTTCTCGTCCGTCATGACCCGAACGCTCAGGGTTGGGCCTAAAATGAAAAGAAAAGTGTCAAAGATGCAATCGTTTCATCTATACTTCCACAAAACAAATACTCACCGAATTTGCTGAAGATCTCAGTCAGCGCCTTGGCATCCAAATCTGTGCCGAAGTTCTTGATGTAAATGTTTGTGAACTCTTTTGCTCTCGCCTGCATCTCAGCCTCACGCTCTTTTTGCGTTCTGAAGTGGCCGACGAACCTTAAAGGTGCGACATATGAAACTTAGGCTACAAGCAGTGGTGTAAAGTATTTGAGTAAATGTAATTAGTTACTGTCCTTAAGTATCTTTTTGGCTACATTGTACTTTGACTTACTTTGACTTTCTACTTGACTACATTTTTGAATTAGTATATGCACTCTTTACTCCAATACATTTGTATTGCAATTACTAATTACATTTTGCATGGCACCCAACTTTTTCTGCAGCGGTTTATTTTCTTACAAAAGAAGCGATATTGCCATCTACAGGGCAATGAAAGTACTGTATCTTGTTCACTTTGCCCCTGTTCACCCAAACTTGTCAACAAGGCTACATAGCATGGATGCCAGCCGAATTTAACCCTGCCCACAACATTTGAGGTCGGGAAGTATTCTGACTAGAATCTGAGCATGACGACGTCAGGCTATACTTTACATGAATGTGAGTGTATTATCAGCTAGTTCTTGAATTGCAGGTGTTTCATATTTGAGATGAGGACATGTAGGCATTGACTTTTTTAGGCTTTATAGTAAACATTATATTATATTGAAGACTTTTATTAATTATATGTTTACCTATGCCCTTTTTGAGCACTTGAGCTTAACTGAGACTTGAGTGTTTGTAGACGTTTAAGAGGTTGTTGTGTCGACCTTGAATTATTGCAATATTGAAGTTTTCAGTTTTATTTAAACTTTAGAAAATAAACATGTGATTGCTCTCTTTACAAATCAACATGTTTCTTTTTTTTCACTAGCATGTCTCTTAGGTGTTGAGGACTAGTGCATCTTTGAGCTTATATTCAGTACGAGTAAAAATTTACTGTTCAAATCAGATACAAAGCCTGTTTTTCCATTGTTTTTCTATGTAAATGCGCTAGATCAAGATTCCTCAAACTCGGTCCTGGAGGGCCACTGTCCTGCAGAGTTTAGCTCCAACCCTAATCAAACACACCTTCCTGTGATTTTCTAGTGATCCCGAATACCATGATTAGCTTGCTCAGGTGTGTTTGATCAGGGTTGGAGCTAAACTCTGCAGGACGGAGTTTGAGGAACCCTGCGCTAGGTAGACGTCTTTAAGTTTAGAGTTCAAGATTCAAAAAAACGTGTTTCTAGACCATGCAATGTTTTTTTTTTTTTTTTTAACTCAAGTCATATTGGAATTACTGTACTTTTACTTAAAGGGATAGTCCACCCAAAAATGAAAATTACCCCATAATTTACTCACCCTCAAGCCATCACAGGTGTATATGACATTCTTCTTTCAGCTAAATAGAATCGGAGTTATATATATAAAATATCTTTATAACGGGTGTGAATGGTACCTTGTTCTTTGAAGCCCAAAAAGGGCATCCATCCGTTATAAAAGTACCCCATACGGTTCCAGGGGGTTAATAAAGGCCTTCTGAAGTGAAGCCATGCGTTTTTGTAAGAAAAATATCCATGTTTATAACTTTATAAACTATAATCACTGGCTTCCGGTAACAGCCGTACTTGAGTCTAGTTCCAGCGGAAGAGTGACCTCTGACCCGTCACATGACGTATTGACAAACGCAGAAGATAGAGCAAAACAAACCACCAGTCACAAATTAGAGGTCTAAAATTAGAATTTTTAAAGAGAAATGTGGGAGATTGTTGACCAGCCCTGTTAGTTTGAACCGCGAGAGGCATCTACTCTCATGTAAGCTTACGCTACGCCTACATTATACGTCGGGTCAGAGGTCACGTTTCTTCTCGTAGACGGACGACAGTGATTCTAGTTTATAAAGTTATAAATATGGATATCACTTTGCTTCAGAAGGCGTTTATTAGCCCCCTGGAGCCGTATGGGTTACTTATTATGGGATCATTTTCATTTTTGGGTGAACTATCCCTTTAAGCAGGTTTTCAGGTACTCTTTCCACCTCTGCTTGCAAGACTCAACATGTGCAGGTCAGCATGATGAAAATCAATGCCACAACTTACACTTTCAGCTCGTTGATCAACATGCCATTTAGATTCTTGATGGCTTTTTCAGCAGCTTCATGCGTCTCAAAGTGCACAAATCCAAAGCCTTTCGATCCGTTTTCAGCGCACGCCACCTTAATGAAAAGATACGTGCTTCAGATTCTCCTGCGCTGAATATTAATCTTGTATAACAGAGCTGGAGGTGGAGAGCGTTACCTACTTTACAGGACAAGATGTTTCCAAATGATGAGAAGATGTCAAACAGGCCTTCGCTGTCAATGGATTTCTGCAGGTTCTTAATGAAGATGTTTCCCACGCCGCTCTTCCTCAGCGAAGGGTTTCGCTGACACCACATTAGACGCATTGGCTTACCCTGCATGAGGGCAAAGTTCATGGTATCCAAGGCTCGTTCGGCTAGGATGTGAAGGAGAACCAACGTTACAACAAAGCAAGTTTAGTTATTGGGTTAAGGGATGTGGAATATTTAGCACTCTCATGGAAATATATTTTGTAATTATCATTTAAATCTGACTAATTTTCAAATAGTTTGTCGTAAATCAACATCTCAGGAAAATGTTATGGGGATTCTAATCAAAATATGACTTTCTGGGCACTGATTTCAAACATGTCCACTGTAGAGGACACCAGGACTATCATGTTTATCAGGCATTTTAGGAGACAAAGTGAATAGGGAAAGAAATTAGATATCAATATTCCAATGAAATATTAGATACTATTATGAAAATGTCACCAACTATTACTATGTTGCTCCAAGAACAAATTAATATGCAAATTAGATATGATAGTGTATACACTACCCATGTATGGACATTTTACCCACATATTGCATAAAGTAAAATGGTATATCAGTTCATTCCATTATATCTTTCCTAACATAGGATGCACGATATGAACATTTAGGCCATTACAGATAATTCTTTAGGCCTATATTTGAAAGCCGATAACCGATATATTGGCTGATAAATCTAAATCCATATTTTTATATAATTTTTTGAGACGAGCCTTAAAAGCCATGTCCCAAACACACAATTATAACAATGTTCTCATAATTTTATGTAGCCTATATGACGGACTTGCGCTGTGCACAAGTGATTTCAATCATATTTCATGCCATTCAAAAACATCATGATGGACAGCGCACATCTGAAGGAAAAAATCCAATATTTAATATATCGGCCAATATATCGGCCGATCATATATTGGCCAATGCCAATATATGCATGCCTAGTTATGTTTGGTTAAATCCTGAAACCTAAAAATTGATTGAGAAAAAAATGAAATCCCATTGTTTTTGCCTATAGGCTACATGTAATTTAATGTCTTTTATTTTTTTAAACCACTAGAGGACACATCATAGCATATCAATAAAACATATTTTACATAGTTTCTTATGCTCTAAAGGAATAAATACTAAATTCAAAAAAACATTTTTCTGGATCTTAGGAGGACATGAGTTACTGAGGAGGAAAATTGACATTCAGCACTCTTTTTTGCTTAGGTAACAAAAGTAGGCTATTTCACAGAAAACTTATGAAATCCCACTGCTCGGTTGATTATTAATGCCAAACGGTGATATTGTCCATCATCTCACCATCAGTGGGTTGCTCGAAGTTCACATAGGCGTATCCGAGCGAGCAGCACGTGAGTTTGTCTCGACAGACTCGGATCGACTGAACCGGACCGACCGAGCTGAAGTACTCGAACAGCGTGGCTTCATTCACGTCCGGCTCCAGATCGCCCACGTACAGCGAGCTGCTCACGCGCATCTCCATCAGAGAGACAGATATCAGTGATGATCGGTGCCGAACTCAAAGCAGCAGAGATCCAGTCTGACAAACGCTTACAACGAGCAACGATTTAAAAGATTCGCTCAGATCATAAATAAACATTCTGTTTATCGCCGTAGTGTTTTAAAATGCACTCTGAAAAACAACAACACAACATCGCATACTGATGGCACTGCATGATTGCATGCCGGATTGATTTATTGTAATATTACAGCGCATGATAACATTCGGGGTTTTTAGTGCAAATGCTGTATTGAAACTTTTATTGTGCCATTTTTCTTATGGTCACTACTTTGTTGCATGGAAAAGAGTCGCGAGTTTATTATAATCACTTTGTCTGTGTTCTACAAAAGAGTAAATTATGAAAGTTTAATTTTAAGTGAACTAGTATTATATACATAGGCTTTAACAATAACACACACACACACACACACACACACACACACACACACACACACACACACACACACATATACATATATATATATATACACTCACTTAAAGGATTATTAGGAACACCATACTAATACTGTGTTTGACCTCCTTTCGCCTTCAGAAGTGCCTTAATTCTACGTGGCATTGATTCAACAAGGTGCTGAAAGCATTCTTTAGAAATGTTGGCCCATATTGATAGGATAGCATCTTGCAGTTGATGGAGATTTGTGGGATGCACATCCAGGGCACGAAGCTCCCGTTCCACCACATCCCAAAGATGCTCTATTGGGTTGAGATCTGGTGACTGTGGGGGCCATTTTAGTACAGTGAACTCATTGTCATGTTCAAGAAACCAATTTGAAATGATTCGAGCTTTGTGACATGGTGCATTATCCTGCTGGAAGTAGCCATCAGAGAATGGGTACATGGTCATAAAGGGATGGACATGGTCAGAAACAATGCTCAGGTAGGTCGTGGCATTTAAATGATGCCCAATTGGCTCTAAGGGGCCTAAAGTGTGCCAAGAAAACATCCCCCACACCATTACACCACCACCACCAGCCTGCACAGTGGTAACAAGGCATGATGGATCCATGTTCTCATTCTGTTTACGCCAAATTCTGACTCTACCATCTGAATGTCTCAACAGAAATCGAGACTCATCAGACCAGGCAATATTTTTGCAGTCTTCAACTGTCCAATTTTGGTGAGCTCATGCAAATTGTAGCCTCTTTTTCCCATTTGTAGTGGAGATGAGTGGTACCCGGTGGGGTCTTCTGCTGTTGTAGCCCATCCGCCTCAAGGTTGTGCGTGTTGTGGCTTCACAAATGCTTTGCTGCATACCTCGGCTGTAACGAGTGGTTATTTCAGTCAAAGTTGCTCTTCTATCAGCTTGAATCAGTTGGCCCATTCTCCTCTGACCTCTAGCATCAACAAGGCATTTTCACCCACAGGACTGCCGCATACTGGATTTTTTTCTCTTTTCACACCATTCTTTGTAAACCCTAGAAATGGTTGTGCGTGAAAATCCCAGAAACTGAGCAGATTGTGAAATACTCAGACCGGCCCGTCTGGCACCAACAACCATGCCACACTCAAAATTGCTTAAATCACCTTTCTTCCCATTCTGACATTCATTCAGTTTGGAGTTCAGGAGATTGTCTTGACCAGGACCACACCCCTAAATGCATTGAAGCAACTGCCATGTGATTGGTTGATTAGATAATTGCATTAATGAGAAATTGAACAGGTGTTCCTAATAATCCTTTAGGTGAGTGTGATATATATATATATATATATATATATATATATATATATATATATATATATATATATATATAAATATATATATATATAAAATCAATTCAATATAAAATGCATCTTCCATATATGATGTATGGCTATAATATATAAGATGCATCTTTATATACATATATATATAAATATATATAAAATGCATATATATATATATATATATATATATATATGCTGTCAAGCATCCAAAATAAGTTTTTACTGTTTGTATAATAGGTGTATACACACACATGCATGTATACATTAAATAAATATTTGCATGTATATTAATGTATATATATTTATATAATTTGTTATATTAAAATATAAAAATATTTTTTTCTTAAATATATACATGCATGAGTGTGTATTTATATACATAATAATTATACACAGTACACACACATATTATGTAAAAACTTTTATTTTGAATGCAATTAATTGTTTGACAGCACTAATATATATATATATATATACACTAAAAAATCCGTAAAAATAGGGCATAATGTACTGTAATAATTTAATTGAATTTTTTTATTTAGAATTTTGCACTTCATTGCGTTGTGTGTTAGGGTTAACGGAAATGTTTGTAAAATTACTGGATAATGTCTGGGTAATAAGCTGGCAGTACTTTTTCTGCTAGTTTACAGATTTATTTTTACAGTGTACACACACACACACACACACACACATACATATATATATATATATATATATATATATATATATATATATATATATATATATATATATATATATATATTTAGGCTTGAATCATTTCAAATTGGTTTCTTGAACATGACAATGAGTTCACTGTACTAAAATGGCCCCCACAGTCACCAGATCTCAACCCAATAGAGCATCTTTGGGATGTGGTGGAACGGGAGCTTCGTGCCCTGGATGTGCATCCCACAAATCTCCATCAACTGCAAGATGCTATCCTATCAATATGGGCCAACATTTCTAAAGAATGCTTTCAGCACCTTGTTGAATCAATGCCACGTAGAATTAAGGCAGTTCTGAAGGCGAAAGGGGGTCAAACACAGTATTAGTATGGTGTTCCTAATAATCCTTTAGGTGAGTTTGTAATACACCTTGTTTTTCCTTTAGATCTATTTATTTAAACAAATAATACAATTTTAAGTGAACTATATATTTGAGGACTCAATTTTATGGTTGAAACATTTTATAAGCCCCATTTTAGTCGCATTAGAGGATGAATTGTCATATTATTTTAATCAAACTTGTTTTGTAATTGACTGTAATTTATTTTTCTTTGGCTGCTCCTCACAAAATAACAATGAGCTGTAGCCTATAAGGTCAGTCCTGACACATTGTTTGGAATGTAAATGTTTATTAACACTTTGCAGGATTTTTACCCCAAAATAGCAAAACATGACAAAAATGAATATGTAACAATAATAAATAATGTGTAAGAAACATAACACAAGTCAGCCTCCATGAGTGAGGTGTGGGATGTGCTCTGTTAGTGTAACAGCAGATGGCAGCAGAACACAAACCCACTGAAGGTCCATAGCAACACTGAGTGTTTATACACCGCATCCCAGAGTCCTCTGCTCCTACTGACATTCGTATTCATCTTGTGTTGTGGCATCCATTAAAGTCCCTGAGCGATCTCCTCTACGGGTTTCATCATGTCAGGATGTGTTCAGCATCATTTCTAGTGTTCATCAGTATCTGCTGTGTTCATCCGTCGCAGTCACAATAACGTCCATCCAGATTCTCATGGCTTCAGCGCTGTGGGCCACGAGGAAAAAGAGCCGCTCGTATGTTTTCACACAGAAGGTGAGACTGGGCCGCGGAGACTGAGGATGACAAAATGAGACGCGTTACAGCAACAAACAGTCAGCATGGGAAACGTGTCAGAAATCCTGCTAAACTGTTTATACAGCTGTACAATGACTATGTGCTTTTACAAAATATGACCTTGGGATACTCTGCTAATTAGTTAGGGTTAGAGTTACAGTTTTGTGTCTATCGTTTGAGATTGTGGTCTGTTTTTTCTCCATATGAGGAGGCGTATGAACTCACTGTTGTAGCCGTTCGTAGATGATCGTAATAAACCTCCTCGATGGCCTGAAAGTAAATGACCCCTTTGAGTTTCTTCTCATCTAGCTCTGAGAAAACAACGAGAAGGACATTGAGATTTCAACGAGAAAGCAGCAGATATTCATCAGATTTATATACGCTGTAAATACGTTTAGTGTGACGTGCTAATCCAGCGATTCCCAAACTTATTGTCAGCCGAACCCTGTAGTGTAATGTCAAATATTTTCTTGCAGTCCCCCTGATAAGATGATAAGTTAATATTTCAACAATTTAAGTACAAATTTGCATGCTCACGGTTCTCTGATGTCGGTTAATGGTCACATTCAGGGTTAAGATACACTGCCCTCAAACGTCGGTAAGATTTTAGTCTCTTATGCTCACCAAGGCTGCATTTACTTTATTAAAAATACAAAAAAATATTGTGAAATATTATTCATATGTAAAAGAACTGTTCTCTATGTGAATATATTTTCAAATGTATTTTATTCCTGTGATCAGAGCTGAATTTTCAGCATCATTGCTCCAGTCTTCAGTGTCACATGATCCTTCACTAATCATTCTGATGAGGATTTGCTGCTCGAGAAACATTTATTATTATCAGTGTTGAAAACAGTTGTAATTGTTTTTGTTTTTTTATGAATAGAAAGTATTATTATTATTTTTTTATTAGAACAGTATTTAACATCTTTTGAACGGTAGTACAGTGTTACAAAAGCTTTCTATTTCAGATAAATGCTGTTCTTATGAACTGTCTATTCATCAAAGAATCCTTAAAAAGTTTCTCACAACTGTTTTCAACGCTGATAATAATCATACAAGTTTCTTTAGCAGCAAATCCTCACAGCAGAATGATTAGTGAAGGATCATGTGACACTGGAGTAATGATGCTGAAAATTCAGCTTTGCATCACAGGAATAAATTACATTTGAAAATATATTCACATAGAAACAGTTCTTTTACATTTGAATAATATTTCTCAATATTACTGCTTTTTTGTTGTATTTTTAATCAAATTAACGCAGCCTTGGTGAGCAAAAGAGACTTCTTCTAAACACATTAAAACATTTGAACAGCAATGTAGTTAACTAAAACTATTTAAAAATCCTCACTGTTAATAAAATAAACATTAACTGAAATGAAAATCAAAAGCAAACAACAAAATTACTACAACTTTCACAAAAATGAATATGAAAATAATAAACATTCAAAATATGAAAAAAAACTATCATTGAGACTGTATGACATGCAAATAAACAGATAAAATATGTATTTTTATTGTTTTAAAACATACATACATACATATATATATATATATATATATATATATATATATATATATATATAAAACCAACAAACATCTAGAAGGTTACAGCACTAATATTAATGTTTTTTTTTTTTTTTTAAATAACGTCAAATCCTTGAGCTTTTTTTAATTTGGCGAAATATTGGTAAAATGCTGAACTTCTGTTGGAAATGATGCAAATGTGAATGTAAATAAAGTGAACCTAAGGCACATCGCATTTCCAAATGCACGTTAACCTCACAGGGCTTGCAGAGCTGCAGTTTAGCAGAACCCTACATTAATTTGTTTATTATAATATCACATTGGGATCTCATAATTATTAGCTTTTCGTCAACGCACAAACCCCCGTGTTAATGGACGCGTTGTTGTAATATGTTCTCTTGCTCTTTTTCTACGTGCCGTGCCGCTCTTTCCCTCACCGGTGTAGTATGCCAGTCTTTGGTGGTCCAGATCAAAGATAAACCACCTCCTCCTCCACGTCTTCACTCGACCTCCACGCTTGGTTAGAAAGCCGCCACACCGCCGGGGAGACAAATTAACTCCCATGCACCCCGTCACATTATGACCCAGAGACTCCACGTGAGCGCGCAGGTCAAAGTTCGCCGTCAGAGAAAGCGGGACACCCTGCTGCACAAAGAGGAGGAATAAACATGATAAAAGCACAGATGGAAACACGCAGCATTTTCTGTGCTGATTTTGGGGGGACATTCTACAGATTCTACAGAAAGGATTTAAAAATAGTCAAATATATTAAACAGAGCACTCTTTCACACTTTAAATAGTTAAAAATTCATCCTGGGTATTAATAAGCTGACGTTTCAGACTGTACATTCCTAAACCCTGGGTTAACATCCTAATTTGCCTATCAGTGCACGATATGCTTATATAAAAGCTCTAGCATTGCACGTCCTCATATTATACACTGGCGCTGTACTATAAACGTTTTCTTGAATGCACTGTACAGACTATAAAGCTAAGAATGAAACTGTCCCATTGTCAGTGAACCATTTGACGTTTTCCTCATCAAACGCAACATGCTGTGTTTCTGTGACTGTCCAAAGCATGTGAATACGAGGCACGCGATTGGTTGTCAGTTGGCACACAGCAAAAGTGCTCCAGAGCAGGTTTTATAACCCCGGGTAAAAAATGGTGCTAAATCCGCTTCTAAATTACTGACAGGCATGAATTAGATTTAAGCTCCATAGCAGATGGAAACTATTTTCAGGTCACGCGAAAGACACTTCAAATTCAGTAATATTATCGATTTGACTGCGCTGAAATTGAAATGAACTGCAATGGACATTGCAACACTGACACTAAAACTTATAAACTGAACTGAATTGACATTAAATCCGACTTGAACTGAATAAGGGGCCGTTTACACAGAACGCACTTTTCCATAATTTTTCTATGTTCTCTGACCATCGCATAGTCTACTTTCGAGTGTCCCTAAATCTCGGTTGAAGACGGGAGATTGTGCTTTCTCCTTTGGAATAGCCTCCCTCTGCATATTAGATCCTGTGACTTAAATCTGTTTACAACTGTCCATATGGGCTGGGAGTGTGAGATGTGACCTGTAATGGGTGTTTTGTCAAATGTTTTATTAGTAATGTTGAGAGTGTAAAGCACTTTGTTCAACTTATGTTGTTTTTAAACGTGCTATAAAAATAAAGGTTGTTGTTGTTGTTGTTAACACGTGCGCTTGACCGTTGCCCTCTTTCTTTTTGCAGTGTCTTGCACATGACACAGCATTCTAAATACGCAGCGCTCAAGTTTTGAAATTCGCGTCTCGGGACCTTGCAGTTTTTCCCCATTCCACTGCCCGCATCTCACGTTTTTCAAAGCAAAAACGTGTTCTGTGTGAACAGGCCCCAATGAAACTATTGTTCTCTGTAGAGCTGCTTTACTGAAATCGAATTTGCTTCAGAATTAATTTTACAACATTACCACAGTTAATGTTAATAGTCCTGATTATTACCGTGAAGCTGCACTGAAACAATCTGTGCTATACTTGACAAAGCATCATATGACTTTGGTATATTTATAATATACAAGTCATATGGACTTTCATTTTGACACAACAGAATCACTTGTCACTTTCATTTTATGTCAAACGGAAGCTTTACATGATACATGAGGGCGAGTAAATAATGTCAGAATGTGTTTTTAATTTTCAGACACACCTCTGGTGTCCTGGTCGATGAGTTCATTTGCAGCCGCTCCTCAGCATGTGGCTCTGGTTTTGATGAATCCATCTGTATTTTTAAAGATCGTCGCTCCTTCTGTCTGTGTTGCTCTGCCAACAGCCGCTGACGCTCCTCCTGCATCGAGACAGAGACGAGAAACTGCCGTCAGACTGTGTTAGTTTGCATTCTTTTGGAAGTATTTTCATCGGTGGAAATATAACATATGAACGGGCCAAATTTCAGTCAGTAGCACTTATTAGAAACTTTCACTTTCACTTCATCTCCAACTAGTGTCCTAATTTAATGTGAAACATGGGATTGTGTCTAAGGATATTGCTGACTCTTATGGCAAATTTTGTGGCAAACCTTGATCTGTCGATTAATAAATAATCATGACAGGTCTATTGGATGAAAGTGTCTGTTAAATGAGTAAAGGCAAATGTAAATGTTTATGGAACTGCTGCATGAACAATCATGCTGTTGGTCTAAAAATAAGTCATGTGATCATATGCAACTGAATCGCAGCTGAAGACGTGAGTCGGCATGAAAGTGAGTGTGAAGTCCAAGACCAAGGGTCAATTCTTCATGTATTTTATGGTTTTGTATGTTTTCAGTGATCAGTATTGTTGTGGTTGTGTCGGGTCAGTAACTCACTCTCTCTTTCAGCAGGCGTTCCCGCTCTGCTTTGGCCTCTCTGAGTTTCCGTTCGATCTCCACCAAATCCAAGAGGTTCTGAGGGCTGTAAAGATGAAAGGTCACGTGAACCAGCCAGAGCTCTCATTCATGATTATATCAACAGAACACAATCATTACACAAAGTTCATACAATAATGACAGTAACACTTCACAGTAAAATCCCATCTGTTAACACTAGTTAACTACATTAGTTAACATGAACTAACAATGCATCTTAGCTATTGTTAATTTCAACGTTTACAAATACATTATTAGAATCAAATGCTGTATCTGTTAATATTATTTAATGGACCTGAGCTGACATGAACTAACAGTGAACAGTTCAACAAAGCTTAATAAATACTGTAACAAATGTATTGCTCATTGTTAGTAGCATTGTTGCATTAACTAACATTATCTAATGGGACCTTGTTGTAAAGTTATCAAAATGACAGTTACGACATTAACAAAATTAGTCACAATACATACAAGCTTTACAGAAAATCATGATGTTAATGTTTATAATATCTTAATATTTGTATGACTTCTACTTGCACTTAGCAGATTAGAGCTCGGCAATAATATACTTACATTTTACAACAATATAAACAATAGTATAATTTATTGGTTTACATGCCGAATATGACACATTAGCATGTGATTTACTTATTTTAGGTCTGTTTCTCACACAAATCCACTGACTCAGAACAGAAGACTAAAAGACATGAGTCATATGGACTATTTTTATGGTACATTTTGTCCTGGTCATGGACTATAAACTGTTGTTGTATGGAAACAAGGTACATTAAAATAGAGCATTAGAGATTCTCCTATAATGTTCCAGGGTGTAAATGACAGCATACGGGTTTGAATGTAATAATGACTGCAAAATGTATTTTAACTGTTGCCTTCACACACGCAGTCAGTTTAATATGTTTACTCACAAACATCTCAGATTCATACACCTCAAATAAAAGGTCTCACACACCCATGTAAACACACACCTGTTACAGCTTCCCATACAGATTATTCATTATTATAATTCAAAAACAAAGCTGGTTTGTGCCACTCACCTGGGCGCGCGGGAGGTGTTGGCACTGTTGCATGGTGCGTGAGAGCCGTTCCCATCGGTCTGCGCTGACCTCAGGCCATTACAATGTCCATTACTCAGTCTGTGGGTGGGATGAGGAAGGCGAGGCGACAGAGCCTCAGAGGTTTGTCT
This sequence comes from Paracanthobrama guichenoti, assembly GCA_018749465.1. Taxonomy (NCBI): domain Eukaryota; kingdom Metazoa; phylum Chordata; class Actinopteri; order Cypriniformes; family Gobionidae; genus Paracanthobrama; species Paracanthobrama guichenoti. The sequence goes on from CM031958.1 coordinate 37,845,569, forward strand.
GTCTGGAGTCATTCGCACCAACACTAACAAATGAAAGCAAAGGGACACATTACATTTACATTCAATCATTTATTAGACGCTTCTGGCTGATAAACATCTTAAAGATAATACTTACAACTACTGTGATCTTTTGACTTAACTAACCTTCTTGTATTTTATGTTTCAGGTATATTTATGATTTTACATCTTTTAGATTATTTTGTTTGATATATATACATATACATATACATATATATACATATATATATATATATATATACACACACACACACACACACACACACACACACACACACACACACACACAGACACATATGTACACTCACCTAAAGGATTATTAGGAACACCATACTAATACTGTGTTTGACCCCCTTTCGCCTTTAGAACTGCCTTAATTCTACGTGGCATTGATTCAACAAGGTGCTGAAAGCATTCTTTAGAAATGTTGGCCCATATTGATAGGATAGCATCTTGCAGTTGATGGAGATTTGTGGGATGCACATCCAGGGCACGAAGCTCCCGTTCCACCACATCCCAAAGATGCTCTATTGGGTTGAGATCTGGTGACTGTGGGGGCCATTTTAGTACAGTGAACTCATTGTCATGTTCAAGAAACCAATTTGAAATGATTCGAGCTTTGTGACATGGTGCATTATCCTGCTGGAAGTAGCCATCAGAGAATGGGTACATGGTGGTCATAAAGGGATGGACATGGTCAGAAACAATGCTCAGGTAGGCGTGGCATTTAAACGATGCCCAATTGGCACTAAGGGGCCTAAAGTGTGCCAAGAAAACATCCCCCACACCATTACACCACCACCACCAGCCTGCACAGTGTAACAAGGCATGATGGATCCATGTTCTCATTCTGTTTATACCAAATTCTGACTCTACCATCTGAATGTCTCAACAGAAATCGAGACTCATCAGACCAGGCAACATTTTTCCAGTCTTCAACTTTCCAATTTTGGTCAGCTCGTGCAAATTGTAGCCTCTTTTTCCTATTTGTAGTGGAGATGAGTGGTACCCGGTGGGGTCTTCTGCTGGTGTAGCCCATCCGCCTCAAGGTTGTGCATGTTGTGGCTTCACAAATGCTTTGCTGCATACCTCGGTTGTAACGAGTGGTAATTTCAGTCAAAGTTGCTCTTCTATCAGCTTAAATCAGTTGGCCCATTCTCCTCTGACCTCTAGCATCAACAAGGCATTTTCTCCCACAGGACTGCCGCATACTGGATGTTTTTCCCTTTTCACACCATTCTTTGTAAACCCTAGAAATGGTTGTGCGTGAAAATCCCAGTAACTGAGCAGATTGTGAAATACTCAGACTGGCCCGTCTGGCACCAACAACCATGCCACACTCAAAATTGCTTAAAATCACCTTTCTTTCCCATTCTGACATTCAGTTTGGAGTTCAGGAGATTGTCTTGACCAGGACCACACCCCTAAATGCATTGAAGCAACTGCCATGTGATTGGTTGATTAGATAATTGCATTAATGAGAAATTGAACAGGTGTTCCTAATAATCCTTTAGGTGAGTGTAGATAATGAAATAAATGCCGTGAACCATTATAAAAGTCAAACACTGCCTTAAAGTAATGGCAATGAGATTTTACCTTTATTTAATTTATTTTAAATCCTAAAATAAGTTTATATTCTAAAAAGAAAAAGGTTTTTTGAGGTCACATGAAAAATACAATATATTAAACAGAAGCAACATTAGCAGGATGAGTTATGAAATGAGGTTTAATCACTCTTAATTTCATTGACCGGTAGTTTGCAGCTAGTAGTCAACACACACACGTTTGTTTTTGTGAATTGTGGGGACATTCCATAGGCGTAATGGTTTTTATACCGTACAAACCGTATTTTCTAATTATACACTACCCCTACCCCTAAACCTACCCATCACACACACACACACACACACACACACACTACCCCTAAACCTACCCATCACACACACACACACACAACCCCTAAACCTACCCATCACACACACACACACACACACACACACACACACACACACACTACCCCTAAACCTACCCATCACAGGAAACTGCAAATTTTTACTTGCTCCCAAAAAAACTTATTCTGTATGATTTATAAGCCTTTTGAAAAATGGGGACATGGGTAATGTCCTCATAAGTCACCCTCTCCTTGTAATACCTATGTCATACCCATGTCATTATACACATTTGTGTCCTGATTTAGTATCAGGACACAAATGTAACTTTGGCAACTGCAACATTTCAATAGAAATTCTCTATAAAATCATTTCTAGCTCTGGAAGTATTTCCCAATCCTTCTTTCCATCATCATCATCATCATCATATAAAAGGTGGTATTCAAACAGGAAGTGCAATAAAATGATGTCACACCCCATAATTCAATCATTAACTCATAAGATTTCTGGTAGCACTTTATTTCACAGTCCTCTTTCGCATATATACTATGTACTTATAGCAATTACAATAACTGGGTAATAACTACTAACCCTGAACCTAACCTTAACCGCTGTAGTTACCTTATATTACCAGTACTTTCTTGGGTAAGTACACGTACTGTAAAATACTGTGTAACCAGATTTCTTACAGACAAATTTATGTAAAGAAGGTGCATATGTACCTTCACACACACACACACACACACACACACTTTTCCATAGATTGTCTTTGTTTGATCGATTCCTTCATGAGATAAATGACTGTCAGGTTTATTAGAGACAAACAAAAGCACGACTGTGTGCAACTGCAGTGGCTCCACTCGCTTTTCCAGTATGTGGCAGCAACACGGACACACCTTAATGAAAACACTGACAAAAGCTCTTCACAACTAATAAGCCACGACATGCAGCACTGTCATGGTGTTTAGCTGTTGTACTTTCTGTTTTGTTGTTTTGCATGCTGCATGTTGTCTATGCATTCATCGTCTTGCTCAATTGCATTGCCGTTTGACCTACTTACAGTCTGAACGCCAGTTAAACCGCATTTCATCACACCAGATATTTCTTTACAAGCATCATTGCAATAAAGCTCAAAGCGTAAATGTTGGTTTGCTCACCTTGCGCAGAGAGAGGTCTATCTGAGACTTTCCTATGCGAGCTCCGTCTGCGAGGTAAACTGGACGTCTCCTTCAAAGATTCCTGGGAACATGGTTTGAACACAGTCAATGTGTTGACCACTAAAGGTCTAGATGTCAAACCATCTGATGCACATTCACAGTGTACCTGTGCTGCTTTGTGAATGGTCAGAGGGCTGAGTGACATCATGCAGGGGGTGGATCCAGTGATGTTGGACCAATCAGTGAGCGGCTTCTTCTCTTTCAAAATCTACAAAGCCAAATGTCCTTGATGTTTAGCATGTGAGTTGAGAGAAACATCCGGACCAATGCTGTTATATTAGTTACATAATGAGGTAAATATTAAACAAAGAACTAAGGCTACAGGACAATAATAACTGCAGTTATTAAGACAATAAATACCCTAAACATAAATGATCACAATAAGCCATTAAAATACATTCATACACAAAAGAGGCTCTGTTCTAAAACCTAGTGCACTGCCATGTTGTTTACATAGGCAAAACTATGTGTCATAGAAACTGTTGTAAATGGGATGAGCATAAAAATACACAGCACAAACAAATATTGGGTAAAACAATCATTTAAATTAGATTTAATTACTTGATACTTTTAGGTACTTTATTATTTTTAGGTTTTCGTCAACTCAAAAATATACATTACATAATAACAATTTAAAATTAGAATAAATAAATAATTATGAAATAAAAACAAAAACACCTTCGTTTTCGTTTTACCTGCATGTCATGTGACCAATAACCCCCACCACAGAACCATGAACATGCAAATGTGCTGTTAAATTATTAAAATATTAACTTAAATTTCAGAAGAAGTTTGTGAACCCCTGCATTATGGGACGTCCTTCTCCATAATGGATACATGCAAAGAAGGCATCTTAGAAGGCTGTTTGTAATCATAAAACCCAGAAGAGAATTATGAATTTTGGTGAATTATGCATTTTAGGAACTTCCTATGGCTCTTTAAAACAGCGTTTTGTATTTATAAGTAACCAAAACATTGCTAACAAGTTGCTACATAAATTGTGCCACAATACTGGGGTGTTCCGGGTGGTTCTCAGGGCATTCTGGGTGATTTTAGGTGTTTTCTTCTCGTCTTTTGTGAACATCCCTCCATGTGGGATTTTTTTCACCTGTTCAATGGTGCAGCAGGTGAAAATAAATCTGATCACTAGTAAAGAACAAGCACAACTCATCAACCAGTGCTGTTATCGTTAAACAAAACTAAAAATAATTTTTTTTTTTTTTTTTACTAAAATTACTAAAAATAAAAAGGATATTAAAAATGAATAAAATGACTAAACACAACAAAATTACTCAAATTAAAATGGAAAATAGAACAATAAAAACTAACACTGTCACTAACACTAAATACAAAAATAACACTGTCCTCAGCAAGACACGTGATTTGAGGAATCATTCATGTCTGGAGCACAAACACTGCAGGACAACACACACGCTCAACTTTAACACTTAGGCCCTGTTTACACCTGGTGTTAAGATGCGTTTTGGTCGATTGGATCACAAGTAGACGAGGGAGACACATTCCCGTTCACACCTGGTGTTTTAATCCCTTTTGTCTACTTTCAACCACTTCGGTCCTGATTTCTTTGTGGCGAGGGTCTATGGGCTTTTTTTAAGATCTTTCAATCTAATGGGCGAAATAAACTCATGCAATTTTCATATGAACGCACACAGAGACAGAAAAACACACGGAGAGCAGCTTTAGTTTCTGCTCGGACAGCCGTAAGACCAGCCGAACGCTGAGAGTGTGTGTTAGACACAGATTGTGCATTTCATCTTCAAACCAAGCTTGGGTCTCCAGCCAACAAAGTTTAAATGCAGTCTAGCTAACACGCATCCCATAATGTTTACGCGTTAGGTCGGTAGGCGGAGAGTAGGCATTTATTGTGGCTGTTCGACCACATGAGCGTCTACACTACAAAAGCAATTCAACCGAATGCGTTTTCGACACCCTCTGGAAGTGATCGAAAGTGAACAAGCTCAAAGCGTTTTAGACCCCGATAACACCTGTATTTAGTGTCGTCCATTTGTGATCCAATCGACCAAAACGCTTCTTAATACCAGGTGCAAACAGGGCCTTAGAGTTACTATAAGTACATAGTGACTAGTGTACTAGTCAGTGATTACTGACTTAGTACTAATCAGAGTAGTTAAGAATTTAAACAGTACTGCAGCTTTAAGTTAAGCATCCATCCCACCCTCTGACTCAGACACATGAGTGACTGCGAAGAACATTCCTACAGACCGTACATACAGACAAAACAGTCATAATTCAGTTAGACAGTCCGTCATGTTACCACTTAACAGCTGCTTTATTCTCAATCCTGTCTGCTGTGAAAACCCCTCCCCACATTCCCTCCATCTTTCCTGATCAGTCACATCTGCGTGCCAGAATCTGATTCAGAGCGGATATACATCTCCTGAAGTACATACAGACAGAAACACTCACCAGACGTGTGTGGAGTTTTGTAGGATATCTGCTTTTTATCGCTCTGTCCTCTCTCACACTTCCTCTGGTCCTACCCTTCTCTGGGAATCCTGCCCTCTCGACTCTCTCTTCCCTATCTGTAATTCATTCCTCCACCTACTTTTTCCTTGACTCTAGTGTATCCGTAATGACTATAACATAACTCTCTAGTACTCAGTATTATAGCTGAGTGTGTGCTTCCTCTTGTTGAGGACAGTGTTATTTTAGTATCGTAACTGTATTTATTAACATTTTGCATGAGTTTTTATTGTTATATAGTCATTGTTCTGTTTTAGTCATTTTGATTAGTTTTAGGCTTCAATTGTTAACATTAGTTATCTATATCAGTTAACACGAACTAACAATGAACAATGTTCGTCTCAATCAGCTCCATAGATCCCTAGGCTATGAATCAGTTTATCGTTTTCAGAAGAAAAGCAAGAACCCTGACTTACTACACATTGGGATACTGATGGCTCTATTTCCGGCGACATGACAAAGGTTCATCACTTCTGGTGACATCACTGTTTTATTCAGAACTGCTTATAGATTAAATTAACTAATATTTAATAACTGATGATCTTTACAATGGAACTGAATCAACACTGAACTGACTTCTGCTGAACAACAGCCGAAATGCATTATTTTCCTGATATCACTGTAAAGCTGCTTTAAAACAATCTGTATTGTATAATATATAAATATATATAAATAAAGGTGACTTTACATTATTTGTTTATGTTATTTAAGTATAATATTATAAATACTTTGATTGTGACATATCCCTGAAACATTTCAAACATACATTTATTATAAATGTTAGTTAGATTATGTCCATTGCCTGTATAGCGATTAAATATAATTACAAACCCGATTCCAAAAAAGTTGGGACACTGTACAAATTGTGAATAAAAACAGAACGCAATGATGTGGAAGTTTCAAATGTCAATATTTTATTCAGAATACAACATAGATGACATATCAAATGTTTAAACTGAGAAAATGTATCATTTTAAGGGAAAAATAAGTTGATTTTAAATTTCATGGCATCAACACATCTCAAAAAAGTTGGGACAAGGCCATGTTTCCCACTGTGTGGCATCCCCTCTTCTTTTTCTAACAGTCTGCAAACGTCTGGGGACTGAGGAGACAAGCTGCTCAAGTTTAGGAATAGGAATGTTGTCCCATTCTTGTCTAATACAGGCTTCTAGTTGCTCAACTGTCTTAGGTCTTCTTTGTGGCATCTTCCTCTTTATGATGCGCCAAATGTTTTCTATGGGTGAAAGATCTGGACTGCAGGCTGGCCATTTCAGTACCCGGATCCTTCTTCTACGCAGCCATGATGTTGTAATTGATGCAGTATGTGGTCTGGCATTGTCATGTTGGAAAATGCAAGGTCTTCCCTGAAAGAGACGACGTCTGGATGGGAGCATATGTTGTTCTAGAACTTGGATATACCTTTCAGCATTGATGGTGCCTTTCCAGATGTGTAAGCTGCCCATGCCACACGCACTCATGAACCCCATCCCATCAGAGATGCAGGCTTCTGAACGGAGCGCTGAGAACAACTTGGGTTGTCCTTGTCCTCTTTAGTCCGGATGACATGGCGTCCCAGTTTTCCAAAAAAAACTTAAATGTTGATTGGTCTGACCACAGAACAGTTTTCCACTTTGCCACAGTCCATTTTAAATGAGCCTTGGCCCAGAGAAAACGCCTGCGCTTCTGGATCATGTTTAGATATGGCTTCTTTTTTGACCTATAGAGTTTTAGCGGCAGCGGCGAATGGCACGGTGGATTGTGTTCACCGACAATGTTTTCTGGAAGTATTCCTGAGCCCATGTTGTGATCTCCATTACAGTAGCATTCCTGTATGTGATGCAGTGCCGTCTAAGGGCCCGGAGATCACGGGCATCCAGTATGGTTTTCCGGCCTTGACCCTTACACACAGAGATTGTTCCAGATTCTCTGAATCTTTGGATGATATTATGCACTGTAGATGATGATAACTTCAAACTCTTTGCAGTTTTCAAACTCCTTTCTGATATCGCTCCAGTATTTTTGGCCGCAGCATTGGGGGAATTGGTGATCCTCTGCCCATCTTGACTTCTGAGAGACACTGCCACTCTGAGAGGCTCTTTTTATACCCAATCATGTTGCCAATTGACCTAATAAGTTGCAGATTGGTCCTCCAGCCGTTCCTTATATGTACATTTAACTTTTCCGGCCTCTTATTGCTCCCTGTCCCAACTTTTTTGGAATGTGTAGCGCTCATGAAATCCAAAATGAGCCAATATTTGGCATGACATTTCAAAATGTCTCACTTTCAACATTTGATATGTTATCTATATTCTACTGTGAATAAAATATAAGTTTATGAGATTTGTAAATTATTGCATTCCTTTTTATTCACAAATTGTACAGTGTCCCAACTTTTTTAGAATCGGGTTTGTATTAAATGAAAAACTAATATTTCATTTGGTTACTTTATTTTAAGATGACATAGTTACTAGCTGTAGTACCTACATGTACTTATTATAGAGTTACGGTTAGGTTTAGTTACTTGTAATTACGCATACATTAGTTATTACTATAGTAAGTACATGTAGTGACATGTAACTACGTCACCAAGAGTAACCTTTAATTTTTATAAATTTTAATATACTTCAACTTAAACTAAAAGAAAATTTGCCTTTGTAATTAACTAAAAATATGTTTTGTTATATTCTATTTTCCTTCTGTAAACGTTTAATTTATTGCAACTAATATAGATGTTTTTAGTATTTTTAGTTTTGTTTAACAATAACAGCACTGGTTGATGAGAGGTGTTCTGGTACTTTAAGTGATCAGACGCACCCTTACCACCTGCCGCACCACAAAACAGGTGAAAGAAATCCCACAGACATACATTGAAGGAGGAACCTGAGACACAGACCAGGACTGAATCCGAAATCGCCCCCTAAACCCTCATTCACCATTCCCTACGTTAGTCCACTAATATAGTTCACTTGAAGGAGTGAATGAAAACGAGTGAGTGAATTCGGACAGCCGTTGAGTGTATATCGGCTGTACACTCGTTATTGCTGTACAATGTGGGATAGAATGAGTGCACTCGAGCATGTCCACTATGGTTTCGGACACCACTACAAATGGCTGTCCCCTCAAATAGTGCCCTATTTCAGATTTCAGCCCAGAAGATCACAGAGATAAGAGTTATCATGCACGTTTTCAAAACATATAAAAACCTAGTTTCCTCCCGTTACTGAAGAAGAAGCAAGTAAGACGTCTTACCCTCTGAGACCTGTGGAGCAGCTCTTTTCTCTCTTGCCTGAGGGAATTCAAAGTTTTATCCTTTTCTTGTTCCATTTCCTTCAGCTGGTTTTCCAGTTGCTGGACTCGTTCCTACAAGACAACGACGTGATCATTAAAACATTTTCAGCATGAACAGAAACTTCATATGAAACCTACACATTCAGCAATAAGCTTCAGCCTGGTGCGTTAAGGAGTCATGAAACACTTGGTTTGTTATGTTGCACTGATGGCATAATATGCTCAAAGAGAGAGAGAGAGAGGAAAGTCAGCGTGGTGCCGCCCACCCGGCACACTGAGCTGACAGGTCAGGGTCAGAGATCTGTCATACGCAGCAGCTGAGTCAATGAGCACCTTTGCACTGCTCTGATGCTCTCACTAAAACTAGATCACTCCTATTATACTCAACAGACACTAAACGCTCAAGATGCGGATGTGACGCGTGTATGGTTAATGGACAACCTGCTGCTATTTTATCTCCCACACCCTCCATCTGAGAAATAAATTAAAATGCTGTATTTATTTTTTAAACTTCTAATTACAAAATTTCTTATAATATACAGGTGCTGGTCATATAATTAGAATATCATCAAAAAGTTGATTTATTTCACTAATTCCATTCAAAAAGTGAAACTTGTATATTATATTCATTCATTACACACAGACTGATATATTTCAAAAGGTTTATTTCTTTTCATTTTGATGATTATAACTGACAACTTAGGAAAATCCCAAAATCAGCACCTGTATATATATACTATGTATACTGCATACAAATATAAACAAATACAATTGTTTAAAAGTCATAAAAACAGCACTAAAATCAATATAGATCAATTGTAATGCTATTAATTTTTTAATACTTAATTAAAAATGTATTATAAAATATATTCTATGTATGAATATTGTTTAAATGTAAGATGAATAATTTAAATATTATATATATATATATATATATATATATATATATATATATATATATATATATATATATATATATATATATATATATATATATATATATATATATATTGAAATAAATACACATATAAACAAATAAAATTAATACTAATAGCGCTAAAATGGCTTAAAATATTACTTTTAATTGCATTTGATCAACAATACAGTAAAATCAGTAAATCATAGAACTCCATGAAACCCGATTCAATGCAATGTCTCAATCTTAGTCAGTCTAGTCTCTCTCTTTTGTGTCCCCTTATGTAATTACCTTGTTTACTGTATCATGTGACTGTGTTTGGTCTGTCAGCATGAGCAATACTTACACTCATGCTCAGTGTGGCGGTCTGCCTCTACTGTATAACAGCCAATGAGTGTCCAATTTGGTAAACAATGATGTGTAGTGAAGATACACTACGTTCCATTCAACAGGAATCTAGTATTCAAATTGGAAAACTGCAACAAACCGCCACCTAAAGTCAGACTCAAAACTCTAATTTTACATAAACTGTGCAGCACTAAGGGTGCTATTATAGTAATAAACAGCAAATAAAATGAGAAGCATTAGTTTGTCATTAGTAAAACATGGTAAATGATCATGTTCGTGACGAGCTGTTGGTAATCTAGTTAAACTACACTGAAACTTCAGATAAACTGCATTTGTTTAGCTGTGTAAAAAGTTGTTTAGCTCACCTGCGATGTGTTGCGCGTATGCTGTACTCTAGTTATCTCTCGTTCTATGACCGTTTCACTTTCTCCATTCTCTCCTTCTCGCTCATCTTCTATACCGCTTTCCAGCTCCAGAATGTGAAACTCCATGTCTTCAAAAGATCGCACTGTAGCTTCCAGCACATCCTTGTCCTGAAAACAAATCATACGGAAAAAATTCTTAAAAATTACAGTATAAGGGAGTAAGTCTATTTTTTCACCGTTCATGATGTAAACTGTCGTGGAGATTTTCTGCACCAAAAGTAATTACAAAAATAAGGACTTAGTGCTTCAAAACAACATTCTTCCCATCTGTCATTGCTCAGTCAGTCAGATAGTCTCGACCCTAAACTCACGTGAAGTCAGAAGTCAGTGTCACATGATCCTTCAGAATTCTTTGCGTGTTTGACTTGAAGCGGCGCTGTGCTGAGCTGCGTGTCAAGTCATACACACCTATTTCTATCAATGTTGAAAAAAACTGTGCTGTTTCATATTTTTGTGGAAAGTATGTTTTTTTTCCTTTTTTAAAGAAATGAATCATTCATTCAGCAAGGACGCACTTAATTGGTTAAAGTGACAGTAAAGACATTTATAATGTTGCAAAATGTTCTACTTCTTTTGAACTTTCTGAATAAAAATCATGATTTTCACAAAAATATTAGGCAGCATAAACAGTTTTCAGTATTGATAATAAAAAACATTATTAAAGGGGACCTATTATGCCCCTTTTTACAAGGTGTAATAAGTCTCAGGTGTCCCCAGAATGTGTCTGTGAATATTCACCGCAAAATACCCCACAGATCATTTATTATACCATGTTGTAAATGCCCATTTGAGTGGAAGGAAAAGCATGCGGTGTTCGTGTATGTATCTTTAAATGCAAATGAGCTGACGCTCCCCAACACGCTTTCTAGAAGAGGGCGGAGCTTGTACAGCTTGTGGCGTGCCTTGATCTGGATAGTCTGCCAAAAATAAAACATCTGTTTGGTTTTGATTATCATCTCTATCGTGGCCACGGTCATGTGACATTGTAGTTCTTCATCATGAAAGTTTTTTTATTTGCATGCGTTTTAAAGCGATATCAATTTAAACTTCTGATATATGGTTTTACATTTATGCATTTTGGCAGATGCTTTTATCCAAAGCGACTTACATTGCACTCAAGGTACACATTTTTACATTTTGTCAGTTCTTGCTTTCCCTGGGAATCAAACCCATGACCTTGGTGTTGCTAGCGCCACGCTCTTATTGTTTGAAAGCTTGAGCTTTCTGTAGCTTTCAGTTTTCTGAGCACACACATCCAAAGCACGTGCACAGAAAGCTGGATGCCAGACGGCACGTCCTGTGAGTATTAAACAAAGTTCTCTTTCACGTCTACACACAAGGTTATGTAAACAGTAGAGAAAAAAAATCATGTGTATATTAGATCTGTGTGATCTAATTGTGATTAAAGTGACAGCAGCGTAATATACAGTACATACTGCTATATATGCTGTTAATATACTGAATAACCTTAGTAGCTTTAATAAGAATACATGTCTTACTTGAATGCTGTGGCGAGGAGATAAACATGGTGGACTGTGTACAGCTCACTTAGGGGAGGAGCTAAGCTAATAGGACAGATTCTGTGCCAGTCCTAGGCGGGGCCTGTCCAATCGTCACATTGGAGCACATTCCTGAATGACTCATTTTGAGACATTGTTTCAGATTTATGGGGTAAATAAATGGAGTAGATGGATATTTACCACAACAGGGTGGTTGTGTACACATACTGCAGATACATACAGTAAATATGTTCAAAAACAATATAAAAGAGAATTTTGCATAATAGGTCTCCTTTAATAATTGAGCACCAATAATAATTAATATTAACTGAGCAGCAAATCAGCATATTACAAATATTTCCGAAAAGCTGAAAATTTAGGCAGCGGTATTGGCCACCCCTAGTTTGTCATCACCTTTTGCAGCTGAAGCAGCATCTGCTCCCGCTGGTCTTCTGGCTGTGAAGGAATCTGTTTCTCCATTTCTTCACACTTCCTCTTCATCTTCTCCACCTTCAGACGCTGCTCTTCCAGCTGAGCACGCTCCTGAAGGAAAGCATGTTTTCAGCTCAAACACAAATGAGGATTATGAAATGCATCATGCGTAAATCAAGCTGTGAACACAGCAAATACAGACCTTCTGTCTGTTGGCCAAGCGCTGGCTCTTTCGTTGCCTGTCCTTCTCTTGCAAAACCTGCAGTTGATCTGTGTGTCTGCGCAGTCGCTCCTGCTCTGTCTGCAGTTCCCCTCGCAGCAGGGCGACCTCCAGCTGCAGCTGCAGAAGAGCAAACACACGGGTCACTTTCAATGCACGGCGACTTGTTGGTGAGAACACACCGGTTCTCTGCTCACCTCAATTTTCAGCTCCTCCCTCTGCTGGTCGAGCTCTGTGATGCGCTGCTGCACCATCGAGGGTGACGTCAGGAGCTTTGCTGAGTTTCCGTCTGCTTGTTTGACTCGATACTGATAAAATGAAGAATGAGAGACCGATGCGGTTGAAACGCCAGGTAAGGTGAAGGACTAATAAGATGACAGCTATTTGAGCAAAGCTGAATAATGATCATATATAAAATGTGAAACAAAATCTTATCTGCTCTTCAGCTAAATGAAGGTATTTTAGAAAGCAGCATAATATAAAATACAAATAATACATAAAATAACATACAATTTTATCTAAAAGAAAGGTATAAAAGAAGGTATCTTAAGAGAGAGCATAATATAAAATCTAAATATATATATATATATATATATATATATATATATATATATATATATATATATATATATATATATATATATATATATATATATATATATATATATATATATATATATATATATAACACACACACCTGTCAGGCATAACATAATCTCTTCATCACAGCACCTGTTAGTGGGTGGGATATATTAGGCAGCAAGTGAACATTTTGTCCTCAAAATTGATGTGTTAGAAGCAGGAAAAATAAGCACGCGTAAGGATTTGAGTGATTTTGACAAGGGCCAAATTGTGATGGCTAGACGACTGGGTCAGAGCATCTACAAAACTGCAGCTCTTGTGGGGTGTTCTCGGTCTGCAGTGGTCAGGATCTATCAAAAGTGCTCCAAGGAAGGAACAGTGGTGAACCGGTGACAGGGTCATGGGCGGTCAAGGCTCATTGATGCACGTGGGGAGTGAAGGCTGGCCCGTGTGGTCCGATCAAACAGACGAGCTACTGGAGCTCAAATTGCTCAAGAAGTTAATGCTGATTCTGATAGAAAGGTGTCAGAATACACAGTGCATCGCAGTTTGTTGCGTATGGGGCTGCATAGCCGCAGACCAGTCAGGGTGCCCATGCTGACCCCTGTCCACCGTCGAAAAGCACCAACAGTGGCACATGAGCATCAGAACTGGACCACAGAGCAATGGAAGAAGGTGGCCTGGTCTGATGAGTCACGTTTTCTTTTACATCATGTGGATGGCCGGGTGCGTGTGCGTCACTTACCTGGGGAACACATGGCACCAGGATACACTATGGGAAGAAGGCAAGCCGGCAGAGGCAGTGTGATGCTTTGGTTATCATCATGTGGATGTTACTTTGACACGTACCACCTACCTAAGCATTGTTGCAGACCATGTACACCCTTTCATGGAAATGGTATTCCCTGGTGGCTGTGGCTCTTTCAGCAGGATAATGCTCCCTCACATAAAGCAAAAATGGTTCAGGAATGGTTTGAGGAGCACAACAATGAGTTTAAGTGTTGACTTGGCCTCCAAATTTCCCAGATCTCTATACAATCGGGCATCTGTGGGATGTGCTGAACAAACAAGTCCGATCCATGGAGCTGGAGTCCATGCCTTGACGGGTCAGGGTTGTTTTGGCAGGAAAAGGGGAACCAACACAATATTAGGAAGGTGGTCATAATGTTATGCCTGATATATATATATATATATATATATATATATATATATATATATACACACACACTCACCTAAAGGATTATTAGGAACACCATACTAATACTGTGTTTGACCCCCTTTCGCCTTCAGAAGTGCCTTAATTCTACGTGGCACTGATTCAACAAGGTGCTGAAAGCATTCTTTAGAAATGTTGGCCCATATTGATAGGATAGCATCTTGCAGTTGATGGAGATTTGTGGGATGCACATCCAGGGCACGAAGCTCCTGTTCCACCACATCCCAAAGATGCTCTGTTGGGTTGAGATCTGGTGACTGTGGGGGCCATTTTAGTACAGTGAACTCATTGTCATGTTCAAGAAACTAATTTGAAATGATTCGAGCTTTGTGACATGGTGCATTATTCTGCTGGAAGTAGCCATCAGAGAATGGGTACATGGTGGTCATAAAGGGATGGACATGGTCAGAAACAATGCTCAGGTAGGCCGTGGCATTTAAACGATGCCCTATTGCCACTAAGGGGCCTAAAGTGTGCCAAGAAAACATCCCCCACACCATTACACCACCACCACCAGCCTGCACAGTGGTGACAAGGCATGACGGATCCATGTTCTCATTCTGTTTACGCCAAATTCTGACTCTACCATCTGAATGTCTCAACAGAAATCGAGACTCATCAGACCAGGCAACATTTTTCCAGTCTTCAACTGTCCAATTTTGGTGAGCTCGTGCAAATCGTAGCCTCTTTTTCCTATTTGTAGTGGAGATGAGTGGTACCCGGTGGGGTCTTCTGCTGTTGTAGCCCATCCGCTTCAAGGTTGTGCGTGTTGTGGCTTCACAAATGCTTTGCTGCATACCTCGGTTGTAACGAGTAGTTATTTCAGTCAAAGTTGCTCTTCTATCAGCTTGAATCAGTCGGCCCATTCTCCTCTGACCTCTAGCATCAACAAGGAATTTTCACCCACAGGACTGCCGCATACTGGATTTTTTTCCCTTTTCACACCATTCTTTGTAAACCCTAGAAATGGTTGTGCGTGAAAATCCCAGTAACTGAGCAGATTGTGAAATACTCAGACCGGCCTGTCTGGCACCAACAACCATGCCACGCTCAAAATTGCTTAAATCACCTTTCTTTCCCATTCTGACATTCAGTTTGGAGTTCAGGAGATTGTCTTGACCAGGACCACACCCCAAAATGCATTGAAGCAACTGCCATATGATTGGTTGATTAAATAATTGCATTAATGAGAAATTTAACAGGTGTTCCTAATAATCCTTTAGGTGAGTGTATATATATAGTATATATATATATATATATATATATATATATATATATATATATATATATATATATATATATATATATATATATATATATATATATATTATTATTTATTTATATAATTATTATTATTTATTTATTTATATAATTATTATAATTATATAAAGTAAATATACCTGAATATATAAAGTTTTATCTGCTCTGGCTAAAAGAAAGCATATTAGAAGGCAAGGCAGCATCATTTTTACCTGTTCGCTCTCTGTGCTGCTGCCCTCTGTGTCTGACTCCGCCCCTGAAGAGGCGGGGCTTTGTTCCACAGCCACTCGCATGATCCACGGGGATCTTCGGACAGGCTCCCACTGGCCCCTCTGTGTATCCATATTGTGTCTGGGCATGTCTAATTAAACAGGAGTGGAGACTAGTTAAATATGGAGGTATGGGACATTGGCACATTACAGTAATTCAGTCCGGCTCATGGGAGGGAGGCTGCAAATAAGGGTCAAATGACAGATGCTCAAGCCAACATGCACTGAACATGGTAAAAGTGAAATCCTTTCCTAAAAAGATGCACATGACTAGTAACCAGCTCATGTTATGTTCTGCAAGTTTCTTAATTAGATTAATCAGCAAAACTTTGTATATAACTGCTCCTAATTCTCAGGTGAGATGTGTTCCAACAAACCACAGGGAAGGCTGTGAAGAAGAAAGACACTAGACATAGTGACAGCGGGTTTTTCTGTAGCTTGTTCAGGTGTTTTTTACACAATAACATACAACAAGGCCACAGTTCACCGTAAATGGACTCTGTGTGTTCATTGAAGCTTTTGTATTTGTCCGTCTGTGAGCTTCAGTTCTCTCCACCCCATATCGCCCTCTTACGCTCTTAATCTGACAAAGCTGAGTGTGGGAACAGACTCTCGGTACGCCATTGTCCAAACCCTTTCCCACCCTCTCTCTGCCCTGTCCATCAGTCCTGCCCATGCCGAAGCCTTATTAGGATTCAGAGAGCTGGAGCCACGCGGATAAATATAAAACTCCGATATGAGGAGTTCCAAACACAGACTGACACACAGAGAGTTCTGGAGAAGGAAGTGGCTTCTAAAATGTCACAGGCTGGTTTCATATTTCCACAGAGAGAGAGACTGGAGTCCTAGAATAACCACAGCCTCACTAAAGCAGACACACACAATAGCTTGTTTGAACAGGATTTTAGCTTAGCCCTTCATGACAAAAGCAGGTGTTTTAGTATGTATATTTACTACATGTACTGTTGATTAAAACGACCCAGAAGCTTTTAACTAGTAGTCGAGATATTGTCGAGATGATAAACACACAGACTTATTGCAATGTATTATAGGACTGCCTTCTCTGCAAAGGATACATGCAATGCTGCCTTACAATTTAACTAATAAAAATTGTATTTTAATATATAAAATAAAAAATAATTTTTTTTTGCACTTTGACTAAAAGAGTCCATCTTAGAAGGCAGCCTAATATAAAATATAAATATAAGATAATAATAAAAATGTTAAATAATTATCATGTACAAAATGAAATTTGATCTACTCTTTGGCTAAAAGAAGGCATCTAAAAGGTAATATAATCTAAAAAAAAATATAAATATAATATATATATATATATAGAGAGATTATTTTATATATATATATATATATATATATATATATATATATATATATATATATATATATATATATATATATATATATATATTCTTTATTTAGATATATAGGTTATATATAAGTCTCTTTATTTATATACACTATATTGCCAAAAGTTTTTGGATGCCTGTCTTTACATGCACATGAACTTTAATGACATCCCATTCTTAATCCGTAGGGGCTAACTCTTTGCAGCCTCAACTCTTCTGGGAAGGCTTTCCAAAAGGTTTAGGAGTGAATTTTTGACCATTCTTCTAGAAGCACATTTGTGAGGTCAGGCACTGATGTTGGACGAGAAGGCCTGGCTCGCAGACTCCGCTCTAATTCATCCCAAAGGTGTTCTATCGGTCAGGACTCTGTGCAGGCCAGTCAAGTTCCTCCACACCAAACTCGCTCATCCGTGTCTTTATGGACCGACGCTTTGTGCACTGGTGGCAGTCATGTTGGAACAGGAAGGGTCCATCCCCAAACTGTTCCCACAAAGTTGGGAGCATGAAATTGTCCAAAATGTCTTGCATGCTGAAGCATTAAGAGTTCCTTTCACTGAAATAAGGGGCCAAGCCCAACCCCTGAAAAACAACACTACACCATAATCCCCCCTCCACCAAACTTTACACTTGGCACAATGCAGTCAGGCAAGTAGCGTTCTCCTGGCATCCCCCAAACCCAGACTCGTCCATCGAATTGCCAGACAGAGAAGCGTGATTGGTCACTCCAGAGAACACGTCTCCACATTCCAGTCCAGTGGCGGCGTGCTTTACACCACTGCATCCAAGACTTTGCATTGCACTTGGTGATGTAAGGCTTGGATGAGCTGCTCACCCATGGAAACCCATTCCATGAAGCTCTCTACGCACTGTTCTTGACCTAATCTGAAGGCCAAAGAAGTTTGGAGGTCTGTAGCTCTTGACTGGAGAAAGTTGCTGACTTCTGCGCACTGTGCACCTCAGCATGCGCTGACCCCGCTGTGTGATTTTACATGGCCTATCACTTTGTGGCTGAGTTGTTGTTGTTCCCAATTGCTTCCACTTTTTTATAATACCACTAACAGTTGACCGTGGAATATTTAGTAGTGAGGAAATTTAATTTATTGCACAGGTGGCAACCTATATAATATATATAATAATTTTTTTTCATATATAATATATAAATAATAAAATAATAACAATACTAATACTACAAAAAAGTATTATAATAAAGATGTATCTGCTCTTTTTCTAAAAGAAAGCATATCATAAGGCATAATATACAATATAAATATTATAAAATCTTATCTGCTCTTACGCTAACAGAAGGCATTTTATTTTAACATCTTAGCACAAAATGCTCCCTATGTAGGTGTTGTAAAAACCAGAATGTTGTCCTGTAGCCTGATTTGTCCTGTGTGTTAAGATTAGTTTGGTTAACTAACACTAGGCCACATGTGACGCCAAAAAGCCTAAACACAATCTAATCTGCTCTTTATCTAAAATCCAACTCAGAGGAGTAAGCAGTATTCATGTAAGGTTTGAAGTCCAGAAACGATAAAGTGAAAATGCAGATATGAAAGTTCTGGGTCACTGTGATACACTTACAAAAGAAACAAAAAGAAACCCAAGAGTGAAAGTAATAGAAAAGAGCTACAGGTACAATCGCATGGGTGAAACAAATGGGTGTAATGAAGGAATAATCATTTGTAATTGCAGAGGAGTGGCAGAAGAGATCAAATGTGGCATAAACATCCTGTTATATAATGCGCCCCTCCTGGTCATTACTAACCACCGCTGGCTCTGACTGACGAGTCCGACTCTGTTCGCATGGACTTACTAATCATTTCTCCTTGACTCTGCAGTAACCCGCCACTAACCCATGCACATTCCTTCCATGATTCTTAACGTTACAGCAAATAGGGTCAGTGTTGTGTGCGCGCCGTCCATATTGTGTTTGGCATCGGACAGAAGAATCTGCATGTCAACAAAATATCTTCCACATCCTGCCACAAAACCCACTATTCATACGACACGACTCGGTTGCGCTCCACCAAATCTTCTTGTAAAACCAGTTTAGATAAAAACCCAGAAAAAAACATTACTGTTGTGCAGACTTAGAAGAAAAGCTGCTATATTGAAGCGTAAAGGCTTCTGTCGGGCACTTCATATAGAACATTTTAGGGGTTCCCATCATGGGATCACTTTATGGATTTAGTTTTAATTAATTTTGATTCTTTTATTAATTAAACAGCTCATAAGCATACTTTATAACTAGAAAAAAATGAAATAACCTGTTAAACATTAAAGTATTATGCCATAATCTGAGACATTTCTCCTTTTTGGCATAAATGTTTTTGAGTCGAGAACCCCTAGGGTTCTATATAGAGCCTCAACAAACTTATGAGTATCCCATGGTACTGAATTAATACTTCCAACTGGAAATTCTGGAACTTTTTACTTGGTACGTTAAGGGTGTGTTCACACTTGGCATGTTTGGTTTGATTAAAACGAACTCTGGTGCGATTGCTCTGTTAGTGCGGTTCAACTGGATAAGTGTAAACGCTGCCATCCGAACTCTAGTGTGAACCAGACAAGATGACAAGATTGGTCTCGCTCTGCTTCCAAACCAACTCTGGTGCGGTTCGACTGAAATATCAACGCAACACGGACCACAGGCACGAAAACAAACCAAAAACAGGACGTGATGTCACTAAAAAGGACAGAATGCTCTCAAGCACACCTGTTTTTTTCTCATATTAGTTGAGATGTTGCCCATCACAGTTCGGTACAGGCATCAGAACTGCGTCTCCTCGCAGCAGATCGTTGTTTGTGTGTGTGACGGAGGGAGCGGTTTAGACTCCTTTACACATTTTATAAGCTCTTCACGAGTTCTCAGCTGCTCAAAATACCATCATATGCAACGAGCACATTCATCCCAGCACACAGCATTGTTTCGCGTGTTCGGTAAGTTCAGTCACAAAATATACGTAATAAAAGTCGACCAATCAGGTTGTGAGCATATGTGAACGCCAAGCGGACCAGGACTAAATATCTTTTTTTGAACCGAACTACAAGTGTGAACACACCCACACTATCATCGTATTAAAAAGGCTAATGTTGAAATATTTTGTTTGGTAAAACCATGGTTTTTGTCCAAATAAAATAAAATAAAAATATCACAGTACTTCCACGGTAAATGCCTAAATAGCATGGTATCACCATGTCCAAATGATATTTACATTGTACACAGAGGTACCTAAAATACTATAGTATTATCATGATACATGCCAAACAAATCTGCTAACACAAATGCACACAGTTCGTTTTCTGCACTTACACTACTCCAATTTTCACTCTGAAATTGCTTGCAAATGCAGATAATTACTAAGAAACAAGTACCACATTGAATTAAATGTGAAATTTTGAAGTTGTATTGTATTTTCTTGTAAACCATACTTCATTTGAACAAAATAATTGACATTACAGTATAATTGTAAAACTGTAACTTATTAAAAGTAGATTATCATTATTATAGATGCATGTGTATTTGGTATGTCTTACCTGTACAAAGCCGTCTCTGGCGTAAAGCTCGTCTCAGGACAGCATTCCTCACGCCGACTGCTCAAACTAAACAACAAATGCAACACACACGTTCAACGCCTCGTTATAATTACAGGTGCAACACCACATTCTTCAGTGAAACGCTCACGGAGCACAGATGAACGCCGATCAGATGAGCTGGATGTTTGCTCAGACGTGAGCCGTCTTCCCTGCATAGGTTGCCGTCGCTTTAGTCTGAGCGCAACAAACAAGTTTGCTGTTATCATAAACCAAACAATGAGATATCAGAGTGACCAACACACTGATGAGGTCAGTGCTCATTGAGATTGATCTCACAGGAGTAACCTTGACTCACTGAACATGCATCATGAAGAGATTAGCTAATTTAGTTATTCAAAGAAAGAGTAGTGATAGACTGATTTGGAGAGTTAGTGATACTGTTGCATAAACATAGCCATTGGGTTACGTCTGTAACATGACCAACTAGCAGTTTGAAAGCAGTTAGAAAGACTACAGGCTTTCCTGTAGCTCAAACAATAAGAGTGTGGCGCTAGCAATGCCAAGGTCGTGGGTTCGATTCCCAGGGAAAGCAAAAACTGACAAATTGTAAAAATGTGTACCTTGAATACAATGTAAGTCGCTTTGGATAAAAGCGTCTGCCAAATGCATAAATGTAAATGTATTTAGGGTCAATCAGTCTTACTTTTCGGTATCAATATTAGACCAATCTACAACTGTCAAAAAAAAAAAAATGATGACTATCTCGTAAGACTAGTCTTAGCAGTTTAAGCAACCGGCCCCATGGGTTTTCAATCTTCAGATGCCATGGACCCTCAAATATGATTATCCACGTGAAAGGGACCCCCATTCTAATATTTAAAGGACAGTTATATATTTTCATCTTCTCAACTTACACTGTGACATATTAATGTAATGATGATATAATACATTTGGAATATATGTATTATTATTATATATGTTTTATTACTGCTATGTATTATTAAATCATTATTATTATTATTATTATTATTTGTTTTTCTCTAAACTTTCCTGTGATGCAGTTTGAAATCCCCTGTGGTACAGCTGATATAATGCTGGGTTATACATAATAATGACAGCAAATGAGATGCATACAAATCACACTTTATATTTACTCTAAATGCGAAAACATCCATTATTAAGGCAGATGAGCTGACACAGTAAACGCTAAACATACATATTCATATTTTCAACAAGCTACAGTATACACAATATAATGCTATTATTTTCTATATACACATACATTAATGTAAACTAGTCTTATTAGCCAATATACTGTGGTTCAGTGATGGTATCAGAAGGCGATGCCCTGGTAATTTCTGTGGAATGATTACTATATTCATATATCATAGTATTATTTATTTATTTTTACTCCTAGGTGTTTCAGAGACTACCATGGTAACGTTACCATATTTCATTTTATTTCATGGTAGTGTCGTATTTCATACCTCTACTAAAACTCTGTAATTCAGGTTCTCCACTATTATAAACCCACACTGCCTCTTTGATCCAGGTTAACCCACTCACAGGAGGATCAATTGCTTCTCTCGGGAATTAAAATGTCGGAATCATGATTTAGTTAATCGCGTCAATTTCATCGATAAATTCAGATATACGTTACGTACCGATCATACCTGTCCAGAACTTCCGCCTCAAATCCTTCAACGGTCGTGGGTTATTTTTAAAAAAATAACGAGACAACAGTCATGAATAAACTCCGTCTTGGGGATTTAAACAGGATTTTCCCGAAACGTGTGAGGCGACAAGATACGATATGGCCAGCGGGATTTCCAACTTTCACTCAGCCGTTGTAGAGAGAGAGAGAGAGAGGAGTTTCGGCGAGTCTCTGGCCGCGTCTCAACAACCAAAACCTAATGTGACGCCTACGTAAACAGCGTGTGGGCGGGGCGTTGGAGTTCGCTGGCTGCACGCGCACGTGACGCTCAATCCCGCTGTCTATATAGTCGCCTCACTAGGGTTTGGAGCACAGCCCGCAATGTCAGCTGAACGTGACCGTCGACAGGTGAAGCAACAGTGCTTTTAATGACACTTCAGATCAAAATATGAGGAGTACGTTATATTGGGAAGAATAGGCTACACTAAACTTGGTTAAGGTATTAAAATTACATATAAGGCTAAATTACGTGTATATAAGGCAAACTCCAGTATATGATTAAATATGGGCTTATTGTATTAGAGTAGACTACGCAACAACAAAAAAAATCTCACAGGAAATAAAGCGTACATTGGCTACAATGTAATCAGTTATTAAACAATTAGTTACCTTTAAAATGCAAAATTACCCCATGATTTACTCACCCTCAAGCCATCCTACGTGTAGCCGCCTTCTTTCTGAAGAGCACAATCGGAGTAATATTAAAAAGTATCCTGACGCGTCCAAGCTTTATAATGGCAGTGAACGGGACACACGAGTTTGAAGCACAAAAAAGTGTATCCATCTGTCACAAACGTACTCCACACGGCTCCGGGGGTTAATAAAGACCATCTGGACCGAAGCGATGCGTTTGTGTAAGAAAAATGTCCATATTTAACATGCTTTAAAGTAAAATATCTAGCTTCCGAGCTTACGAAAAAAGCGTAACTGACTAGGACGTAGCTGGAAGGAGGCAAATTAGAGTAATTTTGCAGCCAGAAAAATATTATATTTTCATTTGTAATGCCATGGTTTATCCACTATGTGCCTGTATGGCTCTATATACACTCACCTAAAGGATTATTAGGAACACCTGTTCAATTTCTCATTAATGCAATTATCTAATCAACCAATCACATGGCAGTTGCTTCAATGCATTTAGGGGTGTGGTCCTGGTCAAGACAATCTCCTGAACTCCAAACTGAATGTCAGAATGGGAAAGAAAGGTGATTTAAGCAATTTTGAGCGTGGCATGGTTGTTGGTGCCAGGCGGGCCGGTCTGAGTATTTCACAATCTGCTCAGTTACTGGGATTTTCACGCACAACCATTTCTAGGGTTTACAAAGAATGGTGTGAAAAGGGAAAAACATCCAGTATGCGGCAGTCCTGTGGGTGAAAATGCCTTGTTGATGCTAGAGGTCAGAGGAGAATGGGCCGACTGATTCAAGCTGATAGAAGAGCAACTTTGACTGAAATAACCACTCGTTACAACCGAGGTATGCAGCAAAGCATTTGTGAAGCCACAACACGCACAACCTTGAGGCGGATGGGCTACAACAGCAGAAGACCCCACCGGGTACCACTCATCTCCACTACAAATAGGAAAAAGAGGCTACAATTTGCACAAGCTCACCAAAATTGGACAGTTGAAGACTGGAAAAATGTTGCCTGGTCTGATGAGTCTTAATTTCTGTTGAGACATTCAGATGGTAGAGTCAGAATTTGGCGTAAACAGAATGAGAACATGGATCCATCATGCCTTGTTACCACTGTGCAGGCTGGTGGTGGTGGTGGTGTAATGGTGTGGGGGATGTTTTCTTGGCACACTTTAGGCCCCTTAGTGCCAATTGGGCATCGTTTAAATGCCACGGCCTACCTGAGCATTGTTTTCTGACCATGTCCATCCCTTTATGACCACCATGTACCCATTCTCTGATGGCTACTTCCAGCAGGATAATGCACCATGTCACAAAGCTTGAATCATTTCAAATTGGTTTCTTGAACATGACAATGAGTTCACTGTACTAAAATGGCCCCCACAGTCACCAGATCTCAACCCAATAGAGCATCTTTGGGATGTGGTGGAACGGAGCCGTGCCCTGGATGTGCATCCCACAAATCTCCATCAACTGCAAGATGCTATCCTATCAATATGGACCAACATTTCTAAAGAATGCTTTCAGCACCTTGTTGAATCAATGCCATGTAGAATTAAGGCAGTTCTGAAGGCGAAAGGGGGTCAAACACAGTATTAGTATGGTGCTCCTAATAATCCTTTAGGTGAGTGTACATGTCTACTAGTCTGAATACATTTTTAGACATGATCAAACACTAGATTTCTTTTTTTAATAACTTACATAGCTTAATATATTATAATATTTTTTGAATGATACTCGTATAAGCACACACAAGTGAATATTAATGAGGGCAATACTGAATTTAACCCAAGAAAAGTTTAAAATGGTGCTAATAAAGACAAACTGCATTCAACAAAATATTATGTACAGTAGGCTATATGAATTGCTACTGAATCAAGAAATCAATATTTGCGTTAATAAGCCCCCTCCAGTTTGACCTTAAAAGTTGGCAACCCTGGATTCTATAATGCTAGGTTGTTAAATGTTGACATGTCGGACTGCAGAACATGGCTCCAATCTTCCACACTCCACTCCTTTTGTTCTTTGCAAAAGGAGTTTTTTTTTTTCAGCAGATAAAACTAATAAATGGTTTCTTTACTGGTACACATCCTCTCAATCCAGCCTCTTGTAGCCGTTGGCTTACAGTTCAAGATGAAATTGGAGGTCTCATCCAGGTCTTTAGAAGCTTTAGGTCCCTAAGATGAGCTAAGCTGAGTTGGTCCCACATTCAGGTGATTTCATCCTCCTGTTAAAATGCTCACTAGTCTTCCCTGACCAGCCACAGCACTTTACCTGGCAGTAGTCTCTTTAAAATATATAATTCTCTGGACATTGTGACTATTCACATCCAGCACATAATATCCAAAACCGATTGACCAAATTTAGGCATTTTAACTATATCGACCTTGGTTGCAGAGGACAGATCCATCCACCTGCCATTTTCACTAAAGCCCACAAAACATCTAATAATTTATTGAATTAGGCTGGGAATTATGAAGACTGGTATGACCACTTGGCCAGAAATTAAAAAATTCGGTATGATATATCATAATGACTAGTGATATAACTGAAATGTGGAACGTGTAAATTTGGCACAGCTTTACAACATGCATTTACAACAAGTTTAAATAAAGTGCAAAGAAACCAATTTGTCCCATCTGTGATAAGTTTATGCATTTACTTTTTAATTTGTCTTAATATATTGGATAAAATATTAAAGCGTTAGTTGGTTTGCCTCTCTAAAGCATTCAACACATTCTGTCTGATCAAATGACAAAGTTTGATAATATATGAAAATACATATTTGATAATATGAAAATTAAGTTGAGGTAATGAAGCGTCTGAGTTTGACCCGAGCAGATTTCTCATAAACTGTTCATTGGCGGTACTGCGTATGAGGAATGACCCCTAATGGGTGCTCAGTTCACTTCTGAGGGACGTGACACTGTGACTTTCACATCATGACAGCGCGACTGCTGGGGTCATAAATCTCAAGCGGTGAGTGTGCATAATATTAGTCTCAGTGCAGTGGTGTGCGGCGGTGTTTCAAAATGAGGAGACAAAGTTTTTTTTATATATCAAATGTCCCTGTTACACTTAATTTCATGGTTAAATAAACACTACATAAAAAGAGAGACCAAATTCTATTATGTAATGTTCTGTTTATTAATACTAAGTAAATTTCATCAAGTTAGTGTTTTTTTTTTACATTTATTCAAAAATAATAACTAGGCAGTAACAATTTAAGCAACATATTTTATTTGTGAACTAATGTTCAGCTTTTCTATTTAATAGTCAACTTATTTTCATCAGTCATCAAGCTTGTACGCGCTGCTCACAGGAACATGTGCCTTTCACTTCCCCAAGCTGATCGCTCACTAAAACCCCCACAGTCGTCATGTTTTCAGGCCGTTTCAAGTTTGATTATGACGTGACGTAAAGTGGTGATATCTAAGTGGCCGAGTTGTTTGTTTACTTTTTAATTATTCTTCCCATTGTCTTCATTTAGATTCGAGAATGTGGATGAAAACAAGAGGCGGGATTTATCGCAAAAACCAATCATATCCATCATATCCTCCTCTCATGTGACTCCCCCCCATCATACCCACCGCACGCATTAGGGCGCCTGTTAAAAGTCAATGGGCTCAGGGGAGGCAAGAGAGACGCGGTGTCCCGCTGTAACTTTACCTGTGGGAGTCACTTCTGGACAGTGTTACTTTAGAAAAAAAATTTTTAACATCACATTTTGTAATAATTGCAATATTTTATTTTTGTAATAGATAATTTTTTTTATCCAGTTTTTTTGAGGAGACACTGCCCCCCTCGCCTCCTCGGAAACGCCCCCGTGTCAGTGCCACACAGGCAGAAAGACAGATAGTGAGATGGGTATAAAAGCTGAGACAAAACACTGAACAGACGGAGGGCAGTAAGACACTGACCCTGAACGGACAGCTGGCTCTTTGTGCACTAAAGCGGAGGCACACAACATACTGTCAGAGACGTTCAAATCTTCTACCTGCTTGCAAGCAAAATAACCTCATTTGGCAAACGCAGACGAGTCTGTCAAGATTTTAGTGACTGCCTTTATGTGACAGTTTTTGTTTCACGCTATTACTCACACTCCCCAATGTCGCACAATAAAAGGCTTGTTATTTTCCTGCCGAAGCACATCTGTTGGCTTCCTGGCATTGAGCTGCTTCTGCATAAAGGGCACTGAGAGTGTTGAGTGCTGTAAGCCTGATGAAACGTTTGAGCTGTAATTTAACACAGGTGACTGCAAAACACTTCACCTCTAAAGGAGAGAGTGTGAAGCACTAAAACAGAACTGCAAAAATAGTCATTGCTGTCAAAGTTTAAAAACTGTCTGCCGTTAGTCATGTTACACTGATAGCTCCGCCCCAAATGCAGACTATTGATTGAGCCAATGTTATGCCACGCCCACCCAGGACACTGAAACAAACAGATTTCAATTCTGTAGAAGCTCGTTTTCAGCTCAAAGTAAAAATATTGCAAAAGGTAAATGGTATTTGACCCTTTTTCTCAAAATTGCGAGGTTATATCAAACAAATGCAAGTTATGACCTCATTATTGTGTTTACATCTCGGAATTCTGAACTTTTTCCTGGGAATTCTTGTTTTTTTTCGTTCCCGCCACAGAGTGAAAATATAAAAAGGTAAATGTGACTTTTATCTCAAAATAAGACCTTTCTTCACAATTGAGAGTTTTTATTTCACAAATGCAAGATACTGAAGCCTGACTTTTCTCCTCAGAATTCTGAGTTTACAGTTCAGAGTTGTTTCTTGTAATTCTGTTTTTTTAGCTTCAGCCACAGAAAAATTAAAAAGGTAATTGTGACATCTCAAAATTAAATGACTTTTTTTCTCATAATTGTGAGTTTATATCTCATAAATGCAAATTATGAACTCATCTCGTTATTCTGACTTTTTCTCAGAATTCCGTTATTTTTATTTCTGCCACAGAATAAAAATATTAAAAAGTAACTGGATCTTTTATCTCAAAATTAACACTTTTCCCTCACAATTGTGTCTTTTTCTTTCCCAAATGCAAGTTATGAAATCATAATTGCGACTTTATAATTCTGACCTTTTTCTGCATTCATTTTTTTTTTTTTTTTTGTTTCCATCAAAGAATAAAAATAAAAAGGTAATTGCGACTTCTCACACTTTATATCTCATACAAACCCGATTCCAAAAAAGTTGGGACACTGTACAAATTGTGAATAAAAAAGGAATGCAATAATTTACGAATCTCATAAACTTATATTTTATTCACAGTAGAATATAGATAACATATCAAATGTTGAAAGTGAGACATTTTGAAATGTCATGCCAAATATTGGCTCATTTTGGATTTCATGAGAGCTACACATTCCAAAAAAGTTGGGACAGGTAGCAATAAGAGGCCGGAAAAGTTAAATGTACATATAAGGAACAGCTGGAGGACCAATCTGCAACTTATTAGGTCAATTGGCAACATGATTGGGTATAAAAAGAGCCTCTCAGAGTGGCAGTGTCTCTCAGAAGTCAAGATGGGCAGAGGATCACCAATTCCCCAATGCTGTGCCAAACATACTGGAGCAATATCAGAAAGGAGTTTCTCAGAGAAAAACTGTAAAGAGTTTGAAGTTATCATCATCTACAGTGCATAATATCATCCAAAGATTCAGAGAATCTGGAACAATCTCTGTGCGTAAGGGTCAAGGCCGGAAAACCATACTGGATGCCCGTGATCTTCGGCCCTTAGACGGCACTGCATCACATACAGGAATGCTACTGTAATGGAGATCACAACATGGGCTCAGGAATACTTCCAGAAAACATTGTCGGTGAACACAATCCACCGTGCCATTCGCCGTTGCCGGCTAAAACTCTATAGGTCAAAAAAGAAGCCATATCTAAACATGATCCAGAAGCGCAGGCGTTTTCTCTGGGCCAAGGCTCATTTAAAATGGACTGTGGCAAAGTGGAAAACTGTTCTGTGGTTTTTGGAAAACTGGGACGCCATGTCATCTGGACTAAAGAGGACAAGGACAACCCAAGTTGTTGTCAGCGCTCAGTTCAGAAGCCTGCATCTCTGATGGGATGGGGTTCATGAGTGCGTGTGGCATGGGCAGCTTACACATCTGGAAAGGCACCATCAATGCTGAAAGGTATATCCAAGTTCTAGAACAACATCTGCTCCCATCCAGACGTCGTCTCTTTCAGGGAAGACCTTGCATTTTCCAACATGACAATGCCAGACCACATACTGCATCAATTACAACATCATGGCTGCGTAGAAGAAGGATCCGGGGACTGAAACGGCCAGCCTGCAGTCCAGATCTTTCACCCATAGAAAACATTTGGAGCATCATAAAGAGGAAGATGCCACAAAGAAGACCTAAGACAGTTGAGCAACTAGAAGCCTGTATTAGACAAGAATGGGACAACATTCCTATTCCTAAACTATTCCCTAGACGTTTGCAGACTGTTATAAAAAGAAGAGGGGATGCCACACAGTGGGAAACATGGCCTTGTCCCAACTTTTTTGAGATGTGTTGATGCCATGAAATTTCAAATCAACTTATTTTTCCCTTAAAATGATAAATTTTCTCAGTTTAAACATTTGATATGTCATCTATGTTGTATTCTGAATAAAATATTGAAATTTGAAACTTCCACATCATCGTATTCTGTTTTTATTCACAATTTGTACAGTGTCCCAACGTTTTTGGAATCGGGTTTGTAAATGCAAGTTATGAATTCATAATTGCGAGTTTACATCTTTCAATTCTGACTTATTCAGTTTTTTTTCCCCACCACGGAATAAAAATACAAAAAAGGTAATTGCGACTTTTCTCTCAAAATGTACTTTTTTTTGTAATTTAATGTAATTTTTTTGTTGTTTTTTTTTATCTCACAAATCCAAGTTATGAACTTGTAATTGTGCCACAGAATAAAAATAAAAAAGGTAGTTACAATCTCACAATTCTGACTTTCTTCTCACAATTCTGAAAAAAAGTAATAACTGAGATCATTTTGAGATATATAAAGAAAACCGAAAACAAGCACACAATCGTCCACATTTACACATCAATGTGGGTGATCAGAAACATCCCCTGTCTGAAACATCTGAAACGCCCTACACCCGAATACTAAAAGACAAAGTCAGAAGATCAAAGCTGAGAGTGAAGACTCATCAGCACTGATATACTAATGCAAATCACTTTGTGTTTTGAAGATGAGAGTTTCCGGCTGTGCATGAACTTTCAGCCCATTTCACTTGCAAATCACGTTGTTTTTCTCGTCTGTCCTGACGGTAAAGGCGTTTGTGGAAATGCAACATTCAGGACGTTCATACGAGTGACAAAACCCCCAAAAGAGTCAAAAAACTGCATGACTTAGCTGTGGTTTGACCAAACATTTATTAAAAACAGATTAAATATATATATATTTTAGAGTTTTATCACAAAATATATCATTAGATGAGATTTACTATAATCTTTCACATTACAAATGAGAACTGCAGCACTTGATTATTTAAAGCATTTAAATATTTAGATATTACATGATTCAGCACACAGGTTAGGTCAAAGTATTCTTTGAGATCCAGAAAAAAATCGACAAGAACTAAAACTGACCATTGGCATAGTTTGATATTTCATTACTCTGGTTCATCTCTGTCTGCTTACCCCGAAATCACAGGAATGATTTAATGCAAATATCATCTCCATGCGTGTAGTTTATATCTACATGCACTGTAAAGTTAAAATCAGACCTAAAAAGATAATGTCAGCTTTCACATTCAAATATCATGAAGTCCACACACCAAGTTCGCAGGCACTGATATATCTGTGGGTTCAAAAACAGTGAAATCATGAGGCAAAAATAATAAAAGGTATGTTGTAGTAATGTTAAAAGAACACAATTTTAGTCCTCATTTCCCAACAATTGAAGCTTCAAACACACTGACTATGAGCAAAACGACACACCCTGTCAAACCTGACCGAACAACCTCAGTCATAATGACTTTAATGACTGATAGATTCAACAAGTTATCACTCATCCCGCAATTATAACAGACCCATACAGCAATTTTAAAGGGATAGTTCACCCAGTCGTCATTTACATGGTGTTCAAGTCTGAATGACTTTATTTTCGTAGAAGACAAAAGAAGAACTGGGTTTGACAGATGTTGTAGCCAAAAACAACACGTCACAACAAATATCATATGGAACATACTTGGAATATAGTGACAGTCGTGGTCACACTTGTTGAATTATTCATGTTACACAGAGTAATAACATCATTCAGGTGTGCAATGACATGAGGGTGATTTATTGTGTTCTGGAGAACTATTCCTCTGAGATGTTTGATTTAAAAATAAATACTTTTTATTTTTAAATAAGCCTCTTATGTTCAACAAAGCTGCATTTGTCTGATAAAAACAGTGTATTGTGAAATATTACTACAATCTAAAAGAACAGTTTTATATTTGAATATATTTTGAAATGTAATTTATTCCTGTGATCAAAGCTGAACTGTCAGCATCATTACTGCAGTCTTCAGTGTCACATGATCCTTCAGAAATGAGGATTTATCATCAATGTATTACCAATATTCATAACCTGTGATACTGGGATTCTTTGACGAATAAAAAGTTAAAAAGAGCAACATTTGTTTAAAATAGAAATCTTTTGTAACAATATACACTACCATTCAAAGGTAATACTTGTATTCAGCAATATCTATCTTCTTGCATATATCAAGCATTTAAACTGTTTCCAACATTGATGATGAATCCTCATATGAGAATGATTTCTGAAGGATCATGTGACGCTGAAGACTGGAGGAATGATGCTGAAAATTCAGCTTTGCATCACATATTTTAAAGTATATTAAAATATGAAACCATTATTTTAAATTGTAAAAAAAAGTCACTATTACTGTGTTTTTTCTGCATTTTTTTATTTAAAAGAAATGCAGCCTTGATGAGCATAAGCATTTACAGTAATGTTTCCAAACTTTTGACCGGTACTGTAATATATAAAATGATGTAACGGCACTAACAGTGTATCGTAACTGTACATGCAGCATAAATAAACATATACTCTACCTATTTTTTTAGGTTTGGGGAGATTGAGGTTGTTCATGATGTTCACAAACTCGTCCTGCGTCTTTGTCAGCCGGGGATTAAACTTCTTTTCCTCATCCACGGTGGACACGGTCTGACCTTCAGCGTTCAGAGTAGACAAACAGGAGAATAAATAATGCACAAAACTACAGAGAAAGTCAAATATCCACACTACTACAAACCGTAGTAAACAGTTGTTCATTTGTTTAACATCGGTGTCTCCTCTCAGATTACTCAAAGCAGTGGTTTCCACACAGTTAAAGTGGTTTTAGCCTTACTGTGGTAAAATGACTTGAACACACAGTGACTCATAGTTTAATGCTGTAAATCACGTACCCTTGTAGTCGTGTGCGGGGTAGATGAAACATTGTCCAGGCAGGGTGAAAATCTTCTTATGGATGGACTCATACAGTCTCTTAGGACAACCTGAGTGAAGACAGATGAAGCGCTTTACTGTCTCGCCATCATGTGGCCATTTGAAGTACTACAAAAACAAAGGCAAAATGAGCACAGAGAAAAATCAAACACCTATTAGGGCTGGATATAGTGAATATTCACAGTGCATATACCGTGTTATTGCTCTACACATTTTTTGAAGCATCATGAATTTCACTGATCTTATTCAGCTTTTTGTATATTTTAAACAGCATGTCATTTGACTACCTTCACATTTCACAATAACTGTAGGTAAACATTGCTGTTTGTGACTGTGCTTTTATGTTGGTGTATATAAATGTAAGAGATTAAATCTTATTGGTGTAAAAAGAGTATGAAAACATTTTCTCTTGGGTGTAATGTTGCTGTTTGAGTCTGAAAAAGCTCTGCAAAGTTCCAAAGCACAGTCACACCAAAGGGTCAAAGTTCTTCTCGATATCAGTGTCAGTGTTTCTGAACTCCCTGAAACGCCTCCGCCGTAGTCTTGAGTGTTCTTCTGGGAGCAAACACGTCACAATATTCCTCATTTAAATAATTAATAACAAAATAAAGGGGCGGGGCGGGGCCTGGCTGAGTTAGTTAGTAGTGTGTTGAAACTTGCGGTTGTGGTAAGGGGCATGACATTACCCAAATGCCCTTGACCAATCACAACACACTGGTCCAGCCAACCAATCAGAGCACATTGTGCTTTTCGGAAGGAGGGCTTCATAGAGACAGGAACTAAACAGGGGTTTGTTTCCCGTACAACAACGTACC
This sequence comes from Paracanthobrama guichenoti, assembly GCA_018749465.1. NCBI lineage: Eukaryota > Metazoa > Chordata > Actinopteri > Cypriniformes > Gobionidae > Paracanthobrama > Paracanthobrama guichenoti. Next base: position 37,879,211 of record CM031958.1, read on the forward strand.
TTGCTTAACTACCATAGAGCGATGCATCGTTGAAGAAATCAACTAGTTTCCTGAAGCCATAATGTCGCAAATGTATCATTAATGATGTCACGCAGGTGGTGGATTATAACTTCTTTTAATGAATCCGTTTGAGATTGAATTAATTAATGCTTGATGGTTTGCTATAACTAGTTCTCATTTTTCTCAGTTATTTTGCTTTATCTCCAGATTTTAATCGGCTGGTTTTTACGTACTTTAGCATGAACACACATGCGCATGCTTCAAAAACTGTGCTTTAAAGCTCTCGACAAACTAAAAAAAAACCTAAATGACATTTGTTAGGCTATGCAAAATAAAAGATATAACGACTATGTGAAAAAAAAAAAAAAAAAAGTGTTTATTGAACATTCAAGCATGAAAACCTATTCTAGTAGACTCCAAAAAAACTTTATAAAAGGGTATAATATGATCACTTTACCAGCCTCACAATGGAAGTGCTCAATCAATAGAAATGTTTGTGTAATTCTAACACTTCAGTCACCTTGCTGAAAGTCTGTCCGTCCGCAGCCCCGGATGAGGAGGGTGTCACCGGTGAAAGCCATCTTCTGATCTCCAGTGACGTACGTCACACATCCATCCGTGTGTCCCGGGGTCTCTCGCACCGTTAGACACTGAAACAGACCAAAAGCCAAAGTTCTGATAGGAGTAATAATCCCATCGACACTTTATTGATTATATAACCAGTTAAACTCTCACTGACTATGATAAGCATGATAACAGCACTGTAAAACATCCACACAGCCTTTGTGTTTTTCTTCACACTGTCATTACAATAGATTAAACAAAAGAACTATCATAAATAAACATACTGTAAAAGAGCAGGTCATGTTTTTGTTTTTTAAAACTGCATGGATTTTAAATGTATTGAATTGCTCTGGTCATTTGTAATCCTTCATACATGTTTTCCGAAAGCGATCCGGTCCCCCTCTGAGAGCAGTATGTCCGCAGTGGCTCCACTGTGTTTGGAGATGCAACTCTTCAGGCCAAACACCTTCTTCTTCAGCAGTCCAGTGCCAGTGATGTGATCCGCGTGACAGTGAGTGTTCACTGGTGGAGACAGACATCAGGAAACTGACAGTAGCATAGGGTTTATAATAACGAGAATATAGATAGAACAATATATAGATAAAATGATAGAGCTATAGATAGAACAATAGATAGAACAATAGATAGACAGAACGATAGATAGAACAATAGATAGACAGAACGATAGCTAGATAGCTAGATAAATAGATAGATAGATAGACAGGTAGATACACTCACCTAAAGGATTATTAGGAACACCTGTTCAGTTTCTCATTAATGCAATTATCTAATCAACCAATCACATGGCAGTTGCTTCAGTGCATTTAGGGGTGTGGTCCTGGTCAAGACAATCTCCTGAACTCCAAACTGAATGTCAGAATGGGAAAGAAAGGTGATTTAAGCAATTTTGAGCGTGGCATGGTTGTTGGTGCCAGACGGGCCGGTCTGAGTATTTCACAATCTGCTTAGTTACTGGGATTTTCACGCACAACCATTTCTAGGGTTTACAAAGAATGGTGTGAAAAGGGAAAAACATCCAGTATGCGGCAGTCCTGTGGGTGAAAATGCCTTGTTGATGCTAGAGGTCAGAGGAGAATGGGCTGACTGATTCAAGCTGATAGAAGAGCAACTTTGACTGAAATAACCACTCATTACAACCGAGGTATGCAGCAAAGCATTTGTGAAGCCACAACATGCACAACCTTGAGGCGGATGGGCTACAACAGCAGAAGACCCCACCGGGTACCACTCATCTCTACTACAAATAGGAAAAAGAGGCTACAATTTGCATGAGCTCACCAAAATTGGACAGTTGAAGACTTCAGATGGTGGAGTCACATGGATCCATCATGCCTTGTTACCACTGTGCAGGCTGATGGTGGTGGTGTAATGGTGTGGGGGATGTTTTCTTGGCACACTTTAGGCCCCTTAGTGCCAATTGGGCATCGTTTAAATGCCATGGCCTACCTGAGCATTGTTTCTGACCATGTCCATCCCTTTATGACCACCATGTACCCATTCTCTGATGGCTACTTCCAGCAGGTTAATGCACCATGTCCCAAAGCTCGAATCATTTCAAATTGGTTTCTTGAACATGACAATGAGTTCACTGTACTAAAATGGCCCCCACAGTCACCAGATCTCAACCCAATAGAGCATCTTTGGGATGTGGTGGAACGGGAGCTTCGTGCCCTGGATGTGCATCCCACAAATCTCCATCAACTGCCAGATGCTATCCTATCAATATGGGCCAACATTTCTAAAGAATGCTTTCAGCACCTTGTTGAATCAATGCCACGTAGAATTAAGGCAGTTCTGAAGGTGAAAGGGGGTCAAACACAGTATTAGTATGGTGTTCCTAATAATCCTTTAGGTGAGTGTAGATAGACAGGTAGATAGATAGACAGACAGGTAGATAGACAGACAGACAGACAGACAGACAGACAGACAGACAGATAGATAGATAGATAGATAGATAGATAGATAGAACGAAAGAGTGTTTGACTGAACGGAAGAACAATAGATAAAACGATAGATAGAACGACAGAACGATAAATAGACAGACAGACAGACTATAGATGGATAGAACGAAAGATAGAACGAAAGAGCGATTGACTGAACGGAAGAACAATAGATAGAACGATAGATAGATAGAGGGATGGATGGATGGATGGATGGATAGACAGACAGACAGACACACATACACACATAGATTGACAGAATTAAATATTCACCGGCCAGTATGAGTTTGAGTCCCAGTTCATTGATGAGCTTCAGGTCTCTGTCCACCGTTTCCAGCACAGGGTCGATCAGCACAGCCTCTCTGGTGTCTATGTCGGCCAGCAGGTATGTGTACGTGCTGCTTTCAGATTCAAACAACTACAGGAACAACAACATCATCATCATCATCATCACCACCACATCAGGACAGTCAGCGTGAGTCAGCTGAATGTGTGTGTACAGTAACATTCCATTCAAACCTGCAAACTACTGTTACATACCATTCGCACAAAACAATCAACAGGGCAAACATTATTCCTGACAACATTCCAAATTCCAATTCCAAGGTTTTTTTTAAATGACAGATATATTTTAGAATAACGGGAAGCAGCCGGAAGAGACATTTTAACAGTAACAGTGCACAATAAGTTCCGATTAGTTAACATTAGTTAATACAATAATTAATATTATCTAACAATCAGCAATATATATTTTATTACTGTAATCCGTGTTAGCCTTAGTAAATAAAATACATAATAATGTTAATTGTTAGTTCATGTTAACTCAGGTCCATTAAAATATAAGAAACGTTTGGATTTAATAATGCATTAGTAAATGTCAGAATTAACATTAAGATTAATACACGCTTCAGCAGTATTTTTCATTGTTAGTTGATGTAACTGATGTAGGTTTAAGTGTGTTGGGTAAAAATACACAATGGACAATATATGCATTGTATATAACATACCTGTACATACCTCTATTTTGTGTTTTTATATGCTTATTTTATTTGTATTATGGCTTGTCACAAGTCATTCTGTCTGTGCAGTGGAAGCTTCCGTCACCAAGACTATTTATAGATATTCTGATCTGTATGTTTACTGTGCAGAATGAATAAAATGTTGCAATGTATTATGCATTTGCTATGGACTAAAGATGCTAAAACGTCAAGCACTCGTTTCAATGTTCCTTTGTTTTGAACATATCATGCAGAAAATACAGCTTGCTTTAGTGGACGCATGTCAGTTGCAGGGAAACGCATTAAATAGCAACATTTTATATATTTCTTTGCAATACTGCAAACTTTAGGTGCGAGATACGCTCCAGCAGACTTTAACAAGCCGTGTATGAGTCTTTATCATACCTCTGTAAATCATTGTGCATGCTATTGAACTTTCCCTTGTCATTTAGAGCAGTTCCGTATCCACAGTGAGCTGAGCACCATTAAATACAAAAACACCTACTCATGTCACATGAATGAGCACATTAAACTCATTTGCAGAGCACCGGGCTCTCACCTGTCTGAAGAGCGGCGCTCCGGACTCCATCAGCCCGCTGTAGAGTCTCACTGACGGCGGGCGGCGGTGACTGAGTGTGGCGCTTCTGTGAGCGATCACCGGTGCTTTGCAGCTCCACAGCCGGATCGCAGGGCTCACTGCAGGCGTTAATCTGTTTAAAAGAGCTGCACTCATTTTACTTCTATGTGCACGCTGGAGTCTCCACTTTAAACCGGTACGACGAGTCTCAGATCACTTTAGGAACTTAGGCTGTCAAACTGTAACGGTGCACGCCTCCTTCCGGGATCACCGCAGATATTATTACGCCTGAGACGTGACTTGCTCATGCACTGAATCGCTTTAGAAAAGTGTTAATATGCACTATAGATATCAGCGTCAACATGCAATGTTTTTGAAATTCTAAAGTGACCGCTGACAAGGAACGTCGACGTGTCCGCGCATGCGCAACAAGCTCGTGTATGCGGCAGTGCTGCCACTTGGCGGTATAAACAAAACCTACAAACAACCATTAACCTCAAACTCCAAGGACCCTGACAAGTCATCATCAAGTATATACTTTAATTTTAAATGCCTGTGGAGGAACTCTGACCTCGTATAGCCTAGGCTATGGTACCATTTGAAAGCTTATAACGTGTAACTTTCTGGAGATATGCGTCACTTTGGCATTTGTTTTACACAAAGTAACTTATTTACACTAAATATCTCTGGGACCATTTTCACCTGGATTTGGCATACCCACATTTAAAAGCTCTCATAACCACATACAGTGGTCAAAATACACAATTGTGGTTTCATTTTACAGGAAACCCTTCAAAATTATATAAAACACTGCTAAAAGCGATAAACGTTTAAGTATACACTCACCTAAAGGATTATTAGGAACACCCATTCAATTTCTCATTAATGCAATTATCTAATCAACCAATCACATGGCAGTTGCTTCAATGCATTTAGGGGTGTGGTCCTGGTCAAGACAATCTCCTGAACTCCAAACTGAATGTCAGAATGGGAAAGAAAGGTGATTTAAGCAATTTTGAGCGTGGCATGGTTGTTGGTACCAGACGGGCCGGTCTGAGTATTTCACAATCTACTCAGTTACTGGGATTTTCACGCACAACCATTTCTAGGGTTTACAAAGAATGGTGTGAAAAGGGAAAAACATCCAGTATGCGGCAGTCCTGTGGGCGAAAATGCCTTGTTGATGCTAGAGGTCAGAGGAGAATGGGCCGACTGATTCAAGCTGATAGAAGAGCAACGCTGACTCGTTACAACCGAGGTATGCAGCAAAGCATTTGTGAAGCCACAACACGCACAACCTTGAGGCGGATGGGCTACAACAGCAGAAGTCCCCACCGGGTACCACTCATCTCCACTACAAATAGGAAAAATAGGCTACAATTTGCACAAGCTCACCAAAATTGGACAGTTGAAGACTGGAACAATTTTGCCTGGTCTGATGAGTCTCGATTTCTGTTGAGACATTCAGATGGTAGAGTCAGAATTTGGCGTAAACAGAATGAGAACATGGATCCATCATGCCTTGTTACCACTGTGCAGGCTGGTTGTGGTGGTGTAATGGTGTGGGGGATGTTTTCTTGGCACACTTTAGGCCCCTTAGTGCCAATTGGGCATCGTTTAAATGCCACGCCCTACCTGAGCATTGTTTCTGACCATGTCCATCCCTTTATGACCACCATGTACCCATTCTCTGATGGCTACTTCCAGCAGGATAATGCACCATGTCACAAAGCTCCAATCATTTCAAATTGGTTTCTTGAACATGACAATGAGTTCACTGTACTAAAATGGCCCCCACAGTCACCAGATCTCAACCCAATAGAGCATCTTTGGGATGTGGTGGAACGGGAGCTTCGTGCCCTGGATGTGCATCCCACAAATCTCCATCAACTGCAAGATGCTATCCTATCAATATGGGCCAACATTTCTAAAGAATGCTTTCAGCACCTTGTTGAATCAATGCCACGTAGAATTAAGGCAGTTCTGAAGGCGAAAGGGGGTCAAACACAGTATTAGTATGGTGTTAATTTTTGGTGTTCAGAATTTTCATTTTTGGGTGAACTATCTTTTGAACCTTTAACTATCAACATCTATTGCAGATCAACTGTTTTAGCTCACTTTTTGTCAAATGTTGTGAGAAATGCTCCTGCAGACTTTAAAGGTGCTGTATGAAGCAATGACTGCAAGTGGTTGAAATGGGTACTGCAGTCCAAATTAAAAATATAGTTTGCCCCTCCTCCTCAGACTCGACGCTCACGCGGGTTGCCAGTTTAAGGACACATAACAGGAACGAGCACAACTGACAATGGAAGGCTAGGGGACTTGCTGTAACTGTAAGTTGATGAGTTGATTTATCCACGTTTTAATGTGCTTCCGTTCATAGAGATTTTAGGCTTTTTAGGTCGGGTAGAATCCGTGATCTCTGACCTAGTTTATTTGCTGGCTTCCATGGCTGCAATACGCTGTTAAACGGCAACGTGACCAAAAACAAAACAGGCAATCCGACACGGAACGCACATTTTCAAAGTAAAATAACTGTCAGTAGCATTGTTTTTCAGAGAAACGAGTATGTGAACTCAGCATGTTTCCTAAATCTCTGCAAACATATGATGGTATTTTTATGCTTCAGCATCAGTCAAAAATGCACCTTTAACAAGACTTTACGTGTCTGTATTTCTGTCCGATACCAAAACTGTTTAGTTACCAACATTCTTCAAAATATCTTTTGTGTAACTAATGACAGAATTTATACTTTTGGGTGGACTATCTCTTTAAAAGAATGCTCTTAGAATCTTATGAACTGATTCCAAAATTAAACCAAACAGGAAACATGCTAACGTTGGGGTAATGTTCCGTGCTTGCTGGGGTTCAAAAGTAGGAAATTGCAACGTTTCAATCAATGATGTTCTACTAAATATGGGTTAAAAATACAATGGAAGCAGCTCACACTCTGAAAGCATCAAAGCAACATTTGACAGAAAACATTTACAATTATAGTAGGTGACAATTGATGTTATTCACATAACCACTGAGTAAACCACTGACATAATTAACAGAGGTTTTTGAAGTAGCCTAATAAAACTTTAGAGACTATCAGAGTCAGAGAGCGGCTTTGAACTCACCTGGAAAGATGCTCGTAAAACTCAAAGCAGCTGCCAACGGCCTCTAAACCTGCACTTTCAGGTTCACTGTAGGGAAGTTGGTGATGTACAAGAATATTCAATGATCATAAAACACAGAGTGTCTGTCTGGAGTCACATAGGCTCAAAAAGATCAATGAGTCTCAGAGGGTCAATTACAAGGCATAACAAGACGCTTCCAGTGGGGTACCTAGCAACAACAGCACACCCTAATTAATATTCATGAGACGTCTAAAATATGAGATGAGAAAAATGAGATGTTTACCAGATGCTATGAGCTTCAGGTCTCTGTCCAGAGTTTCCAGTACATGTCAATCAGCAGGATATGCGATCAGATTCAAACTACAGAACAACATCATCATGAGGTGAGAACTGTCAGAGTGAGTCAGCTGAATGTACGACATACCACATTCCATTCATATCTCCCATCATCGTTTGTATTTATGTATTGCCCTGACATGCCCTGTTTTGAGCTTACGTGTTACGTGACTCCAGTCACGGTCATATTAAATCAGCACGAGCCGGTCTGGATGTAATGATCTTTTATTGCAGCCTACATTACAGATGATGTCCGCTTCTAGTTGAAGTTTCAATTATCTGTTGTAAGATTAAAACATTGTACAATCTGTATAACAATACCGAATTTTCAAAAGTGATTATCCTTTGTGGTGGCCATGGAGAATGCCTCTTTATTTTCATCCTGAAATAAAAGGAGAAAAAATGTTAATGGATTTTGGACTTTACATGCATACTGACTTAAGGAATGTTCCAGGTTCAAATAAGTGAAAGTCTGTGTAAACAGTCTATTTTGTTAGTGTTTTTGTTACTGGTCATGTATGGCTTATTAGTTAATGCATTAAACTAATATTAACAAAAATGAGCAATACTTTTGTTACAGTATTTATCATCTTTGTTAACATTAGTTAATAAAACTACTAATGTTAGTTCATGTGAGCTCAAGTCCATGAAACAACATTAACAATTTTTAGATTTTTGACAACTTTTGATTTTAATCATGTATTACTAAATTCTGAAATTAACATGACTAATATTAATAAATGCTTTAGAAGAATTTTTCATGTTACTAATGCAGTTAATCAATGTTAACTAATGGAACCTTATTGTATAGAGTGCAACAGTTCCAAAAGTAAAATCTTCATTGATTTTCTCCATAGGGAAATACATTTTTAACGATAACTTATAAACCTTTAAAGACAGCTGCGAGCTACAAGGTTGTTAATTGATAGTATTTTCTTCTGTCAGCCCGCATCATTTCAACTTAAAAATAATCATGTTTAAAAGTAGAATTTGTGGTGAAAACTACATTACCCATGATGCTAGCTAAACAAGTTAAATAAGCCAAAAGATCTCTTTAGCTCCGCCCACTCCCAGTGCTGAGAATAACCTACACTCAAAATATTTTAATATATATGCATATATTATGCAATAAACAAATTATATTGTTCATTTTATATATATATATAAAAATGCGTAGTTTTATATTTCTCCATCGCAATGCTTCATGAGATTGCAGTTCTTTCCCTCTCTTAAAACCATTAAGTACACAGTCTTGTACCTTTGTGTTTGTCAGATTTTCAATAGTTGCTTCAAAACAGCGATTGTAATGTTATGATTCACCTTGTAACTGACTGGCCTTGGTTCATGCCTCATAACGCTTTAACAAAGACTTTTTTGAAATCCCTATGGGAGAAATGAATGGAAAAAATACTTCCGGAACCAGCGCCGCTGAAAAAGTGGGCTTGCACTTTTCGATGTCGTGTCACCTTTATTTCTATAGTGCTTTATTCAATACAGATTGCTCAGCATGGATTCAATTTACTGTCAATGTTACAGTTCATCAATTTGATTTAGCTTTAAAGCAAATGTCTCAAACGTGCATGATGCATACATGTTTTGCCCCATAAGCTTCCATTGTAAGTGCATTACAGTAAATATTATTTTAGCTTGATTTTACACAAAATGATTTCACTGTGGTAAATCAACCTGCAGATACGGTGAATAGAGTTGTTACTTGAACCTGTAACGTTCCTACAGAATGATGATGCTGTTGGTGCTGTTTGTGTTTACATTGATGTAGTTATCCAGCCACTGGAGAAGCTGAGTGATTCTTGTGTAGACTCCTGGTTTATTGCGTCTTCCACATCCTTCTCCCCAACTCACCACACCAGCCAACCTCCAATGACCTGCTTCAGTCTTACACACTAGAGGACCTCCACTGTCACCCTGATGAACAATCACACAAGGCCACATATTAAAAAAACACACACACAGCCTTCTTTAAAGGGATAGGGATAACAATTAAAAACACAACAGCTTTACAAGGGGATGTAAAGACAACAACAGACTACTGAAACACAGGGGTATATATATCAGTGGTTTTCAAAGCTGTCCTGAAGGCACCCCAGCCCCGCACATTGTGTGTCTCCCTCATTAATCACACCTGATTCAGCTCATCATCTAGTTAGTAGAAACTGCAAGAACTAAATTGGGTGTGTCTGAGGCCCCGTCCACATGGAGACATGTGCGTTTAGCTGTATACGTAAAAATTTTGTACCGTATCAGCGTTTTGTCCACACGGATCCGGCAATTTGGGAGCATGAAACCGATATTTTTTGAAACCCCAGAGTGGATAAATCTGAAAACGACATCCTTGCGTTTTTGTGTGTACAGCCAATTCGTATATTTTGTGAAACAGTGATGTCATCACACCACGCCCCGCGTGGGAAAGACTAGAAAGGGATACAACTACGGGCACTGGGCATGCGTACATCAATATTGCGTCATTTAATTAATGTATTTGCATTATTGTAAGGGTAGGTTTAGGGTGTAGGCGTTAATAAAACACATCTGGTAAGTAGCAAATTAATTTATTGTTATTTTATTGTGAGATTTTGCCTCACCATTGCTTTACCCCTTCTAGCCACAACTCCTCCTCTCCGTTTTTAGTGTATTTCCGTGGCAGAATTACAGCGCCACACACTGGCCTGGCATGTACACTCATTTTGAGTCGTTTTCATTGCTCTCGTGTGTACGCAGATCATTCTTGAAAAGAAAAGATCGGATAGCTATGGCTTCGTGTGGACGGGGCCTGATAAGAGAAGACATACAAAATGTGCAGGGCTGGGGTGCCTCCAGGACAGGTTTGAAAACCACTGCTCTATACACAAGATAACAAGGGACAGGTGAGGGTAATTAATCAAGGGTAACTATAGAAACAAACGAGAGCCATGGAGGCAAATACAGGAAGTGAAACAGGAACAATGGGAACAGAAAATACAAAAGATCTTAAACACAAAACAGGGAAACACTAACAATAAAAAGTGCTGTTTCAGTATCACTAATATACGATTATTTTTTAAATTATTTTATGTAATTTTGTTGTATTTTTGTAATTTATTTTGAAATGTCTATTTTTTTCAAATTAAGTTTTAGTTTAAGTTTATTTAGTTTTAGTATATGTTTTCAACTTAATGAGAAATGTTGCCTTGGCATCTAGCTGGAATAAAATCTGTTTTATTTCAGTTTAGTTAACAATAATAATCCTGACAATGATTTATAAAATACTGTATGTATTGCTTATTGTTAGTTAATGGTAAACTAATGTTAACGAATGGGACTTTATCGTAAAGTGTTCACTGTTTAGTGTATCAAAATATTTCAGAGAAAAATTACAATTCTGTCATCATTCACTGGTTTCATGTTCAACTATTGCAGGTAAATATTAATCACATTTGACTTTTAGTGCTCACTATTATAGGACTTGAGAAGACTTGAAAAATGATGTGCATAAGCATTGAGTCTTTTGTTTTTAAACTTTTGTGTTCCACAGACGAAAAATAAGTCATGCAGGTTTGGAACAAGTAAATGAGTACATTTTTGAGCAATCTATCCTGTTAATGGATGTGTATACCTGACAGGAGTCCACTCCTCCCTCCATAACGCCAGCACAAAGCATTCTGGGAGTAAGTTGGGGGCCGTACACATTGGGCTGTAAGCATACGGACTGATCGATCACATGAATTAAAGCCTGTCTCAAGTGTGAGGACACCGACCCTGTGTGAGAGAGTGAAAGACACCTTCACGAGAGTTCGGGAGGCCTGTAAACGCTTTAGAAACATGATCTCACCTCCTTCCTGAGTGTAACCCCAACCTGTTACCCAGCAGGGCGAATCAGGAGGAAAAGACTCTCTCAAACGTGGTAAACACACTGGTCTCACTCCATCTAAACAACAGTCAACACATCTGTTCTGAATTACAGAGGAGAAGCCATCTGCATTAATATCAGTTAAAGTCAACATGGCGTTTTAGTTTCTTACTAGAGAATTAATATTAATATATACATTTACAATACATTTGTTATAGAACTGATAAATCTTTGTTAATAAAAAACAATTGTTCATTGTTAATGTTAGCTCAAGTTCATTAAATATTAACGAATATTTGTTAATATTATTATTTAAAAAAATTTTTTTAACAATACATTAATAATTGTTGATATTAACGTTAAGATTAATAAACACTGTAGCAGAAATGTTTATTGTTAGTTCATATTAACAAATGAAACTTTATTGTAAAGTGTTACTATTTTTATATTTCACTGCCCTGGTACATTTCAAATGCAAAGACGCGTCCTGTTTGAACCAGAGATGTGTACTAAGAAAGTAAGCACCACAGTCGTCACCAATGAAGCTTGCACATTATTTTTGCGACTGCAATTGAATTTGCACACATGCCCAAGTGAACATACCTCCCATCTTAATCTCAGTCTGCGTGCGCAGCAGACAAAGGTCGTAGTCGTTGTTGGTTGATGAGAATTGTGGGTGCAGGTGTATTTGCAGTGTGTTGTAGCGTTTGCCCTGAGACGAATCTGAGACACTGATAGTATCAACCACCACAATCCAATCAGACTCCAGCATCATGTCATAACTGACAAACAACACAAACACAGCAATGAAAAAAATCTAAATCCATTTGTATAGAGCTTTTCACAATATACATGGTTTCAAAGCAGCCTTACAGAAAATCATGATGTTAATGTTTATAGTTTAGGGATAGTTCACCCAAAAATGAAAATCCTGTCATTAATTACTCCCACTCATGTATTTCCAAACCCGTAAGACTTTCGGTCTTCTTCAGAACTTCTTCAAATGAAGGTCTGATGAAATCTGAGAGCTTTCTGTCCCTCCTTTGACAGTCAACGCAACTACCTACAGAATGACGCTTCAAAAAAGATCAGAAAACTAATCCATACGAATTGAGAGGTTTAGTCAAAATTTTCTGAAGAGACACGATCACTTTATATACTGAACAGATTGAATTAAGGGTGTACTCACACTAGGCACATTTGCCTTGTACCGTGCCCGAGTGTGATTGTCTGCCTAACACGAGAATGAACCTCATTGGTTCTTGAAGAAGCTCAAATGTGCTGCGTAACACGAGATTGAACCTCATTGGTTCTCGCTGAGACTCGCTGAAGCTCAAACGTGCCACATAACATGAGAATGAACCTCACTGGTTCTCGCACGTCAAGAGAGTGAACATGCTTGAGCTTCTGTTTACCAGATTTAATGTGTGCGTTGATCAATGTTTAAATCTGTTCATCATATGAAGTGATTGTGTCTCTTCAGAAAATTTGGACTAAACCGCTCAATTCATATGGATTAGTTTTACGATCTCTTTATGAACTTTTTGAAGTGTCAAAGTGGTAGTTGCGTAGCGGTCAATGGAGGGTCAGAAATCACTCAGATTTAATCAATAAGATTTTTTTCTTTTTAGTTTTGGGTGAACTATCCATTTAATATCTTCAAAAATTATAGTTGCATTTAGCAGATTAAAGCTAGTTGATAATAAAGTTTACATTTTGCAATGGGGGAAAAAAAATCAAGCAGTTGAGATTTACTATATAGCATTTGTCACCTCTGTGGAATTTCCTGCACTCACTCTTTGTTGTCTCATACTCACCGTACAAAGCAATGTGCGGCAGTGACAACCCAGTGAGGGGTAATGATGGCTCCTCCACACACGTGGTTGCCCCGCCAGTGTAAACTGGTCTGCCACCCCCACTGGTCCTTCGCAGCCTCAGTACCACCAACAATACGCATCCCAGGAGACCCAGCATTCATTGCTGTGGAGCAATCTGGGAGACAAAGACCAAGTTCAGAGACCATGTAACATCATAATAAAATCAAATCTGCACAGCAGATCGCTTAATTCAAGTCTCTGATTGTACCTGAGGAAATGTTGGCGGTGTCATTGGCTGGATATTTCACAGAATAGAAGGGCGTTGGTGTGATGGTGCAGTTCTGTGAGCTGCCAGCAGGGTTGTCTCGTGCTTTGGTTGGGAAACACACAAACTTCACTAAAGAGGAAAAGCATTGCGTTACCTGACTGTTTTCATGATTTAATCACTATAAAAAGATTTATATTGATTCTACCAGATCACAGTCTTTGCTGAGAGCACATGTACCTATAATGGCAATGCAGACGGTGAGGATGATGAAGGTGGGGATGAGGGTTGTAATTAGCGCTAGACGTGACGGACATGATGGACAGAGTCTGAACCCAGAGACATCTGTGATAAGAAAACAAGGGAATGATTATTGTAAACAATTTTTGATTATTTCCTGATTGTTGTATGATACTGTAAATCAATCAATCTATATCTATCTATCTATCCATCCATCCATCCATCCATCCATCCATCCATCCATCCATCCATCCATCCATCCATCCATCCATCCATCCATCCATCCATCACCTCACCAGCCTCGTCTGTAGAGGAGTTTTTAGAAACACTAATGTTCATGCCTCCTTCCTGTAAGATGATCTCTTCTTCTTTCGAGGATGCCTTAGGGTCAGTGAGGGGCGAGGAGCCGCTCTCAGGAGGTGATAATCGGGGCAGATGTGGCATGAGTGTTGACAGTGCCAATTCAGAGACTCCGAGCAACTGGACACAACCAGGAGGGGTCTGTGGATGTGTGGATGTGTACAGCGTAACAGGATGGAGAGGAAACGGTATAGAGGCACTTCTTGTTCCATATAAAGGGAGCTCTGCCAGCTGAGGAGTCCCGTCTGTGAGATTCTGAGGAAGCAGGATTTTCGATGTAGTTCCAGGTATCAAGGTGAGCGGTGCGTCCGTCATTACTGGAGCTGTGAGCAGAGGAAGAGCCGTGTTTAAAAGCTTCGGGCAGGTGGACAGCAGATCTGGAGGAATCCCAATGGACATAGGAGGACATGCTGGGAAGGACTGCAGAGGCTCCTGGTTGTCTTTTGCTGGGTTGATTTTATAGACACCCTAAACATAAGAAAATGTCAAAAGTTAATCGTGTCAGTTATCAATAGGCCCGGATGGGCTGACAAAATTCCTATACATTTTTCATTTCAAAATTTCATATTTTTCCAGACTTAAATTTCCAAACCTATCTGTATACTTTACAGACCATATTTAACATAAATGGTTCACATAGCATTATATTTAATATATAGTACAGTAATGTATGTAATATTTCTATTTTCCCTTTTTTCATTGGTTTTCATGAAGGTGATAACGTGCTTACATGATGATTAGAACCTAAAACGTTTATAACGTTTATAACCTGCATATATTCACCTGTGACACATCGGTCTGATACTATAATCGTGGTTTGATGTGGCACAAACAGTAAAGTACAATCTGATTTAGATGATCGTTTGCTCACACACAAACACACACATTATTTTAGTGAGGTCCAAGAGAGACTCACAACAATTCTACAAAAATTAAAATGTCATTAGCCAAGTTTCCATCCACTTTTTCCACTGTTTTGTTATAACAAAGTAAATATGTGTTAAAAAGAGATTGCGCAATTTGCTGTCTCCAGCCTGTTTCTATCCAATTGGCCTTTTGCCGATAAAAATGGTGTGATCCCTAAAAAACTGCACTGTCACATACGTTTTGTTGTATCGCTAAAAAAATCTGCCCTCAAGTCGTTTCCACACATAATTTCACTTATATCGCAAATTATATCGTAGCCTATCTTTCGTGTCCCAAATATTTATAAAATGCAGGGTAATGAGAATATTGAAATTGACTATTTTCAGAATAATAGGCCTATTACTAAATTAGGAAATACTAATCAGATCACGGAGAAGTGGGACAGTTTGTCTGACAGGACCCCATGTAACTGCCTTTATGACGAAGCCCATGGGTTTGGACACAGAGCAGCTCAACTGTCCTGTATGCAACATTTTACTATCCATAACAAAGATTGGTAGGTACACTATAGTAAAATGTTCGGTCATATCTTTAACGTAGCTTTGAACATGCAGTCAAGCCAGTCGCGGTTTGACGTGGCTGAGAGCGCATGTCAGATCATTCAAACCAAAAAAAGTTATTTGTTCTGGTTTCAGAATTCAATAACATCAAATCAATCAAAAACATTAAATCACTGATCATTTTTTCCCTCAGAGACAGATGTAACCTTTTTAGAAATTCTTGATTTTATATTTTAGAAAACTGAATAGGGGCAATAGTCTTGAAAGAGTGGAAAAAAGACGTTTGAAGACGAAAGACGAAAAAAGTGTTGTCTTTTTTCCACACTTATCCAGACCCGGAAATTAAATTCCATGATTTTCTAAACTGCGTAGGAAGCCTGTCTATCAGAAGACTTTAAACAAGATAAATTTAGTTCATTTGAGTTAATTTAGTACATTTGGCTAACATAAAATTAGCCAAAATATTGAATGAAAAAAACAAAACATGCATGCATGAGGAGAGTTTTGTGCATGAATTTTGGTTCTGCATGCATCTGACTATCAGCATTGTTCCCAATTTCGTACCCAGACAATGATAAAGATCAAATATGAAGCAAAAAGGATGCAATAATTTCTGCAACATTACATTAACCATTCAGAAAACTACAAAAATAGGTATTATAGTTAACTGAAACTAAAACCATTTAAAAAAATTGTTGCTTGAAATAAAATAAACATTAACTTTTTTTTTTTTTTTAACTCAGCTAGTTGGCAGCATTTCTCATCTTCATTTAGATTAACTAAAACTAAAATAAAGATTAACAAAAACTATATAGACTTTAAAATAGACAGAAACAAAACTATTACTATAACTTCAACTAAAATGAAAATGACAACCAAAAATATAAAATTAAACAATAATTCTAAATATTAATACAAACTTTAATAGTATGTCAATTATACTAAAATAACAAAATATCATGATCCTGTTTCACATTAAAAGGTTCATTCATGCCATTAGTTGAGCAAATCACTATGTCAGTTTCCTCTGTATATTAAACAGGATATGAAAGACTATTTAGCAGTTACACACTCCGCTTCCACATATTAAATGTCATTGCTTTTCCATTAATGGAATCTCACAGTGCCAGTTTCTTGAAGACATTTTGATGAATTGTTACAAATACTAAGAGACTATTGTTCTTACCTGGGCAAAAGCCATAGTTTGTGTCAGCAGTGTCAGCTCATGCATTTAAAGAAATGAGGCCATTCTTCTAGTGCCTCCAACAATAGACGACACT
Organism: Paracanthobrama guichenoti; assembly: GCA_018749465.1. Lineage (NCBI taxonomy): Eukaryota > Metazoa > Chordata > Actinopteri > Cypriniformes > Gobionidae > Paracanthobrama > Paracanthobrama guichenoti. The sequence goes on from CM031958.1 coordinate 37,896,005, forward strand.
TGGAAACGCAAGCAATAATGAAAGTCCAGAAACCTTGGATGAGTGTCAAAAGAACAACAGAAGAGGTGCCGCTCGCTGCATCCACCATCCATTCATTCCTCTGAGATGCGCGGCATGTTTCATTGTGTCTCAGGGTTGCTCTCTTGTCCTTCGCTTCCTCTATTTCAATAGCATTGCATCGGTTGGCATTCAGACTAAACCTTCAGCTGGTGTCTAACGGTGCTCGGGAAGTTTATGAAGAGCGGCTCGGCTGTAATGGATAGCAGTTGCCCAGGCTGATAAAAAATGCATGCTGATTATTGTTAGACGGGGTCAGAGTTGAGCGACTGAGGGTAAGTTATACTGCGTTCGATGGGTCACAAAACAACACAAAGCCAGTGACTCCACACAGGTTACGGTTTATGACTGCAGGTAAAAAAAAAAAAATCTTGTTAGCAATCATCTATAGTTGATGCATTGGTTGTATCTACTTGTAGGGCTATGCAGATTTGTATACTACAAAGGCAAAATAAAGATTTAAAACATGACACAAATACAGTATAACGTAACCTCATATGGAAAATGTGTGCATGTGAGTGTATGTGTTCATGCGGTTTAAGGCTGTGAATCCTGTTTCACCCCAGGAGGGATTTTACCTGCCCGATCACATTACAGGATTCAACAGTGTAAGGTGCTGGAAGTCAACAGGAGACGAGCAATCTGTAATGAGAGCAGTTAGATTGAAAACAAGATTAAACTAACTCAGTTACGACGTCAGATTACACTAAAGGACGGGGGAAGGCAAACAAATGAGAAACAGGAGATTCAAGCATCCCCAGGCCCTTTTAAACGGGTCATAGCAGACATTTTAATAAGGCCTACATATCATAAAACTAAAACTCAAAAATTGTTCATTAATTTTAACTTGATGCACTAAAATACTATAACTATATTGTAATATTAAAAAACACTAATATGACAAAAAAACAATTGTACTAAAATCAAAATGAATTCAAAATATTAATAAAAACTACTATAATAATTGCTCAATGATAAAATAAATCTGCTACATACACTATATTGCCAAAAGTATTGGGACACCCCTCCAAATCACTGAATTCAGGTGTTCCAATCACTTCCATAAAATCAAGCACTAGGCATGCAGACGCTTCTACAAACATTTGTGAAAGAATGGGTCGCTCTCAGGAGCTCAGTGAACTCAAGCGTGGTACCGTGATAGGTTGCCACCTGTGCAATAATTCGTGAAATTTCCTCACTACTAAATATTCCACGCTCAACTGTTAGTGGTATTATAACAAAGTGGAAGCAATTGGGAAAAACAGCAACTCAGCCACAAAGTGATAGGCCACGTAAAATCACAGAGTGGGGTCAGCGCATGCTGAGGGTTACAGTGTGCAGAAGTCACCAACTTTCTGCAGAGTCACTGCCACTGGACTCTAGAGCAGTGGAGATGTGTTCCCTTGAGTGACCAAGTGTGCCAAGTGTAAAGTTTGGTGAAGGGGGGGGTTATGGTGTGGTGTTGTTTTTCAGGGGTTGGGCTTGGCCCCTTAGTTCCAGTGAAAGGAACTCTTAATGCTTCAACATACCAAGACATTTTGGACAATTTCATGCTCCCAACTTTGTGGGAACAATTTGAGGATGGCCCCTTCCTGTTCCAACATGACTGCGCACCAGTGCACAAAGCGTCGGTCCATAAAGACATGGATGAGCGAGTTTGGTGTGGAGGAACTTGACTGGCCTGCACAGAGTCCTGACTGATAGAACACCTTTGGGATGAATTAGAGCGGAGACTGCGAGCCAGGCCTTCTCGTCCAACATCAGTGCCTGACCTCACAAATGTGCTTCTAGAAGAATGGTCAAAAATTCCCCACACTCCTAAACCTTGTGGAAAGCCTTCCCAGAAGAGTTGAAGCTGTTATAGCTGCAAAGGGTGGGCCAACTCCATATTAAACCCTATGGATTAAGAGTTGGATGTCATTAAAGTTCATGTGCATGTAAAGGCAGACATCTTTTCTTTTTTTTCTTTTTTTTTTACACCAAAACCAGATTAAACTAAAACAGATTTTACTCTTTATGAAATCAGCCCTTTAAAGGGGGTCATCGGATGCAAAATTCACTTTTATATGGTGTTTGCATATAAATGTGTCTTTGCAGTGTGTGGACACAACCACCATACAATGATAAAAATCCATTCACTCCTTTTTTTTTATCCTCAAAAAGCCTAAACACTCTCAATAATCAAGCTGTTTTCATTTTATGAGCAATATGACATCATATTGCTCATGCTCTGCCTACGACCACTGACAGACTGTCCCACATTAGCATAATTTCCGTCCTCAGACAATTTTACACTGTCCGCCAAGGCAGCACTTCACGTGTGTACACGCCCCACAGAAGAGAGGGGCGGGGTGAGCAGTAGCTCATTATAATTTAAAGAGACATGCACCGAAACGGGTCGCTGTGAAGAGAGCTGTTTTTGAGGGGATAAAAAGGGCGTTGTTTTACACAAACATTGAGGAATTTTAACCAAAGTCTGTTACACACTTTATATGAAGACCCAACTTTTGTAAAATGGGCATCCGATGACCCCTTTAAGAGATGATGTGTGTATAATTGGAAGGTTTTAAAATACTTGCACACAAATCTCAGTGGACTTGATATTGAATATTTATATAATGTTATTTACAGCATTAGGTACAGATTAAGATCACATTCTCATAGATAAAAAATGCTGAATTTCTTCTGGAGGAGGTGAGCATCATTAGTGAGCATCAACATATTTAACGTTAGCATCAGCTCAGCACTAGAGATTCCACTGAAATATTTAATGTCAAAACATGCTTAAATATTTAAAGATGATTAAACTGGTTGGAGTTTAAAAACATTATCTCAGTATGATTTGAAATCCACTAAGCTGTAGCTTTAAATTGTGCATTTTGTGATCATTTTCAGCATCATTTACCAACTCCAAGGATAGAAACATGATTTAAAGAGATATTTCATTCATAAATTAACATTCTGTCATCATTTACTCATCCTCGTGTTGTTCCAAACCTGCATGACTTTCTTTCTTCAGAGAAACACTAATGGAGATGGTTAGGTGAATGTTTGAGCTTCTGTTTTTGATACAATGGAAGTATGTACTGCCAAAAAGGACAAAAAACACCATTAATTGATCATAAAAGAGTCTGTATCATATCTTACTTCTTCTAAAATCCTTTGTGTGAGGAACAGACACAAATGATGTCTCCACAGAAGCACTCAAATCCAACATCTTTGTTTGTGTTTCACAGAAGAACTATAATAAATTGGGTTTAGATGCAAGGCTGAGCAAATGACGACAAAATGTTAACTTCTGTATGACGTACAGCTATAAAAACACTGCCGATTGTAACAGTTTCAGAGAATCAGTTCCACAAACAAAGACTCTGCTATTTCAAATGTCTTGTCTTTTCTTTGCTGTCACTGTGTTTCTTGATCTGCAAAATCTTTACATACTGAGCTTCAAATGTTTCCCTTGTCTGTCACAAGCTTCTTTTGTTCAGTAAATTCCCCTGTTGCCGTGTGCTTTTGGTTCGTGTGCTGTCTGTCAGCAGTGCAGGATTTTAATGAAGGCCTTGCGGAACTCGATGTTGAAGGTGGTGTAGATGACGGGGTTGACAGCGCTGTTGAGATAGCCCAGCCATGTGACAGCGCTGTAGAGCGACGGTGAGATGCAGCAGCTGCCACAGTGAGCTTTCAGTACGTGCGTCAGGAAGAAAGGAAGCCAGCATATGATGAAGACACCTGCAGAAAACACAAAAAACTACTTCAGCAACTTGTAAGCTGCTTTGGATGGAAACATCTTCTTAATGAATAATTGTAAATGTGTCTGTGGCCACTACACCAAAAAAATCCCACTTAGAAATTGCTAGTTCAATCTCTCTGTTCAGTTTAAATCACAGCTTATTAAGCCATGTTAAAGGGGCTATATGTAAGATTTTTAATGTATTAATCACTTTTTGCATTGGCAACATGTGAACTGGTAACGAAATGTAAAAAAGAGACCTCCCCCGAAAGCCTGTAGACTGACTTTTATGTGAAGAAAATCCTCTCTTTTTTATTGTAAAACATAATCCCAAAAAAAAACCTTAAAAAAATAATTTTCTACTGTGAACTAGGGGTGTGCCATATCATACCATCCACGATAATACCGGTATAAATTTTTTCATGATAAAAAAAGTGTCATATCGCGATATCACTGATATAGCGACGCAATGACGTATGGCGCATTAACTTACCCTAGTGCACACAACAACACCTGTCTGAGAGTATACACAAAGACAATTTAGTACCTAAAAAGGGAGCTACTTGGTTACGAGAGGTCAGCCCTCTTGACAACTGACATAACATTGACAACTTAAAGATGTTACTGATGTTTACGGCGCAATATTTGACCGGAAGGGTAACATTGGTGGTTATTTTCGTCAGTTACGGCTCGTTAGATCCAGCATTCTGCCTCCTTTGAATCAGACACAGAGATAAAGTAGTGCGTAAGATTACATTTATTTGAATGAATGGATTATAGCATCTATTTGAATTAATTATCGAGAGAGAGATATTCGTGCCTGCGTCTGTTCAGCGTCTCTCTTAACAATGAAGATGTGCGTTTATTATTATAACCCCATCATTGCTGTGAAATATAATGTAGTGATCCAGTAGCTTAGCCATGTTATTGCTAAAAGTCGTGGGGCGGCGTTGATAAGTTTCTGTGCTCCTGAATCTGCAGCGCGATCTCCGCTCTCAATGCGAGTGACTTGTGCGTGTGTGTGTGCGCTTCATAATGAAAACAGTGCATTAATATAGAACGATGATTCTGACTTGGAACTACCTGTGCATTAAACGACTTTATTGCACACCTTCCAGCCAATCAGAATTGAATATTCAGACAGACCATGGCATACATTACTTCAGTACTACTTACATTATTGTTAAACTAAAATGTTATGTTATGTTATAGTTTTACTTATGATTTCCAGTGAAAACACTAATAACTTGTACCAAGGCTACTTTGCTTTCATTTGACTCGCGCTGTGTGTTGCTGCTGCCACCTTATGACAATAGATTTACACTTTGAATTAAATATTCTCTCATCAATGACAGTAGCTCATTGGAAAATGATGGACAATGCCCTTCATTTTGTTTGCACTAATAAATGCTGCTGCCTACCGGCTGCAATAACCAATAAAACTTTGTTTCATATATTTTTTTTCTATATCGTCATAAATATCGTTATTGCAAATATTCTTGAAATATCGTGATATCATTTTGAGGCTATATTGCCCACCCCTACTGTGAACACTGAAAAAAATTTGGTGTTGGATTTACTTTTTCACTTAGAAATTGTTAGTAAATTTCACAAATACAAAGAAACAGCAAGTAACACACTGAATTGAATGTGTAAATGTGAAAGTAGAAATACTGAAATAGTTTTTTTTTTTGTAAAACATACTCCAATAATCTTTGTTTGATTTACGACGATTATTTTAAAGTGTAGGAGTGAAAAGGTGCTTATAAAAAATAATGCGCATTTGTACCGTGGTTCATCTGAAGTCTAATAATAAATGTGTATGTGATGAAGTGCTGTTGAAGAACTACTGAATATCAGCACTTTCTGAATACCACTCGTCCAATCAAATTAGAGGACTTGAACTAGCTGTTGAATAATTCATATTTATTATGTCACACGTGCTGCTGCTTAAAATGTCAAGCCTAAAAGAACAAAGAGACAAAGAATTATGTAGTACAGCAGCACTCATGTTCACCAGGGTGTCCAGCAACTACAAACCAGCAGGAAATGCTTCTTGACTCCAAATGAAGTCCGTAGAAAGATATAGAAGCGAGTCTGAGAATAAGAAGCTGAGATTTCAATAAGGACATCCATGCACACAAAGTGAAGCCAAATCAGGATTATATCATTATCTAAAATAAAAACATTTAAGTTCAAGTTGGGGTAAGTGTTATTTCAAAAATGCTTTAGAAAAGTGTCTCAGGCCGAGTACCAAAACAAACTTGTAGCCAATCAGCAGTAAGGGGCGTGTCTACTAATGATGGTGAGAAGAGATCGCTCAGTGAACGTCATTATTCAGAACACACGACACACAGGATGGACATTAGATGAGCGATGACAGAAAGAGCGAGATGGCAGATAAACAAATGTGGAAAATGTCTATGGAACAAAAGAAGGCTTATGATCAGGCAAGAAGTATCAGCTTTCCAGCACTGGAGAGAACTCAAGGAGCACTAAGGCCTGCAATCGGACACCGAGGTTGCGTTATTTCTTCTCGATAGGCGAGTAACATTGATTTTGTTTTGTTTCACAGAACTAATATATGCTGGCTTTTGCTTGAATATGTTCATGTGTCATGTTCGCTTGTTTGTCCATTTGCAATCGTATCGTCGTTTACTTCTGCAATGATAAAGACCCATTAATTTCCACACCCGATAAGTCTGGAGCGTCTAAACCTGTCTGTCTGCTTCAAGCATCAGCTCCCAAAGTGTGTCCGAAAAGTAAGATAATATACACCTAATATATGTTTGTTTCCTTTGGTTCCTCTTTTAGTGATCGATATAACCCTCTAATTGCATCATAATTGTAATATGTTCGTGCATGTGCTATCGAGTTGTACATGAGAACTGTGTTTGTGTTTTTGGGATGGAAGGGATGACTTTTTCATTGAACATTCGATCTGGATTACCATAGTAACACACATTGCTTTCACTTATTGATCATAGCCTCGGCCGGCTGGCACAGCAGATTCCGTTGCCTGCATTGTGTACGTATGTGTGGGGTGAAGCTATCAAAATAGGGGCGAGACCCTTTTGGGGTAGGGGCGTGTTTGTTTTGGTGATTTGAAATATCAACATCGGTTACCAGAAAGCACTTTCCCCACCTTTAATGGGGCATCACTCATGAAAAAAGAGACAGCATGCTTGGAATAAACTATGCACATCTAATGTATTGCATTAAAATAAATAACGAGAGGAACGTCACCAAGCATAACGAAGTAAAAGTACTGATATTTCGTCAGAAATGTACTTGAGTTAAAGTCTTAAAAAGTAAAAATGTAAATGTAAATTGTAAATGTACATTGATACTACCCAATAGGGATGCCAAAATTGTCAATATAACATTGAACTGTTCATTACGACATCCACGGTTCAATGTGAATTGCGATTTTTGGGGGGGGGCGGGGGGAATAATTCATTCATTTCCGTGCATTTTATTCCTCTCCAAATTGTCTCTGTTTGTGTGTGTCCGCGAGTCAACGTGCTGATATGAGTACATTTCTAATCACTATGCACTAAAGTTAGGGGGTGTTTAGCCACGCTTGCAATGCTGGTGTCAGATTTCACACGTTAACAGAGTGATGAAGTGAGGCTGCAGCGCCAGTGCGCACCACCATCTTTCAAATCAGTGGTGTGGGTGGGGTGTGCGATATCACTCGTTAGTGGTGGAGTTAAGCTCACGGGACACTATGGTTATTTGCAATCATGAAAGTTCATTATTTGTATGCGTTTTAAAGCCTGTCAAATACACACAAGCTTAACATAAATACATAATACAATTCTTAAAGTGACAGCAGCACAGCCTAATAGTGAACATTATTAAAATTAAACAAAATTAAAATTCTGTCATTATTTATTCACTCTAATGTTGTTCCAAACCTGTTGAACTCAGAAGAAGATATTTTGATGAATGTTGGTAACCAGACAGTTGATGGTAGCCATTGACTTTCATAGTATTTTGGTATTCATTCAATGGAAGTCAATGGGGACATCTTCAAAATATATATATAACAGAAGAAAGAACTTTATTCAGGTGTAAAACAACTTGAGCATGAGTGATCATTGACAGAATTTTCATTTTTGAGTGAACTATCCCCCTTTAAATGTTAATAAAACAACAAAAGAGAAAATCACTCACTGCTCTTGACTGAAAAACTTTATTACAGTAGCTTTAATAAGAAGCAATGTATATTTTAGTGTTTATATTTATACATATTTATTTATATAAAGATTTTGAGTGTTGCATTTCTCATGCCCGCTCCACGTGTGGATAAAACAGACAAGCGGAGATTTTTTTTCTCATCTCGGTTGTTTTGTTACAAGTTACGCTGCCATATTACTCCACTAATTGATATTACAAATATATTTCCAGGCTCATGAAATCTGCACGTGCTGCCGCAATGTTTTCATTGGCTGTTGCTGTCAATGGCGAATCCATCATGTTGGAGAAAATTAATCGTAAATGGAGGTTTTAATCGTAGGTCAGAATTCTAATCCCCACTTTGTTAAACTGTTTAAAATTAAGTGGTTCAACACAACTCGATTTAAAATAAAGCTTTGATCAACAAATCCTAGATTAGCTCTATACTGGGCTTAATTTAATCCTTATTGGTGCAACCCAAATATTTAAATGTCAACACTATCAACACCGAAATTAATCTGCAGCAGTCAGGTGGTACAAATAAGAGGTCTGTAAGTGGTTCATGTTCATTGTTATTGCAATGTTATGTGGTTTAAGACATGAGGCATCTCTTGTGATGCTTTGCATACTCCGCTTTGTGCGTTCATGTGTTTTGAAAGAGCCGTGGCTTTGTAGAGCACGCTGAAGGGAGGGTTGGATCCATAGACTGTAAAAAAATATATGGACGTAGTGTCCGTGACGTCACCCATAGGATTCTGAAGGGCAGTTTTGAAGCGTAAAGTAGGGTCGATCTAGCCGTTGCCATCTTGGTAGTGCATCACTGCACGTCACTCCCGGATAACAGAAAATGGGCAAAGAGGTGGGACGTGGGCGGAGCTAACAGACAGCAGACAACCGACCAAGTGGCGCGTTAGAGGAAATTACTCAGAGCAGCAACAATCACGTGATCTCTGTCTCAGAGGATGAAGTTCGGAGAGCACTCAAGCGTGTGGACGTCAGGAAAGCTGCCGGGCCGGATGGTATTTCAGGTCGTGTTATGCGGTCCTGTGCTGATCAGCTCGCCGGGTTGTTTACATCTATCTTTAATGAGTCCCTCGCTACATCTGTGGTCCCCACCTCCTTCAAAAAATCCACCATCATCCCTGTCCCTAAGAACAGTAAACCCTCTTGCCTAAATGACTATTGTCCAGTGGCTCTCACGTCTATAGTCATGAAGGTCTTTGAGAGACTCATTAAAAACACCATTTGTGCCTTCATTCCTGACACTTTGGACCCTCTTCAGTTTGCCTATCGTCCCAATAGATCGACTGAAGATGCCATCTCTCATGTCGATCCACTCCTCCCTCACTCACATCGACAGTAAAAGTGGGAACTACGTAAGGCTGCTATTTATTGACTATAGCTCAGCCTTTAACACCATAGTTCCCATCAAGCTAACCTCCAAACTCCTGGATCTCGGCCTGAATCCTTCTCTCTGCCACTGGATTGAGGACTTCCTCACTGGCAGGCCTCAGGTGGTGAGAGTAGGCCAGTCCACCTCCTCCTCCATCACCCTGAGTGTGGGAGCTCCACAGGGCTGTGTCCTGAGTCCCCTGCTCTACTCGCTCTACACTGTAGCGTATGGACGGTGCTCATAAATGATCAACGGACCAATACTTTGATTATTTATAATGACTCAAGCAAGACCGGCACCGTGAAGTCTACAGACTGACAGGTTAACCCTAAAAGAACACAAAACAGCCTCCTCCAGAACAGAGACTATTATAAATAACAGCCCCCACCCCCTCACACATACCAAAGGACATCCGAATAGATTATATGACTTTTAACTTAGTTATTTTTCATTTTAGGTGTGTTGTGTTCCCTGTATGTATGCATGCTTTTTGTTATAACCATTTTAGATGTGTTTGATAGGTTAGAAACTTATAGCCAGTGAATGCTTAAGGAAGAATGACGTCAATCCTCGCCGTTCCTTTGACTCTTAAGTTAAACTCCCCATGCTTGGTCTCGAAATCTTTGTCTCGCAATTTGTAGGCCGGCTAGGTGTGTTGTGTGGTACTATGATGCATCAAACTCTTTCTTTTATGCCAAAACCCCAAAGTCTGCATACCAAAACCCCAAAGTCTGCTTATCTAAGAAAGCCATAAATATGTTAATGAGGCGAGACCCAAGACAAAGGGAGATTTCCCGCTTCTGAATTCCTTCGCTCTGATTGGCTGTTCCGACAAAAGAGGCGTGCCCCGTAATGGCCCTTTAAGACGGTCTACAAACGCTTCTTCTCTCTCTTCTCCTTGCTCTTCTTCTTGTCATCTCTTCTCCTTGCCCTCTTCGCTCTTCTCTTCGTCCCACATCGCCCTTCGCCTTCTTCGCCATCTTCCAACGGATCTCATCACACAAAGGAACCAAAGTTGAATTTCCCGCGGACTCCAAGGACCCACCCTGCAAGATTGAAACACGGACCGGATCGCGGAATTTCCACACACGCACGAACTCGCGATCAAGGAAACATATGCAAGTATCCCTTAAGCTGTCGTTATAAAGTCTTGAGCTTATACCAATAAGTTGGACTGATTTCTTGCTTGTGCTAAATAGGTGGTGTCGGTAATAACACCGTTTCCTTGTCTCTCTCTCTCTCTCTCTCTCCCTCTCTCTCACACTCTCTCTCCTTCTTTCAGTTAATTTGTGTATGTTTGTTATTGTTTGTTGATTTATTAAAATATATATATTCACACGTGATTGTGCCTGAATTGCTCATACATAGGTCCCTTTTACGTTGAACCGACCCTGTTACAAATTAAAAGAAAGATACTTCTCCTGGCCAGAGAAGTGTTGTTTAAGAGTTATTAAAAGGGAGATATTTGGTGGACAATTATCCGTCCTTTGAACTCAATTCTAGAATCAAAGAAATTTCTAAAAGTTGAATCAAGCCCTAGATATTAATAATTGTTATAATCCGTTATAATCAACTGTTAATATCCAAATTCCCCTCTGTGCGGATCTGTGCATGTTTGACCGTAACACGATTAAACGCATGCATAAATCCCGCACCATTTCCCCTGGGGCTAGATCTCGCTACAACACACATGACTGTTTGTCCACACACAGCTCCACCTCTATCATCAAATTTGCTGATGATACTGTTGTCCTGGGCCTCATTTCCAACAACAATGAGACGGCATACTTGGACGAGGTGGAGCATCTAACATCATGGTGCCAGGACAACTGCCTCTCTCTGAATGTTGGCAAGACCAAAGAAATGATTGTGGACTTCAGGAAGAGACAGCAACGGACATACTCCCCCCTCATGATCAGCGGGTCACCAGTAGAGAGAGTGAGCAGCTTCAAGTACCTGGGAGTAAACATCTCCGAGGACCTGACCTGGACTGCTCACATTCAGACACAGGTGAAAAAAGCCAGGCAAAGACTGTACCACCTGCGCCAGCTGAGGAAATTCAGGGTTTCACCAGCTATCCTGTAAACTTTCTATTTAGGGGCGATAGAAAGTGTACTAACTCAGTGCATCACAGCGTGGTATGGGAACAGCACCAGTCATGACCGCAAAGCCCTGCAAAGAGTCGTGCGCTAATCCGAGCGTATCTCAGGGTCAGCTCTCCCGTCTCTGCAGGACGTCTACACCAAACGCTGCAAAGGTAGAGCTACTAAAATCATCAAGGACTCTAATCACCCTGCAAACCCTCATTTCACGCTGCTGCCATCTGGTAAGCGCTTCCGTAGCCTGATGGCCAAAACTGAGAGACTCAGGAGGAGCTTCTTCCCCCAGGCCATCAGACTCCTGAACTCAGTCACTTAACATCACGTGACTTCACTTCAGGATAAACATCGATACACTGACATTGCACTGCACTTTCTGTTCTCGTTGTTACTGTGTAACAACCTGTTATAAACCTGTTTGCACATTATACTCTTTGTACATTTTTGTTAACCACATATTTATAAGTCTACAGTTTACTCACTGCACAGTCTACTTCAATTATTTTATTCCACTTCTTATTCTTATTTTTTTACTTTTTTTTCTTCTACTTGACTTGATTATTTATAATTCTACAGATATAGACAGATATATATATATATAGTACTTTTTTATTCTATTTCTATATAATTTCCTCCTTGTGTTTTTAACTGTGAATTTGCACTGTCCATGGAGCGGACCTGTTTACATTTCACTGCCGGTTGTATATTCTGTATATAACTGTGTATGTGACAAATAAAACTCTTGAATCTGAATCTTGAATCAATCCACCTGTCACTCAAAGTGGCCACGCCCTTAATTACGTGGAACTTTGAGGCTTTATATAATGTAAACGAATGAGTTATACAAATATTCACCCCCCTCACAGTTGTCATGAAGGGCAAAATTTGCCGTATAGAACAAAACCACTTTTTGTACCAGCCTGTATAAATGTTTTTTTTTTTTTCTGCTGTAAACATTTTAACATGGGACTCAATGAGATTCTGCTCCCTTCTGAAGCCTGTCCCTAGTGGCCAGTCTATGAATTGCAGTTTAAGTCACTTCCGTATTGGCTTCAAGAGAAACTGGATCGCATGCTCGCAAGCCTCTCGAAAAATTGCCTGCTTTTAACTGTGACCCTTTTTTGAGCTTAGATCTGGACATAAATGGTTATAATTCATGAATGTTTTGGAATACAGACCTAAAGATGGCCGCTTTTTTAAAGACACTCAGCAGATTATTTATTATTTATTTATAACAAATTAAGTGTAAAAAAGTTATAGAAGTTTAAGTTTAATGCAAAGCAAATGTACTAAACAAAACCTTTTATATTTTATAAAAAAATAAATATGTATTTTACAAAATAATTTGGACTCTAGAAAGTCAAAGCCATGTGTCTAACCAAGTTGTGTTGATAATCACAAAAACCGAGCCAGCTAAAAGGTTTTAAAATACCATTTCAATGGTTATGTAGTCTAATTTAAGTTTTTTTTAACTCTCGAATGATACCTAAAATATGTGATGGGAAAAAGGCAATAAATAACGTGCCAAGAGTCCTGCTACCAGAACACTGACAGTTACCAGGATAAATTTATTTTTTCATTTTGATTTATTTGAACTTCTCACCTAAAACAATGGCGAGCATCTGTGTCGCCTTTCTTTCCTTCTGCTGCGACAGTCTTCCTCTCACTCTCTCCTTCGCTGCGGCTCCTTTCTCTCTGTCCGCGTTTCTCTCTCTCCATCCGTGGAGGCCGTTCATGCTTTCCTGCAGGGCGGCCCTGCGCAGACCGGGGACCGAGAGTGTGGTGCAGGGCCGCGTGGGACTGGGCGCCACAGACAGAGAGATTTTAGCATGTCCAGGCTGCTGCGACTGCTGTGGAGGCTGCTCTCTGTCCTGACTCAGAAAACACATGGGCTCCACGTCCAGAGGATGAACCACGGCCTCTTTCACCAGCGTCTGTCACAGAGAACATGATTCACTGCTGATTCACACAGACATTCATGCTTAAGGAAGGGACTGAACGAGGGACAGTAAGAATAGCCGGTGTTTTACCACTTTCTTGCGTTGCGGAGCGGCTGAAGGAGGCTTTACTATTAAAGTACACAATTTCACATCTTCAGGATGAGTACACTTATTCTGACAAACAAAAAGAGAAAGAAAACAATGAAACAACGTGACAGAGTGCTGTCACTAGTTAATAATTTTAATTATAATCAAAAGGCATGTTATATCTGAATTTAAAAAAGATAACAATAATAGTTCAAAAGTTTGGGGTCAGTAAGATTTTTATTATGTGTTTTTTGAAAGAAGTCTCACTACAAGGCTGCATTTATTTGATGAAAAATACAGAAATATTATTACAACTTAAAATAGCTGCTTTCTATGTGAATATATTTTCAAATGTAATTTATTCCTGTGATCAAAGCTGAATTTTCAGCATCATTACACCAGTCTTCAGTGTCACATGATCCTTCACAAATCATTCTGATATGATTTGCTGTTCAAGAAACATTTATTATTATTATTATTATTATTATCATCGAAAGTTTAAAAGAACATATTTATTTGAAATATAAATGTTACTGTAGCTTTTTATTGGTTTGATGCATCCTTGCTAGGGGTGTAACTGAAACACAAAAATTACGATCTGGTAGGTTCCTAGGTTTTGAAGTAACGTTTTGGTATGTTTTTGGTACAACGAGGGAATAAAACAAACCAGGGGTTTACTGAACAAACTACCGTATGTCTGTCATTAACTAAAAAAGCTGCAACTGGCAGCAACACACTGCAGTTTATGGTGCTTTTAGAATAAGGTTAGAATTATTGCACTCCCATTCGATTTGATGCACGTGCTGGCACACATCAAAGTTAAACGTAGACGTGCTTGCTGTCAGGGTAATCCGTTATGCGAAATGGAAATACATTTACAGGTAAGTATACAACTGTAAGCTATAAGTTGTGCACTGAAGAAACAGCATCTCAAAAGCATTAAACAACACGCGCATCTGACAGTAGGGCAAGCCATGTAGGTTTATGGTTTTGTTTTTAAGCACATCTCATGTTTAAGTCAACTTGGATCGTGCACTTATCCGGCAGAAGCTCACTCTAAGTCCTTATATTTCAGATGTGTTCACAACATCAAAGTACAGTATATCGATATAAACGATATGTCCTATCTTATGAGGGAAACGCAAAGTTTGAAAGTTCTGCACTCGACGCAGTTAAAACAAAACTGTATTTGCTCAGTGCATATGCGTACCAAACTGAAAAGACCTAACTTACTGTTACACCCCTAATCCTTGCAGAATAAATGCATTCATTTTGTTGTGTCCATAAGTGAACTGTGTTGTAGACAGCTATTATGAAAGGAAATCTTGGCAGTGTACCATTATTTACAATTTCAAAACTTTTGATGGCACCAACTGACATTCTTTGAGCAATGTGATAATTTTTATTTTTACTGCTAGACCAAAGGATGTAAGCAAATATTCATGGACTGATAAAGTTAGGGTTATTCTCTCCAGTGAGAAAATATTCCAAGCACACCTTGCGAGATCTCTGTCCCTCTCTGGGCTCTGGATGGAGGCCGTGTCTGCGTGAAGGTGCGGTGCGTCTGCCCCGTCTGCGCAGGACCACGCAGATCTGCACATACACCATCAGGGTCACAATGAAGGGCACGTAAAAGGAAGCAACAGAGGAGTAGACCACGAAAGCAGGGTCGGCAAAGCTGCAGTCTCTCCCTTCTTGACTAGCTGATATGAAAGACAAAAAAAGAACAAGATGATTTCTCATGGAGTTCACACCAAAATCGCAAGAAAATATTTTGCACATTGAAATGATTCTAATCAATAACATCAAGTCAATTTTGTACTTTTTTTGTAATTGGACATTCTACTCAGTCCTATTTGCATTTAATGAAATAAAGTCACACGTTTGAAAGGCAAGTAAACATAACAGAACGTTATTTTCTGAGTGAATAACTTTAGGAATATTAAAGAGGCCATATTATGCTGTTTTTACAAAGCCTTGATTTTGTTTTTGGGCTCTACTAGATTAGGTTTTCATGCTTAAATGTTCAAAAACCACCTTATTTTTAAAATATTTTATTTCAGCACCTCTCTTCCCAGTCTGTCAGTAACGCTCTGTTTAGTTCCTGTCTCTGTGAAGCCCCTCCTTCTGAAAAGTTCAATGTGCTCTGATTGGTTGGCTGGACCAGTGTGTTGTGATTGGTCAACTGCTTTGTGCGTGTTTGGGAAATGTCACTCCCCTTACCATAACCGCAAGTTTCAACAAACTAACTCAACCAGGCCCCGCGCCTTCATTTTTCACATGCCTTAGGTGGGAATTATTTAAATGAGGAATATTGTGACGTGTTCCTTTTCTGAGTTGAAATCTCACGACTACATTGGAGGTGTTTCAGGGAGTTCAGAAACCTTATTCATGTATAAACAGTAACATTACATGTTAAGGAAAGATGAAAACGTAAAAAAGCATAATAGGTCTTCTTTAAAGAAACTTTTAGACCTTGACTCAATGGTTCTTGCGAACATCATTTCACAGCGCTCACAGTGAAAGCGTCATGTTTGATGAATGCTGCACATTTTCTTCTGTGTTTTTATTGTTTAAGCATCTCATCCATGTGCTGGGACAAACTGTGAAGGACTCTGTATGCAAACGCAGATGCCACTTGAGCTGAAGAGGGTCTCGCTTATTATCAGTCAGGGAGGTGTATTGATGCTCTATGTTGTCGTCAAGGTGGGTTTGACATGTTGAGCATATATATACATACATACATACACACATACTCACCTAAAGGATTATAATTATAATTTATTATATATTATAACAGGATTAAAGAATTACTAATACTGTGTTTGACCCACTTTCGCCTTCAGAACTGCCTTAGTTCTACGTGGCATTGATTCAACAAGGTGCTGAAAGCATTCTTTAGAAATGTTGGCCCATATTGATAGGATAGCATCTTGCAGTTGATGGAGATTTGTGGGATGCACATCCAGGGCACGAAGCTCCCGTTCCACCACATCCCAAAGATGCTCTATTGGGTTGAGATCTGGTGACTGTGGGTTGGCCATTTTAGTACAGTGAACTCATTGTCATGTTCAAGAAACCAATTTGAAATGATTTGAGCTTTGTGACATGGTGCATTATCCTGCTGGAAGTAGCCATCAGAGAATGGGTACATGGTGGTCATAAAGGGATGGACATGGTCAGAAACGATGCTCAGGTAGGCCGTGGCATTTAAACAATGCCCAATTGGAACTAAGGGGCCTAAAGTATGCCAAGAAAACATCCCCCACACCATTACACCACCACCACCAGCCTGCACAGTGGTAACAAGGCATGATGGATCCATGTTCTCATTCTGTTTACGCCAAATTCTGACTCTACCATCTGAATGTCTCAACAGAAATCGAGACTCATCAGAGCAGGCAACATTTTTCCAGTCTTCAACTGTCCAATTTTGGTGAGCTCGTGCAAATTGTAGCCTCTTTTTCCTATTTGTAGTGGAGATGAGTGGTACCCGGTGGGGTCTTCTGCTGTTGTAGCCCATCCGCCTCAAGGTTGTGCGTGTTGTGGCTTCACAAATGCTTTGCTGCATATCTCGGTTGTAACGAGTGGTTATTTCAGTCAAAGTTGCTCTTCTATCAGCTTGAATCAGTCGGCCCATTCTCCTCTGACCTCTAGCATCAACAAGGCATTTTTAGCCACAGGACTGCCGCATACTGGATGTTTTTCCCTTTTCACACCATTCTTTGTAAACCCTAGAAATGGTTGTGCGTGAAAATCCCAGAAACTGAGCAGATTGTGAAATACTCAGACCGGCCCGTCTGGCAACAACAACCATGCCACGGTCAAAATTGCTTAAATCACCTTTCTTTCCCATTCTGACATTCAGTTTGGAGTTCAGGAGATTGTCTTGACCAGGACCACACCCCTAAATGCATTGAAGCAACTGCCATGTGATTGGTTGATTCGATAATTGCATTAATGAGAAATTGAACAGGCGTTCCTAATAATCCTTTAGGTGAGTGTATATACACATATATATATATATATACTGCAGGCTTGTGCACAATTCAGAATTGAATTGAGAATGACTCCTGAATTCCAATTCAATTCTTGAATTTATGTCAAAAACAGGATCTACAATTCGAATTTGAATTAAAGGAAGCAAAACTGAAATTCAAACACATGTCCATCTTGCCATAGCAGCTTCCTCTGCACCTGTTGAGAGAATCTTTAGTGTTGCAGGAAAGACTCAATAATAAAACCTTTGAGGAGCTATTGAGAATCAGATGTAACAGTGTTGCTCAGTGTGTTTTGCATTGGAATAAATGATAACTGCATTTACAATGACTTTGTGTTATTTGATTACTTTGAAATGAAAATAACATTTGAACAAAACTAATTAAACAACATTGAGCCGGAAATGTATTATTTCAAGAATTTGATCATTATCTATATTTTAGAACAAAATGTATGCAGGGTTGAGGAGTGACTACACTGTAAAAATGAAACATGGGTCTTGTAATTTTCACACAAAAAAAAAAAAGTTTATAATTAAAAATAGTGTGTATATTTTCTTAAGAAAATTGTGGTTCAGTGTTTTTGTATATCGAGAACATTTCACTAATAAAACCAAGAGACACTTTTCATTTTTTTAAGGAAATGTAAGCAATTTTGAGGCTTCAATCAAAAAAAACGATTAAGCTGATAAAATTAAGGAAAATAAGGTTACCTATGTATTTTAAAAGAATCCGCTCAATTATGCAGTTTTATTTAGAGACACCATTGTTAGTTCCCAGCATGCTTTGCATATGGCTGGAAATGGAGAGTTAATATTGAAATTAAGTGTTATTTTATGTGTTTTTGAGTGAAGGGAAACATCTGTTAATGTTTAATGTTCAGTTATGATTGGCATTTGAAAGAGTTTCTGTTATGTTGAAGTTTTGACCGTTACCATTGTGCAGAAGAGTAGATCTTATGGTTAGGTTGTGATGTGAATAACTGCAAGTATTATTATTATGAAGTATGTTGCTTTGTTCAATGAGCAATAACTTTGCTAATGCTATGCAATAACAAGTTTGTTTCTATTTGTGCTAGCAGCAACATATAATTGTATAACATAACTCAAAGACAAATATAAATGGGTCATTTCCATTTACTCTAATTTATACCCTTTTTAAGTCAGCTTAAATTAAAAAGCACATTCCTCTAATAATATTAAATTCATCATGTGCTACAGAGTAAATCATTTAGGACATTTTACTTAATTTATTCAGGTAGATTCCACAAAACAAACAAAAAACCCGTAAAAACTACTTAAATATGTGTAATGTTGTTACCATAATTTTTAAAAAAGTAGATAGTTTGTAATATTGTTTACAGTGGTTACGTGTAATGAAATTATGTTATTAAATTACAAAATTAATGTAATTGTATTTAGTTGTATTACTGAGGTAAAATGTGTAATGCAATTAGTTACTAATCATATTAAAAGGAAATTGCTTTGCATTGATAAAGTAATCCAAATAAAGCAAACAGTGAGCAATTACATTTCCAAAGCAACCTTCCTAACACTGAATGTATGTGAGATTCAACACATTCTTTCTGAATTGCAATGAATTTAATTCCACTTCCTGTCATTCCAATTCAAATTCAACTTCCTGTGGGGCTGAGTCAATTCAATTCAAATTCCAATTCATACTACTTTTAAACAGGAAATGAGAATAATTACATACAGATTTATAACATGTCTATTCGCAGGGGATTAGTATTATCTGAGGTAATTTTTTCCGGACCTTTTTCCAGGAGGAAAAAAGTCGCCGTTATCTTTACTGACATCTTCCGTGATGATTACTGAGATGGCACATTCAGACGGGACTACAATCACTGTGACACTCTGGTAATAATTACTTTACCCCACCTTTCCATGTTAAACGAATCCTGTCCAAATAGGGCTAAAGACAGGATATATTAAATATCTGTTGTAATGGCATCTTTTTATTAATGAAGGCCAGTATCACTGATACTAATGCACTTGCACACAATCTGAAAAAATTACTTACAATAAATGCATAATAATTCATAGGTCCTGTGACCCATCCGTAATGAATCCCATTGAGCTAAAAAGATTTTTTTTCTGGATGTGTTCTTTGTTGGGATATTGGGATTTGCTCTTTCCCACATCCTTATCACATCATATCTAGCTGATCTTTAGAGCTTTAACACAAAGGAAAACACAGATTTTGCCCGGAGTGCAGAAATGATAATTATGCACGGAGGGAAACCTCATTACAAGTGCAGCCACGTCCCTTTGGACGGAAATCAGCACAAAAGTTCACTCTGCTGTTTCAACCAATGAAGTTCATGAAAGCTTAGACAGAGGTCAGGCTCATAGGACGGAACTAGAGAGCTGGAGGAAGAGAAA
Source organism: Paracanthobrama guichenoti (assembly GCA_018749465.1). NCBI lineage: Eukaryota > Metazoa > Chordata > Actinopteri > Cypriniformes > Gobionidae > Paracanthobrama > Paracanthobrama guichenoti. Next base: position 37,915,896 of record CM031958.1, read on the forward strand.
TTTTATATTAAACTCGACAGGTTTTGAGCAGCGATGACTTTCAATGTCCTGTTTCACTGTTTTAAAAGAATTTCAGCTCTTCATTCGGGGTGCATTTACATCCAATCAGCATCATGGTGACACTGAACACTAAAACACCCAGGTATTTTTTTTTTTTTTGTAACACAAATGCTTGGTTGAGAATGTTGGGTAAAGATGTTGGGTTGATAATCGTTCAAAGACAGTAATTTTTAAATTGAGAAGGTAAAATTCGGTCGATTCGCTATAATATAGTTTATTCGTGATTTTCAGTGTTTATTCAAGGCATCAGTCTGTGTTTATTGGCGACACACAGCCTGATGGTTTGGCCACAGTGTTACTAGTGTAAATGAATGAAATAACTGGTCAAACTTATTCTTAAATTTACTTTTCAAAGGCTATTTGTTTAACTGTATATGCTGTATAACTATCTTTTCTCACTCATATACATATGTACATTTGAACTTTTGCCAATATTTTGGTCAATTTTGGGTTTTCTTGATTATTACCAGGTTGTTGTTGTCAGTGTTGTTACAGTAGTCATTCTGCGAGTGATTTGTAATTTTAACCCAGCAATATAGTAATAGCTTAAACTATAGTAATAACTATAATAACAATAGTTGAGTTAAATAAAACAGCCCAGCATGTTTGGTCAAACATTTAACTCCACCCGGCTGGTGCTGAGTTTGTCCCTTTTTGACCCAGCGCTGGGCTACCAAAATGACAAAATTGGCAAACCGCAAAAATTGGGTTGTTTTTAAGCCATCATTTTTTACAGTGAACTGTTGCTGTATGTCAAAGAACTGCATGAAGATTCTCCGTTTGCGTTTCACAGAAGATCATATGGGTTTGGAGTGTTTTTAAAGACATTCTTTTGATGTTGAATGTACATATAAAAGAAAACAAAGCACTGCAAATCTATCAATATAGTTTCATAAACTAGTTTATGTCCAGGTGAGTGTTTTGTACCTGTGTTGTTGAGACCAAACAGCAGTGGGCAGGAAATGGCAAATGACAGGAACCAGACGACAGAGATCATCAGAGCGACCCGTCTTCTGGAGCTGTAGCGTGTGTTGTACAGTAACGGCATGGCCACGGCCGTGTATCTGCACATCAACACATGACACATTTAGATGAACACATGCTGCTGTTGAAGTGAAATCCAGAGGTGCTTTCAAATTACAGGTTTACCAAAGAAAATATTATGCCACATTCATGACAGACAAGACAGACAGTCAGGCTATGTACAGACGGGAATACTAGTTTACAACTCACTGAATACTTCACATAAGTACACACATTTTCTTAAATGTTCATATTATTTTATTAAAAATTGTGAAAACTGTTTCTATTGTGCAACATTGCTAGCAGTAGCATTCTACAATGTTGTCATATGTGAGTGACATTCAGTTATCAACAAAGAAGTTATTTTGCACATACAGTCAAACCAAAATGTATTCAGACACCTTTGACATTTCTCACATTATCACAGTTTATTCACTATAGTTTAGAAAATGGTAATAAAATATGACAAGAACTCTGTGTCAGAACAAATTCATCTTGATAATGTCAGATAACTTTGAGTAGAAAAGTATGTAACGGATTACAATCAATAAATTTTGGTACTGGTATTTCACCGTATGAAGAATTTTTGGGTATAATATGTCAGTTTATTTTATTTTGCTATCCTCACTTACATAAATGAACTATAGAGTCCTGCACCCACTAGTAAAAAATTATATCTGGTGTCTGAATGTTTGGTTTGACATATAAACACAGAAAATAAATCAGTTAAAAGATTCTGTTATATTGCATTTTTAATCCAATTTTGTAAAAAACAAAAAAAAAACAAATTATATATATATATATATATATATATATATATATATATATATATATATATATACACACACACACACACACACACACACACACATACACTCACCTAAAGGATTATTAGGAACACCATACTAATACTGTGTTTGACCCCTTTCGCCTTCAGAACTGCCTTAATTCTACGTGGCATTGATTCAACAAGGTGCTGAAAGCCTTCTTTAGAAATGTTGGCCCATATTGATAGGATAGCATCTTGCAGTTGATGGAGATTTGTGGGATGCACATCCAGGGCACAGAAGCTCCGTTCCACCACATCCCAAAGATGCTCTATTGGGTTGAGATCTGGTGACTGTGGGGGCCATTTTAGTACAGTGAACTCATTGTCATGTTCAAGAAACCAATTTGAAATGATTCGAGCTTTGTGACATGGTGCATTATCCTGCTGGAAGTAGCCATCAGAGAATGGGTACATGGTGGTCATAAAGGGATGGACATGGTCAGAAACAATGCTCAGGTAGGCCGTGGCATTTAAACGACGCCCAATTGGCACTAAGGGGCCTAAAGTGTGCCAAGAAAACATCCCCCACACCATTACACCACCACCACCAGCCTGCACAGTGGTAACAAGGCATGATGGATCCATGTTCTCATTCTGTTTACGCCAAATTCTGACTCTACCATCTGAATGTCTCAAAAGAAATCGAGACTCATCAGACCAGGCAACATTTTTCCAGTCTTCAACTGTCCAATTTTGGTGAGCTCGTGCAAATTGTAGCCTCTTTTTCCTATTTGTAGTGGAGATGAGTGGTACCTGGTGGGGTCTTCTGCTGTTGTAGCCCATCCGCCTCAAGGTTGTGCGTGTTGTGGCTTCACAAATGCTTTGCTGCATACCTCGGTTGTAACGAGTGGTTATTTCAGTCAAAGTTGCTCTTCTATCAGCTTGAATCAGTCGGCCCATTCTCCTCTGACCTCTAGCATCAACAAGGCATTTTCGCCCACAGGACTGCCGCATACTGGATGTTTTTCGCTTTTCACACCTTTGTTTGTAAACCCTAGAAATGGTTGTGCGTGAAAATCCCAGTAACTGAGCAGATTGTGAAATACTCAGACCGGCCCGTCTGGCACCAACAACCATGCCACGCTCAAAATTGCTTAAATCACCTTTCTTTCCCATTCTGACATTCAGTTTGGAGTTCAGGAGATTGTCTTGACCAGGACCACACCCCTAAATGCATTGAAGCAACTGCCATGTGATTGGTTGATTAGATAATTGCATTAATGAGAAATTGAACAGGTGTTCCTAATAACCCTTTAGGTGAGTGTATATATATATATATATATATATATATATATATATATATATTTATTTATTTTTTGAACACTTTGATCAAAAATAGCAAGTTGATGAGTCGTAATGATGTCGTAATGAGTCGCAAGTTGATGAGTCGTTGATGAATAGTAATGAGTCAAAATAGCAGTTGATGTTTTACTTCTGGTTCATTACCCAGAAAATGTAAAGTCGGGTCAAACACACTGCATTGTGGGATACAGTACACTGTATACTGTTGTCTGCTGCACATTTAGGCAAATGTAGCAGGTCAGTCCAAGTAAAATAAAACTTTATATGCACGATATACATGCTATATATTGAAGGAGGAGTAAGAGTAGTAAGGCAGTATGTTATTCTCAACACAGCACTTCGATCAGTTTGCTGAATCATCATGAGTGGAGGGCATTTCATTTTAAGTCAGGTTATTCGAGAGAATAAAACCCAAGACACAATAATGAGCAGAGCATATCTCTAAAAGTCTGCCAGTATGGAAATGTCTTTTAACTAGAACACAAGCAGATTAAAGGTCTGTTCTAAAGGTTGTGCGTCACATGAATGATTCAAAGCGCTGCTTTTTTTGTAAGAATTGTACCACTGTCCTCTCATTTAAGACTTTTCATGTAAAAATACTGTGATTAGTAGGGTTGGGAATCGTGAGAAATTTTCAGGTTGCGATTCCGGTTCCATTAAAATTATTAAACAATTAGTGGTAAAGGAAAAAGGCACAATACGCAACTCAAACAATCGTTTTTGTGTTTATTACTTGCTCTCAAATTAATTTAAAGGTTGGCAATGTCAAAAAAAGTCCTGTACTGTACATATATTCCAGTATTAATTAAGCCATTCTTGCAAAGGTATTGTGCCTAAACACTTACCTAAACCATGGTGACTCAATGGTGGAAAAAGGATGTAAGCCTTTCTGGTAATCTAGTAACAGCCCTGTGGCACTCATCTATTCTCTCCATCGTCATTTTCCCTTTACTCGCTAAAGTAAACGGATTTACCGTCTCCAAAGTACCAAGAGGGGGTGTGGGAGTGGCACATTGTTTAACATCTGAAAAAATTGTAAATAATATTTCTCTTCTCTCTCTCTATATATATATATATATATATATATATATATATATATATATATATATATTGATAGTCTCTATATATATATATTGATAGTCTAGTCTACTACTGAAATAACATATTTACCCGTGTATGAATTCCTACCTGGCGATGGGGACGTGGAAGGTGCAACAGTCTTCCTTAAACAGTGGAAAACATTGCATGTTTCCTGTAGCTCAAACAATAAGAGCGTGGCGCTAGCAACGTCAAGGTCATGGGTTCGATTCCCAGGGAAAGCAACAACTGACAAAAATTTAAAAATGTGTACCTTGAATGCAATGTAAGTCGCTTTGGATAAAAGCGTCTGCCAAATGCATAAATGTAAAATGTGAATGTTTTGAGGTTGATTCCGTGCTGTAGCAAATGTTTTGTCAAATTACTAGTGCAGCCTCCTTTGCATGTTATTAACTTTTCACAGGTGTTACATTTTGCTTCATCATCATTAATTCTTTGGAAATTAATCCATACCTGTGACTTTTTCTTCGCTATGCTGGTGGTCAACGAGAAAATATCTGACGCAAAACCGTAAATGTATAGATGGGCTTTCAGTGCTGAACTGCGTTAATTGGTTGCACTCCTGGAAGTGGCAGGCAACGTAATTAATATTCACGATGAGGTGAGCTGTCGCTCGCTATTAAAAAGGATACGCTCCCAGCGCTTCGCACACACATTGCACCAGAACCGTTTTTTCACGGTTCCGGTATAATTCAAAAATCAGTATCGGTTCTGCATAAGAACCGGTTCTCGGTTCCCAACCCTAGTGATTAGTCAAAACCACTTTTGAATATATATAATTGAAAATGTGGATTTGAATAAGAGAGGCAGTTTTCTTTTTACCACTTTCTCAGGTACAGTAATGATCCTTTATGCTTATGTAACAACAAAATACCATCCACAATGCTGAGAAGTGAACCACATTACCTGCAGGTAATTTCTATAGGCCTATACGTTATTCATGCACGTCGACTTTAATGCATACTTCCAATTTTCCAGCACATTTCCAGCACCGGTTTAATGAGGAGCAGCATTCACTAAAATTCCCTGCAAGGGGAAAAAGTGCCTCTAACACAGTGCAGGATTTATAATTCATAATCTCCTCTGCCTCGGCGGCATGTAATTGCCTGGAGTGCATTTAAACCAAAGATAAATTCAGGTCAAGAACAGCTCCAAAAAAACGCTGGGGCAAACAGATTAGGAAATTGCTAAAATGTTAATCAGAAACTTTCTTATTTTCATTCATGCATCACTGTGGCTGCTAGTCAATGAGTTAACTGGGATGTAAATGGAACGGTGAATGGATGGGTCACCTATCGATGCTGATGGCACATAAGTTGAGGATGCTGGCGGTGCACATCATGACGTCCAGGGTGAGCAGAATGTCACAGTGGATCCGACTGAACCTCCATTCACCCACAACCTACGCAAACACATTTGTTCTTAGACATCAAACATCAATGATTTTTGAAATATCAGCATAAAATCTTCTTATGCCACTCAGAAAGCAGGAGACCGCCTGACTGATGTGTAAAGTGACCAATGCCTTATATAGGGCCCTATGATATCAGCGATATGGAAAATGTAAATGCATCACACAACTCAGTCATAAAAATTAAGTCTTCACTACAATCTGTTGAAATAAAAGTTTGGTGTAACTTGAAAAAATTGTGACAGAAATATATTACTCTTGTATAGTAGAATGTACTTCTCAAAGTAATAATGATAAAAATATGAATACATTTTTCAAGGAATATCAAATTTTTTCTTCCATGTTTTAACAGTGAACTTCTGTTGTGCAGCACTTTGTTTCCAAAAAATAAAAGGAATGGCTTATAGTAATACATTATTAAATTATGTTTAGTTTTTTAAGTTTAATTATGTTTAGTTTTAGGAATTCAATTGATTAGACAGGCTTTTTGATTATTAAAATCGAATGAAACCATTAAAAGAAATGTAGGATTTCATAGGGCCAGAAAAATGTGGTTTTAGTTAAACTTTTAATAAGTTGTTGTTAAATTGTATAAGATTAATGATTAAATTTTTTAGATATGCTTTTTGATTGAAAAAAATTTGCTTATGTGCTTATCAGGGTTGCAACAACATTTAATAACCAATTAAAATGACCAATTAGTACATCTACTGACCTCCAGATAGACGCCCCAGGGCATCACCAGTGTGGCCAAGAGCAAATCCGACACGGCCAGTGACACAATGAGGTAATTGGTGGTGGTCTGCAGCGCTTTCTCTCGGGACACGGCCACACACACCAGCACGTTACCAAACACCACGCAAAAAATCAGCAACACCAACAACACAGCGTAGAAGTTATATGGCGGTGAGGAGGGAGACGGAGCCACGGAGCAGTTCGAATGCGGGAGAAACGAGGACAGGGATGGAGGGAGGGAGGAAAACGCCATGGAGGAAACAGATGGAGATGAATTTGGGGTTGGGGAAGCAATGGAGATGTTGTCTTCTGTTACGTCGAGAAGGGCCATTATGCAGCTCCTCTGGGCACCTGGGAAGACAAGACATGAAGGACGTTAGGAGGAATAGGAATAGCTCAGCCAAAAATTACAATTCTATCATTATTTACTCAATAACCATTTTGCAAATCCCTCAAGCGGATATTTCCCGTGGGCACAGGTATAACTGGTTTATCACATCAGCACTTCGTCAATAAGCTGTTAGAGAAACACAAAGACCCATTTGATCCACTTTTTAATATACACTGTAAGAAAAAGAGGGGAAAAAGTGATCTTTCTGAAGAAATCTGAGAGCTTTCTGTGCCTCCATTGACAGCTACGCAACTGACACTGACACTTCAAAAAGTTCATAAAGAGATTGTAAAACTAATCCATATTAATTTTCTGAAGAGATTCAATTGCTTTATATGATGAATAGATTTAATTGAGGCTTTTATTTACATATAAACATTGATCAGCAAACATAAACAGAAGCTCATTCAAACCTGCTTGGCGAAGTCAACTGAGTGGCGCAATCAGTAACACCACGTGCCATGAGCCCTGAACCATTCAGGTTGTGGGTTCGAATCCCTAGTGGCACATACCCAGACAGCATCAGGCACTGTGGCCAGAAGCTGTGAAAAAGTCTGCCCAGTGGCGCAACAAGATGGGCAACAGGCACCTGACCCAGAGATAGTGGGTTTGAGTCCAGTGTGGGACAACTTTATAAAAATTGGCTCTGCATTGCGTTACAGCCCATTCTGGGGCTTGGGGATGGTGGTCTAGTGTGTTAAACCACTGAACTGATACGCAGAAGTTTGCTGGTTATATCCCAGCAGTCACCACCACCAGTGTGACCTAGAGCAAGGCACTTTACTTCATGTTGCTCCAGGGAGATTGTCCCTGTAATAAGTGCACTATAAGTCGCTTTGGATAGAAGCGTCTGCCAAATGCATAAATGTAAATAAATGAAGCTCAAATGTGCTGTGTAACACGAGAATGAACCTCATTGGTTCTTGAGGAAACACAAACGTGCTGTGTAACATCAGAATGAACCTCACTGGCTCTTACTGAATCTCAAACGTGCTGCGTAACACGAGAATGAACCTCATTGGCTCTTACTGAAGCTCAAACGTGCTGCGTAACACGAGAATGAACCTCATTGGCTCTTACTGAAGCTCAAACGTGCTGCGTAACACGAGAATGAACCTCATTGGCTCCTGCTGAAGCTCAAACGTGCTGCGTAACACGAGAATGAACCTCTTTGGTTCTTGAGGAAACGCAAACGTGCTGCATAACACGAGAATGAACCTCATTGGTTCTCACTGAAGTTCAAACGTGCTGCGTAACACGAGAATGAACCTCATTGGTTCTTGAGGAAACTCAAACGTGCTGCATAACACGAGAATGAACCTCATTGGTTCTCACTGAAGCTCAAACGTGCTGCATAACACGAGAATGAACCTCACTGGTTCTCACTGAAGCTCAAAGCGTGCTGCATAACACGAGAATGAACCTCATTGGTTCTCACTGAAGCTCAAACGTGCTGCATAACACGAGAATGAACCTCATTGGTTCTCACTGAAGCTCAAACGTGCTGCGTAACACGAGAATGAACCTCATTGGTTCTCACTGAAGCTCAAACGTGCTGCATAACACGAGAATGAACCTCATTGGTTCTCACTGAAGCTCAAACGTGCTGCATAACACGAGAATGAACCTCATTGGTTCTTGAGGAAACGCAAACGTGCTGCATAACACGAGAATGAACCTCATTGGTTCTTGAGGAAACTCAAACGTGGTGCGTAACACGAGAATGAACCTCATTGGTTCTTGAGGAAACTCAAACGTGCTGCGTAACACGAGAATGAACCTCATTGGTTCTCACTGAAGCTCAAACGTGCTGCGTAACACAAGAATGAACCTCTTTGGTTCTTGAGGCAACGCAAACGTGCTGCATAACACGAGAATGAACCTCATTGGTTCTCACTGAAGCTCAAACGTGCTGCATAACACGAGAATGAACCTCATTGGTTCTCACTGAAGCTCAAACGTGCTGCATAACACGAGAATGAACCTCATTGGTTCTTGAGGAAACGCAAACGTGCTGCATAACACGAGAATGAACCTCATTGGTTCTTGAGGAAACTCAAACGTGCTGCGTAACACGAGAATGAACCTCATTGGTTCTCACTGAAGCTCAAACGTGCTGCGTAACACGAGAATGAACCTCTTTGGTTCTTGAGGCAGCGCAAGCGTGCTGCATAACACGAGAATGAACCTCATTGGTTCTCACTGAAGCTCAAACGTGCTGCATAACACGAGAATGAACCTCATTGGTTCTCACTGAAGCTCAAAGCGTGCTGCATAACACGAGAATGAACCTCATTGGTTCTCACTGAAGCTCAAACGTGCTGCATAACACGAGAATGAACCTCATTGGTTCTTGAGGAAACGCAAAGCGTGCTGCATAACACGAGAATGAACCTCATTGGTTCTTGAGGAAACTCAAACGTGCTGCGTAACACGAGAATGAACCTCATTGGTTCTTGAGGAAACTCAAACGTGCTGCGTAACACGAGAATGAACCTCATTGGTTCTCACTGAAGCTCAAACGCGTGCTGCGTAACACGAGAATGAACCTCTTTGGTTCTTGAGGCAACGCAAACGTGCTGCATAACACGAGAATGAACCTCATTGGTTCTCACTGAAGCTCAAACGTGCTGCATAACACGAGAATGAACCTCATTGGTTCTCACTGAAGCTCAAACGTGCTGCATAACACGAGAATGAACCTCATTGGTTCTCACTGAAGCTCAAACGTGCTGCATAACACGAGAATGAACCTCATTGGTTCTTGAGGAAACGCAAACGTGCTGCATAACACGAGAATGAACCTCATTGGTTCTCACTGAAGCTCAAACGTGCTGCATAACACGAGAATGAACCTCATTGGTTCTCACTGAAGCTCAAGCGTGCTGCATAACACGAGAATGAACCTCATTGGTTCTCACTGAAGCTCAAACGTGCTGCATAACACGAGAATGAACCTCATTGGTTCTTGAGGAAACGCAAACGTGCTGCATAACACGAGAATGAACCTCATTGGTTCTTGAGGAAACTCAAACGTGCTGCGTAACACGAGAATGAACCTCATTGGTTCTTGAGGAAACTCAAACGTGCTGCGTAACACGAGAATGAACCTCATTGGTTCTCACTGAAGCTCAAACGTGCTGCGTAACACGAGAATGAACCTCTTTGGTTCTTGAGGCAACGCAAACGTGCTGCATAACACGAGAATGAACCTCATTGGTTCTCACTGAAGCTCAAACGTGCTGCATAACACGAGAATGAACCTCATTGGTTCTCACTGAAGCTCAAACGTGCTGCGTAAAACGAGAATGAACCTCATTGGTTCTCACTGAAGCTCAAACGTGCTGCATAACACGAGAATGAACCTCATTGGTTCTTGAGGAAACTCAAACGTGCTGCATAACACGAGAATGAACCTCATTGGTTCTCACTGAAGCTCAAACGTGCTGCGTAAAACGAGAATGAACCTCATTGGTTCTCACTGAAGCTCAAACGTGCTGCATAACACGAGAATGAACCTCTTTGGTTCTTGAGGCAACGCAAACGTGCTGCATAACACGAGAATGAACCTCATTGGTTCTCACTGAAGCTCAAACGTGCTGCATAACACGAGAATGAACCTCATTGGTTCTCACTGAAGCTCAAACGTGCTGCGTAAAACGAGAATGAACCTCACTGGTTCTCACTGAAGCTCAAACGTGCTGCGTAACACGAGAATGAACCTCTTTGGTTCTTGAGGAAACTCAAACGTGCTGCATAACACGAGAATGAACCTCATTGGTTCTTGAGGAAACTCAAACGTGCTGCGTAACACGAGAATGAACCTCATTGGTTCTCGCTGAAGCTCAAACGTGCTGCGTAACACGAGAATGAACCTCATTGGTTCTTGTGGAAGCTCAAAAGTCCTGCTTAACACGAGAATGAACCTCATTGGTTCTTGAGGAAACTCAAAGCGTGCTGCGTAACACGAGAATGAACCTCATTGGTTCTCACTGAAGCTCAAAGCGTGCTGCATAACACGAGAATGAACCTCTTTGGTTCTTGAGGCAACGCATAAACGTGCTGCATAACACGAGAATGAACCTCATTGGTTCTCACTGAAGCTCAAACGTGCTGCATAACACGAGAATGAACCTCATTGGTTCTCACTGAAGCTCAAAGCGTGCTGCGTAAAAGCGAGAATGAACCTCATTGGTTCTCACTGAAGCTCAAACGTGCTGCATAACACGAGAATGAACCTCATTGGTTCTTGAGGAAACTCAAACGTGCTGCATAACACGAGAATGAACCTCATTGGTTCTCACTGAAGCTCAAACGTGCTGCGTAAAACGAGAATGAACCTCATTGGTTCTCACTGAAGCTCAAACGTGCTGCATAACACGAGAATGAACCTCTTTGGTTCTTGAGGCAACGCATAAGCGTGCTGCATAACACGAGAATGAACCTCATTGGTTCTCACTGAAGCTCAAACGTGCTGCATAACACGAGAATGAACCTCATTGGTTCTCACTGAAGCTCAAACGTGCTGCGTAAAACGAGAATGAACCTCATTGGTTCTCACTGAAGCTCAAACGTGCTGCGTAACACGAGAATGAACCTCTTTGGTTCTTGAGGCAACGCAAACGTGCTGCATAACACGAGAATGAACCTCATTGGTTCTCACTGAAGCTCAAACGTGCTGCATAACACGAGAATGAACCTCATTGGTTCTCACTGAAGCTCAAACATGCTGCATAACACGAGAATGAACCTCATTGGTTCTCACTGAAGCTCAAACGTGCTGCATAACACGAGAATGAACCTCATTGGTTCTTGAGGAAACGCAAACGTGCTGCATAACACGAGAATGAACCTCATTGGTTCTTGAGGAAACTCAAACGTGCTGCGTAACACGAGAATGAACCTCATTGGTTCTTGAGGAAACTCAAACGTGCTGCGTAACACGAGAATGAACCTCATTGGTTCTCACTGAAGCTCAAACGCGTGCTGCGTAACACGAGAATGAACCTCTTTGGTTCTTGAGGCAACGCAAACGTGCTGCATAACACGAGAATGAACCTCATTGGTTCTCACTGAAGCTCAAACGTGCTGCATAACACGAGAATGAACCTCATTGGTTCTCACTGAAGCTCAAACGTGCTGCATAACACGAGAATGAACCTCATTGGTTCTTGAGGAAACGCAAACGTGCTGCATAACACGAGAATGAACCTCATTGGTTCTCACTGAAGCTCAAACGTGCTGCATAACACGAGAATGAACCTCATTGGTTCTCACTGAAGCTCAAACGTGCTGCATAACACGAGAATGAACCTCATTGGTTCTCACTGAAGCTCAAACGTGCTGCATAACACGAGAATGAACCTCATTGGTTCTTGAGGAAACGCAAACGTGCTGCATAACACGAGAATGAACCTCATTGGTTCTTGAGGAAACTCAAACGTGCTGCGTAACACGAGAATGAACCTCATTGGTTCTTGAGGAAACTCAAACATGCTGCGTAACACGAGAATGAACCTCATTGGTTCTCACTGAAGCTCAAACGTGCTGCGTAACACGAGAATGAACCTCTTTGGTTCTTGAGGCAACGCAAACGTGCTGCATAACACGAGAATGAACCTCATTGGTTCTCACTGAAGCTCAAGCGTGCTGCATAACACGAGAATGAACCTCATTGGTTCTCACTGAAGCTCAAGCGTGCTGCGTAACACGAGAATGAACCTCATTGGTTCTCACTGAAGCTCAAACGTGCTGCATAACACGAGAATGAACCTCATTGGTTCTTGAGGAAACTCAAAGCGTGCTGCATAACACGAGAATGAACCTCATTGGTTCTCACTGAAGCTCAAACGTGCTGCGTAAAGCGAGAATGAACCTCATTGGTTCTCACTGAAGCTCAAGCGTGCTGCATAACACGAGAATGAACCTCTTTGGTTCTTGAGGCAACGCAAACGCGTGCTGCATAACACGAGAATGAACCTCATTGGTTCTCACTGAAGCTCAAACGTGCTGCATAACACGAGAATGAACCTCATTGGTTCTCACTGAAGCTCAAACGTGCTGCGTAAAACGAGAATGAACCTCACTGGTTCTCACTGAAGCTCAAACGTGCTGCGTAACACGAGAATGAACCTCTTTGGTTCTTGAGGAAACTCAAACGTGCTGCATAACACGAGAATGAACCTCATTGGTTCTTGAGGAAACTCAAACGTGCTGCGTAACACGAGAATGAACCTCATTGGTTCTCGCTGAAGCTCAAACGTGCTGCGTAACACGAGAATGAACCTCATTGGTTCTTGTGGAAGCTCAAAAGTCCTGCTTAACACGAGAATGAACCTCATTGGTTCTTGAGGAAACTCAAACGTGCTGCGTAACACGAGAATGAACCTCATTGGTTCTCACTGAAGCTCAAACGTGCTGCATAACACGAGAATGAACCTCTTTGGTTCTTGAGGCAACGCAAACGTGCTGCATAACACGAGAATGAACCTCATTGGTTCTCACTGAAGCTCAAACGTGCTGCATAACACGAGAATGAACCTCATTGGTTCTCACTGAAGCTCAAACGTGCTGCGTAAAACGAGAATGAACCTCATTGGTTCTCACTGAAGCTCAAACGTGCTGCATAACACGAGAATGAACCTCATTGGTTCTTGAGGAAACTCAAACGTGCTGCATAACACGAGAATGAACCTCATTGGTTCTCACTGAAGCTCAAACGTGCTGCGCGTAAAGCGAGAATGAACCTCATTGGTTCTCACTGAAGCTCAAACGTGCTGCATAACACGAGAATGAACCTCTTTGGTTCTTGAGGCAACGCAAACGTGCTGCATAACACGAGAATGAACCTCATTGGTTCTCACTGAAGCTCAAACGTGCTGCATAACACGAGAATGAACCTCATTGGTTCTCACTGAAGCTCAAACGTGCTGCGTAAAACGAGAATGAACCTCATTGGTTCTCACTGAAGCTCAAACGTGCTGCGTAACACGAGAATGAACCTCATTGGTTCTTGAGGAAACTCAAACGTGCTGCGTAACACGAGAATGAACCTCTTTGGTTCTTGAGGAAACTCAAACGTGCTGCGTAACACGAGAATGAACCTCATTGGTTCTTGAGGAAACTCAAACGTGCTGCGTAACACGAGAATGAACCTCATTGGTTCTCGCTGAAGCTCAAACGTGCTGCGTAACACGAGAATGAACCTCATTGGTTCTTGTGGAAGCTCAAAAGTCCTGCTTAACACAAGGTTCTCGGCTTGCGGAAGCTCAAACATGATGCATAACATTTGTGTTTCGAAGAGGAACGAAAATATTGCAGGTTAGGAATGACATGAGAGTGAGTAATTAATGACAAAACTAAAATTTTTGGGTGAACTATCCTTTTAAAAACACAATCCAATTCATAAAAATTACCTGGTAAAATACCTGTGAAAATTCAATAGAAAATTCCTTTATATCAACACAGTATTGTGCTCTATTGTATTATATTTGCTGACTTTTCTAAGAGTGAACAATATTATTAGCTTATTTTATATATGCAATCGTAGTCAACAGCATAAAAGGGGCAATCGTGACCTAATGGTTAGAGAGTCAGACCCGAAGGTTGCAGGTTTGATTCTCAATATTGGCAGGAAATGACTGAGGTTCCCTTGAGAAAGACACCTAACACCCAATCGCTCTCTGGGAGCCACAGCAAAATGGTTGCCCACTGCTCCAGGTGTGTGTGTTCACTACTCACTACTCCTAATGTGTGTGCACTAACTTGGATGGGTTACAGAGGACAAATTCTGAGTATGGGTTACTAGGCCTCCACGTCACTTTCATGTTCATAAAAAAATGATGTGTTTTCTCCTTGGCAATTCAATGCCTATTGAATAGCATGTCATTGAATCAATGGCAGACAAACAACATTCTTTCAAGTTGCAACTGTATATTTAAAGCATGCAATTTTAATGCAATTTCTGTTGAATCCTTTAGCACACACATGCATGATCAGGCCTTCAGCACATTAAAACGCAACTTCTCATTACTTGCCATTTTGCAAGAACTTCAGTGAAATTGGCGCCCAACGTGGGGACTAATTGCATCGGCGGTCTGCTCTGTGGCATCAAGAGCTTTGCTCAAGGGAACAAATGTAAAGCTACAGTGAGGTGAAGCCATCACGACTGCAGCTTCGTGCAGAAGAGTCACGTAACGGCAGGTTTTTAATTTAATAGTCTATTGAAACTATTGAACAAAAACACAGTTGCCTTGGAAGCATCACATTTGATGCATTTAAAGATTGTTCATCCACCGTTCAGCTCACAGTAAAAAGCTTCAAATTAACACAATTAAGAAAACTCTATGAAAAACAGGAAAAGCAATTAGTAACGTTCTGCTGTGCTCCATTGATCGGTTTTGAAAAAGTTTAAAATCAACAGACAGAGTCAGGCAAACAACTGTAGTTACAAAACAGTGAGAAATACTGAGAGAAATGAATGTATTAATGATGACATTATGTGAAGACATGCACTACTCTATGTGTTAAAGGTTGATATGCATCAACCTTTAACACATATTACATCATACTATAAATAATAACTGCAATTAGTAGTAATAGAGCAGCAATTTATGCAGCTTCAAATAGCACAACAAATCTTTCAGGTTCACTTTTCCCTAGGGATGGGCATTCGATTAAATGTTCTTAGTCGATCGTCTGGAGAATTAACAATCGACTATCGATTAATCATTAATATTTATTAATAATAAAATTAATTATTTAACTTTTATAATTCAAAAATGCAATGAATACAAAAATACAGTGTGATGAGATCTCTATTACAAAATCAACTCGTGGCAGACAGTTAAGCTACGTTCAGTGAGGCAAACCGAACATATATGCACGTGCATATGCGGTGCGCTAAAGCAGCGGAACCTGCAGTTTCGAGCCAGCGTTCTTAAACAGAGACCTCATTTGTTCCAAAATAATAATAATAATAATAATAATAATAATAAAAAAGGGGTAATTTTCTCTGCTCATTGTGCATCACAGCTCCGAGTCCATGCTAACGCCGACTTGATGCTAGGTTGAGACTGAGAGCAGGATGCACCGCCACAGACATTAACCAGGGCCGGATGCACTGTTTAAGTGGTACATCATTTGAGTCGTGGCCGTGTTGTACTTATACACGGCTTCGCAATGTTTGCAGTGAACTATTTCGCTTTTTAAATCAAAATGGTCCCACGCCACACTTCGTCGTGACCTCTTCATGATTATTCTTTTGAAATCAAAACGGAAGATCACAGATAACCGAGTATGGTGTCAAATATTGCACCCTGGTGGTAAAATGTTTAATTGCTGCCACACAGTGAAATTCATTTAATTGCTTCCAGACAGACTACGCAATGCAACCTGCATTAGATTTAAAAAATGCATTAGATTAATCGATAACAAATTAACGTGATCGACGAAATTCTTAACGATCAATTATCGATTAATCATGCCCATCCCTACTGAGACCATCATCACAACATTAAGATGTCGATGTTTCTAAAGGCAACAGTTCGTTTAAACGAATTATGCCAATGAGGCTGCAGTGAAGCGGACGGGCTGACCCTGATTAAAGGGAAAGAGGCACTCGGCACACTGTGCAAAAGGGAATCTATCCTAGCTTCAATTCTTATCCTCATGCCTGTTAATCAGGAATCACTCAGGACAATACACACTGATGAGAGCTCTCGTAGCTGTATGTAATTTGAGCGCTGATGAATCTATCATTACAGAGACACAAACACTGATCACTGATGAGAAAATGATGCATGTGTGATAATGAAGTATTAGCTAATGAATGTGCCCGTGTGCACTCTAAAAATTAATAGCTCTGCGTGCAGTTTGATTCTGCAGTGGAATAATTGCTTCCTAATCTAATAATCACCTCCATCTCCTAAAAATGTCTGCAGCTGATGATCGGTTTTAATCGCTACGTCTCAATCTCACAGCAGTCTCTTCATGAAAACATGCCACACTGCACCTTAAATAATAAAGCAGAAATAATACAAAAATTAATTGGATCATATATATATTTTGCTTGGCGAAATTATTTTCATGACATTTAGGCACACTTTCTCCTAGGTCCCCCCAAATTCATTTTATATTCATTAAATAGAAAATGTACTGCATTACAGCACAGAAATCACTAGCATAATGTATACTTTACATAATATAATTAATGATAATATACTTTTTCCAACATTACTGCAGTGAGAAGAGTTTTTTGCATTACATTAATGATACTGAGAAAAAACAAACACCTCTCACGCATCTGAAATATTACGAAAAATGAACAAAAATCCTGCATACTGCTGTTTTGGTCAGTTCACAAGATCAAAATGATTAGGTAATGAGAAAATTACAATTAGGAGGAAAATGTGCATCATTCTTGTGAAAATCGCCTTACAATGAAACAGCGTTCACAACTCGTTTCACTTACTAAATTTGATGTTTCAGAGTGAAACCGGTATTCAATGAGAAAGAAAATGTATGTCAGGACTTGATTGTCTCCAGAATTGGACTGAATGTTGAAACATGTCTCTATATGACAGGCATCAGGTGAAAAGTCATTTCAGAGATAGAGCAAGTTATTACATTTGCATGAAACACTGAAGACAGTTAAGAGGCTAGTTCACCCAAAAATGAAAAGTCTGTCATTAATTACTCACCTTTATGTCATTCCAAACCCGTAAGACTTTTGTATCTTCAGAACAAAAATCTTTTTGATGAAATCTGAGAGCTTTCTGTCCCTTTGGCACTTCAAAAAGTTCAAAGAGATCATAAAACGAATCCATATGAATTGAGCGGTTTCGTCCAAATTTTCTGAAGAGACTTAATCGCTTTATATGATGAACAGATTGAATTTGGGCTTCTATTTACATTTAAACATTGATCAGCGAAAATAAACAGAAGCTCAATCAAACCTGCTTGACACGTGAGAACAAACCTCACTGGTTCTCACTGAAGCTCAACTGGCTGCGTAACACGAGAATGAACCTCATTGGTTCTAGAGGAAGTTCAAACGTGCTGCGTAACACGAGAATGAACCTCATTGGTTCTTGAGGAAGCTCAAACGTGCTGTGTAACACGAGAATGAACCTCATTGGTTCTCGCTGAAGCTCAAACGTGTTGCGTAACACGAGAATGAACCTCATTGGTTCTTACTGAAGCTCAAACGTGCTGTGTAACACGAGAATGAACCTCATTGGTTCTCACTGAAGCTCAAACGTGCTGTGTAACACGAGAATGAACCTCATTGGTTCTCGCTGAAGCTCAAACGTGTTGCGTAACACGAGAATGAACCTCATTGGTTCTTACTGAAGCTCAAACGTGCTGTGTAACACGAGAATGAACCTCATTGGTTCTCACTGAAGCTCAAACGTGCTGTGTAACATGAGAATGAACCTCATTGGTTCTCGCTGAAGCTCAAACGTGTTGCGTAACACGAGAATGAACCTCATTGGTTCTAGAGGAAGTTCAAACGTGCTGCGTAACACGAGAATGAACCTCATTGGTTCTTGAGGAAACTCAAACGTGCTGCGTAACACAAGAATGAACCTCATTGGTTCTAGCTGAAGCTCAAATGTGCTGCGTAAAACGAGAATGAACCTCATTGGTTCTTGAGAAAGCTCAAACGTGCTGCGTAACACGAGAATGAACCTCATTGGTTCTCGCTGAAGCTCAAACGTGCTGCGTAACACGAGAATGAACCTCATTGGTTCTTACTGAAGCTCAAACGTGCTGCGTAACACGAGAATGAACCTCATTGGTTCTTGCTGAAGCTTAAATGTGTTGTGTAACATGAGAATGAACCTCATTGGTTCTCGCTGAAGCTCAAATGTGCCACGTAACAAGAATAAACCTCATTTGTTCTTGAGGAAACTCAAACGTGCTGTGTAACACGAGAATGAACCTCATTGGTTCTCGCTGAAGCTCAAATGTGCCGCGTAACACGAGAATGAACCTCATTGGTTCTCGCTGAAGCTCAAATGTGCCGCGTAACATGAGAATGAACCTCATTGGTTCTTACTGAAGCTCAAACGTGCTGCGTAACACGAGAATGAACCTCATTGGTTCTCGCTGAAGCTCAAATGTGCTGCGTAACACGAGAATGAACCTCATTGGTTCTCGCTGAAGCTCAAATGTGCTGCGTAACACGAGAATGAACCTCATTGGTTCTCGCTGAAACTCAAATGTGCTGGCGTAACACGAGAATGAACCTCATTGGTTCTCGAGGAAGCTCAAGCGTGCTGTGTAACACGAGAATGAACCTCATTGGTTCTCGCTGAAGCTCAAGCGTGCTGCGTAACACGAGAATGAACCTCATTGGTTTCGCTGA